>OX411735.1:21170868-21809368 GCA_948252095.1 Dicycla oo | reverse complement strand
ACATGACGTATTCGCAGAAGGAGGCGACTGCCGCCCAGGACCCCTCATCCCCCAGCATGGCGTTGATCAAGCCGGGGAGCGAAAGGTCCGTTCCGATCGCCGCTGTGAGACTGCGGCGCGGCTCGGACCACGACGGGCACACCTCGAGAGTGTGCTGCGCCGTGTCCTCCGCCGCGCCACAGTCGTGACACGACGGCGTCTCCTCCCGCCCGATACGGTGAAGGTACGATCCGAAACAACCGTGTCCGGACAGCACCTGCACCAGGCGGAAGGAGAGGAACCCATGCGACCGCTCGAGCCAGTCTCGCAGGACCGGCCCAATCGCGTCGAGGGTTCGGCGGCCGAAGGCTGCGGTGGCGAGGTCCGTCGTCCAATGGACGACGATGGCGTCCCTCGCCTCCCGCCGGACGGCTTCCCGCTCTTCCGGGGCGGGGCGTTCTCCTCTCGCCCTCCGCCCTGCCGTCCATTCATACACTCTGGCGAGCACCCACGCCTCGAGTTCCCAAGGTGGGGTGCCGGCCAGAGCGCATGCTGCCGCGAAGCCCACCGTGCGGTAGGCCCGCGCCACCCGCTGGGCTATGGCCCTTTGGGGCGCCCGCAGGGCAGCGGCGTTCTCCCTCCTTTGGAGGGAGTCCTCCCAGATGGGCGCCCCGTAGAGGGCCATACTCTTCAAGATGCCGGCGTAAAGTTGCCGGCATCGTGCGCTGGGCCCCCCCAAGTTGGGAAGCAGCCAGGACAGCGCGCCCGCGGCCTTCAGCAGGCGCGACGACAGCCCGCTAAAATGCGGACCGAAGCGCCACCTGCTGTCGAGTACAAGGCCCAGATATTTCATCTGGGTCTTGACCTCGATTCTGACGCCCTCCACGAAGATGTGGGCGTCAGGTGGGGGGCGCTGCCGAGGTCCGTGGAAGAACACGGCCTCGGTCTTGTGCAGCGCCACCGTTAAACCTAGGCGGCGGATCCTCCCCGCGACCAAGGATCCGCCCGCCGAGGCCAAGTTGGCCGCCTCCCTGAAACTCCCCCCCCGGGCGGTGAGGAGAGTGTCGTCCGCGTAGCAAACGACACTCGTGCCTCGGAGGAGAGTTCCCCGCAGGAGCCAATCATAGCCGACGTTCCAGAGGAGAGGTCCTATGACTGACCCCTGCGGAACGCCGGCCTCAACGGCGTATCGCCGGACTTGGCCAGTCCTATTTACCAGGAGGATCGCCCGATCCTCCAGGTAGCTGGCCAGCAGACTGCGCAGGTATCGAGGCACTCCGTGGAATCGGAGCGCCTCTAGGATGGTGGAGTGGGGAACGGAGTTGAAGGCGTTGGCTATGTCGAATGACACAGCCAACAATCCGTCCCCTGCCTCCATCGCCTCCTTCGCCTGCCCCTTAAGGCAGGCCAGCGCGTCCACCGTGGAACGCTCAGCCCGAAAACCGAACTGTACATCCACCCTTAACAAACGTCACGTAAGGCCGCAATATTGTCAAGGGTGTGACGGTACATGGAAATATATGATAAGTTAAGGAACCTACAAAGACCTACAAGCCTAACAGTCCCTAGCCTACCATATACTTAGTGTGTGATAAATAAATACATAGATAAGTACAGGATGTCTGCACCATGCGACCTAAGGTAACAGACGGATAGTAGACAGGAATACCAGGTTCGGGAAGGGTACACTCACTGCCAGTCACGCAGACTCACGAGACTGATCGGAGATGGCTAAAGGTGTCTTGGCCACAGTGAGGGGTAATGAGACAAGAATATAAAATTCAAATCTGATTTATTTACAAAATGTTCTGCTTATATACTAGTTTCTCTTAACACACACTATTATACTTAATTCTATGTGTCCTATGCGTGTAATATGCAACCAAGTCAATATTTTAACTGGACCGCATGAGGCAGGCAGAGTGCTGAGTCAATGTCCAAAGGTAACATTGAACACGAACTGAGCATCCGACAAGTCCGGCCCGATCCCGCGCAAATGGCCCTTTAACCGCGCAGCGATTATCCCCTCGAACATTTTGCCGACCTCATCGAGCAGAACGATGGGCCGGTATGCCGAGGGGGAGTCTGCGGGGCGGCCCTCCTTGCGAAGGAGGCACAACTGCCCCTCCTTCCACGGTTTCGGGAACCTCCCAGAAGCAAGGCATGCGCTGAAGAGGTCCCGAAACCTCTCCTCCATTTGGGTGGCAGCGATCGCCACCACCCTTGCGGGAACGCCGTCGGGGCCTGGAGCTGTCTTCTTGGCGCGGATATGGAAAATCGCCGCGCCAAGTTCCGACTCCGTGACAGGAGGGGGGGCCTCCTCTTCTTCCTCGTCGTCTGGCGGGGCTATAGCTCGTGATGGGCCCATCACTGGCGGGGTGAAGTTGTTGTCCCTGCACGGGAACAGGGACTGAACCACCCCATCCAGAAACGCGGGCTCCAGGGTCTCGGCAACCGGGGGACCAAAGGGGCGCAATTTGTTTCGCGCCGCCTTATATGGTCGCCCGTAGGGGTCGTTGTCGAGACCCTCCAGCAACTCGGCTCTCGCCGAGTCTCTGGCGGCGGCGATGGCCCGATCGAGGACCATTTTTGCCTCCATGTATAGCTCATAGAGGTGGTCCTCGTCGGCCCGGTCCCGTCGACGCCGCCGCCGGCTCCGCGTATAGGCCCTCCTTGCCCCCACACACGCTGCTCGAAGCCCCGCCAGCTCCACCGACCACCAGTACACAGCGCGTTTGGGTAGTGGTCGTCGGCGAAACCGAGGCATGCTAGAGTTGCATACCTCGGTCAGAGACTCCCTCAGTTGCCCCGCTACGGCGTCCACATCCAAGCCGGCGGTAGGCGGCGACAGCCAGTCCTGGATGAACGCCGCCTCCGCCGCTGCCTCCCTGTCCAGGCGGGTTAGGGCCCACCGCGGGAACGGTGATCGCCCCGAGAGGGGCCGCATCTCACCGGGGCCACTCGTGGAGATGTCGAACCGGATGTAGCGGTGGTCCGACATGGTCTCCACGAGGTCCACCCGCCAGTTCAACACGCGTGCGGCTAACGCAGGGGTGGCGAAAGTGACGTCCACTATTGAGCCACCCTGACGCCGCACGCATGTCTGGACGCTTCCTCTGTTCAAGAGGGAGAGTCCAGAGGAGGCAGCCCACATCTCCACCGCCCGCCCGCGTGCGTTGGTGGCCGGGTTGCCCCAGGTCACCGACTTGGCGTTCAAGTCTCCCAGCACGAAGACCTGACGCGGCGCCGCCCTGCCGACCACGGCGGCCAGGACTCCGAGATAGTTCTCGAAGTCCCGGAGAGGGCGGTTTGGGGAGAAATAGACGCCCACGAGGGCTATCTCTCCCCACGCGGCGGCCACGTATCCCGGTCCCCTCTCTAATAGCGAGAGGGGAGGGGAGTCTGTGGAAGACCGCGCCGCTAGTGCCACCAAGCCCTCCTCGTCACCCAGCCAACTGCCGGGGATCGAGTAGGGCTCGGCGACCACCGCTACGTTCACCAACCACTCAGCCATGGCCTGCACCAGCAGGTCCTGGGCCGCTCTGCAGTGGTTGGTGTTCGCCTGGAGGATGCGGTAGTCGGAAACCATTATTCCGACATCGCACCCCCCTCCTCAGCAACCGCCGCTGGAGCTGCAGCGGCGACGACGGTGGCGGCGGTGGTGGCAACAGGGCGAACCTGCGCCGGCACTATGCCCTTCCTCACGGGGGGCTTGCAGCTCCTGCCCGTCATCCTGTGGTCCGCGGGGCGGCCACTGGCGGCACACGCCGTGCAGTGTGGCGTGGTGGCGCGGCAGGTGACACTCTTGTGTCCCTCTTGCCCGCACTGGTAGCACGTGTCTCCCCAGTCAAACTTTGAGGGACACGTGGCTCGGGTGTGGCCGAACGCAAAACACTTGAAGCAGCGCATAGGCTGCTCTTCAAGTGGTCGGACCACAGCCGAGCTGAGTCCCACCAATAACCTTCCTTTGCCCGCAGCAAGGACGGCCCCAGCCGCGGCGACTGGGCACTCAACGCGCATGATGCCCATGCCGCGGCGCCCGGGCCTGATGGCTCCGCCTTTTACCGCGCCAGCGTCGCAGCCTCCAGCCGCAGCAACGGCCGCCACCACATCCTCCTTGGTGACCGAATCCTCCAGATCGGCCACCTCCAAGGCTGCGGTCTTAACGGGCCTGACGACCGTTGCCGCATCCGCGATGACCTCTTGCAACTTTGTTGCGAAGAGGTCCGCATTTGTGCCGCGTGTTTCCCCCGAGAACTCGAAAATTCGAGCCCCGGTTAGGGTTCGGCGGCACGTGATGTTGCTGATCCCCAGCTGCGTGGGATCAGCATTGGTACGAGCCCGTCTTAGGACGGACTCGTACGTCTCGCCCCGCTCCACGGCCTCCGGGGTGATGGTCACCACGACGGCCGCGGTTTTGGGAGGAACTAGCTTCCTCCCGCCGGCTGGAGCCCTTTTGGCTGCGGGAGCAGTCGCAGCGGGCTTGGAGGCCGACTTTTTACCCTTCTTTCCCCTCCTGACCACTTCCGTCCACGACTGGTTGGACGGGGTGGTGGAGGGAAGAAGGGCGTCTTCCTCCTGCGACTTCTGGGTGGCTGCTGGGGTGGCAGGCGACCCAGACGCTCCCTCCGCACTTGTGGTGGGGGTTTGAGGAGCCACCTTGGTCCTCTTGCCCTTGCCTTTCCCCTTGCCCTTGGAGGGCTTCACGGCCTGGGGCTGCGCACGCGATGCCGAGCCTGCTAGAGGCACAGGTTCCGGCTCCTTCGACGGAGGACTCTTATCCGCCGCTAGCGGCGGTCGGAGCCGCCTTTCCGGCAAGAGCCGGTCCTCGATGCCTGCGAAGCAGGCTCTGGTGAAGGCCCTCTCCTCCATGACAACCTTGCGGATTATATCCTCAAGGTTGGAAGGGGAGGAGGAGGAGCCTCCTACTGCCGGACCTGGGGCAGGCTGGGCAGGCCGGGCCGCGGCCTCAGCCAGCTTCTGGTGTAGCTGGCTGTTGTCCGCTTGCAGGCGATCCACCCTTGCCTGCAGCTGCCGCGTCTCGTCCGTGGCCGTCCGCTTCACCAGCTCCAGGACAATGCCGTGCAAGCTGGCGGCCCGGCATTTGAGGGCCTTCTGGAAGGTCCCCTTCAAGTTGGAGGACTTTGAGGCGACCTCCAAGACCTCCTCCTTGTCCTCCTGAGCCATGCGCTCCAGTTCCGCCAGGGAGTGGTCGGCATACAGCACACTGGTTGCACCATAGCCAGACCTCGACCTGGCGATTTGGGCCTGGCGCTCCTTCGCAGCGACCCTCTCCTCCAGGTCTTGCTGCAATTGCGCCCTTTTCGCCAGATCTAGCTGGCGCTCGGCGTCCACCAAGCCCACATCGTGGGTAGAGGAAGTCGAAGCCTTTTTGGACTTCAACTTCCTCTTCGGCTTGCTTCTGGCCGACTCCGAGGAGCCCTCGGACCCGAGCCTCAGATCGGCCCCTTTCCTTTTGAGGCAGCCGCTTTCAGCCGCCAACGCGTCCATACAGGAGTCGTCGGAGTCCGACAACTCGTCTGGCCTGCTAAACAAGCTGGCCGCAGACGGTGCGCGGTCAGCTTCCGACGCCATAGCGTCGCCGGCGTGGCCCTGAGAAGGGCCGTTTGATTGGCCCTGAGAAGGGCCGTTGGGTGGGCCCTGAGAAGGGCCGTTTGAACCGCCCTGGGAAGAACGATTCGAAATGAATCGCCCAGAGGCGTCACGCATCGGTTTAGTCATCAGGTTAAAATTACAATTAAAATTCGTAGACGTCCGCATAAAAAATCTACGATTCACAGCTCACTTTAGCCGCCGGTCTGCCACTCCGTTACGGTGGTCAGACACGGCGTTGCCCGGGGATCACGACGAGGACGTATAAGCTGTGGGGGGATCCCCAACCTAACCTTTTTTTTTTTTTTTTTTTTTTTTTTTTTTTTTTTTTTTTTTTTTTCGCTGAGAAATGACATTACGCATCTCCGCTCGTCGGGGGACGACACGGAGTATGTGGGACTCCCTGCCAGAGTGGCAGTATACCCACTAAAACTCAGCGGTGTTCCCGCATCGCCGTGATGGGAGGGCCATGGGAGACCGGCTCATCCTTTACTTCCACAACCCTCCCGGCGCATGCCCGCCTAGCTGGCGGGCCCCGCATGCCCCCCAGGCTGGGGGGCTACGGGAATGGCCGGGAACACCTGGCCATTCCCGACCGACACTGATGGAGGCCTGTGCAATACAGGCAAGGGTGCCCCCGCACCCGTTGCCTGCTGGCCTCCACCTGGGAGGAGTCGGAGATGACTGTCATACTGACGTCTTCTTCGACCCCTCCTCCGCCTTCGGAGCGGCGCCGCGAGAGGGTCTTCCTCCCGCGCGCGCTCCGCCGCCTCCTTCTGGGACATGACGTATTCGCAGAAGGAGGCGACTGCCGCCCAGGACCCCTCATCCCCCAGCATGGCGTTGATCAAGCCGGGGAGAGAAAGGTCCGTTCCGATCGCCGCCGTGAGACTGCGGCGCGGCTCGGACCACGACGGGCACACCTCGAGAGTGTGCTGCGCCGTGTCCTCCGCCGCGCCACAGTCGTGACACGACGGCGTCTCCTCCCGCCCGATACGGTGCAGGTACGATCCGAAACAACCGTGTCCGGACAGCACCTGCACCAGGCGGAAGGAGAGGAACCCATGCGACCGCTCGAGCCAGTCTCGCAGGACCGGCCCAATCGCGTCGAGGGTTCGGCGGCCGAAGGCTGCGGTGGCGAGGTCCGTCGTCCAATGGACGACGATGGCGTCCCTCGCCTCCCGCCGGACGGCTTCCCGCTCTTCCGGGGCGGGGCGTTCTCCTCTCGCCCTCCGCCCCGCCGTCCATTCATACACTCTGGCGAGCACCCACGCCTCGAGTTCCCAAGGTGGGGTGCCGGCCAGAGCGCATGCTGCCGCGAAGCCCACCGTGCGGTAGGCCCGCGCCACCCGCTGGGCTATGGCCCTTTGGGGCGCCCGCAGGGCGGCGGCGTTCTCCCTCCTTTGGAGGGAGTCCTCCCAGATGGGCGCCCCGTAGAGGGCCATACTCTTTAAGATGCCGGCGTAAAGTTGCCGGCATCGTGCGCTGGGCCCCCCCAGGTTGGGAAGCAGCCAAGAGAGCGCGCCCGCGGTCTTCAGCAGGCGCGACGACAGCCCGTTAAAATGCGGACCGAAGCGCCACCTGCTGTCGAGTACAAGGCCCAGATATTTCATCTGGGCCTTGACCTCGATTCTGACGCCCTCCACGAAGATGTGGGCGTCAGGTGGGGGGCGCTGCCGAGGTCCGTGGAAGAACACGGCCTCGGTCTTGTGTAGCGCCACCGTTAAACCTAGGCGGCGAATCCTCCCCGCGACCAAGGATCCGCCCGCCGAGGCCAAGTTGGCCGCCTCCCTGAAACTCCCCCCCCGGGCGGTGAGGAGAGTGTCGTCCGCGTAGCAAACGACACTCGTGCCTCGGAGGAGAGTTCCCCGCAGGAGCCAATCACAGCCGACGTTCCAGAGGAGAGGTCCTATGACTGACCCCTGCGGAACGCCGGCCTCAACGGCGTACCGCCGGACTTGGCCAGTCCTATTCACCAGGAGGATCGCCCGATCCTCCAGGTAGCTGGCCAGCAGACTGCGCAGGTATCGAGGCACTCCGTGGAATCGGAGCGCCTCTAGGATGGTGGAGTGGGGAACGGAGTTGAAGGCGTTGGCTATGTCGAATGACACAGCCAACAATCCGTCCCCTGCCTCCATCGCCTCCTTCGCCTGCCCCTTAAGGCAGGCCAGCGCGTCCACCGTAACCTAACCTAACCTTTTTTTTTTTTTTTTTTTGTCGCTGAGAAATGACATTACGCATCTCCGCTCGTCGGGGGACGACACGGAGTATGTGGGACTCCCTGCCAGAGTGGCAGTATACCCACTAAAACTCAGCGGTGTTCCCGCATCGCCGTGATGGGAGGGCCATGGGCAACCGGCTCATCCTTTACTTCCACAACCCTCCCGGCGCATGCCCGCCTAGCTGGCGGGCCCCGCATGCCCCCCAGTCTGGGGGGCTACGGGAATGGCCGGGAACACCTGGCCATTCCCGTCCGACACTGATGGAGGCCTGTGCAATACAGGCAAGGGTGCCCCCGCACCCGTTGCCTGCTGGCCTCCACCTGGGAGGAGTCGGAGATGACTGTCATACTGACGTCTTCTTCGACCCCTCCTCCGCCTTCGGAGCGGCGCCGCGAGAGGGTCTTCCTCCCGCGCGCGCTCCGCCGCCTCCTTCTGGGACATGACGTATTCGCAGAAGGAGGCGACTGCCGCCCAGGACCCCTCATCCCCCAGCATGGCGTTGATCAAGCCGGGGAGCGAAAGGTCCGTTCCGATCGCCGCCGTGAGACTGCGGCGCGGCTCGGACCACGACGGGCACACCTCGAGAGTGTGCTGCGCCGTGTCCTCCGCCGCGCCACAGTCGTGACACGACGGCGTCTCCTCCCGCCCGATACGGTGAAGGTACGATCCGAAACAACCGTGTCCGGACAGCACCTGCACCAGGCGGAAGGAGAGGAACCCATGCGACCGCTCGAGCCAGTCTCGCAGGACCGGCCCAATCGCGTCGAGGGTTCGGCGGCCGAAGGCTGCGGTGGCGAGGTCCGTCGTCCAATGGACGACGATGGCGTCCCTCGCCTCCCGCCGGACGGCTTCCCGCTCTTCCGGGGCGGGGCGTTCTCCTCTCGCCCTCCGCCCCGCCGTCCATTCATACACTCTGGCGAGCACCCACGCCTCGAGTTCCCAAGGTGGGGTGCCGGCCAGAGCGCATGCTGCCGCGAAGCCCACCGTGCGGTAGGCCCGCGCCACCCGCTGGGCTATGGCCCTTTGGGGCGCCCGCAGGGCGGCGGCGTTCTCCCTCCTTTGGAGGGAGTCCTCCCAGATGGGCGCCCCGTAGAGGGCCATACTCTTCAAGATGCCGGCGTAAAGTTGCCGGCATCGTGCGCTGGGCCCCCCCAAGTTGGGAAGCAGCCAGGACAGCGCGCCCGCGGCCTTCAGCAGGCGCGACGACAGCCCGCTAAAATGCGGACCGAAGCGCCACCTGCTGTCGAGTACAAGGCCCAGATATTTCATCTGGGTCTTGACCTCGATTCTGACGCCCTCCACGAAGATGTGGGCGTCAGGTGGGGGGCGCTGCCGAGGTCCGTGGAAGAACACGGCCTCGGTCTTGTGCAGCGCCACCGTTAAACCTAGGCGGCGGATCCTCCCCGCGACCAAGGATCCGCCCGCCGAGGCCAAGTTGGCCGCCTCCCTGAAACTCCCCCCCCGGGCGGTGAGGAGAGTGTCGTCCGCGTAGCAAACGACACTCGTGCCTCGGAGGAGAGTTCCCCGCAGGAGCCAATCATAGCCGACGTTCCAGAGGAGAGGTCCTATGACTGACCCCTGCGGAACGCCGGCCTCAACGGCGTATCGCCGGACTTGGCCAGTCCTATTTACCAGGAGGATCGCCCGATCCTCCAGGTAGCTGGCCAGCAGACTGCGCAGGTATCGAGGCACTCCGTGGAATTGGAGCGCCTCTAGGATGGTGGAGTGGGGAACGGAGTTGAAGGCGTTGGCTATGTCGAATGACACAGCCAACAATCCGTCCCCTGCCTCCATCGCCTCCTTCGCCTGCCCCTTAAGGCAGGCCAGCGCGTCCACCGTGGAACGCTCAGCCCGAAAACCGAACTGAGCATCCGACAAGTCCGGCCCGATCCCGCGCAAATGGCCCTTTAACCGCGCAGCGATTATCCCCTCGAACATTTTGCCGACCTCATCGAGCAGAACGATGGGCCGGTATGCCGAGGGGGAGTCTGCGGGGCGGCCCTCCTTGCGAAGGAGGCACAACTGCCCCTCCTTCCACGGTTTCGGGAACCTCCCAGAAGCAAGGCATGCGCTGAAGAGGTCCCGAAACCTCTCCTCCATTTGGGTGGCAGCGATCGCCACCACCCTTGCGGGAACGCCGTCGGGGCCTGGAGCTGTCTTCTTGGCGCGGATATGGAAAATCGCCGCGCCAAGTTCCGACTCCGTGACAGGAGGGGGGGCCTCCTCTTCTTCCTCGTCGTCTGGTGGGGCTATAGCTCGTGCTGGGCCCATCACTGGCGGGGTGAAGTTGTTGTCCCTGCACGGGAACAGGGACTGAACCACCCCATCCAGAAATGCGGGCTCCAGAGCCTCGGCAACCGGGGGACCAAAGGGGCGCAATTTGTTGCGCGCCGCCTTATATGGTCGCCCGTAGGGGTCGTTGTCGAGACCCTCCAGCAGCTCGGCTCTCGCCGAGTCTCTGGCGGCGGCGATGGCCCGATCGAGGACCATTTTTGCCTCCATGTATAGCTCATAGAGGTGGTCCTCGTCGGCCCGGTCCCGTCGACGCCGCCGCCGGCTCCGCGAATAGGCCCTCCTTGCCTCCACACACGCTGCTCGAAGCCCCGCCAGCTCCACCGACCACCAGTACACGGCGCGTTTGGGTAGTGGTCGTCGGCGAGACCGAGGCATGCTAGAGTTGCATACCTCGGTCAGAGACTCCCTCAGCTGCCCCGCTACGGCGTCCACATCCAAGCCGGCGGTAGGCGGCGACAGCCAGTCCTGGATGAACGCCGCCTCCGCCGCTGCCTCCCTGTCCAGGCGGGTTAGGGCCCACCGCGGGAACGGTGATCGCCCCGAGAGGGGCCGCATCACACCGGGGCCACTCGTGGAGATGTCGAACCGGATGTAGCGGTGGTCCGACATGGTCTCCACGAGGTCCACCCGCCAGTTCAACACGCGCGCGGCTAACGCAGGGGTGGCGAAAGTGACGTCCACTATTGAGCCACCCTGACGCCGCACGCATGTCTGGACGCTTCCTCTGTTCAAGAGGGAGAGTCCAGAGGAGGCAGCCCACATTTCCACCGCCCGCCCGCGTGCGTCGGTGGCCGGGTTGCCCCAGGTCACCGACTTGGCGTTCAAGTCTCCCAGCACGAAGACCTGACGCGGCGCCACCCTGCCGACCACGGCGGCCAGGACTCCGAGATAGTTCTCGAAGTCCTGGAGAGGGCGGTTTGGGGAGAAATAGACGCCCACGAGGGCTATCTCTCCCCACGCGGCGGCCACGTATCCCGGTCCCCTCTCTAATAGCGAGAGGGGAGGGGAGTCTGTGGAAGACCGCGCCGCTAGTGCCACCAAGCCCTCCTCGTCACCCAGCCAACTGCCGGGGATCGAGTAGGGCTCGGCGACCACCGCTACGTTTACCAACCACTCAGCCATGGCCTGCACCAGCAGGTCCTGGGCCGCTCTGCAGTGGTTGGTGTTCGCCTGGAGGATGCGGTAGTCGGAAACCATTATTCCGACATCGCACCCCCCTCCTCAGCAACCGCCGCTGGAGCTGCAGCGGCGACGACGGTGGCGGCGGTGGTAGCAACAGGGCGAACCTGCGCCGGCACTATGCCCTTCCTCACGGGGGGCTTGCAGCTCCTGCCCGTCATCCTGTGGTCCGCGGGGCGGCCACTGGCGGCACACGCCGTGCAGTGTGGCGTGGTGGCGCGGCAGGTGACACTCTTGTGTCCCTCTTGCCCGCACTGGTAGCACGTGTCTCCCCAATCGAACTTTGAGGGACACGTGGCTCGGGTGTGGCCGAACGCAAAACACTTGAAGCAGCGCATAGGCTGGTCTTCAAGTGGTCGGACCACAGCCGAGCTGAGTCCCACCAATAACCTTCCTTTGCCCGCAGCAAGGACGGCCCCAGCCGCGGCGACTGGGCACTCAACGCGCATGATGCCCATGCCGCGGCGCCCGGGCCTGATGGCTCCGCCTTTTACCGCGCCAGCGTCGCAGCCTCCAGCCGCAGCAACGGCCGCCACCACATCCTCCTTGGTGACCGAATCCTCCAGATCGGCCACCTCCAAGGCTGCGGTCTTAACGGGCCTGACGACCGTTGCCGCATCCGCGATGACCTCTTGCAACTTTGTTGCGAAGAGGTCCGCATTTGTGCCGCGTGTTTCCCCCGAGAACTCGAAAATTCGAGCCCCGGTTAGGGTTCGGCGGCACGTGATGTTGCTGATCCCCAGCTGCGTGGGATCAGCATTGGTACGAGCCCGTCTTAGGACGGACTCGTACGTCTCGCCCCGCTCCACGGCCTCCGGGGTGATGGTCACCACGACGGCCGCGGTTTTGGGAGGAACTAGCTTCCTCCCGCCGACTGGAGCCCTTTTGGCTGCGGGAGCAGTCGCAGCGGGCTTGGAGGCCGACTTTTTAGCCTTCTTTCCCCTCCTGACCACTTCCGTCCACGACTGGTTGGACGGGGTGGTGGAGGGAAGAAGGGCGTCTTCCTCCTGCGACTTCTGGGTGGCTGCTGGGGTGGCAGACGACCCAGACGCTCCCTCCGCACTTGTGGTGGGGGTTTGAGGAGCCACCTTGGTCCTCTTGCCCTTGCCTTTCCCCTTGCCCTTGGAGGGCTTCACGGCCTGGGGCTGCGCACGCGATGCCGAGCCTGCTAGAGGCACAGGTTCCGGCTCCTTCGACGGAGGACTCTTATCCGCCGCTAGCGGCGGTCGGAGCCGCCTTTCCGGCAAGAGCCGGTCCTCGATGCCTGCGAAGCAGGCTCTGGTGAAGGCCCTATCCTCCATGACAACCTTGCGGATTATATCCTCAAGGTTGGAAGGGGAGGGGGAGGAGCCTCCTACTGCCGGACCTGGGGCAGGCTGGGCAGGCCGGGCCGCGGCCTCAGCCAGCTTCTGGTGTAGCTGGCTGTTGTCCGCTTGCAGGCGATCCACCCTTGCCTGCAGCTGCCGCGTCTCGTCCGTGGCCGTCCGCTTCACCAGCTCCAGGACAATGCCGTGCAAGCTGGCGGCCCGGCATTTGAGGGCCTTCTGGAAGGTCCCCTTCAAGTTGGAGGACTTTGAGGCGACCTCCAAGACCTCCTCCTTGTCCTCCTGCGCCATGCGCTCCAGTTCCGCCAGGGAGTGGTCGGCATACAGCACACTTGATGCACCATAGCCAGACCTCGACCTGGCGATTTGCGCCTGGCGCTCCTTCGCAGCGACCCTCTCCTCCAGGTCTTGCTGGAGTTGCGCCCTTCTTGCTAGATCTAGCTGGCGCTCGGCGTCCACCAAGCCCACTTCGTGGGTAGAGGAAGTCGAGGCCTTTTTGGACTTAACCTTCCTCTTCGGCTTGCTTCTGGCCGACTCCGAGGAGCCCTCGGACCCGAGCCTCAGATCGGCCCCCTTCCGCTTAAGGCAGCCGCTTTCAGCTGCCGACGCGTCCATACAGGAGTCGTCGGAGTCCGACAACTCGTCTGGCCTGCTAAACAAGCTGGCCGCAGACGGTGCGCGGTCAGCTTCCGACGCCATAGCGTCGCCGGCGTGGCCCTGAGAAGGGCCGTTTGATTGGCCCTGAGAAGGGCCGTTGGGTGGGCCCTGAGAAGGGCCGTTTGAACCGCCCTGGGAAGAACGATTCGAAATGAATCGCCCAGAGGCGTCACGCATCGGTTTAGTGCTCATCAGGTTAAAATTAAAATTCGCAGATGTCCGCATAAAAAATCTACGATTCACAGCTCACTTTAGCCGCCGGTCTGCCACTCCGTTACGGTGGTCAGACACGGCGTTGCCCGGGGATCACGACGAGGACGTATAAGCTGTGGGGGGATCCCCAACCTAACCTAACCTAACCTAACCTTTTTTTTTTTTTTTTTTTTTTTTCGCTGAGAAATGACATTACGCATCTCCGCTCGTCGGGGGACGACACGGAGTATGTGGGACTCCCTGCCAGAGTGGCAGTATACCCACTAAAACTCAGCGGTGTTCCCGCATCGCCGTGATGGGAGGGCCATGGGAGACCGGCTCATCCTTTACTTCCACAACCCTCCCG
Organism: Dicycla oo; assembly: GCA_948252095.1. NCBI lineage: Eukaryota > Metazoa > Arthropoda > Insecta > Lepidoptera > Noctuidae > Dicycla > Dicycla oo. Next base: position 21,795,539 of record OX411735.1, on the reverse strand, counting down.
GCGCATGCCCGCCTAGCTGGCGGGCCCCGCATGCCCCCCAGGCTGGGGGGCTACGGGAATGGCCGGGAACACCTGGCCATTCCCGTCCGACACTGATGGAGGCCTGTGCAATACAGGCAAGGGTGCCCCCGCACCCGTTGCCTGCTGGCCTCCACCTGGGAGGAGTCGGAGATGACTGTCATACTGACGTCTTCTTCGACCCCTCCTCCGCCTTCGGAGCGGCGCCGCGAGAGGGTCTTCCTCCCGCGCGCGCTCCGCCGCCTCCTTCTGGGACATGACGTATTCGCAGAAGGAGGCGACTGCCGCCCAGGACCCCTCATCCCCCAGCATGGCGTTGATCAAGCCGGGGAGAGAAAGGTCCGTTCCGATCGCCGCCGTGAGACTGCGGCGCGGCTCGGACCACGACGGGCACACCTCGAGAGTGTGCTGCGCCGTGTCCTCCGCCGCGCCACAGTCGTGACACGACGGCGTCTCCTCCCGCCCGATACGGTGCAGGTACGATCCGAAACAACCGTGTCCGGACAGCACCTGCACCAGGCGGAAGGAGAGGAACCCATGCGACCGCTCGAGCCAGTCTCGCAGGACCGGCCCAATCGCGTCGAGGGTTCGGCGGCCGAAGGCTGCGGTGGCGAGGTCCGTCGTCCAATGGACGACGATGGCGTCCCTCGCCTCCCGCCGGACGGCTTCCCGCTCTTCCGGGGCGGGGCCAACCTAACCTTTTTTTTTTTTTTTTTTTTTTTTTTTTTTTATCGCTGAGAAATGACATTACGCATCTCCGCTCGTCGGGGGACGACACGGAGTATGTGGGACTCCCTGCCAGAGTGGCAGTATACCCACTAAAACTCAGCGGTGTTCCCGCATCGCCGTGATGGGAGGGCCATGGGAAACCGGCTCATCCTTTACTACCACAGCCCTCCCGGCGCATGCCCGCCTAGCTGGCTGGCCCCGCATGCCCCCCAGGCTGGGGGGCTACGGGAATGGCCGGGAACACCTGGCCATTCCCGTCCGACACTGGTGGAGGCCTGTGCAATACAGGCAAGGGTGCCCCCGCACCCGTTGCCTGCTGGCCTCCACCTGGGAGGAGTCGGAGATGACTGTCATACTGACGTCTTCTTCGACCCCTCCTCCGCCTTCGGAGCGGCGCCGCGAGAGGGTCTTCCTCCCGCGCGCGCTCCGCCGCCTCCTTCTGGGACATGACGTATTCGCAGAAGGAGGCGACTGCCGCCCAGGACCCCTCATCCCCCAGCATGGCGTTGATCAAGCCGGGGAGCGAAAGGTCCGTTCCGATCGCCGCCGTGAGACTGCGGCGCGGCTCGGACCACGACGGGCACACCTCGAGAGTGTGCTGCGCCGTGTCCTCCGCCGCGCCACAGTCGTGACACGACGGCGTCTCCTCCCGCCCGATACGGTGCAGGTACGATCCGAAACAACCGTGTCCGGACAGCACCTGCACCAGGCGGAAGGAGAGGAACCCATGCGACCGCTCGAGCCAGTCTCGCAGGACCGGCCCAATCGCGTCGAGGGTTCGGCGGCCGAAGGCTGCGGTGGCGAGGTCCGTCGTCCAATGGACGACGATGGCGTCCCTCGCCTCCCGCCGGACGGCTTCCCGCTCTTCCGGGGCGGGGCGTTCTCCTCTCGCCCTCCGCCCTGCCGTCCATTCATACACTCTGGCGAGCACCCACGCCTCGAGTTCCCAAGGTGGGGTGCCGGCCAGAGCGCATGCTGCCGCGAAGCCCACCGTGCGGTAGGCCCGCGCCACCCGCTGGGCTATGGCCCTTTGGGGTGCCCGCAGGGCGGCGGCGTTCTCCCTCCTGTGGAGGGAGTCCTCCCAGATGGGCGCCCCGTAGAGGGCCATACTCTTTAAGATGCCGGCGTAAAGTTGCCGGCATCGTGCGCTGGGCCCCCCCAGGTTGGGAAGCAGCCAGGACAGCGCGCCCGCGGCCTTCAGCAGGCGCGACGACAGCCCGCTAAAATGCGGACCGAAGCGCCACCTGCTGTCGAGTACAAGGCCCAGATATTTCATCTGGGCCTTGACCTCGATTCTGACGCCCTCCACGAAGATGTGGGCGTCAGGTGGGGGGCGCTGCCGAGGTCCGTGGAAGAACACGGCCTCGGTCTTGTGCAGCGCCACCGTTAAACCTAGGCGGCGGATCCTCCCCGCGACCAAGGATCCGCCCGCCGAGGCCAAGTTGGCCGCCTCCCTGAAACTCCCCCCCCGGGCGGTGAGGAGAGTGTCGTCCGCGTAGCAAACGACACTCGTGCCTCGGAGGAGAGTTCCCCGCAGGAGCCAATCATAGCCGACGTTCCAGAGGAGAGGTCCTATGACTGACCCCTGCGGAACGCCGGCTTCAACGGCGTATCGCCGGACTTGGCCAGTCCTATTTACCAGGAGGATCGCCCGATCCTCCAGGTAGCTGGCCAGCAGACTGCGCAGGTATCGAGGCACTCCGTGGAATCGGAGCGCCTCTAGGATGGTGGAGTGGGGAACGGAGTTGAAGGCGTTGGCTATGTCGAATGACACAGCCAACAATCCGTCCCCTGCCTCCATCGCCTCCTTCGCCTGCCCCTTAAGGCAGGCCAGCGCGTCCACCGTGGAACGCTCAGCCCGAAAACCGAACTGAGCATCCGACAAGTCCGGCCCGATCCCGCGCAAATGGCCCTTTAACCGCGCAGCGATTATCCCCTCGAACATTTTGCCGACCTCATCGAGCAGAACGATGGGCCGGTATGCCGAGGGGGAGTCTGCGGGGCGGCCCTCCTTGCGAAGGAGGCACAACTGCCCCTCCTTCCACGGTTTCGGGAACCTCCCAGAAGCAAGGCATGCGCTGAAGAGGTCCCGAAACCTCTCCTCCATTTGGGTGGCAGCGATCGCCACCACCCTTGCGGGAACGCCGTCGGGGCCTGGAGCTGTCTTCTTGGCGCGGATATGGAAAATCGCCGCGCCAAGTTCCGACTCCGTGACAGGAGGGGGGGCCTCCTCTTCTTCCTCGTCGTTTGGCGGGGCTATAGCTCGTGATGGGCCCATCACTGGCGGGGTGAAGTTGTTGTCCCTGCACGGGAACAGGGACTGAACCACCCCATCCAGAAAAGCGGGCTCCAGGGTCTCGGCAACCGGGGGACCAAAGGGGCGCAATTTGTTTCGCGCCGCCTTATATGGTCGCCCGTAGGGGTCGCTGTCGAGACCCTCCAGCAGCTCGGCTCTCGCCGCGTCTCTGGCGGCGGCGATGGCCCGATCGAGGACCATTTTTGCCTCTATGTATAGCTCATAGAGGTGGTCCTCGTCGGCCCGGTCCCGTCGACGCCGCCGCCGGCTCCGCGTATAGGCCCTCCTTGCCCCCACACACGCTGCTCGAAGCCCCGCCAGCTCCACCGACCACCAGTACACGGCGCGTTTGGGTAGTGGTCGTCGGCGAGACCGAGGCATGCTAGAGTTGCATACCTCGGTCAGAGACTCCCGCAGTTGCCCCGCTACGGCGTCCACATCCAAGCCGTCGGTAGGCGGCGACAGCCAGTCCTGGATGAACGCCGCCTCCGCCGCTGCCTCCCTGTCCAGGCGGGTTAGGGCCCACCGCGGGAACGGTGATCGCCCCGAGAGGGGCCGCATCTCACCGGGGCCACTCGCGGAGATGTCGAACCGGATGTAGCGGTGGTCCGACATGGTCTCCACGAGGTCCACCCGCCAGTTCAACACGCGCGCGGCTAACGCAGGGGTGGCGAAAGTGACGTCCACTATTGAGCCACCCTGACGCCGCACGCATGTCTGGACACTTCCTCTGTTCAAGAGGGAGAGTCCAGAGGAGGCAGCCCACATTTCCACCGCCCGCCCGCGTGCGTCGGTGGCCGGGTTGCCCCAGGTCACCGACTTGGCGTTCAAGTCTCCCAGCACGAAGACCTGACGCGGCGCCGCCCTGCCGACCACGGCGGCCAGGACTCCGAGATAGTTCTCGAAGTCCCGGAGAGGGCGGTTTGGGGAGAAATAGACGCCCACGAGGGCTATCTCTCCCCACGCGGCGGCCACGTATCCCGGTCCCCTCTCTAATAGCGAGAGGGGAGGGGAGTCTGTGGAAGACCGCGCCGCTAGTGCCACCAAGCCCTCCTCGTCACCCAGCCAACTGCCGGGGATCGAGTAGGGCTCGGCGACCACCGCTACGTTCACCAACCACTCAGCCATGGTCTGCACCAGCAGGTCCTGGGCCGCTCTGCAGTGGTTGGTGTTCGCCTGGAGGATGCGGTAGTCGGAAACCATTATTCCGACATCGCACCCCCCTCCTCAGCAACCGCCGCTGGAGCTGCAGCGGCGACGACGGTGGCGGCGGTGGTGGCAACAGGGCGAACCTGCGCCGGCACTATGCCCTTCCTCACGGGGGGCTTGCAGCTCCTGCCCGTCATCCTGTGGTCCGCGGGGCGGCCACTGGCGGCACACGCCGTGCAGTGTGGCGTGGTGGCGCGGCAGGTGACACTCTTGTGTCCCTCTTGCCCGCACTGGTAGCACGTGTCTCCCCAGTCAAACTTTGAGGGACACGTGGCTCGGGTGTGGCCGAACGCAAAACACTTGAAGCAGCGCATAGGCTGGTCTTCAAGTGGTCGGACCACAGCCGAGCTGAGTCCCACCAATAACCTTCCTTTGCCCGCAGCAAGGACGGCCCCAGCCGCGGCGACTGGGCACTCAACGCGCATGATGCCCATGCCGCGGCGCCCGGGCCTGATGGCTCCGCCTTTTACCGCGCCAGCGTCGCAACCTGCAGCCGCAGCAACGGCCGCCACCACATCCTCCTTGGTGACCGAATCCTCCAGATCGGCCACCTCCAAGGCTGCGGTCTTAACGGGCCTGACGACCGTTGCCGCATCCGCGATGACCTCTTGCAACTTTGTTGCGAAGAGGTCCGCATTTGTGCCGCGTGTTTCCCCCGAGAACTCGAAAATTCGAGCCCCGGTTAGGGTTCGGCGGCACGTGATGTTGCTGATCCCCAGCTGCGTGGGATCAGCATTGGTACGAGCCCGTCTTAGGACGGACTCGTACGTCTCGCCCCGCTCCACGGCCTCCGGGGTGATGGTCACCACGACGGCCGCGGTTTTGGGAGGAACTAGCTTCCTCCCGCCGGCTGGAGCCCTTTTGGCTGCGGGAGCAGTCGCAGCGGGCTTGGAGGCCGACTTTTTAGCCTTCTTTCCCCTCCTGACCACTTCCGTCCACGACTGGTTGGACGGGGTGGTGGAGGGAAGAAGGGCGTCTTCCTCCTGCGACTTCTGGGTGGCTGCTGGGGTGGCAGACGACCCAGACGCTCCCTCCGCACTTGTGGTGGGGGTTTGAGGAGCCACCTTGGTCCTCTTGCCCTTCCCTTTCCCCTTGCCCTTGGAGGGCTTCACGGCCTGGGGCTGCGCACGCGATGCCGAGCCTGCTAGAGGCACAGGTTCCGGCTCCTTCGACGGAGGACTCTTATCCGCCGCTAGCGGCGGTCGGAGCCGCCTTTCCGGCAAGAGCCGGTCCTCGATGCCTGCGATGCAGGCTCTGGTGAAGGCCCTCTCCTCCATGACAACCTTGCGGATTATATCCTCAAGGTTGGAAGGGGAGGAGGAGGAGCCTCCTACTGCCGGACCTGGGGCAGGTTGGGCAGGCCGGGCCGTGGCCTCAGCCAGCTTCTGGTGTAGCTGGCTGTTGTCCGCTTGCAGGCGATCCACCCTTGCCTGCAGCTGCCGCGTCTCGTCCGTGGCCGTCCGCTTCACCAGCTCCAGGACAATGCCGTGCAAGCTGGCGGCCCGGCATTTGAGGGCCTTCTGGAAGGTCCCCTTCAAGTTGGAGGACTTTGAGGCGACCTCCAAGACCTCCTCCTTGTCCTCCTGCGCCATACGCTCCAGTTCCGCCAGGGAGTGGTCGGCATACAGCACACTTGATGCACCATAGCCAGACCTCGACCTGGCGATTTGCGCCTGGCGCTCCTTCGCAGCGACCCTCTCCTCCAGGTCTTGCTGGAGTTGCGCCCTTCTAGCTAGATCTAGCTGGCGCTCGGCGTCCACCAAGCCCACATCGTGGGTAGAGGAAGTCGAAGTCTTTTTGGACTTCAACTTCCTCTTCGGCTTGCTTCTGGCCGACTCCGAGGAGCCCTCGGACCCGAGCCTCAAATCGGCCCCCTTCCGCTTAAGGCAGCCGCTTTCAGCCGCCGACGCGTCCATGCTGGAGTCGTCGGAGTCCGACAACTCGTCTGGCCTGCTAAACAAGCTGGCCGCACACGGTGCGCAGTCAGCTTCCGACGCCATAGCGTCGCCGGCGTGGCCCTGAGAAGGGCCGTTTGATTGGCCCTGAGAAGGGCCGTTGGGTGGGCCCTGAGAAGGGCCGTTTGAACCGCCCTGGGAAGAACGATTCGAAATGAATCGCCCAGAGGCGTCACGCATCGGTTTAGTGCTCATCAGGTTAAAATTAAAATTCGTAGACGTCCGCATAAAAAATCTACGATTCACAGCTTACTTTAGCCGCCGGTCTGCCACTCCGTTACGGTGGTCAGACACGGCGTTGCCCGGGGATCACGACGAGGACGTATAAGCTGTGGGGGGATCCCCGGGCCAACCTAACCTAACCTAACCTAACCTTTTTTTTTTTTTTTTTTTTTTTTTTTTTTTTTTTTTTTTTTTTTTTTCGCTGAGAAATGACATTACGCATCTCCGCTCGTCGGGGGACGACACGGAGTATGTGGGACTCCCTGCCAGAGTGGCAGTATACCCACTAAAACTCAGCGGTGTTCCCGCATCGCCGTGATGGGAGGGCCATGGGAGACCGGCTCATCCTTTACTTCCACAACCCTCCCGGCGCATGCCCGCCTAGCTGGCGGGCCCCGCATGCCCCCCAGGCTGGGGGGCTACGGGAATGGCCGGGAACACCTGGCCATTCCCGTCCGACACTGATGGAGGCCTGTGCAATACAGGCAAGGGTGCCCCCGCACCCGTTGCCTGCTGGCCTCCACCTGGGAGGAGTCGGAGATGACTGTCATACTGACGTCTTCTTCGACCCCTCCTCCGCCTTCGGAGCGGCGCCGCGAGAGGGTCTTCCTCCCGCGCGCGCTCCGCCGCCTCCTTCTGGGACATGACGTATTCGCAGAAGGAGGCGACTGCCGCCCAGGACCCCTCATCCCCCAGCATGGCGTTGATCAAGCCGGGGAGAGAAAGGTCCGTTCCGATCGCCGCCGTGAGACTGCGGCGCGGCTCGGACCACGACGGGCACACCTCGAGAGTGTGCTGTGCCGTGTCCTCCGCCGCGCCACAGTCGTGACACGACGGCGTCTCCTCCCGCCCGATACGGTGCAGGTACGATCCGAAACAACCGTGTCCGGACAGCACCTGCACCAGGCGGAAGGAGAGGAACCCATGCGACCGCTCGAGCCAGTCTCGCAGGACCGGCCCAATCGCGTCGAGGGTTCGGCGGCCGAAGGCTGCGGTGGCGAGGTCCGTCGTCCAATGGACGACGATGGCGTCCCTCGCCTCCCGCCGGACGGCTTCCCGCTCTTCCGGGGCGGGGCGTTCTCCTCTCGCCCTCCGCCCCGCCGTCCATTCATACACTCTGGCGAGCACCCACGCCTCGAGTTCCCAAGGTGGGGTGCCGGCCAGAGCGCATGCTGCCGCGAAGCCCACCGTGCGGTAGGCCCGCGCCACCCGCTGGGCTATGGCCCTTTGGGGCGCCCGCAGGGCGGCGGCGTTCTCCCTCCTTTGGAGGGAGTCCTCCCAGATGGGCGCCCCGTAGAGGGCCATACTCTTTAAGATGCCGGCGTAAAGTTGCCGGCATCGTGCGCTGGGCCCCCCCAGGTTGGGAAGCAGCCAAGAGAGCGCGCCCGCGGTCTTCAGCAGGCGCGACGACAGCCCGTTAAAATGCGGACCGAAGCGCCACCTGCTGTCGAGTACAAGGCCCAGATATTTCATCTGGGCCTTGACCTCGATTCTGACGCCCTCCACGAAGATGTGGGCGTCAGGTGGGGGGCGCTGCCGAGGTCCGTGGAAGAACACGGCCTCGGTCTTGTGTAGCGCCACCGTTAAACCTAGGCGGCGAATCCTCCCCGCGACCAAGGATCCGCCCGCCGAGGCCAAGTTGGCCGCCTCCCTGAAACTCCCCCCCCGGGCGGTGAGGAGAGTGTCGTCCGCGTAGCAAACGACACTCGTGCCTCGGAGGAGAGTTCCCCGCAGGAGCCAATCATAGCCGACGTTCCAGAGGAGAGGTCCTATGACTGACCCCTGCGGAACGCCGGCCTCAACGGCGTACCGCCGGACTTGGCCAGTCCTATTCACCAGGAGGATCGCCCGATCCTCCAGGTAGCTGGCCAGCAGACTGCGCAGGTATCGAGGCACTCCGTGGAATCGGAGCGCCTCTAGGATGGTGGAGTGGGGAACGGAGTTGAAGGCGTTGGCTATGTCGAATGACACAGCCAACAATCCGTCCCCTGCCTCCATCGCCTCCTTCGCCTGCCCCTTAAGGCAGGCCAGCGCGTCCACCGTGGAACGCTCAGCCCGAAAACCGAACTGAGCATCCGACAAGTCCGGCCCGATCCCGCGCAAATGGCCCTTTAACCGCGCAGCGATTATCCCCTCGAACATTTTGCCGACCTCATCGAGCAGAACGATGGGCCGGTATGCCGAGGGGGAGTCTGCGGGGCGGCCCTCCTTGCGAAGGAGGCACAACTGCCCCTCCTTCCACGGTTTCGGGAACCTCCCAGAAGCAAGGCATGCGCTGAAGAGGTCCCGAAACCTCTCCTCCATTTGGGTGGCAGCGATCGCCACCACCCTTGCGGGAACGCCGTCGGGGCCTGGAGCTGTCTTCTTGGCGCGGATATGGAAAATCGCCGCGCCAAGTTCCGACTCCGTGACAGGAGGGGGGGCCTCCTCTTCTTCCTCGTCGTCTGGCGGGGCTATAGCTCGTGATGGGCCCATCACTGGCGGGGTGAAGTTGTTGTCCCTGCATGGGAACAGGGACTGAACCACCCCATCCAGAAACGCGGGCTCCAGGGTCTCGGCAACCGGGGGACCAAAGGGGCGCAATTTGTTTCGCGCCGCCTTATATGGTCGCCCGTAGGGGTCGTTGTCGAGACCCTCCAGCAGCTCGGATCTAGCCGCGTCTCTGGCGGCGGCGATGGCCCGATCGAGGACCATTTTTGCCTCTATGTATAGCTCATAGAGGTGGTCCTCGTCGGCCCGGTCCCGTCGACGCCGCCGCCGGCTCCGCGTATAGGCCCTCCTTGCCCCCACACACGCTGCTCGAAGCCCCGCCAGCTCCACCGACCACCAGTACACGGCGCGTTTGGGTAGTGGTCGTCGGCGAGACCGAGGCATGCTAGAGTTGCATACCTCGGTCAGAGACTCCCTCAGTTGCCCCGCTACGGCGTCCACATCCAAGCCGGCGGTAGGCGGCGACAGCCAGTCCTGGATGAACGCCGCCTCCGCCGCTGCCTCCCTGTCCAGGCGGGTTAGGGCCCACCGCGGGAACGGTGATCGCCCCGAGAGGGGCCGCATCTCACCGGGGCCACTCGTGGAGATGTCGAACCGGATGTAGCGGTGGTCCGACATGGTCTCCACGAGGTCCACCCGCCAGTTTAACACGCGCGCGGCTAACGCAGGGGTGGCGAAAGTGACGTCCACTATTGAGCCACCCTGACGCCGCACGCATGTCTGGACGCTTCCTCTGTTCAAGAGGGAGAGTCCAGAGGAGGCAGCCCACATCTCCACCGCCCGCCCGCGTGCGTCGGTGGCCGGGTTGCCCCAGGTCACCGACTTGGCGTTCAAGTCTCCCAGCACGAAGACCTGACGCGGCGCCACCCTGCCGACCACGGCGGCCAGGACTCCGAGATAGTTCTCGAAGTCCTGGAGAGGGCGGTTTGGGGAGAAATAGACGCCCACGAGGGCTATCTCTCCCCACGCGGCGGCCACGTATCCCGGTCCCCTCTCTAATAGCGAGAGGGGAGGGGAGTCTGTGGAAGACCGCGCCGCTAGTGCCACCAAGCCGTCCTCGTCACCCAGCCAACTGCCGGGGATCGAGTAGGGCTCGGCGACCACCGCTACGTTCACCAACCACTCAGCCATGGCCTGCACCAGCAGGTCCTGGGCCGCTCTGCAGTGGTTGGTGTTCGCCTGGAGGATGCGGTAGTTGGAAACCATTATTCCGACATCGCACCCCCCTCCTCAGCAACCGCCGCTGGAGCTGCAGCGGCGACGACGGTGGCGGCGGTGGTGGCAACAGGGCGAACCTGCGCCGGCACTATGCCCTTCCTCACGGGGGGCTTGCAGCTCCTGCCCGTCATCCTGTGGTCCGCGGGGCGGCCACTGGCGGCACACGCCGTGCAGTGTGGCGTGGTGGCGCGGCAGGTGACACTCTTGTGTCCCTCTTGCCCGCACTGGTAGCACGTGTCTCCCCAGTCAAACTTTGAGGGACACGTGGCTCGGGTGTGGCCGAACGCAAAACACTTGAAGCAGCGCATAGGCTGGTCTTCAAGTGGTCGGACCACAGCCGAGCTGAGTCCCACCAATAACCGTCCTTTGCCCGCAGCAAGGACGGCCCCAGCCGCGGCGACTGGGCACTCAACGCGCATGATGCCCATGCCGCGGCGTCCGGGCCTGATGGCTCCGCCTTTTACCGCGCCAGCGTCGCAGCCTCCAGCCGCAGCAACGGCCGCCACCACATCCTCCTTGGTGACCGAATCCTCCAGATCGGCCACCTCCAAGGCTGCGGTCTTAACGGGCCTGACGACCGTTGCCGCATCCGCGATGACCTCTTGCAACTTTGTTGCGAAGAGGTCCGCATTTGTGCCGCGTGTTTCCCCCGAGAACTCGAAAATTCGAGCCCCGGTTAGGGTTCGGCGGCACGTGATGTTGCTGATCCCCAGCTGCGTGGGATCAGCATTGGTACGAGCCCGTCTTAGGACGGACTCGTACGTCTCGCCCCGCTCCACGGCCTCCGGGGTGATGGTCACCACGACGGCCGCGGTTTTGGGAGGAACTAGCTTCCTCCCGCCGACTGGAGCCCTTTTGGCTGCGGGAGCAGTCGCAGCGGGCTTGGAGGCCGACTTTTTACCCTTCTTTCCCCTCCTAACCACTTCCGTCCACGACTGGTTGGACGGGGTGGTGGAGGGAAGAAGGGCGTCTTCCTCCTGCGACTTCTGGGTGGCTGCTGGGGTGGCAGACGACGCAGACGCTCCCTCCGCACTTGTGGTGGGGGTTTGAGGAGCCACCTTAGTCCTCTTGCCCTTACCTTTCCCCTTGCCCTCCAATAACCTTTTTTTTTTTTTTTTTTTTGTCGCTGAGAAATGACATTACGCATCTCCGCTCGTCGGGGGACGACACGGAGTATGTGGGACTCCCTGCCAGAGTGGCAGTATACCCACTAAAACTCAGCGGTGTTCCCGCATCGCCGTGATGGGAGGGCCATGGGCAACCGGCTCATCCTTTACTTCCAAAACCCTCCCGGCGCATGCCCGCCTAGCTGGCGGGCCCCGCATGCCCCCCAGGCTGGGGGGCTACGGGAATGGCCGGGAACACCTGGCCATTCCCGTACGACACTGATGGAGGCCTGTGCAATACAGGCAAGGGTGCCCCCGCACCCGTTGCCTGCTGGCCTCCACCTGGGAGGAGTCGGAGATGACTGTCATACTGACGTCTTCTTCGACCCCTCCTCCGCCTTCGGAGCGGCGCCGCAAGAGGGTCTTCCTCCCGCGCGCGCTCCGCCGCCTCCTTCTGGGACATGACGTATTCGCAGAAGGAGGCGACTGCCGCCCAGGACCCCTCATCCCCCAGCATGGCGTTGATCAAGCCGGGGAGCGAAAGGTCCGTTCCAATCGCCGCTGTGAGACTGCGGCGCGGCTCGGACCACGACGGGCACACCTCGAGAGTGTGCTGCGCCGTGTCCTCCGCCGCGCCACAGTCGTGACACGACGGCGTCTCCTCCCGCCCGATACGGTGAAGGTACGATCCGAAACAACCGTGTCCGGACAGCACCTGCACCAGGCGGAAGGAGAGGAACCCATGCGACCGCTCGAGCCAGTCTCGCAGGACCGGCCCAATCGCGTCGAGGGTTCGGCGGCCGAAGGCTGCGGTGGCGAGGTCCGTCGTCCAATGGACGACGATGGCGTCCCTCGCCTCCCGCCGGACGGCTTCCCGCTCTTCCGGGGCGGGGCGTTCTCCTCTCGCCCTCCGCCCTGCCGTCCATTCATACACTCTGGCGAGCACCCACGCCTCGAGTTCCCAAGGTGGGGTGCCGGCCAGAGCGCATGCTGCCGCGAAGCCCACCGTGCGGTAGGCCCGCGCCACCCGCTGGGCTATGGCCCTTTGGGGCGCCCGCAGGGCAGCGGCGTTCTCCCTCCTTTGGAGGGAGTCCTCCCAGATGGGCGCCCCGTAGAGGGCCATACTCTTCAAGATGCCGGCGTAAAGTTGCCGGCATCGTGCGCTGGGCCCCCCCAAGTTGGGAAGCAGCCAGGACAGCGCGCCCGCGGCCTTCAGCAGGCGCGACGACAGCCCGCTAAAATGCGGACCGAAGCGCCACCTGCTGTCGAGTACAAGGCCCAGATATTTCATCTGGGTCTTGACCTCGATTCTGACGCCCTCCACGAAGATGTGGGCGTCAGGTGGGGGGCGCTGCCGAGGTCCGTGGAAGAACACGGCCTCGGTCTTGTGCAGCGCCACCGTTAAACCTAGGCGGCGGATCCTCCCCGCGACCAAGGATCCGCCCGCCGAGGCCAAGTTGGCCGCCTTCCTGAAACTGCCCCCCCGGGCGGTGAGGAGAGTGTCGTCCGCGTAGCAAACGACACTCGTGCCTCGGAGGAGAGTTCCCCGCAGGAGCCAATCATAGCCGACGTTCCAGAGGAGAGGTCCTATGACTGACCCCTGCGGAACGCCGGCCTCAACGGCGTATCGCCGGACTTGGCCAGTCCTATTTACCAGGAGGATCGCCCGATCCTCCAGGTAGCTGGCCAGCAGACTGCGCAGGTATCGAGGCACTCCGTGGAATCGGAGTGCCTCTAGGATGGTGGAGTGGGGAACGGAGTTGAAGGCGTTGGCTATGTCGAATGACACAGCCAACAATCCGTCCCCTGCCTCCATCGCCTCCTTCGCCTGCCCCTTAAGGCAGGCCAGCGCGTCCACCGTGGAACGCTCAGCCCGAAAACCGAACTGAGCATCCGACAAGTCCGGCCCGATCCCGCGCAAATGGCCCTTTAACCGCGCAGCGATTATCCCCTCGAACATTTTGCCGACCTCATCGAGCAGAACGATGGGCCGGTATGCCGAGGGGGAGTCTGCGGGGCGGCCCTCCTTGCGAAGGAGGCACAACTGCCCCTCCTTCCACGGTTTCGGGAACCTCCCAGAAGCAAGGCATGCGCTGAAGAGGTCCCGAAACCTCTCCTCCATTTGGGTGGCAGCGATCGCCACCACCCTTGCGGGAACGCCGTCGGGGCCTGGAGCTGTCTTCTTGGCGCGGATATGGAAAATCGCCGCGCCAAGTTCCGACTCCGTGACAGGAGGGGGGGCCTCCTCTTCTTCCTCGTCGTCTGGCGGGGCTATAGCTCGTGCTGGGCCCATCACTGGCGGGGTGAAGTTGTTGTCCCTGCACGGGAACAGGGACTGAACCACCCCATCCAGAAATGCGGGCTCCAGGGTCTCGGCAACCGGGGGACCAAAGGGGCGCAATTTGTTGCGCGCCGCCTTATATGGTCGCCCGTAGGGGTCGTTGTCGAGACCCTCCAGCAGCTCGGCTCTCGCCGCGTCTCTGGCGGCGGCGATGGCCCGATCGAGGACCATTTTTGCCTCCATGTATAGCTCATAGAGGTGGTCCTCGTCGGCCCGGTCCCGTCGACGCCGCCGCCGGCTCCGCGTATAGGCCCTCCTTGCCCCCACACACGCTGCTCGAAGCCCCGCCAGCTCCACCGACCACCAGTACACGGCGCGTTTGGGTAGTGGTCGTCGGCGAGACCGAGGCATGCTAGAGTTGCATACCTCGGTCAGAGACTCCCTCAGTTGCCCCGCTACGGCGTCCACATCCAAGCCGGCGGTAGGCGGCGACAGCCAGTCCTGGATGAACGCCGCCTCCGCCGCTGCCTCCCTGTCCAGGTGGGTTAGGGCCCACCGCGGGAACGGTGATCGCCCCGAGAGGGGCCGCATCTCACCGGGGCCACTCGTGGAGATGTCGAACCGGATGTAGCGGTGGTCCGACATGGTCTCCACGAGGTCCACCCGCCAGTTCAACACGCGCGCGGCTAACGCAGGGGTGGCGAAAGTGACGTCCACTATTGAGCCACCCTGACGCCGCACGCATGTCTGGACGCTTCCTCTGTTCAAGAGGGAGAGTCCAGAGGAGGCAGCCCACATCTCCACCGCCCGCCCGCGTGCGTCGGTGGCCGGGTTGCCCCAGGTCACCGACTTGGCGTTCAAGTCTCCCAGCACGAAGACCTGACGCGGCGCTGCCCTGCCGACCACGGCGGCCAGGACTCCGAGATAGTTCTCGAAATCCTGGAGAGGGCGGTTTGGGGAGAAATAGACGCCCACGAGGGCTATCTCTCCCCACGCGGCGGCCACGTATCCCGGTCCCCTCTCTAATAGCGAGAGGGGAGGGGAGTCTGTGGAGGACCGCGCCGCTAGTGCCACCAAGCCGTCCTCGTCACCCAGCCAACTTCCGGGGATCGAGTAGGGCTCGGCGACCACCGCTACGTTCACCAACCACTCAGCCATGGCCTGCACCAGCAGGTCCTGGGCCGCTCTGCAGTGGTTGGTGTTCGCCTGGAGGATGCGGTAGTCGGAAACCATTATTCCGACATCGCACCCCCCTCCTCAGCAACCGCCGCTGGAGCTGCAGCGGCGACGACGGTGGCGGCGGTGGTGGCAACAGGGCGAACCTGCGCCGGCACTATGCCCTTCCTCACGGGGGGCTTGCAGCTCCTGCCCGTCATCCTGTGGTCCGCGGGGCGGCCACTGGCGGCACACGCCGTGCAGTGTGGCGTGGTGGCGCGGCAGGTGACACTCTTGTGTCCCTCTTGCCCGCACTGGTAGCACGTGTCTCCCCAGTCAAACTTTGAGGGACACGTGGCTCGGGTGTGGCCGAACGCAAAACACTTGAAGCAGCGCATAGGCTGCTCTTCAAGTGGTCGGACCACAGCCGAGCTGAGTCCCACCAATAACCGTCCTTTGCCCGCAGCAAGGACGGCCCCAGCCGCGGCGACCGGGCACTCAACGCGCATGATGCCCATGCCGCGGCGCCCGGGCCTGATGGCTCCGCCTTTGACCGCGCCAGCGTCGCAACCTCCAGCCGCAGCAACGGCCGCCACCACATCCTCCTTGGTGACCGAATCCTCCAGATCGGCCACCTCCAAGGCTGCGGTCTTAACGGGCCTGACGACCGTTGCCGCATCCGCGATGACCTCTTGCAACTTTGTTGCGAAGAGGTCCGCATTTGTGCCGCGTGTTTCCCCCGAGAACTCGAAAATTCGAGCCCCGGTTAGGGTTCGGCGGCACGTGATGTTGCTGATCCCCAGCTGTGTGGGATCAGCATTGGTACGAGCCCGTCTTAGGACGGACTCGTACGTCTCGCCCCGCTCCACGGCCTCCGGGGTGATGGTCACCACGACGGCCGCGGTTTTGGGAGGAACTAGCTTCCTCCCGCCGGCTGGAGCCCTTTTGGCTGAGGGAGCAGTCGCAGCGGGCTTGGAGGCCGACTTTTTACCCTTCTTTCCCCTCCTGACCACTTCCGTCCACGACTGGTTGGACGGGGTGGTGGAGGGAAGAAGGGCGTCTTCCTCCTGCGACTTCTGGGTGGCTGCTGGGGTGGCAGACGACCCAGACGCTCCCTCCGCACTTGTGGTGGGGGTTTGAGGAGCCACCTTGGTCCTCTTGCCCTTCCCTTTCCCCTTGCCCTTGGAGGGCTTCACGGCCTGGGGCTGCGCACGCGATGCCGAGCCTGCTAGAGGCACAGGTTCCGGCTCCTTCGACGGAGGACTCTTATCCGCCGCTAGCGGCGGTCGGAGCCGCCTTTCCGGCAAGAGCCGGTCCTCGATGCCTGCGATGCAGGCTCTGGTGAAGGCCCTCTCCTCCATGACAACCTTGCGGATTATATCCTCAAGGTTGGAAGGGGAGGAGGAGGAGCCTCCTACTGCCGGACTTGGGGCTGGTTGGGCAGGCCGGGCCGTGGCCTCAGCCAGCTTCTGGTGTAGCTGGCTGTTCTCCGCTTGCAGGTGATCCACCTTTGCCTGCAGCTGCCGCGTCTCGTCCGTGGCCGTCCGCTTCACCAGCTCCAGGACAATGCCGTGCAAGCTGGCGGCCCGGCATTTGAGGGCCTTCTGGAAGGTCCCCTTCAAGTTGGAGGACTTTGAGGCGACCTCCAAGACCTCCTCCTTGTCCTCCTGCGCCATGCGCTCCAGTTCCGCCAGGGAGTGGTCGGCATACAGCACACTAGATGCACCATATCCAGACCTCGACCTGGCGATTTGCGCCTGGCGCTCCTTCGCAGCGACCCTCTCCTCCAGGTCTTGCTGTAACTGCGCCCTTTTCGCCAGATCTAGCTGGCGCTCGGCGTCCACCAAGCCCACTTCGTGGGTAGAGGAAGTCGAAGCCTTTTTGGACTTCAACTTCCTCTTCGGCTTGCTTCTAGCCGACTCCGAGGAGCCCTCGGACCCGAGCCTCAAATCGGCCCCCTTCCGCTTAAGGCAGCCGCTTTCAGCCGCCGACGCGTCCATGCTGGAGTCGTCGGAGTCCGACAACTCGTCTGGCCTGCTAAACAAGCTGGCCGCAGACGGTGCGCGGTCAGCTTCCGACGCCATAGCGTCGCCGGCGTGGCCCTGAGAAGGGCCGTTTGATTGGCCCTGAGAAGGGCCGTTGGGTGGGCCCTGAGAAGGGCCGTTTGAACCGCCCTGGGAAGAACGATTCGAAATGAATCGCCCAGAGGCGTCACGCATCGGTTTAGCACTCATCAGGTTAAAATTAAAATTCGTAGACGTCCGCATAAAAAATCTACGATTCACAGCTCACTTTAGCCGCCGGTCTGCCACTCCGTTACGGTGGTCAGACACGGCGTTGCCCGGGGATCACGACGAGGACGTATAAGCTGTGGGGGGATCCCCGCCCTCCAATAACCTAACCTAACCTTTTTTTTTTTTTTTTTTTTTTTGTCGCTGAGAAATGACATTACGCATCTCCGCTCGTCGGGGGACGGCACGGAGTATGTGGGACTCCCTGCCAGAGTGGCAGTATACCCACTAAAACTCAGCGGTGTTCCCGCATCGCCGTGATGGGAGGGCCATGGGAGACCGGCTCATCCTTTACTTCCACAACCCTCCCGGCGCATGCCCGCCTAGCTGGCGGGCCCCGCATGCCCCCCAGGCTGGGGGGCTACGGGAATGGCCGGGAACACCTGGCCATTCCCGTCCGACACTGATGGAGGCCTGTGCAATACAGGCAAGGGTGCCCCCGCACCCGTTGCCTGCTGGCCTCCACCTGGGAGGAGTCGGAGATGACTGTCATACTGACGTCTTCTTCGACCCCTCCTCCGCGTTCGGAGCGGTGCCGCGAGAGGGTCTTCCTCCCGCGCGCGCTCCGCCGCCTCCTTCTGGGACATGACGTATTCGCAGAAGGAGGCGACTGCCGCCCAGGACCCCTCATCCCCCAGCATGGCGTTGATCAAGCCGGGGAGCGAAAGGTCCGTTCCGATCGCCGCTGTGAGACTGCGGCGCGGCTCGGACCACGACGGGCACACCTCGAGAGTGTGCTGCGCCGTGTCCTCCGCCGCGCCACAGTCGTGACACGACGGCGTCTCCTCCCGCCCGATACGGTGCAAGTACGATCCGAAACAACCGTGTCCGGACAGCACCTGCACCAGGCGGAAGGAGAGGAACCCATGCGACCGCTCGAGCCAGTCTCGCAGGACCGGCCCAATCGCGTCGAGGGTTCGGCGGCCGAAGGCTGCGGTGGCGAGGTCCGTCGTCCAATGGACGACGATGGCGTCCCTCGCCTCCCGCCGGACGGCTTCCCGCTCTTCCGGGGCGCGGCGTTCTCCTCTCGCCCTCCGCCCCGCCGTCCATTCATACACTCTGGCGAGCACCCACGCCTCGAGTTCCCAAGGTGGGGTGCCGGCCAGAGCGCATGCTGCCGCGAAGCCCACCGTGCGGTAGGCCCGCGCCACCCGCTGGGCTATGGCCCTTTGGGGCGCCCGCAGGGCGGCGGCGTTCTCCCTCCTGTGGAGGGAGTCCTCCCAGATGGGCGCCCCGTAGAGGGCCATACTCTTTAAGATGCCGGCGTAAAGTTGCCGGCATCGTGCGCTGGGCCCCCCCAGGTTGGGAAGCAGCCAAGACAGCGCGCCCGCGGTCTTCAGCAGGCGCGACGACAGCCCGCTAAAATGCGGACCGAAGCGCCACCTGCTGTCGAGTACAAGGCCCAGATATTTCATCTGGGCCTTGACCTCGATTCTGACGCCCTCCACGAAGATGTGGGCGTCAGGTGGGGGGCGCTGCCGAGGTCCGTGGAAGAACACGGCCTCGGTCTTGTGCAGCGCCACCGTTAAACCTAGGCGGCGGATCCTCCCCGCGACCAAGGATCCGCCCGCCGAGGCCAAGTTGGCCGCCTCCCTGAAACTCCCCCCCCGGGCGGTGAGGAGAGTGTCGTCCGCGTAGCAAACGACACTCGTGCCTCGGAGGAGAGTTCCCCGCAGGAGCCAATCATAGCCGACGTTCCAGAGGAGAGGTCCTATGACTGACCCCTGCGGAACGCCGGCCTCAACGGCGTACCGCCGGACTTGGCCAGTCCTATTCACCAGGAGGATCGCCCGATCCTCCAGGTAGCTGGCCAGCAGACTGCGCAGGTATCGAGGCACTCCGTGGAATCGGAGCGCCTCTAGGATGGTGGAGTGGGGAACGGAGTTGAAGGCGTTGGCTATGTCGAATGACACAGCCAACAATCCGTCCCCTGCCTCCATCGCCTCCTTCGCCTGCCCCTTAAGGCAGGCCAGCGCGTCCACCGTGGAACGCTCAGCCCGAAAACCGAACTGAGCATCCGACAAGTCCGGCCCGATCCCGCGCAAATGGCCCTTTAACCGCGCAGCGATTATCCCCTCGAACATTTTGCCGACCTCATCGAGCAGAACGATGGGCCGGTATGCCGAGGGGGAGTCTGCGGGGCGGCCCTCCTTGCGAAGGAGGCACAACTGCCCCTCCTTCCACGGTTTCGGGAACCTCCCAGAAGCAAGGCATGCGCTGAAGAGGTCCCGAAACCTCTCCTCCATTTGGGTGGCAGCGATCGCCACCACCCTTGCGGGAACGCCGTCGGGGCCTGGAGCTGTCTTCTTGGCGCGGATATGGAAAATCGCCGCGCCAAGTTCCGACTCCGTGACAGGAGGGGGGGCCTCCTCTTCTTCCTCGTCGTCTGGCGGGGCTATAGCTCGTGATGGGCCCATCACTGGCGGGGTGAAGTTGTTGTCCCTGCACGGGAACAGGGACTGAACCACCCCATCCAGAAACGCGGGCTCCAGGGTCTCGGCAACCGGGGGACCAAAGGGGCGCAATTTGTTTCGCGCCGCCTTATATGGTCGCCCGTAGGGGTCGTTGTCGAGACCCTCCAGCAGCTCGGCTCTCGCCGAGTCTCTGGCGGCGGCGATGGCCCGATCGAGGACCATTTTTGCCTCCATGTATAGCTCATAGAGGTGGTCCTCGTCGGCCCGGTCCCGTCGACGCCGCCGCCGGCTCCGCGTATAGGCCCTCCTTGCCCCCACACACGCTGCTCGAAGCCCCGCCAGCTCCACCGACCACCAGTACACAGCGCGTTTGGGTAGTGGTCGTCGGCGAGACCGAGGCATGCTAGAGTTGCATACCTCGGTCAGAGACTCCCTCAGTTGCCCCGCTACGGCGTCCACATCCAAGCCGGCGGTAGGCGGCGACAGCCAGTCCTGGATGAACGCCGCCTCCGCCGCTGCCTCCCTGTCCAGGCGGGTTAGGGCCCACCGCGGGAACGGTGATCGCCCCGAGAGGGGCCGCATCTCACCGGGGCCACTCGTGGAGATGTCGAACCGGATGTAGCGGTGGTCCGACATGGTCTCCACGAGGTCCACCCGCCAGTTCAACACGCGCGCGGCTAACGCAGGGGTGGCGAAAGTGACGTCCACTATTGAGCCACCCTGACGCCGCACGCATGTCTGGACGCTTCCTCTGTTCAAGAGGGAGAGTCCAGAGGAGGCAGCCCACATTTCCAACGCCCGCCCGCGTGCGTCGGTGGCCGGGTTGCCCCAGGTCACCGACTTGGCGTTCAAGTCTCCCAGCACGAAGACCTGACGCGGCGCCGCCCTGCCGACCACGGCGGCCAGGACTCCGAGATAGTTCTCGAAGTCCCGGAGAGGACGGTTTGGGGAGAAATAGACGCCCACGAGGGCTATCTCTCCCCACGCGGCGGCCACGTATCCCGGTCCCCTCTCTAATAGCGAGAGGGGAGGGGAGTCTGTGGAAGACCGCGCCGCTAGTGCCACCAAGCCCTCCTCGTCACCCAGCCAACTGCCGGGGATCGAGTAGGGCTCGGCGACCACCACTACGTTCACCAACCACTCAGCCATGGCCTGCACCAGCAGGTCCTGGGCCGCTAACCTAACCTAACCTTTTTTTTTTTTTTTTTTTTTTTTTTTGTCGCTGAGAAATGACATTACGCATCTCCGCTCGTCGGGGGACGACACGGAGTATGTGGGACTCCCTGCCAGACTGGCAGTATACCCACTAAAACTCAGCGGTGTTCCCGCATCGCCGTGATGGGAGGGCCATGGGAGACCGGCTCATCCTTTACTTCCACAACCCTCCCGGCGCATGCCCGCCTAGCTGGCGGGCCCCGCATGCCCCCCAGGCTGGGGGGCTACGGGAATGGCCGGGAACACCTGGCCATTCCCGTCCGACACTGATGGAGGCCTGTGCAATACAGGCAAGGGTGCCCCCGCACCCGTTGCCTGCTGGCCTCCACCTGGGAGGAGTCGGAGATGACTGTCATACTGACGTCTTCTTCGACCCCTCCTCCGCCTTCGGAGCGGCGCCGCGAGAGGGTCTTCCTCCCGCGCGCGCTCCGCCGCCTCCTTCTGGGACATGACGTATTCGCAAAAGGAGGCGACTGCCGCCCAGGACCCCTCATCCCCCAGCATGGCGTTGATCAAGCCGGGGAGAGAAAGGTCCGTTCCGATCGCCGCCGTGAGACTGCGGCGCGGCTCGGACCACGACGGGCACACCTCGAGAGTGTGCTGCGCCGTGTCCTCCGCCGCGCCACAGTCGTGACACGACGGCGTCTCCTCCCGCCCGATACGGTGCAGGTACGATCCGAAACAACCGTGTCCGGACAGCACCTGCACCAGGCGGAAGGAGAGGAACCCATGCGACCGCTCGAGCCAGTCTCGCAGGACCGGCCCAATCGCGTCGAGGGTTCGGCGGCCGAAGGCTGCGGTGGCGAGGTCCGTCGTCCAATGGACGACGATGGCGTCCCTCGCCTCCCGCCGGACGGCTTCCCGCTCTTCCGGGGCGGGGCGTTCTCCTCTCGCCCTCCGCCCCGCCGTCCATTCATACACTCTGGCGAGCACCCACGCCTCGAGTTCCCAAGGTGGGGTGCCGGCCAGAGCGCATGCTGCCGCGAAGCCCACCGTGCGGTAGGCCCGCGCCACCCGCTGGGCTATGGCCCTTTGGGGCGCCCGCAGGGCAGCGGCGTTCTCCCTCCTTTGGAGGGAGTCCTCCCAGATGGGCGCCCCGTAGAGGGCCATACTCTTCAAGATGCCGGCGTAAAGTTGCCGGCATCGTGCGCTGGGCCCCCCCAAGTTGGGAAGCAGCCAGGACAGCGCGCCCGCGGCCTTCAGCAGGCGCGACGACAGCCCGCTAAAATGTGGACCGAAGCGCCACCTGCTGTCGAGTACAAGGCCCAGATATTTCATCTGGGTCTTGACCTCGATTCTGACGCCCTCCACGAAGATGTGGGCGTCAGGTGGGGGGCGCTGCCGAGGTCCGTGGAAGAACACGGCCTCGGTCTTGTGCAGCGCCACCGTTAAACCTAGGCGGCGGATCCTCCCCGCGACCAAGGATCCGCCCGCCGAGGCCAAGTTGGCCGCCTCCCTGAAACTCCCCCCCCGGGCGGTGAGGAGAGTGTCGTCCGCGTAGCAAACGACACTCGTGCCTCGGAGGAGAGTTCCCCGCAGGAGCCAATCATAGCCGACGTTCCAGAGGAGAGGTCCTATGACTGACCCCTGCGGAACGCCGGCCTCAACGGCGTATCGCCGGACTTGGCCAGTCCTATTTACCAGGAGGATCGCCCGATCCTCCAGGTAGCTGGCCAGCAGACTGCGCAGGTATCGAGGCACTCCGTGGAATCGGAGCGCCTCTAGGATGGTGGAGTGGGGAACGGAGTTGAAGGCGTTGGCTATGTCGAATGACACAGCCAACAATCCGTCCCCTGCCTCCATCGCCTCCTTCGCCTGCCCCTTAAGGCAGGCCAGCGCGTCCACCGTGGAACGCTCAGCCCGAAAACCGAACTGAGCATCCGACAAGTCCGGCCCGATCCCGCGCAAATGGCCCTTTAACCGCGCAGCGATTATCCCCTCGAACATTTTGCCGACCTCATCGAGCAGAACGATGGGCCGGTATGCCGAGGGGGAGTCTGCGGGGCGGCCCTCCTTGCGAAGGAGGCACAACTGCCCCTCCTTCCACGGTTTCGGGAACCTCCCAGAAGCAAGGCATGCGCTGAAGAGGTCCCGAAACCTCTCCTCCATTTGGGTGGCAGCGATCGCCACCACCCTTGCGGGAACGCCGTCGGGGCCTGGAGCTGTCTTCTTGGCGCGGATATCGAAAATCGCCGCGCCAAGTTCCGACTCCGTGACAGGAGGGGGGGCCTCCTCTTCTTCCTCGTCGTCTGGCGGGGCTATAGCTCGTGCTGGGCCCATCACTGGCGGGGTGAAGTTGTTGTCCCTGCACGGGAACAGGGACTGAACCACCCCATCCAGAAATGCGGGCTCCAGGGTCTCGGCAACCGGGGGACCAAAGGGGCGCAATTTGTTGCGCGCCGCCTTATATGGTCGCCCGTAGGGGTCGTTGTCGAGACCCTCCAGCAGCTCGGCTCTCGCCGAGTCTCTGGCGGCGGCGATGGCCCGATCGAGGACCATTTTTGCCTCCATGTATAGCTCATAGAGGTGGTCCTCGTCGGCCCGGTCCCGTCGACGCCGCCGCCGGCTCCGCGTATAGGCCCTCCTTGCCCCCACACACGCTGCTCGAAGCCCCGCCAGTTCCACCGACCACCAGTACACGGCGCGCCTGGGCAGTGGTCGCCGGCGAGACCGAGGCATGCTAGAGTTGCATACCTCGGTCAGAGACACCCTCAGTTGCCCCGCTACGGCGTCCACATCCAAGCCGGCGGTAGGCGGCGACAGCCAGTCCTGGATGAACGCCGCCTCCGCCGCTGCCTCCCTGTCCAGGCGGGTTAGGGCCCACCGCGGGAACGGTGATCGCCCCGAGCGGGGCCGCATCTCACCGGGGCCACTCGTGGAGATGTCGAACCGGATGTAGCGGTGGTCCGACATGGTCTCCACGAGGTCCACCCGCCAGTTCAACACGCGCGCGGCTAACGCAGGGGTGGCGAAAGTGACGTCCACTATTGAGCCACCCTGACGCCGCACGCATGTCTGGACGCTTCCTCTGTTCAAGAGGGAGAGTCCAGAGGAGGCAGCCCACATCTCCACCGCCCGCCCGCGTGCGTCGGTGGCCGGGTTGCCCCAGGTCACCGACTTGGCGTTCAAGTCTCCCAGCACGAAGACCTGACGCGGCGCCGCCCTGCCGACCACGGCGGCCAGGACTCCGAGATAGTTCTCGAAGTCCCGGAGAGGGCGGTTTGGGGAGAAATAGACGCCCACGAGGGCTATCTCTCCCCACGCGGCGGCCACGTATCCCGGTCCCCTCTCTAATAGCGAGAGGGGAGGGGAGTCTGTGGAAGACCGCGCCGCTAGTGCCACCAAGCCCTCCTCGTCACCCAGCCAACTGCCGGGGATCGAGTAGGGCTCGGCGACCACCGCTACGTTCACCAACCACTCAGCCATGGCCTGCACCAGCAGGTCCTGGGCCGCTCTGCAGTGGTTGGTGTTCGCCTGGAGGATGCGGTAGTCGGAAACCATTATTCCGACATCGCACCCCCCTCCTCAGCAACCGCCGCTGGAGCTGCAGCGGCGACGACGGTGGCGGCGGTGGTGGCAACAGGGCGAACCTGCGCCGGCACTATGCCCTTCCTCACGGGGGGCTTGCAGCTCCTGCCCGTCATCCTGTGGTCCGCGGGGCGGCCACTGGCGGCACACGCCGTGCAGTGTGGCGTGGTGGCGCGGCAGGTGACACTCTTGTGTCCCTCTTGCCCGCACTGGTAGCACGTGTCTCCCCAGTCAAACTTTGAGGGACACGTGGCTCGGGTGTGGCCGAACGCAAAACACTTGAAGCAGCGCATAGGCTGGTCTTCAAGTGGTCGGACCACAGCCGAGCTGAGTCCCACCAATAACCTTCCTTTGCCCGCAGCAAGGACGGCCCCAGCCGCGGCGACTGGGCACTCAACGCGCATGATGCCCATGCCGCGGCGCCCGGGCCTGATGGCTCCGCCTTTTACCGCGCCAGCGTCGCAGCCTCCAGCCGCAGCAACGGCCGCCACCACATCCTCCTTGGTGACCGAATCCTCCAGATCGGCCACCTCCAAGGCTGCGGTCTTAACGGGCCTGACGACCGTTGCCGCATCCGCGATGACCTCTTGCAACTTTGTTGCGAAGAGGTCCGCATTTGTGCCGCGTGTTTCCCCCGAGAACTCGAAAATTCGAGCCCCGGTTAGGGTTCGGCGGCACGTGATGTTGCTGATCCCCAGCTGCGTGGGATCAGCATTGGTACGAGCCCGTCTTAGGACGGACTCGTACGTCTCGCCCCGCTCCACGGCCTCCGGGGTGATGGTCACCACGACGGCCGCGGTTTTGGGAGGAACTAGCTTCCTCCCGCCGGCTGGAGCCCTTTTGACTGCGGGAGCAGTCGCAGCGGGCTTGGAGGCCGACTTTTTACCCTTCTTTCCCCTCCTGACCACTTCCGTCCACGACTGGTTGGACGGGGTGGTGGAGGGAAGAAGGGCGTCTTCCTCCTGCGACTTCTGGGTGGCTGCTGGGGTGGCAGACGACCCAGACGCTCCCTCCGCACTTGTGGTGGGGGTTTGAGGAGCCACCTTGGTCCTCTTGCCCTTGCCTTTGCCCTTGCCCTTGGAGGGCTTCGCGGCCTGGGGCTGCGCACACGATGCCGAGCCTGCTAGAGGCACAGGTTCCGGCTCCTTCGATGGTGGACTCTTATCCGCCGCTAGCGGCGGTCGGAGCCGCCTTTCCGGCAAGAGCCGGTCCTCGATGCCTGCGAAGCAGGCTCTGGTGAAGGCCCTCTCCTCCATGACAACCTTGCGGATTATATCCTCAAGGTTGGAAGGGGAGGAGGAGGAGCCTCCTACTGCCGGACCCGGGGTACCAGGTTGGGCAGGCCGGGCCGTGGCCTCAGCCAGCTTCTGGTGAAGCTGGCTGTTGTCCGCTTGCAGGCGATCCACCCTTGCCTGCAGCTGCCGCGTCTCGTCCGTGGCCGTCCGCTTCACCAGCTCCAGGACAATGCCGTGCAAGCTGGCGGCCCGGCATTTGAGGGCCTTCTGGAAGGTCCCCTTCAAGTTGGAGGACTTTGAGGCGACCTCCAAGACCTCCTCCTTGTCCTCCTGCGCCATGCGCTCCAGTTCCGCCAGGGAGTGGTCGGCATACAGCACACTTGATGCACCATAGCCAGACCTCGACCTGGCGATTTGCGCCTGGCGCTCCTTCGCAGCGACCCTCTCCTCCAGGTCTTGCTGGAGTTGCGCCCTTCTAGCTAGATCTAGCTGGCGCTCGGCGTCCACCAAGCCCACTTCGTGGGTAGAGGAAGTCGAGGCCTTTTTGGACTTAACCTTCCTCTTCGGCTTGCTTCTGGCCGACTCCGAGGAGCCCTCGGACCCGAGCCTCAGATCGGCCCCTTTCCTTTTGAGGCAGCCGCTTTCAGCCGCCGACGCGTCCATGCTGGAGTCGTCGGAGTCCGACAACTCGTCTGGCCTGCTAAACAAGCTAGCCGCAGACGGTGCGCGGTCAGCTTCCGACGCCGTAGCGTCGCCGGCGTGGCCCTGAGAAGGGCCGTTTGATTGGCCCTGAGAAGGGCCGTTGGGTGGGCCCTGAGAAGGGCCGTTTGAATCGCCTTGGGAAGAACGATTCGAAACGAGTCGCCCAGAGGCGTCACGCATCGGTTTCTTATACATCGGGTTAAAATTAAAATTCAAATTCGCAGACGTCCGCATAAAAATCTACGATTCACAGCTCACTTTAGCCGCCGGTCTGCCACTCCGTTACGGTGGTCAGACACGGCGTTGCCCGGGGATCACGACGAGGACGTATAAGCTGTGGGGGGATCCCCAGCTGTGGGGGGATCCCCAACCTAACCTTTTTTTTTTTTTTTTTTTTTTTTTTTTTTTTTTGTCGCTGAGAAATGACATTACGCATCTCCGCTCGTCGGGGGACGACACGGAGTATGTGGGACTCCCTGCCAGAGTGGCAGTATACCCACTAAAACTCAGCGGTGTTCCCGCATCGCCGT
This sequence comes from Dicycla oo, assembly GCA_948252095.1. Classification (NCBI taxonomy): domain Eukaryota; kingdom Metazoa; phylum Arthropoda; class Insecta; order Lepidoptera; family Noctuidae; genus Dicycla; species Dicycla oo. The sequence continues at coordinate 21,768,945 of OX411735.1, read as the reverse complement.
GATGGGAGGGCCATGGGAGACCGGCTCATCCTTTACTTCCACAACCCTCCCGGCGCATGCCCGCCTAGCTGGCGGGCCCCGCATGCCCCCCAGGCTGGGGGGCTACGGGAATGGCCGGGAACACCTGGCCATTCCCGTCCGACACTGATGGAGGCCTGTGCAATACAGGCAAGGGTGCCCCCGCACCCGTTGTCTGCTGGCCTCCACCTGGGAGGAGTCGGAGATGACTGTCATACTGACGTCTTCTTCGACCCCTCCTCCGCCTTCGGAGCGGCGCCGCGAGAGGGTCTTCCTCCCGCGCGCGCTCCGCCGCCTCCTTCTGGGACATGACGTATTCGCAGAAGGAGGCGACTGCCGCCCAGGACCCCTCATCCCCCAGCATGGCGTTGATCAAGCCGGGGAGAGAAAGGTCCGTTCCGATCGCCGCCGTGAGACTGCGGCGCGGCTCGGACCACGACGGGCACACCTCGAGAGTGTGCTGCGCCGTGTCCTCCGCCGCGCCACAGTCGTGACACGACGGCGTCTCCTCCCGCCCGATACGGTGCAGGTACGATCCGAAACAACCGTGTCCGGACAGCACCTGCACCAGGCGGAAGGAGAGGAACCCATGCGACCGCTCGAGCCAGTCTCGCAGGACCGGCCCAATCGCGTCGAGGGTTCGGCGGCCGAAGGCTGCGGTGGCGAGGTCCGTCGTCCAATGGACGACGATGGCGTCCCTCGCCTCCCGCCGGACGGCTTCCCGCTCTTCCGGGGCGGGGCGTTCTCCTCTCGCCCTCCGCCCCGCCGTCCATTCATACACTCTGGCGAGCACCCACGCCTCGAGTTCCCAAGGTGGGGTGCCGGCCAGAGCGCATGCTGCCGCGAAGCCCACCGTGCGGTAGGCCCGCGCCACCCGCTGGGCTATGGCCCTTTGGGGCGCCCGCAGGGCGGCGGCGTTCTCCCTCCTTTGGAGGGAGTCCTCCCAGATGGGCGCCCCGTAGAGGGCCATACTCTTTAAGATGCCGGCGTAAAGTTGCCGGCATCGTGCGCTGGGCCCCCCCAGGTTGGGAAGCAGCCAAGAGAGCGCGCCCGCGGTCTTCAGCAGGCGCGACGACAGCCCGCTAAAATGCGGACCGAAGCGCCACCTGCTGTCGAGTACAAGGCCCAGATATTTCATCTGGGCCTTGACCCCGATTCTGACGCCCTCCACGAAGATGTGGGCGTCAGGTGGGGGGCGCTGCCGAGGTCCGTGGAAGAACACGGCCTCGGTCTTGTGCAGCGCCACCGTTAAACCTAGACGGCGGATCCTCCCCGCGACCAAGGATCCGCCCGCCGAGGCCAAGTTGGCCGCCTCCCTGAAACTCCCCCCCCGGGCGGTGAGGAGAGTGTCGTCCGCGTAGCAAACGACACTCGTGCCTCGGAGGAGAGTTCCCCGCAGGAGCCAATCATAGCCGACGTTCCAGAGGAGAGGTCCTATGACTGACCCCTGCGGAACGCCGGCCTCAACGGCATATCGCCGGACTTGGCCAGTCCTATTTACCAGGAGGATCGCCCGATCCTCCAGGTAGCTGGCCAGCAGACTGCGCAGGTATCGAGGCACTCCGTGGAATCGGAGCGCCTCTAGGATGGTGGAGTGGGGAACGGAGTTGAAGGCGTTGGCTATGTCGAATGACACAGCCAACAATCCGTCCCCTGCCTCCATCGCCTCCTTCGCCTGCCCCTTAAGGCAGGCCAGCGCGTCCACCGTGGAACGCTCAGCCCGAAAACCGAACTGAGCATCCGACAAGTCCGGCCCGATCCCGCGCAAATGGCCCTTTAACCGCGCAGCGATTATCCCCTCGAACATTTTGCCGACCTCATCGAGCAGAACGATGGGCCGGTATGCCGAGGGGGAGTCTGCGGGGCGGCCCTCCTTGCGAAGGAGGCACAACTGCCCCTCCTTCCACGGTTTCGGGAACCTCCCAGAAGCAAGGCATGCGCTGAAGAGGTCCCGAAACCTCTCCTCCATTTGGGTGGCAGCGATCGCCACCACCCTTGCGGGAACGCCGTCGGGGCCTGGAGCTGTCTTCTTGGCGCGGATATCGAAAATCGCCGCGCCAAGTTCCGACTCCGTGACAGGAGGGGGGGCCTCCTCTTCTTCCTCGTCGTCTGGCGGGGCTATAGCTCGTGCTGGGCCCATCACTGGCGGGGTGAAGTTGTTGTCCCTGCACGGGAACAGGGACTGAACCACCCCATCCAGAAATGCGGGCTCCAGGGTCTCGGCAACCGGGGGACCAAAGGGGCGCAATTTGTTGCGCGCCGCCTTATATGGTCGCCCGTAGGGGTCGTTGTCGAGACCCTCCAGCAGCTCGGCTCTCGCCGAGTCTCTGGCGGCGGCGATGGCCCGATCGAGGACCATTTTTGCCTCCATGTATAGCTCATAGAGGTGGTCCTCGTCGGCCCGGTCCCGTCGACGCCGCCGCCGGCTCCGCGTATAGGCCCTCCTTGCCCCCACACACGCTGCTCGAAGCCCCGCCAGTTCCACCGACCACCAGTACACGGCGCGCCTGGGCAGTGGTCGCCGGCGAGACCGAGGCATGCTAGAGTTGCATACCTCGGTCAGAGACACCCTCAGTTGCCCCGCTACGGCGTCCACATCCAAGCCGGCGGTAGGCGGCGACAGCCAGTCCTGGATGAACGCCGCCTCCGCCGCTGCCTCCCTGTCCAGGCGGGTTAGGGCCCACCGCGGGAACGGTGATCGCCCCGAGCGGGGCCGCATCTCACCGGGGCCACTCGTGGAGATGTCGAACCGGATGTAGCGGTGGTCCGACATGGTCTCCACGAGGTCCACCCGCCAGTTCAACACGCGCGCGGCTAACGCAGGGGTGGCGAAAGTGACGTCCACTATTGAGCCACCCTGACGCCGCACGCATGTCTGGACGCTTCCTCTGTTCAAGAGGGAGAGTCCAGAGGAGGCAGCCCACATCTCCACCGCCCGCCCGCGTGCGTCGGTGGCCGGGTTGCCCCAGGTCACCGACTTGGCGTTCAAGTCTCCCAGCACGAAGACCTGACGCGGCGCCGCCCTGCCGACCACGGCGGCCAGGACTCCGAGATAGTTCTCGAAGTCCCGGAGAGGGCGGTTTGGGGAGAAATAGACGCCCACGAGGGCTATCTCTCCCCACGCGGCGGCCACGTATCCCGGTCCCCTCTCTAATAGCGAGAGGGGAGGGGAGTCTGTGGAAGACCGCGCCGCTAGTGCCACCAAGCCCTCCTCGTCACCCAGCCAACTGCCGGGGATCGAGTAGGGCTCGGCGACCACCGCTACGTTCACCAACCACTCAGCCATGGCCTGCACCAGCAGGTCCTGGGCCGCTCTGCAGTGGTTGGTGTTCGCCTGGAGGATGCGGTAGTCGGAAACCATTATTCCGACATCGCACCCCCCTCCTCAGCAACCGCCGCTGGAGCTGCAGCGGCGACGACGGTGGCGGCGGTGGTGGCAACAGGGCGAACCTGCGCCGGCACTATGCCCTTCCTCACGGGGGGCTTGCAGCTCCTGCCCGTCATCCTGTGGTCCGCGGGGCGGCCACTGGCGGCACACGCCGTGCAGTGTGGCGTGGTGGCGCGGCAGGTGACACTCTTGTGTCCCTCTTGCCCGCACTGGTAGCACGTGTCTCCCCAGTCAAACTTTGAGGGACACGTGGCTCGGGTGTGGCCGAACGCAAAACACTTGAAGCAGCGCATAGGCTGGTCTTCAAGTGGTCGGACCACAGCCGAGCTGAGTCCCACCAATAACCTTCCTTTGCCCGCAGCAAGGACGGCCCCAGCCGCGGCGACTGGGCACTCAACGCGCATGATGCCCATGCCGCGGCGCCCGGGCCTGATGGCTCCGCCTTTTACCGCGCCAGCGTCGCAGCCTCCAGCCGCAGCAACGGCCGCCACCACATCCTCCTTGGTGACCGAATCCTCCAGATCGGCCACCTCCAAGGCTGCGGTCTTAACGGGCCTGACGACCGTTGCCGCATCCGCGATGACCTCTTGCAACTTTGTTGCGAAGAGGTCCGCATTTGTGCCGCGTGTTTCCCCCGAGAACTCGAAAATTCGAGCCCCGGTTAGGGTTCGGCGGCACGTGATGTTGCTGATCCCCAGCTGCGTGGGATCAGCATTGGTACGAGCCCGTCTTAGGACGGACTCGTACGTCTCGCCCCGCTCCACGGCCTCCGGGGTGATGGTCACCACGACGGCCGCGGTTTTGGGAGGAACTAGCTTCCTCCCGCCGGCTGGAGCCCTTTTGACTGCGGGAGCAGTCGCAGCGGGCTTGGAGGCCGACTTTTTACCCTTCTTTCCCCTCCTGACCACTTCCGTCCACGACTGGTTGGACGGGGTGGTGGAGGGAAGAAGGGCGTCTTCCTCCTGCGACTTCTGGGTGGCTGCTGGGGTGGCAGACGACCCAGACGCTCCCTCCGCACTTGTGGTGGGGGTTTGAGGAGCCACCTTGGTCCTCTTGCCCTTGCCTTTGCCCTTGCCCTTGGAGGGCTTCGCGGCCTGGGGCTGCGCACACGATGCCGAGCCTGCTAGAGGCACAGGTTCCGGCTCCTTCGATGGTGGACTCTTATCCGCCGCTAGCGGCGGTCGGAGCCGCCTTTCCGGCAAGAGCCGGTCCTCGATGCCTGCGAAGCAGGCTCTGGTGAAGGCCCTCTCCTCCATGACAACCTTGCGGATTATATCCTCAAGGTTGGAAGGGGAGGAGGAGGAGCCTCCTACTGCCGGACCCGGGGTACCAGGTTGGGCAGGCCGGGCCGTGGCCTCAGCCAGCTTCTGGTGAAGCTGGCTGTTGTCCGCTTGCAGGCGATCCACCCTTGCCTGCAGCTGCCGCGTCTCGTCCGTGGCCGTCCGCTTCACCAGCTCCAGGACAATGCCGTGCAAGCTGGCGGCCCGGCATTTGAGGGCCTTCTGGAAGGTCCCCTTCAAGTTGGAGGACTTTGAGGCGACCTCCAAGACCTCCTCCTTGTCCTCCTGCGCCATGCGCTCCAGTTCCGCCAGGGAGTGGTCGGCATACAGCACACTTGATGCACCATAGCCAGACCTCGACCTGGCGATTTGCGCCTGGCGCTCCTTCGCAGCGACCCTCTCCTCCAGGTCTTGCTGGAGTTGCGCCCTTCTAGCTAGATCTAGCTGGCGCTCGGCGTCCACCAAGCCCACTTCGTGGGTAGAGGAAGTCGAGGCCTTTTTGGACTTAACCTTCCTCTTCGGCTTGCTTCTGGCCGACTCCGAGGAGCCCTCGGACCCGAGCCTCAGATCGGCCCCTTTCCTTTTGAGGCAGCCGCTTTCAGCCGCCGACGCGTCCATGCTGGAGTCGTCGGAGTCCGACAACTCGTCTGGCCTGCTAAACAAGCTAGCCGCAGACGGTGCGCGGTCAGCTTCCGACGCCGTAGCGTCGCCGGCGTGGCCCTGAGAAGGGCCGTTTGATTGGCCCTGAGAAGGGCCGTTGGGTGGGCCCTGAGAAGGGCCGTTTGAATCGCCTTGGGAAGAACGATTCGAAACGAGTCGCCCAGAGGCGTCACGCATCGGTTTCTTATACATCGGGTTAAAATTAAAATTCAAATTCGCAGACGTCCGCATAAAAATCTACGATTCACAGCTCACTTTAGCCGCCGGTCTGCCACTCCGTTACGGTGGTCAGACACGGCGTTGCCCGGGGATCACGACGAGGACGTATAAGCTGTGGGGGGATCCCCAGCTGTGGGGGGATCCCCAACCTAACCTAACCTAACCTAACCTAACCTAACCTAACCAAAAATTTCCGGCTACGGAAAACCAAGATTTTCCGCGACAACATACCTCAAAATTCTTGGAGGACACAGCTGCTATATCTCCCAACTTGGATACAAAATAAATAAAAATTTTTGGATAATTATATTAGGACTTATAAGTAAATGTAGTAAATATAAGAAAAATTTCCGGCGGTAAAATAATTTGTCATCTTGTGTCGGTAGGAAAGGAAAACAACAAATTAATGTTAAGGTATTTGTTATGATAAGGTTGTTGTAATTACTATTGAATTGTATTGTAGTATTGTGTTGTTAAACTGTTGGCCCACAAGTATTGCACACTTACTTGATTATCATAATTATAAAAACCAGCATAATATTTCTCCCCTCCCCTTAAATTATAATTATCTCGGAAACGGCGGCGGAGTACAGACAGCTGGAAGACCTTCTGCCAAAAGCAAGACAGGGACAGTATGTGGGACGGGATTTATAGAGTAATAGGCCGCACAACATCAAGGCAAGAAGACATAGCAATGGTCCAAAATGGAAAAGTACTGGAAGGAGAAGAGTCTGCCAAGGCATTGTTAGAAACCTTCTACCCGGAAGACGAAGCTCAAAAAGACAATGTAGCCCATAAGATGATAAGAGAAAAGGCGAACCGTGTCAATGAGGGCGAAGATGATGAATCATTTGACCCCCCATTCACGTTTGATGAACTTAAATGGGCTGCAGATAGCTTCAACCCAAAGAAGGCACCCGGGCGAGATGGGCTCACAGCGGATATATGCTGAATAGCTATCGCTTGTACTCCAGAACTATTCTTAGCGCTTCTGAATAAGTGCCTGAGCCTCTCCCACTTCCCTACCATGTGGAAAGAAGCAGTAGTGGTAGTCCTGCGTAAACCAGGAAAGGAGGACTACACTATACCCAAATCATATCGTCCGATTGGCCTTTTGCCGGTATTAGGAAAGATTTGGGAGAAAATGCTGATCAGGAGAGTTAGATGGCATACCTTGAAGGAAGCAAACAAAAGGCAGTACGGATTTACACCACAACGTGGCACCGAGGACGCCCTCTATGACCTAGTGAAACACATAAGACAAAAGCTGTCAGAAAAGAAATTGGTCGCTGTGGTGTCCCTGGACATAGAGGGCGCCTTCGATAGCGCCTTGTGGCCCGCAATTAGATGCAGACCTGCAGACACGAAATGCCCAAGGAATATACGAAAAGTCCTCGATAGCTATCTGACGGATCGCAAAGTCCAGGTTAGATACGCCGGCGCCACGTTTGAGAAAGCCACAACAAAAGGATGTGTCCAGGGATCTATAGGCGGTCCCACCTTTTGGAACTTGCTGCTGGATCCTCTGTTGAATAGCCTAGAAAAGAGAGGAGACTACTGTCAGGCGTTTGCGGACGATGTTGTTTTGGTTTTCTCCGGCGGAACAGCACTCGAAATACAGAGACAGGCAAACACGACCCTAAAGCATGTCCAGGAGTGGGGTGAAGTGAATAAGCTTAAATTTGCACCTCAAAAAACTAAAGCGATGCTAATTACGAATAGGCTTAAGTACGACACGCCACTCCTGCGCATGGGGGGGACAGAGATAACCATATAAAAGGACATAAAAATACTAGGTATGACTATCGACGACAAACTTACGTTCAACGCACATGTGGCAAATGTTTGCCGCAAAGCGATGAACATTTATAAACAGCTGGCTAGGGCAGCCAAGGTAGAATGGGGGATCTCGCCGGAGATAACCAGAACAATTTACGTAGCAGTAATAGAGCCCATAATAATGTACGCAGCCAGTGTCTGGGCGCCGGCGACGGACAAAGAAATGACCAAGAAGCACTTAAACGAAGTACAAAGAGGATTCGCACAAAAAATTGTCAAAGCGTATAGGACCACATCCCTAAACTCGGCCCTTATACTCTCAGATTGCTTCCACTGGACATGACGATCAGAGAAGCAGCCTGTCCTTTTGAAATAAAGAAAGGACATTCCCATAGAGTTATAGGGGACCGTGACGTCGAGACACCGGTACCCTACATCGCAACACCTCACCCACACTTACACAACTGTATCGAATTCGGTCAAATTAACAGCGGGGCAGAACTTGCCAAATTAGAAGACAATGGATACGCACTCTTCACGGATGGTAGCAAAATAGAGGGCAAAGTTGGCGCGGCACTTTCCGTTTGGAGAGGTGGCGCAGAGACCATGACCCGTAAATACAGACTGGAACAGTTCTGCAGCGTGTTTCAGGCCGAGTTACTTGCCTTAGCTAAGGCAACTGAAATTATCAGCAGTCATACTGCCGTCGTATACAAAAAGGGCACAACTAACATTTAAAAAAAAATTGAGTTACATACATATTTAGAATCAGAAAAAAAAGGCTAATCTGCTCAATTTTTTGTAGATTTTTTTTTAAATGTTAGTTGTGCCCTTTTTTCTTACGACGGCAGCATAGGTCCGGGGAAAAATTTACAATTTATAGTGACTCCAGATCAGCGCTGGAAGCAGTCACTCGAGGCGTTTCTCTCCATCCCTTGGCTGTGGAAACCAGACAGAATATCCAGGAGGCGACAAACCGTGGGAAAACCATAAAGCTGTTTTGGATTAAGGCCCACGCAGGAATGGAGGGAAACGAGCGAGCAGATTGTCTCGCAAAAGAGGCAGCACTATATAAGAAGACCAAACCAGACTATGATAAAAGTCCAATCTCATTCGTCAAGCGTGAAATCCGCGAGGATACGCTTGGCGAGTGGGACACAAGGTACAGAGTGGGACAAACAGGGGCAACAACCAAATTATTCCTACCAAATGCTAGACATGCGTATCGTACGGTTACGAAAATAGATCTAGATCCGTTGTTAGTGCAAGTGCTGACGGGGCACGGCGGATTCTCCGAGTATCTGAACCGGTTCAAGTGCAAGGAGAGTCCGGCGTGCCCTTGCGGTACAGGGGACAATGAGAGTGTGGTGCATATGCTGACGGAATGTCAAATCTATGGTAAAGAAAGGTACGATCTAGAACAGCAAATCAATTATAAAATAGACACCAAAAACAAACACGTCGGAAGTGCGCACAGGGAGGCCCAGGCTAAGTTCAATATCTGGGACTTGCACGGCAGACCATCATCAGGGCACCTTCATGATGATATGGTAAAAGCGCGGAAAGTTTTTAAAGGAAGGCTAAAATGGTGTCAAAATAACCAAGAGGAAATTAAAATGGACATACTAGCCTCACATCATGCTAATTCTGATTTTCGTAGTTTCTGGAAATGTACCAGTAGAATGAACGGGGCCCAAGGCTTTCCTGTGAGCGTCGAGGGGGTTATGGAACCACATTTGGTAGCCGAACTGTTTAAAGACCATTTCATGGTTCGGTCGCGATTGGGACCAGCGCAGTCAGTGATCGATACTGAGGCCCAAATAGGTCCAGTCTCAACCCTTATCACAGCCAAAGATATCAAAGAAGCTCTTAAAAATATGAAAAGAGGGAAATCCCCGGGTCATGATGGTCTCAGTATCGAACATTTGCAGCATGCTGGTTGCCACTTACCTAGGGTGCTAGCTTTACTTTTTAGCGTGTGTATCGCGCATTCTTACCTGTTTGCCAGCATGATGAAAACGGTGGTCGTACCAGTAGTTAAAAATAAAACTGGTGATGTCTCAGATAGGTCGAATTATAGACCCATTTCTCTGGCAACTGTTGTGGCTAAGGTGCTTGACAGTGTGCTCTACGTACAGCTAGAGAAACATTTGCGGCTGCACGATGCACAGTTCGGTTTTCGACCGGGTTTATCCACTGAAAGTGCAATCGCTTGTCTTAAGCATACTGTCAGGTACTATAGTGACAGGAGTACACCAGTTTACGCGGCGTTTCTAGATCTCTCAAAGGCCTTCGACCTGGTCTCTTACGACATTCTTTGGAATAAGTTAAAGGCCACAGGTATCCCAAACGAGTTGTTGAACGTTTTTAGGTAACCAAACAAACGTTGTAAGGTGGGGGAATGAGTCATCTGTGCCATACAGGTTGGAATGTGGCGTAAGGCAAGGAGGCTTAACCTCCCCAAGTCTTTTTAATCTTTATATGAATGCATTGATCGAGGAACTCAGCAATACGCATGTGGGCTGCTATATAGACGGGTTATGTTTTAACAACGTCAGCTACGCCGATGATATGGTGTTGCTGGCTCCCTCGGTCAGTGCACTCAGGAAATTGGTTAAGATTTGTGAGAACTATGCGGCTAACCATGGGTTACTATACAATGTGAAAAAGTCAGAACTTATGGTCTTCAAGGCTGTTGGCAAGAAATGTCCAGAGAATGTCCCACCTATTAAAATTAGTGAAGTCCCGATTCTTCGGGTACACCGCTTCAAATACCTTGGACATTTCATTGCTAGCGATCTTAAAGATGAGGCGATGTTGAACGGGAACGCAGGGCATGGCGGTGCGGGCGAATATGTTGGCCCGTAGGTTTGCTCGATGTACAGATGCGGTCAAAATCACACTTTTTAAAGCATACTGCACATCTCTGTACTCGAGCGCCCTATGGATCAGCTGTACTAAACGTGCCGCCGATGCGTTGCGTGTTCAATACAACAACGCTTTCAGGGCGCTGTTGCGGCTGCCACGTTACTGCAGTGCATCTGCAATGTTTGCACAAGCAGGAATAGACAGCTTCTCAGCTGTAGTGCGCAAAAAGAGTGCGTCGCTGCTGTCCAGACTGCGAGGCAGTAGCAACAGCCTCTTGAGAATTATTGCTGATAGGTATGATGAAAGCCCCATAGTGAGGCATCTTATAAAAACCACCATGTCTGTAGTAGAATATAAGTACTAACATAGTTTATAAGTTTAATGGTTTACTAACATCTAAAATTGTGTATGTGTGTGTAATGGATCATAAATATTATTATTATTATTAAAAATATTGCAGAAATCCTGTCGAACAAAGATGCGCGTGGCAAATTTATATAATTCTGTAAAACTATAGCCAAAATGGTAATTGAACAATGTATAGCACAATAAAGGCATATAGAATATAAGCAATAGACTAACTAAGATAAATAGGCTCGGCGTGTAAAGTTTATATAGAAATAGTTAAGAAATAGGTCAAAACAAAGCACTGTTTAATAGAATAAAATAACAAGGTTAAAGAGTAATTATAAGATAAACAATAATAAGTGTAAATTATAGCTGTAAGAGCTTATACAAATTCTGTAAATCGATGGGTCCTACGTATATGGGCCAAAATGCAAAATTACAACTTTACAGGAGAGGCTTCCAAAGTTTAAATTTACTATAACTTCAGATTGATAAAATCGAACTTTAAGATTATTTGCTTGTTTGCTAAGACAACTATCCTCCTCATTTATACTAAAGTATTTTATATATACATATATAGGTTTTTTTTACGTCACATTGACCCTTCTACGTTAGTTTTTGTTTAAATTATTTTTCTTTAAAAACACCCTAAAAGGGCCAATGTGTCATATTGGCCATTATACGCGTATTACGCTAATTAGCATAAAGTATATATTTTTTACATTTTTTACCCATAAAATCAAGTAACAATTGAAGTAATTGACAATTAATTAATAAGAATATAAGCTATTTAGATATTTAGTTATTTATGTCACATTGACACTTATACATTTTACAATCTGCTAACCTACGAACTGAGTTTTCATTTAGATCATTTGAATAATAAAAAAACACGAAAAGTTTTATTCATTTATTGAAATAAAAATTGAATTAGCCTTAAAAATTCACTCATGGACACGTATTTAGTCTTTTTGGTGTTTTCATGATAAAAAAACTAACAAAAAAAAAATAAGTAAAAAGGAACTGTTACTGGAGATCTTAGTTTGATTAACAAAATAATGTACTTCACATTATCCTTTTCTTAATAAAATTACAAAAAAGTAACAAAATTTTAAACCTATCTGGTGTAAACAAAATAAAAAAAAATCTCCGTAGTATAATCAAGTAAGTAACAAAATTACCAAAATCAACATTACTATAAATTCTTAATAAGTCTTCATTAATTTTCTTCATTATCGCTTTCATTTAATGTACTTCACATTATTATTTTCTTAATAAAATTACAAAAAAAAAATAACAAAATTAAAAACCTATCTGGTGTAAACAAAATAAAAAAAATCTCTGAAGTATAATCAAGTAATAAAATTACCAAAATCAACATTATTATAAATTGTTAATAAGTCTTCATTAATTTTCTTCATTATCGCTTTCATTAATTGACACAATGTCATTCGATGCTACTAAATTTTCATAATAACTGTGGTATGCTGGTGGGATAATATTTTTTCGACATAAATCAAGCAAGTCTTTCTTTTTGGAAGGGTGTATTGGTAACAGCTGATTGTAACATAGTTGCAGAGGAATATCTGTAGGTCTATCGGCAATTCGCCTTCTTGTTCGTACTGGCTGACCTAAGATTTTAATATGATTTTCAATAGCATCTTCACTTAAATCATATTTATAGTATAAAACGTATGGTTCATCTTGGCTTACACGAATTTGTTTTATTTTAGACCAAAGGATTTTTTGTCCTTTTGAGTTTTTAGTCCAGTTAAAGTGTGTATTTGCCTGCATCTTTTTGAAGTCATAAATCATATTTTGAGCTACGTCTATGACGTTATAAGAACTTCCTTTTGATTTCGCCCATCGAATCAATGAGCTCCATTCAGAGGGTGTGTAAATATTCTTATATTTTGAAGCTCTTTCAATAGTGGCGTGTATGGAATCGCCTTCATTTTGAGTGTGGCCTAATTCAAGAAAAGTATGCTTTATATTCAAATTAAACTGTTTAGCAGCGTACAGATACATAAAAAACATAATCCTATTTCGGTTTTGGCCAGTACAATTGTCTGACCAAAATCTGAAGTCGTCACAACCTTCTTGACTTTTTAATTTAATTATATCATAAATACAGCTTGCTATTTCGTTCGAACCCTTCATTGCAATTTGTTCATTCCATAAGTAACAGGTACCAATTAACTTCCCAATATCAAAAATTGATAAGTTATGTACTTTCAACCTTTTACTGTAATAAAATAGACTAATTTCACCACTTGGGGACAACAACACTTTTTGCAAATCAAAAGTAGCGCAGAATATTTTCGTGTCATTTTGTGAATCACGTTTATCCTTTTCTTTTAACCTTCCTATACTCGCGCGTTGGTCTCTGAGACCGACGAAACACATTTTCGTAATTATTTTTATGCACGAAAATCCTGAGAAGTCGAGTTCTTTGCTAGCTGCCGGATTTGTGGCTTACTTCATTTTAGTGCACGCCGTGCGTTCGTGCGAAGCGTACGTGTGGTAGCATTTGGCGCCAATCGGTCCGTGAGACCGACGCGAGTATAGGTGCAACTTTTAGTGTAAGTAATAATGTTTGCCCTGATTGTTATGGTGAAGCTCAAAACTAAGCCAAACGTAGATAAATATGTCCTTTGATATGTTTTTTATTATTATTTAGAAGTTTATTTTATTTTTAAGAAGAAGTTCAGGTTTTATTTTCGTTTTCCTATTACTTAAGAAAAATATCTCAAATTTGAAGACTGATTTGTGATAGACTGAAAGTCAATAAAATAATTAATAAATAAAGTACTATCCATACTATTTTGTTTCATTATATCCTAAACTTTAAAATAATTGTAATGTTTAAAAAAAAATATTAAAAAAAAAATATTGTAGGGGTATGAATCTATCGGTCTGTGACACCGTGCGCGAGTATAGGTGTAACAAAAATTGGCGCGAGTAGAGGAAGGTTAAGGATCTAGCCTGATTTTTGCTGATTATATGATTATCAAAAAATGTTTTATTTTCAGGAGTCACAGAACCGTTTTTGAAAGAATGACAAACGTGGCATTGGTCTTTTTTTGGCTGGTGAAATGATAAATTAATATTTTTGTTTACTGTATCCCTGTATTGCCTTAATGACTCACATTTATTACCATATTTAGATGGATCATACCATTCTTTGTATAACTTGAACATTCGCATAAAACTTAAAGAACCATCTAAATAAAGTTTATTACTGTCTTTGCGACAATAATGTGAATCAACCGGTTCAAAAGACTTGACGTGGTCCAGCACGCTTTTGATCATTTCTGCATCAATAGATGTTTTATGGTGATCATGTCGACCTCTATTATCAACTAAAGTGAGCCTACTTGTATCAGAAACTTTACTCATTGCAGTTCTTATCATTTTTGGCCCACAACGAATGGTGTTTAAAAACATCGTCTTGCATACCACTAGTTTCGTCTTTTGTTTATTTTGAGTAATAGGCAAATGGTACACATATGTGTATGACCTTCGTGAGTCACTCTGGGTAACCGTTCTTTTTTTATTTATTCTTACTACATAGTTAACAATAAAGTCATATTGCTTAGAATGATCTCCAATCATCCAAAATTGATGAAATATAGCACTCCTTGCGTCTCCATCAAGTTTTTCAAAACACTTCAGTTTACATGTGCTCTGACATGGTTCACCTATTTGTTTCTCATCTCTTAATTTACCATTTCTACTGTTATACGCTTTCCCAGTATTTTTAAGTCTTTTTCTCTTCGAATCTATCCATTCATTACGAAATGTTTCCCGTAATCTTCCATTATCTCTTTTTTTAGTAAAATTTCTTTTTCTGGGTCGCTTAGGAGTTGAAACATCACTTGATGAGTAATACTGTGAAACAGGGGACGATGCAGTTGCATCTGATAACAATGATAGGACTGAAGGTATAGGTTCTTCCTCACCGAAAGAACTATGATTTGACGATGGCATTGGGGTCGCATTATCGACATCGCGCATAACGTAATTAGCCAACAGATCTGTATTTTTACTGAATTTTTCACTATGATGTTCGATTGAAGATTCAAAAACTCTTTCGCTTGACAGATTATTATGTGTTTTTATGATTGATGAACTGCTAGCTATGGGTCCATAATTGTGATCATTTGTTTCTTGTTCTGAAAGACAGTTTGAGTGTAAATCAAGATTGTTTTCTTTTTTATGAGTGTCACTGTGGGTACACTTTTCATGGGGTTGAGGTAGTTGACTATTAGAAATTAACATGGTATCAGAGTAGAGCAAAGTAGAATTTTCTAATGTATCATTTTGTTTTTCTTGTTGAGCTGAATCATTTTCAAATATATCATTGAGCAGACTTAAACTGCAATTTGTGAATATCTCACTGGCTCCAAATGGCAAAGGAGCTGCAGACAAAATAAATCAATGTAAGATAAGACCGTAATATTGTAAACAAAGTAAGTTAAATAAATGTATTAATAACGTAACTAATAATAATAGTAGTTCCAATAATATTTCAACCCTTGCTATCCACATTAACAGGCCAAAAATAAAAAAATACCATAGGGCATAAGTGTATTTTTTTAGAATAAAACACGTATAACGGCCAATATGCCACATTGGCCGTTCATCCTAAAAACTCGTGATATTTCAGATAATTTATTTATAAAACAATAATTAATCAAAGCTTAAAGATTGACTTGTCTGTAAAAACATATTTGAAGTACTTACAAAGGTTATCATCGCTATTTTCTATAAAATCGTCGTTTTCATAACCTAAATCGTTGTTCTGTGCACTGTTATTTTCATTTCCCAATGCCAAATTCACTAAATTCCGACTTCTAGACAACTTAGCGCGATAATTGAATGCCATCTTTTACTTATTAAACTAAGTTGTAACCCAAAAACACAACAATTACATTTTGTATTCATCACAGCGTGGCCGTTGCTTCGTTCAACGTATAAGTGTCAAATCAGCTGATTGGCCCAAACTACGAAACAAACGCGCGGGAACTCCCCACGTACGTAGTCTCTAACTACTCTTAGGACCTTGTACGTTTAAATTCATGTTACATAAGCCGTTATACTGTAATAAAAAATCGTGTTTCTATGCAGAAATCTTTTTTTTTAATAGCTCACATAATTAATTACACCTATAAGATGCGTTTACCATAAAAAAGTCAAATTGGCCAAATTGTTAGTTTGGCCCATATACATAGGACCCATCGAAATGTTGCATGTTTAGGTAAATGTTTTAGTTTTAAGTATATATGAAAATGTTTAGTTTTAAGTATATATTACTATGTAAATGTTAAGAATAACTAGTCTCTAGAGTAACCACATGTATGGAGCTCATGAGGCAAAAACAAAATTGTATCGTATTAACAAGGGCACGGACGTCAAGTCTGTGGACAAATTGTAAGGCAGGAGTGTGGTTTTAGCCGGTAAGAGTCCGGCACTGCCCAGACTGGTTCGTCTGTGAAGCAGTCTGGGCGTCCATGAGGATTTCCCACTCATGCCATAAAAAAAAATAAAAAAACCTAACCTTTTTTTTTTTTTGTCGCTGAGAAATGACATTACGCATCTCCGCTCGTCGGGGGACGACACGGAGTATGTGGGACTCCCTGCCAGAGTGGCAGTATACCCACTAAAACTCAGCGGTGTTCCCACATCGCCGTGATGGGAGGGCCATGGGAAACTGGCTCAGCCTTTACGTCCACAACCCTCCCGGCGCATGCCCCCTAGGATGGGGGGCTACGGGAATGGCCGGGAACACCTGGCCATTCCCGTCCGACACTGATGGAGGCCTGTGCAATACAGGCAAGGGTGCCCCCGCAACCGTTGCCTGCTGGCCTCCACCTGGGAGGAGTCGGAGATGACTGTCATACTGACGTCTTCTTCGACCCCTCCTCCGCCTTCGGAGCGGCGCCGCGAGAGGGTCTTCCTCCCGCGCGCGCTCCGCCGCCTCCTTCTGGGAGATGACGTGTTCGCAGAAGGAGGCGACTGCCGCCCAGGACCCCTCATCCCCCAGCATGGCGTTGATCAAGCCGGGGAGCGAAAGGTCCGTTCCGATCGCCGCCGTGAGATTGCGGCGCGGCCCGGACCACGACGGGCACACCTCGAGGGTGTGCTGCGCCGTGTCCTCCGCCGCGCCACAGTCGTGACACGACGGCGTCTCCTCCCGCCTGATACGGCGAAGGTACGATCCAAAACAACCGTGTCCGGACAGCACCTGCACCAGGCGGAAGGAGAGCCAGTCTCGCAGGACCGGCCCAATCGCGTCGAGGGTTCGGCGGCCGAAGGCTGCGGTGGCGAGGTCCGTCGTCCAATGGACGACGATGGCGTCCTTCGCCTCCCGCCGGACGGCTTCCCACTGCAACACACACTGCAACTATTTGCCTTTATTATTTTATCAGGCACTTTTCCTTGGGATAATTTAAATAATTGCTACATCCTTTATTTAACATATGTTTGAAGTTACAACTAAATTAGATAAATGAAGTAAATATGTAGCAATTATTGACGCAATACATTTCGGGAAACTCTGCATGCTTGACTTTAAACTAGGAGGTGACCAGCCAACCAAACGTCAGGATTGCTGGTCAAAAAAAATATTTTGTTTCTAAATATATATCCTATGTAGCAATTATTTATTATATGTAGCAAATATAAGCAATTATGTAGCAATTTTCGAATCAACTCTCGAAGACCAACGCCACAGACAACCAGCCATTCTGACGCACACGGTGACTTCTGTTGATATCACTATGTCTGGACCGTAAATCAGGTGTAGGCTGCAATGGCTGAACCTCCAATACTCCAATATATCTTTTCTTGATGTAGCAGATCTGTAGCTTAGTTGGTCAAGCTAACCGGGCTTCGTATTTGTTGATAGTTTTTCGTTTTGCGTAAGAGTCCTGTCACGGTCGCCAAGTTTTATGTCTCATATTGGACATAAATGAAACTCCCGGATAGTTTTATACTTGTATTTCAACACAGATAGGTTTTTTACAATAAAATTAGTGGACCGATTAACGTTGTGCAAAACATGAATATAATGAGAGAAATAATGTGGGGTACCTTATAAAAAACTAAGAAAAATAAATTAACTCCCAACAATTTACTGCATCTCATATGAATGCAGCTTGTTGCTGTGAATGTAATACTAGGCGCCAACAATAATACCATGGGTATTATAAATGGTAATCTCCTAACTAGGTTACTGTATAACCTTCAGACTAAGTATCCTGTAGACAGAGCTATAACTTGTTGCCGCTCTTGTATCCGTGTGTCAAACAAAGTATTGTTCTCTTTGTCTATTTCACAGAGTTCAGGAACGAGTAAAAGGTACAGCACATGTAAGTTTGGCAACGTCGCACTGTCTGTGTAAATCGTGTCAACAAGTGACCGACTTAGTCGGTCAAAACATTGCGACTTGGTGCAGTTTAAATGCGAAATATTAAATAATATCAGTGGTTTGGCTAGGACAAAATTAGTAAAGTGAAAATATGCTGTGTGTGGCTGTATATTATTCATCAAGAATAACGAAAGAAAGCGTAATAGACCTAGAATTATCATTTCACACGTAAGTCTATGATAACAATTTTATCGTTAATTACAGAGGTTAACTGTTAGAAAATTGATAATCATTGAAGATTTACATATTAAGACTAAGATTGTCTTATATCATATTGATAAAAAACCAAGTTTTATAGTCTAAATTAATGTTTAACCTAGGCATTGTTTTAGGCGTGAACTGCAGGGATGTGTACAATATTATCGATAAAATCTATCGACGTTTGTTGTTAATATGGTATAATAATTTTTGCTTACTGTTGTAGGTTTCCATAATATTGTGAAATTAATAAGCAGTGAGTGGATTAAAACTGTTAGACGTCAGAACTAGGAACATGAAATATTCAAAGCTTTGCTCCAAAGAAAGCCACAGCTATCCTGCTTCATAACGGGTTTATCTATAAAAAAAACTAAAGTCTGTTTCCAACGTCTGGTGCCAACAGTATTCGAAGGATATCCAGAATATTGCCAACATCCAATTTGCAAAATAAACAATTTCATTTCATTTCATTGTAATCCAATATATGTACCTGTGTAAATATTACAATAAATAAAATCGTAAAAATATACGTCTGATTATTTATTTAAGTTGGACCCTTAATTGGTAATAAATTGTTACATGATACCATATTTATGTGCCCATAATTTTTATTTAACAAAGCACACATTTTATTATAGTAGGTAGGTACTAACTTCTATCCGCAGTTTCACTCCTGTGCATTTTTCGTTAAGCAAAAAGTCGATGTACAGACGCCAGCACGTCAAGCTAAACACTATACATATCTATAACTACGACGCACCATGGAGCGTTAGAAAGAAAGTATCCTTGGCGTGATTGGTGGAATTTCCAACGTTTCTAAAATTAACCAATGGCTGCACATACTAATAATTAGGAGCCAATCCGCGCCCCTGCGCATTCGCCACCGCTCCCGAGTTCTTCCGACTCATAACGAAATTAAACGAACGTCATTAGTCGTCACCAGTCACTGTCACTGTCAGTCACTTCCGTGTTCATTCAAAGTGTGTTGTGTCGTAGTGTTCATGAGTTTTAAAATGGCGCGTCATAGCACTAGAACGGGCTATCCGTTCAGGATAATATAATAGTTCTGTGGTAATAGCGCTTTGATTGAGTGAATCTGTCATAATGGTGAGTAATATTTTTTGTAATTCTAATTTTTAAATTAAAGTAAACAAAGGATAATATTGAAAAAATGAGTCGATCAGTGTTATTTTTTATAGAATTTTCGAAATAAGTAAGCAGAAGGGATAAGTAGGTATCATCCTTGTGTTATTTCATAATGAGTTCCCGATATCGTAAGTTATTAACGCTGCGCGAGTGCGCGCTGTTCAAGTCTCATTGAACAGAATTCGATGAACAATTAATTTAGTCATAAAAACATTCTAAACAGAAGTTAATCCAGTAGGTAGTGATTGGATTATAAAGTAAGTAAATACCTACGCAATTACGCAATGACGCATTTTCTTTTTGTCTGTTGAAACAGCGAAAGGACAGTAATTCAACACGCGGATCCAGTTTAATCTAGTTATATACCACGATATCGCATTGGGTGTATGTTTGTGTGTAAATAAATAAATAATTTAATAATAATAAGTTAGCAATTATTGTAGGGAATAGTATAAGTATTAATACGTCTTTTCCTATGTATGTATTAACTATGTGCGTCTGAATGGCTGGTTGTCTGTATCGGTTCGCGTCAGACTTGTGACCAAAAATTGTTACCTACTTTTTAGTCAATAAAATTGCTATCTATCTTTGAAACAAAATAAAGGGACTACAAAAATGTGTCATTACTTTTCTCGAGTAATTACTATCTGATCCGATCTGTCCTCACGCCTTTCAATGTCCACCTCGTAGCTTTAATACGTAAAAAGTTATAGATTCCGACCTCTCACCCTGCTTTGTCCCCTTGGAGGGACAGATCAAACTTTTTTCCGACTGTCCCCCTAAGGGGACAAAGCAGGGTGAGAGGTCGGAATAATCCAAAGTTATGATCATTTGAAAATTTCACAGGGAATAGATTACTGTTATTGAAATAAAGCAATTTAACACGATTACAATAATGCATCTTTGTATTGGAATACATCTACCTATTATGTTATTTGAACATACAAATCTATAAATACTTAGGCTTTAGTTGGAAAAAGAAACAAAGTTTTAAAGGATAATTTTTTTTTTTTTAAAGTTCTGTATCTTTTTTATATTTATTTGTATAATTAATGTAATGGGTAGATGTATATAAAAATAAACAATTTTATAATCGTTTTAAATAGCTTTATTTCAATAACCGTAATCCATTCCCGGTAAAAAAATCAAACGATCATAACTTTTTACTTGTTAAAGCTACAAGGTGGACATTGAAAGACGTGAGGGTAGCAATCAAGTAGTAATTACTCAAGTAAAAATAATAATACGAATTTGAATAGTTTACACAAACGGAGGGTTAACCAGCTATCATTCTGTAGTCCCTTTAATTTGTTTCAAAGTTAGGTAGCTATTAATTGACTATAGGTAGTAAAGAAACGGTCAAGAGCGAGTCGGACTCGCGCACCGAGAGTTCCGTACAACCATATACGTATATAAATAAGTGTGCTATTTAGATATCGTTTATTTTTCCTGTAATCTTTACATAAACTTCTGTCACACAGAATAATTTCAGATTTTTGTCTATGCAAACTTCGGAGATGGGGGGGGGGGGGGGGGGGGCATTTGTTTACATTTTTCAGCAAAAGTCGAAAACTATGCGGCTTACAAAATAATGTTTGAGAATGTGCAAACAGCGTTCTTTCATAATGATACCTCACTTCGAATTTTTAAGATCCCTTTCAGTACCTGTTGAAAAAAAAAAAAATCTTTCATATTTGCATAATAGTTGAGAAAACGTCAGCTAAAACTATTCCAAAATTCAAATTGATAGCACTAGCAGTTCTTGAGACTGGATCGCACCATAAGGGTTCCTTTTTACCGTTTTGGTACAGATCCCTAAAAAGTAGCAAAGGTCACCAGCCTGACGCGAACCGATACATGAATTCGCACACTAAAATAACAAAAATTGAGTAACAGAAAATTGAACTGAGTAATAATGGGCAAATAAAATAAAGCTATTTGTTTCGTTCCAGAAAACAAACTGTTTACTTCAGCGGTGTCGACTATGTGGCAGCCTTATGGTCGCTGGCTGGCACCCTGCCGATCCGTTTTTGAGCACAAGACTAACCTCAACTTCATACAACGTGAGTCCATGTGTAGCTTCTTATCACACTTATTAACCTAACTTATTTATTCATCATTTACATAAAACATGATTTTCTTAAAAAGTGAATAACAACATTTATTCAATTATACATACTACCTAATTAATAAGCACGATTTTGTTTTAACATTAGTTAAAGTAGGCAGGTATAATAAGATAAATTGAATTAAGTATGAAATCAATGAAAACCATGTGTCACACTATACCTGAATAACTAGGTATAGTCCGCGTCAAATAACTTTGCCGCTCTGAAACCAAGAGAATCGCTATCTTTTACTAACAGCGCGAGGAAAGGACGGCTATAGCTATGAACTAAATTAGAGGTGTCAAACTAGTTTACGCCTTGCGCTTCACCGTGTTTTTTAGTCGACATGTTTTTACGTATAGTCTAAATGTGTATGGAAATATTAGTTCAACTAAAGACAGCTCTAATTTACGTCCGTCTCTTTCTTGTTTTATTAGAGAGAAAAAGTTAGCAATAGCCTAAATTAAGTTTAGTTTGTCCACAACAGAATGGGCACCATTGACTAGTGCGCAGTCATTTGCGCGAATTTCAGAGCGGCAAACTTACATGACGCGGGCTATAAAAGGTAAGCTTTAAAGCGAAAATAGTACAGACAATTTAGAACCATTTAAGCCATGGTTGTCTCAGACTAAGTCTTACCCCCGCCAGGGTTGCGGGTTGTTCGAAAGGGTTACCGTGGCCCTGGCACAGGCCACTGAAGCAACTGAAGGAACGTGGGTTTTAGTCAGTAGAAGTCTGACACACCCTCCCGCTCCACCCAGAGCGGGAGAAGTTATTTGATGATTTCTCATCCACAAAAAAAATAGACTAAGTCTTACCAATTTTTTTTACCTAATTTTTTTCCGAAAATTCCATAATTTAAAGTAAACTGCATATCTAAGGCCAAATTGAATGATAAATGAATTCATTTTTATTTAATTTAATTAAAGTTATCAGTAAGCAATCTAGCAAAACTTTAGGTTTTAGGCCTATGTGTCATTAGACATTTAAAAGTTCATCAAAATTATATTATTATAATATTATTGGAACTGCGAGATATTCACATATGATGATCTATTAGGGCTTCCAAACAAATATACAAAATTTTAAAGATGTATAGATGTATGTTTGTATGTTTATATGTATGTATGTTTGTCCACGCATTCCTCCGAAACTATTAATCGTGATCATTCTTTTTTTGTTGGCTTACATTTACTTCAACTTAGGGCACAGTGAAAGTTTCATCGAAATCGGTTCAGTACTTTTCAAGATAATAGACTAATACGTGACGTAACGTGACGTAAGTGTGACGGTCTGGCTTATTGATACGAGCTGGCGTTAAAGGGAAAACATCTCAAAACAAGGTTCTCAGTAACGTAACATTTGCAGTTGCAATGAATGGGAGAACATGTTTTTCAACTCTAATGTTAAGTTTGTTCTTGGGATAAATTCTTCCCAACTACGGAACCCTTCCTTGTGCGTAGTTCGACACGCACTTAACCGGTTTTTTCTTGTTAAAATCCATACCTAATGCGTAGGTATGCGTATTGTCGCGTAGAAGTGAGTGATCGTCAGTCTGACTGACTGTTTAAGACGGAGGTTACACGTTCAGTTTGGCATCAGTTCAATCCGTGACCTTGATCACGAATAGACTGATGGCTGACTGATGGATTGATGGGCTCTATTAGACGCTATAATATTGTATTGTTTCTATTTATAATATTAGCCCTGTCTATGAGGAATCGTAAAAAAAGAAAGCACTGGAGTAAAAAGTGGCTAATTTAAAAAGAATTCTACATACACTTAAATTTACTGAATGAGATAAGAGACACAGGAGAAGAATGTGACTGTGCCAATTATTGAAAAAGCCCGTTTTGATCATTTGTTGAAAATAGTAAAACCATACCTAACTAAACAAGACACCTGCATGAGGAAGTCAATCAGCCCAGAAAATAAAGAAGAAAATACTCGGCGTGCGACTCCATCGCTGTCTAAGCGGTGACTGACAGCATACTGATAGCAAGTAAACACACGTTCAGCTTTTCGCCAATCTGACCAGTTTGACGAAATACTGAATAAAATAATTAATTAATTATCAATCCGGACCATCAATCCATCAATCTACGCGTACACAATCAGATTCTCGTCATTCTGACACCAATCCCGGGTCGAACTGATGCCAAACTGAAGCCAAACTGAATGTGTAACCTCCGTCTAATACCGCCCATCAATCCATCAGTCTTTTAATTATTAGAAATAAACACGAGAGAAGAATTGATAGGGAGAATAAATTCAGCGGTTGAAACCATGAAACTCGAGATGATGTTGAAAATAACAACAACAGAAGTGAAAAGACGGAGCCGTGCTTGTATTAGAAGAATAACGGCAGTTATTTTGAACATGAAAAATTAATAATTTCAATTCAAATGTTGTTTTAATTAGTTTGTCTAAAATTTAAAATTTCTCCCTCAAATTGGTTTGTAGGTGCTAATTTCAATAATTTGTAAGATATCCGCATAAGTGATAACTCAAAAGAAAGAGCGATTATCAAGCATATTTTCAAAAAGGTTTGAATAAGAAAGCACCCTCCGTTTTTTTAAGATAAGGTTTAAAAAAGTATTATAATTTTTTTATGAACTTTAAATGTCTGTAAAAAAAATTCTAATGACACACAGGCCAAAATACGCAAATAAACGATTTATTATTATTATTATAAAGCATGTTTTGCTAGATTGTTTATAAATCGTCTAAGACTGATTCTAAATTGTCTGTACTGTCTTCGCCTTAAAGCTTTGCACCTATCTCCAAATCTGTATAGGGGCGTGGTTATAATGAGACCAACGAGACGAAAGTTTTCTTGTTTTCGTCTAGTTGGTCTCATATGACGTTTACCTACATCGGAGTAGGCCCTATTCATATGCAATACAGTCTTTATGGCGACCGCATGATAGAAATGAGGCAGTGACTCCGAGGAATTTGAACGTTGTTGCCTAGTAAATAGAATCCACTTTCGCCATTAACTTAAGGTGAAGTACTCGTAATTATTTTTAACCGTCCCATACGGGTTAACACATTATCTGCTTAATTCTTTATGCAAACGCTTCTTTATGCTACACCCTTACCGACCCTTATTTTACGATGTTTTCGAAACAATAGAGATGCACAACGAACGCGCAGGTGCGGCGCGCCGCACTCGAAGAAAGTTATGTAAATTGTATGGACGCGCATACGCGCCGTCAAGCACCTGGTGAACGTCCGAAAACGCGCATGTGCGTCTGCCGCGCCTAATGTATTAAGTTGGCCAATACAATTTGTCATAGCAAAAAATCTTATGTATTGAACTTAACAAAATTTTCTTTGTTATAGATTTCAATGGACATCGTCAGAAGGCGCCTCAAAGATATGCTGGCGCCCTGCCACGAAGAGAATTATAAATCAGGCGCATAAGGAGAGAGTTAAGTTTTTGCCTAGAGTACCTATTATAATTTTGACTGGGCAAACAATATCGTAATTTTTGTTGATGAAAAGAGTTTCCGGTCGGATATGGACGGAAGAAAAATATTATGCCGCAATAGCAATGAGCGTTATGTGAAGGCTAATAACGTGTTATAGATAATATATATTAATACTGTAAATTGAAATTTAATACTTCTTTTCGCACCATTGTTATATTCTTGCGAGTTTTTCCTTTACTATTGGTTGGTTGTAATAATTTAAGTTATGGCCGTTGACCACTGACGTAACGACACGACAAGGGATTTTACTAGGTAGGTACCGAAGGATGTCAAAGCAGGCTGTGACGTATCAATGAAATGGAGTGTTAACAGTGTTAAATAAGATTCGAAATCAACTGTATTACAAAAATCCTTTACCGTGCCGTGCCGCCAATGGACGCTGGGCCTTATACAGCCCAGTCAAATTATACTAATCTAGGTAAAAGCTTACTTTTGTTTGGCGGCAGCGTTTAATTTTGTTGGTAGCCATTGGTAGATATATTTAACTGTAGGTATAATTAATCTGCTACAAATATCAATAAAAATAAAAGCTTGTAAAAAAATTAATATTATCTAAGTCGGGGAGCCTTACATCTAACCAGTTTGAAAACAAAATCCCGTGCACACGATGATCACATCTGTTTTCCGCCACTTTTTGCGTTGACCAATAAAACGATAATTTCTCAGGCTGTTACAATGACCAAGGCGGTCATTGTAACAGCCGACCAAATAGACAATAATAAAACAAAATAATCTTAAAAGTTTTTGTTAAATTCCCGTTGTGTTGAAACGCATTGACCAGCTGTATGGTATGGTCGAGTCGAATGCCAATAATAGTTATCTTTGTTTTTAGTCATTATTGAAAAAAGGAGATACGTAAATATTGTTTATAATATACTAACTTCCGCCCGCGCGGCTTATGTCCTTTTCCAGGTAATGGTCTACCCGTGTGCCAAATTTCATCTAAATCCATTCAGCCGTTTTAGCGTGAAAGCGTAACAAACAAACTCACTTTCGCATTGATAATATTAGTTAAGATTGGGCAATTGCGACTGTCGGTGACTATTTCAGCGTAGACTCGGAGAATGCCTGTTAAGAGGGCTATTTTTAAATCACTAAGCAAAATTTTCACAGGGTGTTCTACCCATGAATATGAACAACTTTCACTATGCGACCAACTATTATCACGAAAAAAAAATCGGCTGTTTCATACATTTTGGTAGAACAGGTATTGAACTTTATGAAACAACTTTTTTTTTTCGTAATTTCAAAATTGGTCCCATACTGAAAGTTCTTCATCGGCATCGGCTTGGCTCAGTTTAGCGGAAAAAGCCTCGAGGTTATTTATTTTCGACTTTAAGGCACGCAATGTTGATTTTTGTTTGGCATTGACAACCGCGCTGCGCTGCGCCTCGCCAGCCTCTTAGAAATTGGTATTTTAACTTTTATGATAGGAAAACACAAACCAAGCCAGGCCGTCACACTTACACGTATTAGTCCATTATCTTGAAAACTACTGAACACAAATCGTAATAAAGTTTAAACAGATCGTGAAAGAATGAATCTCAAGGTCATTATTTGTGTAGCATTCTATAACGGGGTATCTGACAGTGAAAATGTAAACTGTAGATTTTGTAAAATAGGACTTGCTTTGTTTTTTGCGGCCTTTTTTCAATAACATAAAATAAGGGGATGCTTAGCAACACATAGGATTAGGTAGAGGCGTTAAATAAAAAAATAGTTGAAAAAATTAAATCAACTTCAAAAAGAAATTAACTCAAAATTATGAAATAACTTTAATTTCGGAGGTCTTGGACTCTGTATTTTAGTTTTTTTTTGCCACCGACTTCCGAAATTAAAGTTATTTCATAATTTTGAGTTAATTTCCATATGAAGTCGATTTAGTTTTTTTTTTATTTCGTAATTTTTAGTTTTTAGTAAAAACTGGAATATTTCGACAGTCCCTATTAACAATGTCGGTTCTGCAGGGAGACTACTGTTTAGTCCCTACTGAACCACTGTTCAGTATTATTACGAGTATATTACGAGTAACAATCTCAGTTCTGCGAAAAAGACCACTGTCTTTTTCGCAGAACTGAGATTGTTACTCGTAATATCATGAAGATTCTTTTTTATCGTCAGGGCAAACTTTGAACTGCCCTCAGTTCAATGTTTGTTTTGACAGTGATGATTTTTTTAAAAATTATAATTCGATGTATGTAGAAAAGTGAATATTGGTAAAAATGTAGGTATATCCGACATTGTTAATAGGGACGGTCGATTTGTTTGTAATAAGTAGTTAATAGGTTTTGTTATAAATATTGCACTAGAATTTGACCAAGGACTTGAGATGTTTTCCCGTTGACACCATGCCTGTAGCTCGATCAATAAGCCAGGCCTTCACTTACACGTATTAGTCCATTATCTTGAAAACTACAGAACCGATTCTGATGAAACTCACTGTTCCTTATGTTGAAGTAAATGTAATGAAGTAGTGTAATAAAATGGTCACGATCCAATTAATACTTTCGGAAAAATACGTGGACAAACATACATACAAACATGCATACATGTATAAAGTTTTGTATATTTGTTTGGAAGCCCTAATATGTAGATTATATTATGTGAATATATAGCAGTTCCAATAATATTGCATACATACGTGTCGAATTGATAAACCTTTTTTGAAGTCGGTTCAAAACCACGGAATAGAAAAACAAAAGTGAAAGTGCCCATGCATCCGGCGTGTCACGATATGCGGAAAAAATGTAAAATAATAACAACCTTCGTCAGTTGTAATTATTATCATTATGAACAACTTTACTATGGGGCTAAACCTGAAATCGCGAAAATAAAATCAGCAGTTCCCTACATTTCGACGAGTTTTGCGAACATAAAATAATATGGTATGGGATATCTGATTTTTTTGCGATTTCAGGTTTGGTCCTATAGTAAAAGTTGTTCAAAATAGTGGTCTCATTAATACCCTAGAGTTATGGTATATAAAAAAAATAAATACGTTGTATATAGTATCAAAATCTCTTTCTGACTGTTGTATGAATACTTTACGTGACTCGGCTATAATAATAATCCCTTTGTTTCGGGTGGCATAGACCATTATACGTCTTTTACACGAATGGAAATGTATCGTGTGAACATCCGTTATTTTTAACGAATACCTACCACAAAAAAACGTGCAGGACAATGCCGTCTGAACCTAGCCTAAGGTTGATAGGTATTTATTTCGATTGAAAATAATCTGAAGCTGTGTGCGACGCTATTGGTTGATGAGCGTAGGTAAGCGTTAATAGCACTGCTAAAAAGTTTCACTATAATTCTTAACACCTGTACCTACTTCTGTACCTATGATCCACAATAAACATGATTGATTGACGTTCACTTTTTCAGCATTCAATTTTGTTTTTTTTTTTTAATTTACATTGTAATATTTAGTTTATAAAATCTGTTGTAGGTATTAATCTAGAGTATATTTGTAAGTTTTTAATTATATTAATATTAATGTCAAAAAATATAAAGATTAAGGTTGTTATTGCGCCTTTTATTTTGATACCTATTAGCATTAAATTTCGTTAAAATACTTAAGCTGCCTTGTCACTATGGGATATAATACATATTATATCCCGAGATATAAACTATATCCCGCGACTGATCTTCACACTGTGAGATATGTCTTTTAAACTGTTTACATTCGGAGCGGCGCGGAATGGTGTGCGGGGAGAGAGGAGGCGAAATATAATATGAAAATATCTCTCGGTCGATTGAAAAAATATTTATAGTTTGAGGTGTAATATATATTACATCTCAGTGTAAATGGTTTCATTTAAAATTACGGTGAGCGATATTAGTTTATATCTTGAGATATAATATAAATTACATTATATCCCATAGTGGAAAGGCGGCTTTAGAAGAGCATGGAACGCACCAACACAGCTGACCGCCCCAGCCCGCCAGTAAATAGGTATATAGCAAAACCCGGAAAAGGAAATTGCAATATGCATGAAATTAAAAAAAAAAGTTTTTCTCACATCACATTATCAGATTATACCTTTCTGTCTACCTATCAATATTCATCACGAGCGTGAAGTTTCGCTTATTAAAGGTGTAACGGAGTATACCGTACCTACCTACATGTTTAAATGTAATATAAATAGATAATACCTACTTAATACTTATAGGGAATTTTCCAACAAATACTAAAAATGAAGGGCCGGTTTTTTATCCGTAGTTAACTCAACCAATGGTTTTAAACATGTAACTATTGGTTGAATCTTGGCTATGTTTGCCAAAATGCCATTAGTTACAATTTTTTATTTAACATTAGTGATTTAACATGAATACCTACCTACATTCATGTTACCTAATTCATTCATGTTCAGCATTTCGCATTTAGCCAAAATTCAACCATTATTTACTATATTTAACCATTGGTTGAGTTAAATACGGACCAAAAAACCGGCCCTAAGTAAAAGATAATTTAAACAAATGCTTATAAGCATTCATAGGTATTTTATTTTTTGCGTGAGCGGGCCGCCGCCTGCCATGCCATTATTTCGATTCGTAGGCAGTTATCACAGTCTAAAAATCATACAGTTATGTTACCTACTAGCGCGCTTTGTGAAGACTCGAAAACGTCAGCAAGCAAGCAAGGCGTAATAATAATACAACACGACCCTCTGTTTTGGTTCCAAGTAAGTAGATCCTATTCAATCAGCTAGGTACCTGTTACTAGGTAAGTAGGTACCCAGTACCCTTTTGTTATCGCATAGTATCTTATTCTACACCACGACGAATATACGCACACTAGCTCACGTACGCACTGCAGCACGAAACAATACAAGTAAGAGCAGACAAAAAGCTATTTATCTCTTTCGCACGATTCTCGCTGTCGTTGCTCATAACGCGCTCAAGGTCAATGTGTAGTAGCTTGATGTGCTGGCCACTGTACTACAGATTCCATAGTATGCTTTGAAGCGTCGACCCTTCCCTAGTCACACACACTAATACTACTCTAGAGCCGCACACTAACAAGAAAAGGACACGCGTCTCTCTTAAAGGCTCCGTCTACAGGATATTTAGTCTGAGGTATAACCTGTATGAAGGAGGATTTTTTTTTCATTTTATATTTACGAACATTTGTATTTTACTGCTACAAAAATAAATAAGTTCTAACTAAATGTAAGTATAGAAAAACAAAAAAAAACTAAATTGACACTTTTCTTTTCTTTGGGATTTGGGGGGTATGGGGGATGGGGGTGGGGTATGTTGACATCGTCGGGGTCGTAATTGTTTTGTTACTAACAAAACTATTTTGATTAACATTAGTAAAACGTAAGGTGTTTTATGTCTTTTTTTGGTGTTTTATGTCTTTTATAATGCGCACAGCAAAGGAGTGGAACTCACTACCTGCATCTGTGTTTCCGAACGCATACAACCCTAATCTCTTCAAAGTGAGAGTGAACAGGCTTCTTCTGGGTAAGCTCACTCCATCGTCAACTTTGTCTCTGTCACCTGTGACCTAGACTAGAGTCAAGAGCGAGCCCATCACAAATTAAAAAAAAGGTGTTTATACGCATTGATTAATACACGAACAGAATACGCTCAACAAACTCCACCGCATTACGCACCCTCCCTGAAGTAAAACAAGCATGTAGTTATAATAACTCATTTATTACAAAATAATAATTTTAGGTTTTTACCTAGATCAATAATATTTGACAACAATATAACCTAGATTACTTCTAAAATGATCTTACAGCTTGCATGTTGGCAGCAGGGGTCGGTCGGTGGGGTCGAGGCACTATCTGCTTTCCTTTATCCTGTTTCACAATAAAAACAGATTCGTCACGAGCTTTTCACAAAGTACACAACATAACAGTTACAGAATAAACACAAGATACTTTTCACTACCATAAGAACATAATGTAAGTTATAAACTAATACATAGAATTCAGATGGATAATAAAAAACATTGGTGTATAATATAATTGATTAATGTCAGCTACGGGTGTTCCTCAAGGCTCCAACTTGAGACTTCGTTTATCTATATGCATCCTGTTCGTGTGTCTGTGTGTGAACTAACCGGTAGAGTTACTGGCGATGGCGATGAGGTCAGCCAGGACCTCAAGTGCGTTGATCTTATTTTGCACGTGGTTCAGCAGCAGCGTCTCCACTAAACTAGTGCCGTTCGCACTGCAACACGTAACAGTACAGAGTGATCATGACAAGTAGGTAGTTGTTACGGATACATGCTGAGAATTATCAAGCAGCATTGATTCTTTCTATTTCGTTAAGCTGTGAACTTAACAAAATTGAAAAATATGGCAATATTTGAATGTTTGTTTGAGCAGTAGTTTGGTGCATAGAGTTTAGTACTTACGGGCCAAGCAGGCTGAGCAGGCCGAACAGCGGCTGCGCGTCAGCACCGCCGGCGCAGCACAACTGCGGACAATCAACACGTCAGTACATAGTGACCACAGCAGCGACCGACTGTAGAAGATACATTTAATATAATGTGTGGCGTCATTGGCGACTAGAAAGGAATGGATGATGGATGTTTCAAAAGCAAATAGGAATACTAATGACATGGATTGCGATGAAATGTGTGAATAAACCAAAACATTGATCGAGTCGTTAGTAAAATGGGCCAAGATTCAAGAGCATGCACCGCGACAGAGTGGAGCGGATAATGTTCGCATTCATTACACGTGGAGTGGGGCCTTCGCTGTTGTTCTTACAGACCAACTAGGGCAGGCAGCGCTAACAACGTCGCCTCATTATGATAATGAACAAAATACTACGACCCGTCACTTATATCTTAACTGTCTTCATTAAAGAATGCAGCACAGAAGAGCTTTGAAAAAGCCAGCAGACACAAGACATAATACCCGAAAAGAAAAAAAAGCAGCCAAGTGCGTGTCGGACTACGCACAATGAAGGGTTCCGTAGTTGGGATTATCTCAAGAACAAACTTAGCTTTGTAGTTGAAAAACACGTTCTGTCATACATTCCAACTGCAAATGTAACTTTGTACGCGCAATATTGAGAGATTTGCCATGTTATTTTAAGACCATAAACTTCTTATGTTTTCCTGTAATCTATAGATATAGAACTATTTTCTGTAGTCTTTTTCTAAATTTTAGGTTCAGTAGTTTCGGAGATAATGGGGAGGGGAGGATGATCAAAACATTTTCTCCCATACATTCCAACTGCAAATGTAAGATTGTACGCACAATATTGAGAGATTTACCATGTTATTTTAAGACCATATACTTCTTATAGGTTTTCCTGTAAACTCTAAGTATAGAAGTATTTTTTGTATTTTTTTCAAAATTTTAAGCTTAGTAGTTTCGGAGATAAAGGAGGGGGGAATGGTCAATTTTCGTGTATTTTCTTAAATAACTTTAAAACAGTTTATTTTAAAATTATAAAAAAAATACATTCAAGACCCTCGCAGTGAGTCCTTTCATTTCATATATCGCACGGTACACTTTGCAAAACTTTGTTTTTATTTTTTCTTATTTGCCTCCCAAAATTGACGCCCATTTTAGAAATTCATTAATTTACATTACTCGTCCGTGTTTGGATCACAGAAATATGTACATACGTGTAGGTACCAAATTTCAACTTAATCGGTCCATTAGGTTCGGAGCAAATTGGCTGTGACAGACAGACAGACAGACACATGAGTGATCCTATAAGGGTTCCGTTTTGCTTTTGAGGTACGGAACCCTAAAAAAGGAAGACTACCTACAAAAAGAAATGAGATCCCATCAAAAACATAACATGTACAAAACACAAGTCTCGCACGCACTTTTTCTGCCGTAAAAAGCTGTGTAATCGAATGTAAACCAAGTCTGTTAATTCAGTACCTACCTATCTTTGGGAGCAGCTATCCAACCGCTTTGTCATAAATTAATACTTTGTTAGTTAGCTAACAACATTTTATAGTAACCATATCAATATTACATTTCTTTATTTCTTAAATAAATAGAGTGACTTTGCAATTGCACACAGCAACATAATCTACTAGGTAATTTAAATAGTCCTACATATAGGTACTTTCAAACTAATAAAAGCACAAAGCACTAATATTAGATAGATTTTATTTTGTGTGTCTGCCCAATTATTGGGTGACGACTAGTTTAAATTAATCTGGGTTGCCCTTAAACTATTTTAGTAACTTGTGACACTATCAAACTTCCACTATACGCGTTTCTATCATTAAATATTGTAAGTAGTCA
Source organism: Dicycla oo (assembly GCA_948252095.1). Lineage (NCBI taxonomy): Eukaryota > Metazoa > Arthropoda > Insecta > Lepidoptera > Noctuidae > Dicycla > Dicycla oo. The sequence goes on along the minus strand of OX411735.1, from coordinate 21,735,767 downwards.
CTACACATCCACTCAACTTTCTCATCTCCGCTACATGCTCTTTCAGCCGTCTTCTTTACGACCACACAAGAAGGAAGGTGTCACTCACGAGCAGCAGCAGCGCGGGCAGAGGCAGCGCGGCACACGAGTAGCGCCACATGACGAGATGTGCGAGTGTCACTGTGTGTGCGGGCAGTAGCACTGAGCACGCGTGCGGCGCGGGCGGCGAGCGGCGAGCGAGTGCGGAGTGGCGGCGCCGGCGCCGTATATACCGCGCGCGCATTACCATCTCAATGAGACGCGTGCGCTGACACAACACACAGACCATATAAAACAAAAATAAACCAATCAACAAAATAATAAAGCAACAAATTAATAATAAATAAAGCTAAAAGTTTAAGAATAAACTTTAAGCTTTTAGCAAAGTTATGTCGAGAGTTATGAGAGAAAGGAAGTGTGATTTTGGTCATGAAAATCTTCAAATTCAAATTTTTCGTCACGGGTGTCATTTTTAACGACTTCAAAAAAAGGAGTTATCAATTCTATACGTACGTATGTAATATTATTAGAACTGCAAAATATTCACATATTATGATAATCTATTTGGGCTCCCAAACAAATATACAAAATTTCATAGACGAATGTTTGTATTTATGTATGTTTGTCCACGCATATCTCCGAAAGTATTGATCGGATCGTAACCATTATTTTTTTGTTGGCTTACATTTACTCTAACTTAGGCACAGTGAAAGTTTCATCAAAATCAGTTTAGTAGTTTTCAAGATAATGGACTAACACCTGTAAGTGTGACGGCCTGGCTTATTGATACGAGTAACGGGTGTGGTGTCAAAGGGAAAATATCTCAAAAAATAATTTAAAAAATTAAATCGACTTCAAAAAGAAATAAACTCAAAATTATGAAATAATTTTAATTTTGGAAATCGGTGTCTTGGGATCTGTATTTTAATTTTTTGCCACCGACTTCCGAAATTAAAATTATATCATAATTTTGAGTTTATTTCTTTTTGAAGTCTAATCTAATTAATTTTTTAAATTATTTTTTACTTTGTAATTTTTAGTTTTTAGTAAAAGTAGTGTGCACAGCTGCGGGTCGGGTGCAGCGGGAAGGGGGCATAGTTATAGTTATATGAATATGAATATGAATTAGTGTTTTTATATTTCATTTTAGCTTTGTTTTGTTTAGAATGTTACTAACGTAGTTTTATAAGTGTTACTAACAACAATATGAATCATGTGTTCGAAGTAAATAAATAATAATAATAATAATAAAAACTGGAATATTTGATTGTAATAAGTAGTTATTAGTTTTGTGACAAATATTGCACTAGAATTTGACCAAGGTTTTGAGATGTTTTCCCTGTGACACCACACCCGTAGCTCGTATCAATAAGCCAGGCCGTCACACTTACACGTTGAAAGCTAGGTCATCCTAACTATTGCTATTACTGAGGACCAATAAGCACTTACCTGGTCATCATCAGTCCTTCAGAAAGTATTATGCAGTAGCACCCATGCTCAATTAGATAAATGTTGAAAGATAGGTCGTCCTAACTATTTCCATTACTCAGGACCAATAAGCACTTACGTGGTCATCTTCCATTATCTTGAAAACTACTAAACCGATTTTGATGAAACTTTCACTGTGCCCTAAGTTGGAGTAAATGTAAGCCAACAAAAAAACGGTCACGATCCGATTAATAGTTTCGGAAATGTGCGTGGACAAACATACATACATACAAACATACATCTATAAAATTTTGTATATTTGCTTGGAATCCCTAATAGATCATACGAGTATATTATGTGAATACGAGTATCTCGCAAATCCAATAATATTACATACATACGTATCGAATTGATAACTCTTTTTTTTGAAGTCGTGAAAAACAAGGTTCTCAGTAACGGAAACAGGATGACCCAGCTTTTAACATTTATTGAGCACGGTTGCTATTACATGATACTTTATGAAAGTCTGATGAAGACCAGACAAGTGCTTATCGGTTCTCAGTAAAGGATATAGTTAGGATGACCTAGCTTTCAACATTTATTTAATTGAGCACGGGTGCTACTACATGATACTTTCTGAAGGTCTGATGATGACCAGACAAGTGCTTATCGGTTCTCAGTAAAGGATATAGTTAGGATGACCTAGCTTTCAACATTTATTTAATTGAGCACGGGTGCTACTACATGATACTTTCTGAAGGTCTGATGATGACCAGACAAGTGCTTATCGGTTCTCAGTAAAGGATATAGTTAGGATGACCTAGCTTTCAACATTTATTTAATTGAGCACGGGTGCTACTACATGATACTTTCTGAAGGTCTGATGATGACCAGGTAAGTGCTTATCGGTTCTCGATAACGGAAATAATTAGGATGACCCAGCTTTCAACATTTATCTAATTGAGCACGGATGTTACTACATGATACTTTCTGAAGGTCTGATGATGACCAGGTAAGTGCTTATCGGTTCTCGATAACGGAAATAATTAGGATGACCCAGCTTTCAACATTTATCTAATTGAGCACGGATGTTACTACATGATACTTTCTGAAGGTCTGATGATGACCAGGTAAGTGCTTATCGGTTCTCGATAACGGAAATAATTAGGATGACCCAGCTTTCAACATTTATCTAATTGAGCACGGATGTTACTACATGATACTTTCTGAAGGTCTGATGATGACCAGGTAAGTGCTTATCGGTTCTCGATAACGGAAATAATTAGGATGACCCAGCTTTCAACATTTATCTAATTGAGCACGGATGTTACTACATGATACTTTCTGAAGGTCTGATGATGACCAGGTAAGTGCTTATCGGTTCTCGATAACGGAAATAATTAGGATGACCCAGCTTTCAACATTTATCTAATTGAGCACGGATGTTACTACATGATACTTTCTGAAGGTCTGATGATGACCAGGTAAGTGCTTATCGGTTCTCGATAACGGAAATAATTAGGATGACCCAGCTTTCAACATTTATCTAATTGAGCACGGATGTTACTACATGATACTTTCTGAAGGTCTGATGATGACCAGGTAAGTGCTTATCGGTTCTCGATAACGGAAATAATTAGGATGACCCAGCTTTCAACATTTATCTAATTGAGCACGGATGTTACTACATGATACTTTCTGAAGGTCTGATGATGACCAGGTAAGTGCTTATCGGTTCTCGAATCAGTAACGGAAATAGTTAGGATGAAATAGCTTTCAACATTTATATTCTTTTAATTATATTCTATTCAAATAAGTAAAAACACGATGGTTCTACATAGTGTCGTCACTGAGATCCTATAACCGCCTTCAGATTCCACCATCAAGTAGGTGACATCATCAGTCATCTAGGTCTCCGTCCAACGAAATTTTCAAGATAGCTAAATAAAAAACGATAAAAAATAAACACAACAGAAATAATGTAGGTACTTATTAGATTTGGAGAGCTCGGCCACGCTTCACCTTACATTTTAACGACTTCAAAAAAAGAAGTTATGAATTCGATACGTATGTATGTAATATTATTGGAACTGCAATATATTCACATATGATAATCTATTAGGGCTTCCAAACAAATATACAAAATTTTATAGATGCATACGTATGTTTGTATGTATATATCGAGGGTTCACGGGCTATTTGTATTAAGCGTCATCCTGGCCGATATTGAGTTATAATCATATCTATCTGCATTAAAAAGTGAAAAACCAAAAAAACGGAGATAGACATTCTTAACCGTCGATAGGCCAATTTTTCGTAAAAAATATTGATACTTTTTTACAATGTTCTTTTTCCGAATAATGAAACTTGGAAATGCTCTCCTGTAAAGTTCCAAACATGTCGCTTAATACAAATAGCCCGTGAACCCTCGATATGTTTGTCCACGAATTTCTACGAAACTATTAATCGGATCGTGAACATTATTTTTTGTTACCAAACGGTTTGTACCCAAACGGTAAAACGGTACCCTATTACTAAGACTCCGCTGTCCGTCTGTCTGTCCGTCTGCCATCAGGCTGTATCTCATGAACTGCGATAGTTAGACCATTGAAATTTTCACAGATGATGTATTTCTGTATACTGTAAAGGTAAGGTCTGCAAATGGATAATGACCCTTAGCTATAACGAGGTTGAAACAATTCTCAATACGTAGATTTGCCACTTGCCACTGTCTGTGCTAAGGTATTGGATATTCTGCTTGATAATATTCTAGCTAAACATATCGCTCTTGAGGTCTAAAACCAAACTGACCCTCAGTTTGGTTTTAGACCGAACTTGTCAACGGATAGTGCAATTTTATGCCTTAAGCAGACTGTCCAATATTATACAGACAGAAAGACGCCTGTAATAGCATGTTTCTTGGATTTATCGAGGGCTTTTGACCTGGTCAATTATGACCTGCTCTGGCATAAGCTCACTCACGACACTACTGTCCCGCCTGATGTGATATCACTGTTTAGGTATTGGTACAGTAGACAAAAGTATACGGTTAAGTGCGCGGGCTCATATTCTGATTTGTATGGGCTGGATTGTGGGGTGAGGCAGGGGGTTTGACAATGTAGACATAGGCAGGGAGCGCAGGTCGCTGGCTGTCCGTTGCAACATGCTGGCCAGCAGGTTTGCACGCTGTACTGATTCCGTTAAAATAACGCTTTTTAAGGCCTTCTGCCAGTCGTTTTACACGTGCAGCCTGTGGATCAAGTATACCCAGCGGGCATCGCTGTATGCCGCGTACAGTACAATAACGCATTCAGGGTGCTGTTGGGGTTGCCGTGGCGATGTAGCGCGTCAGGGATGTTCGCGGAAGCGGGCGTCGACGGCTTTGCCGCGATCATGCGGAAGCGATGCGCTTCCATGATGGCGCGCTTGCGCTCCTCCTCCAATGGCATCCTGAATGTGTTTTCAGACCGGTGGGACTCTCACCTGTTACGAAGGTGGATAGGTGTTCAGACACATCTACCATAATAGACTGGTGAACCAGTGAACGCACAGTTCAATGGTTCATTAGTTGTTTATTACTAATCATTTAATTTAATTTAATACTAACATTAGGCTAAGTATACTACTTACTACTAACATTATATGGATTTTTAGTCAAAGTGCTACCTAAATGTAAAAAAAATTGTAAAACTGGAAATAAAGTTTTTATTATTACCTATTTATTTCTGTACTAAAAACGTCCGTTTGGTGCCGGACGTAAAGAATAGCACCATCCCATTTCTTCCCGTGGGTGTCGTAAAAGGCGACTAAGGGAGCTTGAGACCCAGTACATACAATTTAAGCACCTTGGGTCACCCGCGCGGTGGCGGGTAAACCACCAACAAAAGCATTCCCAAGGAGGGTTGGTGTCAGGCGGGCGGCCGACTGTAAAAACTTAGCCGAAACTATAAGCAACATGGCAGGTAATATGAGAATGCGCGATAGGGCTAGGGCGTACCCCACAGGCGACACGCAGGGGTAGCACCCGGCTCCCGTGGGAAATGGACAAGGGTTGTCGCATCAGATGCGACGGCGACGGCGATGAGCGGGTGCGACGTAAGATGCAAGCTCGGAGTGTGAGAAAAGTAAGATTGAGGTGCGCGAGCTGGAATGTAGGTACGATGACTGGAAGAGGAAGAGAATTAGCAGATGTTTTAAAAAGGCGACGACTGAATATAGCGTGTCTGCAAGAGACGAAATGGAAGGGTGCGAAGGCTAGAGAGATAGGAGAAGGATATAAATTCTTTTACTGTGGAAGCGATGGCAAGCGAAATGGTGTGGGTATAGTTTTGGATAGGGAATTGAAAGAATGTGTGGTGGATGTTAAACGAGTGAGTGATAGAGGGATAGCTGTGAAAGTAATTATGGAAAGTTTAGTGTTAAATATAGTAAGTGTGTATGCACCCCAGTCAGGATGTGAGGATAGTGTAATAGAGAAGTTTTGGGAGGATTTCGATCGTGTGATGATGGATGTGCCAGAGAGTGAAGAAGTGTATGTGGGGGGTGACTTTAACGGGCATGTAGGAAGACAGAAGGATGGGTATGAGAGAGTGCATGGCGGTTGGGGATACGGAGCCCGTAACACTGATGGCGAGACACTGTTGCAAGCTGCTTCTGCTTTCGACCTGGCAATAACAAATACGTGGTTTAAAAAGTAAAACGAACACCTTATTAGTTACAAAAGTGGCCGCCACGCGACACAAATTGATTTCTTGCTGGTAAGACGGAACAGCCTAAAATGTGTCAAAAATTGTATAGTGCTGCCAGGCGAAGACTTAGTCACACAACACAGACTAATAATAATGGAAGTAAAAGTCAGTGTCTCATCCAATAAGTACAAAGAACGGCCCCCACCAAAAACCAGGTGGCGTATGATAGAAAAAGAGGAATGTGCAAGTATGTTTAAGAGTCAAGTGGTAGACAAAATGATCGAAATGAAGGATATGGAAGGAAAAAACTGTGAATCAAAGTTGGAAAGAGATGGCAGATTGTATAAGGAGAGTAGCAAAAGACGTGTTTGGAGAATCGAAAGGGAAAGGTATGATAGAAAAGGATACATGGTGGTGGAATGAAGAAGTGCAAAAGATGCTAAAAGAAAAGAAAGTTGCGTTTAAAGAATGGCAGGGTGTAGAAAACGGGAATCATAGTCTGAAAGAAGATAAGAAGAGAATTTATAAAGAATGGAAGAGGAAGGCAAAAAAGGTGGTAGCAGTTTCCAGGGCTAAGGCGCAGGAGAAGTTGTATGACTCACTGGACAGCCCAAGAGGCCAGAAGGAGCTATACCGGATTACAAAAGCAAGAGAAAGGAGAACGAGAGTTATAATTCATATTAAGTGTATGAAAGATGAAGCCGGTAAGGTTCTGTCCCAAGATGACGAGATAAAAGAAAGATGGAAGTTTTATTTTAAAAAGCTAATGAACGAAGAGAATAAATGGAATGGTGTGCTTAAAGAAGTACAAACAAATATGGGTTTGGTGAGGGAAATTAGCATGGACGAAGTAAGGAAGGCAGTTCAAAGTATGAAAAATGGAAAGGCCATGGGCCCAGATGACATACCAGTAGAAGTATGGAAGTGTTTAAAAGAAGATGGATGTATGTGGCTGACTTTATTCTTCAATAAGTTATTGCATGAAGAAGCAATGCCACAAGAATGGTGCAAGAGTTCGCGGGTGCCCATCTTCAAGAATAAAGGTGACGTACAGGACTGCAACAACTATCGAGGGATAAAGCTTATGTCCCATAGTATGAAGGTATGGGAGAAAATAATAGAGAAAAGATTGCGAGAGGAGAGTGAGATTACCCCAAACCAGTTTGGGTTTATGCCAGGTCGAGGAACAGTGGACGCCACTTTTGCACTCCGCCAATTGTGCGAGAAGTACAGACGTGCACACAATAACTTGCACATGGTGTTCATTGATCTGGAAAAAGCGTATGATAGGGTACCTCGGGATGTCTTGTGGTGGGCCTTGAAAGAGAAAGGTTTGCCCGGGAAGTATGTAGAGTTAATTCGTGCTATGTACAGTCAATCTTGTACCTACGTCCGGTCGGCTGCTGGCAACACCGACAAGTTCAGTGTGGCGGTAGGCTTGCACCAGGGGTCGGCTTTAAGTTCTTACATCTTCCTGTTGATTATGGACGCTCTGACAGCGGACATACAGGAAAAGGCACCCTGGTGCATGCTATTTGCCGACGACATCGTTCTTGTCGGTGAAGATGGACCTGAGATCCAGAGCAGATTGGAGAAATGGCAACGGAAACTGGAGAATGTCGGCTTGAGAATCAGCAGAACCAAGACCGAGTATATGTTCTGCGATTTCGGCGGTCCAGGAGCCATCAAGCGCTAAGGGTCCAGCAACCCTTAGCGCTTGATGGCGCGCTTCTCCCGGTCTGCTCCGACTTCCGGTATCTTGGTTCACTTGTGCAAAGCGATGGCGAAGTAGACCGGACTGTTAAGCACAGAATTAACACTGGATGGATGAAATGGCGGCAGGTCACGGGAACAATCTGCGACTCCCGCATTCCCCTTAAACTCAAGGAGAAGATTTATAAAACAATGGTTAGACCTGCTGTCTTGTATGGATCAGAATGTTGGGCCATAAAAAGAATGAGTGAAAGGCAATTGCATGCAGCCGAGATGAAACTTCTAAGAGGCATGTGTGGTATTACGCGAATGGATAGAATAAGTAATGAGTATGTACGAGTAAGAGGAAGTCTGAAAGTGTCACCGGTGACTGAAAAGTTGTGTGGAAATGGGTTGTCATGGTATGGGCATGTGATGCAGAGGAATGAGGAAAATGTCGTCAGGAAAGTGTTGAGTATGAACGTAGAGGGCTATACGAGTAAGGGAAGACCAAAGAAACGATGGAGGGACTGTGTGAAAGATTGTATGGCCAGAAAGGGAGTGACTACCGAGATGACGACTAATAGAGAAGTATGGAAGAAAAGACATGTTGCGCCGACCCCAAATAAATTGGGACAAGGGCAGGAGAATGATGAAAATGATGATTTCTGTTCTAAAAAAACATAATAAAATAAATATTTAAAGGGGCTCCCATACAACCAACGTGATTTTTGTGCCGTTTTTATAGATGATGGTACGGAACCCGTCGTGCGAGTTAAGGAACCCCAATCCCCCAGTATTAGCTTCATCAGCTAATAAGAGTAATTATATTATGTTAGCATAGTATGTACAAATCAGCAGATGTTATCTAGGACATACGTGACTAGTATAGATGATTGGTTAGCAATAAGATTAGTATATAAGATTGGAGTTTCAATTGGAGTTTCAGTTTGGAGAATTAAATAATTACTGTTATGCTGTAACCGGGTACTAATAAAGTTATTCATTTAAACTCCTACGTGGTCGTTTACTTAATTTACGCGAGTCCGACTCGCACTTGGCCGGTTTTTATTATTGTTATTTTTATTATAATTTTTGTGTTTCTTTTTTTGTATTTGTGTGTCCTCCACCTAAGAGTAAGTTGTTGTTGGTTGCTCGAAATAAAAGTATTTCATTTTATTTTTAACCGATTTCAAAAAAGGAGGAGGTTCTCAGTTCGTCGGAATCTTTTTTTTATGTATAATATGTTCCCCGATTACTCGAACACGGCTGAACTGATTTAAAAATATATTTTTTGTTTGAAAAGGTCCCATTGTCATCAGGTTAGGATCTGATGATGGGATCCTGGAGAAATCGACAGAACTCTTCAAATATTATAGCGATTTGGGTATTTTTAACGACTTCAAAAGAAGGAGTTGTCAATTCGATACGTATGCATGTAATATTATTGGAACTGCGAGATATTCACATATGCTGATCTATTCACCCGGAGAACTGCTCAACAATTAACGTCCCTGCGTCGGGAAACGAAATATTTTGTAAAAGGTGATGAGCAGTTGACATTAGGATATTGTAACTTAGATAAATTACAAACAGACCCATTAAAAAGTGAAAAATACTAACTTTTTTCCAAAAATATCAACCGACTTCCAAAAAAACCTCAGGAAGTGAAAAATAACTTTAATTTCGGAAGTTGGTAGCAAAAAAGTAAAATACAGATCCAAATACACCGCTTCCGAAATTAAAGTTATTTTTCACCTTGTGGGGTTTTTTTGTAAGTTGGTTGATATTTTTGGAAAAGTTTTTATGACAGAGTACGATAGACACCAGTACTGGAATAAACGCAAGACCATATTTACTAGTATTAGAATTTTATATCAGTAGAAGTATAAAACGGATGAGATTGATAGATTATAAATTGTGCAAAATGGTGGTAAGGGAATAATGTTTCAAAAGTACTTGTGTTAGTTACAGGTGTCCCTCAAGGGTCCACCCTGTGATCTCGGTACCTTATTGATTTACAAGTAGGAATGCAATGTATGTGTGCGTGTGTACTGACCGTCCGTTGTGCCGCCGGCGATAGCGATGACGTCAGTGATCACCTCGAGTGTGTTGATCTTTGTTTGAACAAGGTCCAGCAGCAGGGGCGTCAATAGATGGAGACTGTTAGTGCTGGTGCTGCTGCATGGGACAGTAACTACTTGTACAGAACAGACATTATGTACAGATATTATGGTATGTACAGTACATAGATACGTACGCGCCGAGGAGAGCGAGCAGAGCGAACAGCGGCGCGCCGTTCGCGCAGCCGGCGCCGCTCCGCTGCGGACAAACAATACGTCAGTACACTCTGTGTTGAGTAGAAATCGGTGATAATTATAGTCTCTTCATCTTTATTGTGAAGTTGTAGTATCAAACAATGTCATGGGAGACAAGCCTAAAATGATGTAATTTCATACAAACTTGCATCCCCTGTTCGATGGATGCACGATTCGGGATGGATTTCAAAAATCCTTTCTTAGTGCTCACTGTCGTTATCTGTACTAATATTATAAAGAGAAAAGTTTGTAAGTGTTATGTCAAGGGTAATCTCTTTATCTACTAGTCGGATTTGAAAAATTATTTTTTCATTTGATAGCCCAATTTTTGAGGATGGTTATAGACTATTTACCATCACGCTACGACACTTAGGAGCCGAGCAAACGAAAAGATTTTGAAAGAACGCTAAACGAAAACGAAGTAATAGCGCGAGCAGGCGATACGACGAGATGGGAGCTTCGGGAGGGAGGATCAAGACATTTCAAGCGGACAAAGTCGTGGGCAGAAGTAATAGCGCGGACAGGCGATACGACGAGATGGGAGCTTCGGGAGGGAGGATCAAGACATTTCAAGCGGACAAAGTCGTGGGCAGAAGTAATAGCGCGGACAGGCGATACGACGAGATGGGAGCTTCGGGAGGGAGGATCAAGACATTTCAAGCGGACAAAGTCGTGGGCAGAAGTAATAGCGCGGGCAGGCGATACGACGAGATGGGAGCTTCGGGAGGGAGGATCAAGACATTTCAAGCGGACAAAGTCGTGGGCAGAAGTAATAGCGCGGACAGGCGATACGACGAGATGGGAGCTTCGGGAGGGAGGATCAAGACATTTCAAGCGGACAAAGTCGTGGGCAGAAGTAATAGCGCGGGCAGGCGATACGACGAGATGGGAGCTTCGGGAGGGAGGATCAAGACATTTCAAGCGGACAAAGTCGTGGGCAGAAGTAATAGCGCGGACAGGCGATACGACGAGATGGGAGCTTCGGGAGGGAGGATCAAGACATTTCAAGCGGACAAAGTCGTGGGCAGAAGTAATAGCGCGGACAGGCGATACGACGAGATGGGAGCTTCGGGAGGGAGGATCAAGACATTTCAAGCGGACAAAGTCGTGGGCAGAAGTAATAGCGCGGGCAGGCGATACGACGAGATGGGAGCTTCGGGAGGGAGGATCAAGACATTTCAAGCGGACAAAGTCGTGGGCAGAAGTAATAGCGCGGACAGGCGATACGACGAGATGGGAGCTTCGGGAGGGAGGATCAAGACATTTCAAGCGGACAAAGTCGTGGGCAGAAGTAATAGCGCGGACAGGCGATACGACGAGATGGGAGCTTCGGGAGGGAGGATCAAGACATTTCAAGCGGACAAAGTCGTGGGCAGAAGTAATAGCGCGGGCAGGCGATACGACGAGATGGGAGCTTCGGGAGGGAGGATCAAGACATTTCAAGCGGACAAAGTCGTGGGCAGAAGTAATAGCGCGGACAGGCGATACGACGAGATGGGAGCTTCGGGAGGGAGGATCAAGACATTTCAAGCGGACAAAGTCGTGGGCAGAAGTAATAGCGCGGGCAGGCGATACGACGAGATGGGAGCTTCGGGAGGGAGGATCAAGACATTTCAAGCGGACAAAGTCGTGGGCAGAAGTAATAGCGCAGGCAGGCGATACGACGAGATGGGAGCTTCGGGAGGGAGGATCAAGACATTTCAAGCGGACAAAGTCGTGGGCAGAAGTAATAGCGCGGGCAGGCGATACGACGAGATGGGAGCTTCGGGAGGGAGGATCAAGACATTTCAAGCGGACAAAGTCGTGGGCAGAAGTAATAGCTCGGACAGGCGATACGACGAGATGGGAGCTTCGGGAGGGAGGATCAAGACATTTCAAGCGGACAAAGTCGTGGGCAGAAGTAATAGCGCGGGCAGGCGATACGACGAGATGGGAGCTTCGGGAGGGAGGATCAAGACATTTCAAGCGGACAAAGTCGTGGGCAGAAGTAATAGCGCAGGCAGGCGATACGACGAGATGGGAGCTTCGGGAGGGAGGATCAAGACATTTCAAGCGGACAAAGTCGTGGGCAGAAGTAATAGCGCGGGCAGGCGATACGACGAGATGGGAGCTTCGGGAGGGAGGATCAAGACATTTCAAGCGGACAAAGTCGTGGGCAGAAGTAATAGCTCGGACAGGCGATACGACGAGATGGGAGCTTCGGGAGGGAGGATCAAGACATTTCAAGCGGACAAAGTCGTGGGCAGAAGTAATAGCGCGGGCAGGCGATACGACGAGATGGGAGCTTCGGGAGGGAGGATCAAGACATTTCAAGCGGACAAAGTCGTGGGCAGAAGTAATAGCGCAGGCAGGCGATACGACGAGATGGGAGCTTCGGGAGGGAGGATCAAGACATTTCAAGCGGACAAAGTCGTGGGCAGAAGTAATAGCGCGGACAGGCGATACGACGAGATGGGAGCTTCGGGAGGGAGGATCAAGACATTTCAAGCGGACAAAGTCGTGGGCAGAAGTAATAGCGCGGGCAGGCGATACGACGAGATGGGAGCTTCGGGAGGGAGGATCAAGACATTTCAAGCGGACAAAGTCGTGGGCAGAAGTAATAGCGCAGGCAGGCGATACGACGAGATGGGAGCTTCGGGAGGGAGGATCAAGACATTTCAAGCGGACAAAGTCGTGGGCAGAAGTAATAGCGCGGGCAGGCGATACGACGAGATGGGAGCTTCGGGAGGGAGGATCAAGACATTTCAAGCGGACAAAGTCGTGGGCAGAAGTAATAGCGCGGGCAGGCGATACGACGAGATGGGAGCTTCGGGAGGGAGGATCAAGACATTTCAAGCGGACAAAGTCGTGGGCAGAAGTAATAGCTCGGACAGGCGATACGACGAGATGGGAGCTTCGGGAGGGAGGATCAAGACATTTCAAGCGGACAAAGTCGTGGGCAGAAGTAATAGCGCGGGCAGGCGATACGACGAGATGGGAGCTTCGGGAGGGAGGATCAAGACATTTCAAGCGGACAAAGTCGTGGGCAGAAGTAATAGCGCGGGCAGGCGATACGACGAGATGGGAGCTTCGGGAGGGAGGATCAAGACATTTCAAGCGGACAAAGTCGTGGGCAGAAGTAATAGCGCGGGCAGGCGATACGACGAGATGGGAGCTTCGGGAGGGAGGATCAAGATATTTCAAGCGGACAAAGTCGTGGGCAGAAGTAATAGCGCGGGCAGGCGATACGACGAGATGGGAGCTTCGGGAGGGAGGATCAAGACATTTCAAGCGGACAAAGTCGTGGGCAGAAGCTAGTATAATAATATAATTTTATTAAAATCGTTTATTTTTATAAGGACCTCTAGTGCAAAATTTCAAGCTTCTAGGCTTCTAGGCCAGCGGTTTAGGCTGTACGTTGTCTGTCAGTGAATGAATTTAAGATTTGAATAAGTAGATGTTTTATTAGTAGACACACAAGCAGCAACAGTGCGGGCAGCAGCAGCAGCGCGACGCACCAGCAGCGCCACATAGCGTGAGGTGGGCAAGACGCGACCGCGAGCACGCGTACAGCGCGGGCGGCGAGTGGCGAGCGAGTGCGGAGTGGCGGCGGCGGCGCCGTATATACCGCGCGCGCATTACCATCTCAATGAGACGCGTGCGCGACACGACTGAACTCTCCACACGCGAGCACATCGACAAGATCCGCCCGTGACGAGCAGGATACTGCAGCACGGGTTACGTGCGCGATCTTAGGCGACTTCGACATGATTGATTAAAGTTTATTTAATCAATCATGTCAAAGTCTTTAAAGAAACAGTATGGTATTGTTGAATTTAAAATAAAAGTTAAATTAAAAATTTAAGAAACCCCCGACACAAACTAGAAAAACCAGTTATTCCAACATTCCAACTGCAAATGTAAGTTTATCCACATAATATTGAGAGATTTACCATGTTATTTTAAGACTTCGTATAGGTGTTCCTGTAATATATAGGTATAGAACAATTTCTGTTTTTTTTTCTAAATTTTAGGCTCAGTAGTTTCGGAAATAAGAGGGGGGGGGGGGGGGGAATTGGATATGAAGGAGCAAATTTTAGCCGAAACAACTAGGGCACAAAAGAGAATGTTAAAAGAGAATTGTAAGAAAAAACAAACTGTACTTAGTAAAACCACCGACGACCGGCCTGATCAACCAAGAGTCGTGGAATTACTAAGGCAGCCGTGTGTGTCTATTGAAATTAAGTTAGTAGAAGAAAAAACTATAAGGAAGCTTAAAAAAGAAAATATGATAACGGAACATAAGGATTGTTTTGTTTATATACCAAGCAAAATGTTATTGTGTATTACCTTGACTTTAGATTGCTTTTCTCGCGAGCCGAATTTGCGACTAAGTTAAAGGACTTTTGTGAAAAAATAGAAGTAAAGGAACTATGCATAGTAAAAGATGATAGCAATAATGAATTTATAAAAGGCTTATGTAGCAATATTAAATTCTTAAAAGAGTGGACCGGACCCCGAACATGTATTTTGAGAAGTATTAAAAGAATATTGAATAACTAACATTTATTACCCACCAGTGGCCGTGCGGGCATGAATAGAATGGCAAATAACATCAAAAGAAAATATTACTGGCCAGGGTTAGAAAAGACTGGCCAGGGTTACATACATAAGCTTTGCCGAACACCCCAGCCCCGGTGCGCCCGCTGCTCAACAGCGACGGGACGCTCAAATATGTAGCAGAGGACCGGGCGGAGGTCTTTGCCGAGCATCTGGAGCGTCAGTTCCAACCGAACCCGACCAGCGACCACGACCATGTCGCAGCAGTCGAGAAACATCTTAGAGACTACTTCGCCACGCCGATAGCTCCCGATGAGGACCCTGTCTTCTTCTCGCCGGGCGCAGTCAGACGCGTCATCCTAGCAACGAAGCCCAGAAAGGCCCCCGGTGCTGACGGTATCACAAACACAGTGCTGCACCACCTGCCGTACCGTATGGTAGCGGCCCTGGCGCGCCTGTTCACTGCGATACTGCGCAGGGGGTCTTTCCCGCCGCGTGGAAGGAGGGACGGGTTATTATGCTGCCCAAGGCGGGAAAGAACATCCTGAAGCCGGAAAGCTATCGGCCGATCACTCTGCTGCCGACAACTCCAAGGTGTTCGAAGCACTCCTGCTGCGACATCTCCAACATCACATAGCGCCACGTTCGGAGCAATTCGGGTGTCGGGCGGACTACAGCACGACGCTCCAGCTGTCGAGGGTACTGCACCTACTCACAGCTGCGCTAAATAGAAAGGAATGCTCTGTTGCAGTATTGTGGAGAAGGCCTTCGACCGTGTATGACACGAGCGCCTCATATTCAAGTTGGCCACGTCAGACGCGACCCGTCGCGTTGTAAAGGTGGTTTCTAGCTTTCTCTCTAACAGGACTTTTAGGGTGGTGGTCGACGGTGCACTGTCCAGCGTCGATCTGTCTACATATAGGAATAGCGAGCCGATAAGGATCGAGCGAGGTATATTTCAAGGCGACAGTTTGAGTCCACTTTGGTTCTGCTTAGCCCTGAATCCTCTAAGTACACTGCTAGAGGATTCAGGTCTAGGCTATCGGTTGAGGAGAGGCGGTCAGGTCATATCTCACCTCCTCTACATGGATGACTTAAAACTCTTTGCTCCCAACAAATTACGACTGATGGAGCTTCAGCCATCAGGATGGAATTTGGTGTGGACAAATGTGCAGTCATGCATGTAAAGCGAGGTGAGATAATGGAATCCGAGGGAATCCAACTGTCGGATTCCGTACACCTTAGATCCCTCTCCTCATCCGAAAGCTATAAGTATTTGGGTATGTCGGAAGCGTTAGGCATCAACGGTGCTGACATGAAGCAATCGTTGAAGGAGCGATTCTTTGGTCGCTTGAAGAAGGTATTAATTAGTCTTCTTTCAGGCGGAAATAAGGTGCGCGCCTTCAACGGTTGGGTCATGCCGATCTTGATGTACTCTTTCGGTATACTAAAATGGACTCAGACCGAACTTGACGCCCTAGATAGGAGGGTCCGTACACTGTTGATCGCAAACCGGATGCATCACCCACGTTCATCGGTGATGAGACTGTACATCTCGCGGAAGTGCGGGGGCCGTGGCTTTTTAAATGCTAAAACCCTCCACAATCGCGAGGTGTGCAGCCTCAGGGAATATTTTTTAAAAGCCGAATTGGGTATGCACCGTGATGTGGTCACAGTGGATAAGGGGCTCACCCCGCTCTCCATGGCTAAAGAGAACTGGCGCAAACCTGTAGTACTTACTACCGATGACCGCAGGAAGGTATGGCAAAACAAGGAGCTTCACGGGCGCTTCTATCGGGCCCTTCATGAGCCCGGTGTAGATTTCTTAGCGTCCGTATCCTGGCTACGTTTCGGTGACCTATTCGGGGAAACTGAAGGTTTTGTTTGTGCAATTATGGACGAAGTTATTCTGACGAAATTCTGACGAATAACTACCGGAGACATATTATGAAGGACGGGACGGTTGATGTGTGTCGGGCGTGCCACCGTCCGGGTGAGTCCATCAGACATATTATCTCTGGTTGTTCTCGTCTGGCTAACGGCGACTACTTGCACAGGCATAATCAAGTGGCCAGGATTATTCACCAGCAACTTGCTTTGAAATATAAACTTGTGGATTCTGAGGTACCGTATTACAAGTATGTGCCCGACCCAGTTCTCGAAAATGACCATGTCACGTTGTACTGGGATCGGTCTATCATTACTGACAGTACTATTGTCGCCAATAAGCCTGATATAGTGGTGATAGATCGATTAGTGCGCCGCGCAATGATTGTCGATGTTACCATTCCACATGACGAGAACCTCGTGAAAGCTGAGAAAGAGAAGCAAATGAAGTATCTCGACTTAGCACACGAGGTTGTTGACATGTGGAATGTGAGCTCGGCTGTCATTGTGCCGATTGTAGTAACGGCCAATGGCCTGATGGCCGAAAGTCTCGATCAACATCTTTCGAGGCTCTCGTTAGGCGGTTGGATCAAGGGCCAGATTCAGAAGGCAGTACTTTTTGATACGGCTCGCATTGTGAGGAGGTTCCTGTCTCTGCAGCCCTAACCACCGGTAGCTTGGACTTTGCTCCCGCTACTGGCGGATCACTATTTTATATATTTTTAAATGTTTCTGTTTTAATGTTTTTTATAAAAAATATTTAAAAATGTATTTAATAAGTTTTTAAAATGAATAAAGGACATAATAATAATGTATATGACGGAGGAAGAACCTCCATAGTATTTTCAAAAAGTGTGACGTCAGCTATGATGACGTCACTGATATCGTCTTCGTGGTGATCACTCATCTTCGATTTCCAAAACAAAACTTCACGACTTGTTTCAAGGCTTTGTTTATTCAACTGACAGCGTGACGACGTCCCAGAGAGGTCCGTACTGTCCGGCGGCTCGAACAAAACTGAACTTAGCGCTTTTTTTTTTTTTGTTTTTTTGTTACGGACCTATCGCAGTTTGCTCCGGGAGCATTGACTGCTTAACCGAGCGTTGGCGGGGCCAGAAGGGCCTCTCGCCGGGTTAGAATTAATCTCTAAGTAGCGCAGCTAAGGGCGTCACATAGTGGGACTCGAACCTAGGCTTAGGGCGCTACTGTTTACTGAGCAAGTGGAGACTTGTTCTATCGGTATGTTATTATTATTAGAGGTGTTTAAAGCTACTTGCTCCGCACGGGCGGGCGGGTACAAGGGTCGGGGGGAAATAGCGCTTACAGTGCGGCCGTATTTATAGGGATCGTCGCACGTGCACATTTTTTCTGTCATTACAATTATTCTGTTAACGTTTTAAGTAGTAATGTTAATTTTACATCGTAATAATCAATCATTATTTTGTGAATTAATTTCAAACAATCAAATTATCATTTTAATTATTTAAATAGACGAACACGATGAGTAGTTGCGCCGATACGGCCATACTGACAGGCGGTGCGCGCTCTGCACCAGCCTCGTTGATTCTCGTTGTGATACTTGAAAGTACCTGTAAGCATAGAAAAATTTTCTCTGAGTTTTATATCTGTTAGGCAACTTGCGTTGCTTTCTGTTGGTTGTAACATAATCACACAACTGTCTTGCATGTTTGATAATATTAAGGTATTTAGATTCTCGGAGGTTCTCGAAGGGTTCTCGGAGGTTCTCGAAGGGTTCTCGGAGGTTCTCGGAGGTTCTCGAAGGGTTCTCGGAGGTTCTCGAAGGGTTCTCGGAGGTTCTCGAAGGGTTCTCGGAGGTTCTCGAAGGTTTCTCGGAGGTTCTCGAAGGGTTCTCGGAGATTCTCGGAGATTCTCGAAGGGTTCTCGGAGATTCTCGAAGGGTTCTCGGAGATTCTCGGAGGTTCTAGGATCGTCATTGCATGGTTTCAGTGTAAAACCTCTCAGTGTTCAGACCAGTTGAAACAATGACAATGAATGAATGAATGAAGTTGAATTAATGACAACTGAATTTAATTCACGACGAATTTTATCATCACAAAGTGCGTGAGTCAGCGCGATTATAAGGTCAACCCTTTTGTGCTTGACTTTAGTCTAGGTCGGAAGCAACAGAGACAGAGTCGACGATGGAGTGAGCTTACCCAGAAGAAGCTCTTGACTCTCCCTTTAAAGAGACTAGGGTTGTATGCGCTCGGAAACAGACGCAGGTAGGGAGTTCCACTCTTTTGCTGTGCGCATTATGAAAGACATTTAGAAGCGTTTAGTGCGAATTGGTGGAATAGCAACTAGGTAGGGATGGTAACTGGCATTGCGTCTAGATGTCTGATGGTAGAAGGGGGCCGGCGGAATGAGGTCGTGGAGTTCTTGAGCTCACTCTCCGAAGTACAATCTGTAGAAGACCGACAAGCAGGCAACCTTGCGGCGATTAGCCAAGCTATGAAGCTTGGCATCCACCAGTTTTACATCGCCAATGAGCTCTTAGCTCTACGTTCCACCGAGTCAAGCATGGCTAGTTGGTACTTTGCTGATCCATCCCAAAGGTGGCTGCAATACTCCATGCAGGATCGGACTTGCGCTTTGTAAAGAGTTAAAAGCTGTCCAGGCGTAAACTATCGCTTCACTCTATTTAGGATGCCCAATTTCTTAGCCGCAGTTTGGGCTTTGTACTCAATGGTGGCGCCAAAGTTGAGACCAGATGTCAACTCCATGTCTAGGAGCTCAAGCCGTTTAGTTACAGGAACAGATGCACCCCGAAAACTAGGAGTTTGAGCGAAACGACTCCTTTTAGCGGTAAAAAGACACGCCTGTATTTTGGAGGCATTAAAAGAAGCCTAATTATCATCACCCTACTGGGAGACAAAGCTTAAGGTCAAATCTGTCCGCTCTACCATGGCCTCTCTCAAAGAACGAACTTCGGCCCCGCTGGTTCTTGCGCTGGACAAGTATTTCTCTGATACTGTACTGTCATCTGCGTACCCAACAATACCAGGCTGAAGCAGGTCATTGATGTGCAGCAGGAAAAGAGTTGGATAGAGAACAGACCCCTGAGAAACTCCGGCATCAATAGCCATAAGGTCAGAGGAGCAACCATCAACGACTACTCTGATCGACCGTTCACTAAGCAAATCTGATATCCAGCTACAAAAGTCAGCCCGGATGCCATAAGCAGGAAGCCTGCTAAGCAAAGCAGCGTGCCAGACCCTGCCAAAGGCGTTCGAGATGTCAAGCGACACAGCAAGTGCTTCGCCGTGTTTCACGATGGCTTCGCCACAGCAGTGTGTGACATACACAAGAAGATCGCCAGTTGACCATCCCCGGCGAAAGCCATATTGACGGTCACTGAGGAGATCATTGTCTTCAAGGTAGGTCAGTAACTTATTGTTCAGTACCCTTTCCATAACCTTGCACAGAATGGAGGTAATGGCGATCGGATGGTAATGGGCAGTGTCTGCACGGTTACCCTTTTTGGGCACTGGTTGTACATTTGCAAGCCTCCAGGATTTCGACACCGTTCTTTTTTCAAGAGAGAGTTTAAGTAGTAATGTTAATTTTACATCGTAATAATCAATCATTATTTTGTGAATTAATTTCAAACAATCAAATTATCATTTTAATTATTTAAATAGACGAACACGATGAGTAGTTACGCCGATATATACATATATATATATATATATATATAATGTATCTCTACGTTGACGTCGTGGTGGGGCTTGCGCGCTTCAAACTTTAGGTCTGTGCCGGTAGAGTTTGCCGGAACGGGTCTAGGATGAGGAGCCAGACCAAGAGAGATACAAAAACCCGCAGGGCAGCATGTGGCGAGCTGATGGGCAGTAGCGACCCCATGGACCCTATCTCCCGGGAGAAATTTTGTCCTCATCTCTGGCTTGCCTTTATTGGCCGGCTGGAGTGAACACTGACGAGGAACAGAGCTCCCACCTCTTTCTTGCCTTTATTGGCCGGCTTGAGTGGAGATTCGCAAGAGCAAACGTGCTCGGAGGAAGGAAGTATTCCAGTAAGGTGCTGGTAGGGATCTTGACCGTACTTCTGGGATTGTCCTGATAGCCGTGGAATACCTCTCCACTCCTCAAGCACCTCAGGAAGTATTGCCCCCTTGTCGCTACGTCACTATGTGCTAGCGGCCGTCTCCGGGGGCCCATTATTGAGTGTGAAAGTCACCCCCTGCCATTTTATCCGTGTATAATTGTATAACATTGGTCAGGCAGGGGACATAGTTATTCCATAGTTTAAGTAACCCAATGCACTTTAGCAACCCAAACCCATGGCCCAATATGTTTTGTTTTCACGTACAGCAATAGTCCTGCATCAACCGGGGGTTGTCCTTGGGTGCATTTGTATAGTGCATACAGGGATAATCGTCGGTTGGTGCCTCCTCATCATTTAAAATTATCTAAGGGGCCTCTGCGAGTTGGCTTCAGCTCCTCGTACGCCTTCCAAAGGTCCGGGACCCCAGGGTCCCGAGAAATATGGAAAAAAAAATTAATTAATTTGAGGATTCGAATTAATTATCACTTCAATTACCAAATTGTCATCGTATGATTTGGGTTCCATTAACGATGATTATTTGTTATTACAAAATAAGATAGCGCAATTGGTAATTGCCACAATTAGTGACTTAACTATAAATAGATATTGTTAATTATTATAATAATAAAAGGAATAGTTAAATCTATCTTCAGCCTATCATTTAATTGAATCTGACCCACTGCCTACACATACATATAATCTTTCGTACTAAGTACAATAGGATCATATAAAATATCGACTACCACAAACTTCACATCACATCTCTAACTGACAAAAGCCGGCAGCGGTCGCTTCACAAAACTATCGTATGAGTGATACTATTAGTAAAACACTTATCCATTGCGCTATTAGACCAGCCGATTCATTGATCAATTTGTACTAAGCAAGCAAGTCAAAAATCATAAGCAGCGCAGCCGTCGCAAGTTGACATTCAGCTAATGACTGAAACTGGCATCAAGCCACTTTGCGGCCAGATACGTTCGCAAGCGCCACGCCTCCTTGCCATATCTCCTGGGTTTTTAAGATCTGTGGCTGGAATCAATATTGTAAAATCTATTGTACCATATCCTAACAAATAAAAATCTATGACTTTGACTTTTGAAAAAAGTTTGCGAGCGGACACAGTGAGTTTTGTGTGTCGACACGTGTCGAGAACAGAATCGAGTTGTGACGGTAACAAGTGACAGTGGTAGCAGTGGCAATCGCAATAAACGAACAAGAAAGAGGGTAGACCGTTTTGTCTGCTCGTAAACATCCACCCGCAATAACTTCAGTTTATCCGTGATCATGGCACTTGCAACAGTGCCGAAATATCGGACTCGAAACAATTAATATATATATACATGGTAAATAATCCGGTTATCGTCTCCGTCCGATACCGTGTTCGAGAGTAGACCTGTTTTTAGCTCAAATTAAAAATATAAATTAGCAAGTACACTACTGTAACCCCTAATTAAAACGACAAAGTGCTTAAATTCGTATAATCTACCTGAGTCCGTCACCACAGCACTCACCACAGTCATGGGGTCTCAACTAATAATTAATCTCAATAATTAGTCTCGAATATAATTCATAGATGGCAGCATAGGCAACAATTATGAAACTAACAATCGCTAAAAAGCGTTGTACGGCAGATAACGGTTATACGGCTGCAGTAAGATTAGTAAAAATCAAAACTTCCTTGTTTAATATTGATTTATATATTTACACTCATGAATCACAAATTTTTAACAAAAATGATAAAATAAGCCTTTTACTTCAATTCGAATCCATAGAATGAGAGATGTAGCCTTCTGACAAGCGTTTTGTTTTAAAGCTCTTTGTATAGATGGCGTTTTATTAAAATTGTCTTATTATCACTTAAACCAGAGATAATCTTAAACTAACCACCACGGAATAGAAAAAACCGGCCAAGTGCGGTTCGGACCACGCATAGTGAAGGGTTCCGTAGTTGGGATGAATTTAAAAAAAGAAAATGAAA
Organism: Dicycla oo; assembly: GCA_948252095.1. NCBI lineage: Eukaryota > Metazoa > Arthropoda > Insecta > Lepidoptera > Noctuidae > Dicycla > Dicycla oo. The sequence goes on along the minus strand of OX411735.1, from coordinate 21,713,133 downwards.
AAGAACAAAGTTACCCTTTGTAGTTGAAAAATATGTTCTTCCATACATTCCAACTACAAATATCCATAGTTAAACGAAAAGGATCCAACCCACATTAGTAAGCCCTAATAGATTACCATATGTGAATATATAGCAGGTCCAATAATGCTAACTTCGTAACTAATATTATAAATGCGAAAGTAAGTTTGTTTGTTTGTTACCTTTTCACGCCTAAACCACTGAACCGATCATCCTGAAATTTTGCATATACGTTGTCAGATGTACAGACACGGACATAGGGAAAGTGTCATCCCGAAAAAAGTACTGTTCCCGAGGAAAATAACAATAACGTTCTTATGATAATAGATGGCACCACGTGTCTTTTGAATCATGATTGATTATATTATTATAGAAACTTTGATAGTGTGTTAGGAGATCTTTTTTTTTAATTTAAGTACCTACCTAATACATTTTGTGAGTGTAGAGTATCGAAAGACCGGTATTTTTATTCTCCTAACTATCCTATAATATTATAAATGTGAAAGTGTGTTTGTTTATTGATTACGCTTTCATGCTAACACGGATTTAGATGAAGTTTGGCATATGGGTAGACCATGACCTGGAGAAGGACATAGGATACTATTAATTCTGGATCGCAGACGGAGTCGCGGGCAACAGCTAGCATACATACGTGTCGAATTGATATTGAAGTCGTTAAAAAGAAAACCTAACATACAAGAAAAATATATTAAACATGGAAACTAAAATACAAGATCTACAGCGTGTATTCTGGCCCTCCTCCATTGAAATCCGCAACGTGCCGTCCGCGGAGAATGAAGCAGCGTCGGACCTCACTTCGAAAATCACAAAAGTGGGCTCAATTGCTGATTTAAAAGTAAACAATTCTGACTTGCGCGATGTGTACCGCCTTCCGGGTAAACCAGATACGATTAGGCCAATTATCGCAGATTTTTTAATGTCCAGACTAAAAATCAATTAATCACCGCTACCCGGAACTTCAATAAAACGCACAGTGGAGATGATCGTCTCAGTTGCAAAACATATATAAATATTTATATATATATATATATATGTATATATATATGTTTTGCAACAGGGACTGAAAGGGGGTCTTAAAAAATCGAAGTGGGGCTACTAGGGCATCATATGAAATCATCATAATTCTGTATGATAGAACTTTATGTAAAGATTACAGGAAAAATAAAACGATGTGTCTAAATCTAATGTGATGTGTGTGTGTGTGTGATGGGGGCGAGTAGATTAAGGTTGAATTACTAACACTAGTTATAAGTTATTTTGCTACTAACAAATTGGATCCTAGTTATCTTAAATAAACGTTTTATTATTATTTCCTTTATTTTTCATTATATACATATGATTTACATTTTTAAATATTTTTATAAAAACTTAAAATAAATAAAAACATTTAAAAATATTAAAAATAGTAGCCCACCGGTATCGGGAGCAGGGTGGTTAGGGCTCCTGAGAGAGGAACCTCCTAACAATACGTGCCGTGTCCAGAAGTACCGCTCTGGATCAAGCGCTTGATCCAGCTGCCTAACGAGAGCCTCCTCAGGTGTTGGTCGAGACTCTTCGCTATTATGCCATTGGCTGTCACAACTATCGGCACAATGATTGCTGTATTCACATCCCACATGGCGACCACCTCGCGAGCCAAATCAAGATACTTAATATGTTTATCTTTTTCAGCTTTCACGAGGTTCTCGTCATGCGGAGCCGCTATATCAACAATCATTGTGCGACGCTCTATTCGATCTATCACCACTATATCTGGCTTATTGGCAACAATAGTCCTGTCAGTGATGATAGATCGATCCCAATACAATGTGATATTGCCATTTTCGAGAACTGGGTCGGGCACATACCTATAGTACGGTACTTCCGATTCCACAAGATTGTATTGCAGAGCAAGTTGCTGATGGTTAATCCTGGCTACAAGGTTGTGTCTATGCAAGTAGTCTCCGTTAGCCAGACGAGAACAGCCAGAAATAATGTGACGGATAGATTCCCCCGGACGATGGCATGCCCGACAGATGTCAACCGTGCCGTCCTGCACAATATATTTCCGGTAGTTGTTCGTCATTATAACTTCGTCCATAATTGCAAAGATAAAACCTTCGGTTTCGCCAAAGAGATCACCGAATCGCAACCAGGATACGGACGCCAAGAGGTCTACATCAGGCCCATGTAGGACCCGGTAAAAGCGCCCGTGAAGCTCTTTGCTCTGCCATACCTCCCTGCGGTCATTAGTATCTAATACTATAGGTTTGCACCAGTTCTCGTTAGCCAAGGAGAGCGGGGTGAAGCCCTTGTCCACTGAGACCACATCTCGGTGCACCCCCACGTCGGCTTCTAGGAAGTATTCCCTGAGACTGCATACCTCACGGTTGTGTAGGGTCTTAGCATTTAAGAAGACTCGACCGCCACACTTCCGCGAAATATACAGTCTCATCACCGATGACCGTGGGTGATGCATCCGATTTGCAGTCAGCAGTGTGCGGACCCTCCTATCCAAGGCGTCAAGTTCTGTCTGAGTCCATTTGAGTATACCGAAAGAGTACATCAAAACCGGCATGACCCAACCGTTGAAGGGCGCGCCTTGTTTCCGCCTGATAGAAGACTAGTAAATACTTTGTTCAGGCGGCTAAAGAAGCGCTCCTTAAGCGATTGCTTCATGTCAGGAGCGTTGATGCCTAACGCTTCCGACATACCGAAATACTTGTAAGTTTCGAGTGAGGAGAGGGGTCTTAGGTGTATGGAATCCGAGAGTTGAGTTCCTACGGATTCCATAATCCTCCCCCGCTTTACATGCATGACCGCACGTTTGTCCACACCAAATTCCATCCTGATGGCACTACTGAAAGTTTTGGTTACCTTCAATAGCTCCATCAGTTGAAAATTGCTGGGGGCAAAAAGTTTCAAGTCATCCAGGTAAAGAAGGTGAGATATAACCTGACCACCTCTTCTCAATCGATAGCCTAGACCTGAATCCTCCAACAGTGTGCTTAGAGGATTCAAGGCTAAGCAGAACCAAAGTGGACTCAAACTATCGCCTTGAAATATACCTCGCTCGATCCTTATCGGCTCGCTATTCCTCTGGATATGTAGACATCCTGGATAGCGAAGGACTGTCCTCCACTGCCCCATACACGACATCAAGAAGGTCCGCAGAGTTGTATCTACTTTATACAACTCCAGCACCTTCATGAGCCGTCATCATCCGGGACGCGCGTGTCGGTCACACCATGGTCCGGTCGCTCCCAAGCCCTATAGACCCACTTTTCATCGCTCTGGAATGTGCGATTCTGAGTGTACCGGTCCACTCTCCGTCTATACCGACGAATACGGTTTGCCCATGCACAGATCTTCTGCTTCAGGAAGTCGATACGCTCTGTGACGCGGGTCAAGTAATCTCGAGAACTAGTATCCGTCCCCGAGAACGCCCGCCTCACAAAGCGCATCACTCTAGGGCGAGTATTGCCCTGCCTGAAGCAGATTAACTTGGCGATGAGTGCTCTAGCCTCACCGATACGACGCTCGATCCTGCACTGCCAAGCTGGTACAGCTGGTTTTGGTCGTGGAGCTCTGTCACTGTTAGGAAATTTAACATGAGCTACACGACATGCCGCTACAGCAGCACAGTACAAGATCGAGTGGGTATCGGTGGGGTCTTTGCTGCCGTCAAAATAATTTGACAGCTGCGAATCTAGAGCACACACCAGCGCCTTGTTTTTGTTGTGCATGGGCAAACGAGGTAAACGTGGTCTAAGCCCAGGCGGAGTGGAACGGTACTCCCGGAAACCATCCTCCAGAGCGCTCCTCAATCGTACATTGCATTGGGAACTCACGGACATAGCCCCGTCATCATCCTCATCACTAACGTGGTCGGGTCGCGGTGAGGCAATGGGTAAATTTTGCAGTTGCACCGCGACCAGTGGTGAAGCAGGCGTAACATGGCTATTCCGTGATTCGAGACGTAGTCGATCAAGTACGACGTCATCCAGCATATGGTTACGCTGGATGACCCGCACCTGATCCGACAGTCGTTGCGCCGACACGTTGACAGCTGGCTCAAGCACCTGAAACAGAGAGAGCATCCAACCACCATACGCAGTCAAGCTACTTCCCCCCTCTGTAGCTCCAAAGTATGCGCGCATGACATTTTCGTTGATGGTTTGTGTCTACTTCATGCGCTGCACACTTCCACCGGCAGCGGGGACCCTATCAGAGGCCGATGGGCCTCGGAGTCCTAAGCTGGCCGGTGGTCGGCCTCTTCTGCGCCGACGTAATGGTGGTGGTGTCGTCGGCGGCGAGAATTATTCGTCACTCGAGCTCGACGCAACTGCAGCAGCCGGTATCACTGGACTCACGTCTGGAGCAGGTTCCGGCAACTGCGAGGCGGAGCTGAGCGACGAACCCGAAGATGTTGGGCGTGTGTTTCGTCGTGCCCGACTTCTCGTCAGCATTGTGTTTGGTCTTCTATTCTCCGTGTCATAGTTCAGTAGTGTAGTAAAAGGTGGTAGTTTTATTCTTGCATCCTGGTATACTATGTTTTGGTTTTTATGCAAATTTTGGGTTGGGTGAATTGGTGTAGGAACGCATAACACCACATTATTGCATTAGAGTTTAAAAATCCAGTAGAAAATACACGGAGAAAAATTTTTTTCGACCGTCAGCTTGACAGTCGGGCCACAGATTAATTATTATTATTATTATTAAATAGCACAGTTTTTTTTTATATATGGTGGTACAGAACCCTCGGAACGCGAGTCCAACTCGTTCTTGACCGGTTTTATTTTTATCTCTCTTTTCTATTGTAAAAAATCTTATATATACATCTTGGTCAAAATGTACGGCTTGGCTGTTCCATTGAACTATTGCATGACACAACATTAAAGACTTTTACTTGATTTCCTATCATAAGTGTCAGGGCGACGCCGACGGCCGCGACACGGTCAAGCCGTACATCTTAACCCAGATGTAAGGTTTGTTGAGGTACGCCCAGTAGCGTGCACACAGATTTCAGACAAGGTATGCACAACTAAAAAAAAAACTGACCAGTTCCAGCTTGTTGCTGTCGGTGGCCCAACCACTAGGACTACCTACTCTACCTGAGTTATACCGCAGGCGCCTTTGGCTTCGCATGATGCTTGTTTGCGACCACTATGAATATCCAAATAAGTGATTGATGGTAACATAACAGGTCACTTAAATGATATCCAAAGTGGCCTTTAAAAAGGCCGTGGGATGTTTATTTTGTTTTCTTTGCGCAAATGAATTTAAATTCAAAATAAATTACTACTTTAATATTAACTGATTACTTTCTACAAGTTAATGTTTAAATAAATCAAATCGACGCGCCTATCTTTTTTCAGATACGGTAGTTTTGCAAAACGTCGTCGTAAAAACTGCTACATCGTTTTTTAAATGACTAAAAGTTCCTTTTCAATTGCAATCATAGACATATCTGTGAGTCTGTTTTGGCCCTGTGTGTTTCGTAAATATGAATTCTTTTAAGACTAGAAAATGATTGTTCGGTCGAAGCGCTACTGACTGGAATCGTAGTAACTATTAATTTTCCTAATTTGTAAACTTCAGGAAATACGGAAGTAAAATGGTTTGAATGTAAATTTTGAATGAGATCGAATATGCCCAAGGTTGTTAGTTCGTCAGATTTATAAACGCACCGCGGCTCATTCCTAAGGCGATCGGTATTAAAAGAATGTTCATGCGTATTGATTAAGTCAATGACAGAATCTTCTGGAAAATTCATATAATAGGAAGAAAAGTTTTTGCAAGCAAGTAGGTTAAAAAACTACAAGTCTTTTAAATTTTTGTAACGACTACGACACTCGTTTAAAACATTGTCAATAATTTCGTAAAACACGCGCCTGTAATACTGTTGAACATTATCTATACCGCGTTTTGTTTTAGGTCGGTCGCAATTAGATTCCAAAACAGAGGTATAGTTGATGTCAAATTTAGTTCTGTACTGTGTTAGATTGTTTGTTAGAGTGTAATTAATTTGTAAACTTATCTCATATAAATCAATAAATTATTGCGTATTTATAAAAAATAAAACTGTTCCATTTTCAAAGTCATTAATTTTTCGGACACAGTAAACAATGTCACTAGTCTTTTTCATATTTCATACAAAATGTCTGTCTCAGAAAATATTTCTGAAAACATATTTAGAAAAAAATTCAATTCAATTTCCTTTAAACTGTTTAAAAAGGCAGAGACTTGTGTCAATGTTTCTCCGTCCCATTTGTCGACATTTTCCTACATACTTATTAAGTTATCAAGATTTGTAGCAATCACATTTACAGTTCGCGAATGATAAGTCTATCGTGTTTCGGCAACGCGAGGTAATTTACGCATTTGAGCATACTCGTTACAGTGCGCGGTTCTTTTTGTACTAGTATGAAAAAAAATAGCTAATGATTTAACTGTACTAAAAAAAAACGCTTGGTCTCAGAAACTCGTTCAAAAGACTTTGAAAGAATAAGATTGAGTACATGAGCTGAACACCAAACATAAGTCGCGAGTGGGCATTTTTGTTTTATTATACTTTGAACTCCATTAATCTCTGAAGACAAAACTGCCGCACTATCATAAGTTAGAACAACTACTTTATCTAAGCAATTATTTTTTTCTAAAACGTTGATAATAAACGCGCTTAAAGTTACAGCTGTCCGATCAGCACTTACATCAATATATTTTATAAATGTATCAAGTACTTCTGAGCCACGAACATATCTCAACACTAGAACTAGCTGCTCACGACCGCTAGCATCAGGAGTTTCGTCAACCATAACTGCAACAAAATCGGTTCTACTCATTTCTTTTTTTAACTCATCGTACATTACCGACGCAATACTAGAAATTAAATCATTTTGGGTCCTACGAGTATTCGATAACCCCGTGAATGAGCTACCCGATTTTGATTGTAAGTGGGTTTCCAAATTTCCATCATATTTAGCTAACAAATCTACAAGTTCCAGAAAATTGCCTTTATTTAAAGACAAGCTGGATTCGTCATGACCACGGAATGCTAATTCTTGTTTACCAAGAAAACAAACTACATCAATTAACCGTTTGAAAATATTTCTATTTCTCTCAACTTGCTCGTTGTGCCTTTCAATATCTAACTTAAACTGGCTATTCAAACTAGTCTCTATTCTACCTTTACCAAAAATATGGAAGTTCAAGCAGGATTCCAGATGTTTTTCTGAAGAATCGTGCTTAGTAGCTGCTTTGTGAAAATTATTTAGATCTGAATATCCGTTATAGGTCCAAACATTCTTTTTATCTTGGTTTGTAAACAAAATGCAAGGGAAACAATACAATGTGTTTGTGTATACACAACCTGTTAGCCAGTGATAAGTATCATAAAACTTTTTATGAAAGTAGCGAATAGCTGCATTACCTTTTTTTTGAGTGAAATTTAATCCGGGTACACACCTTCCCTATGCAATCAATTTAAAATTTTCCTCGAAAGATAACGTCGAAAACGCGGCAGATTTTAATTTATTTAAACACACTTCGCTAGCACAGGACTCACAGGTATTATTTCCATTTTTAGGGTTCCGTAGTCAACTAGGAACCCTTGTAGTTTCGCCACGTCTGTCTGTCCGTCCGTCTGTCCGTCCTCGCTTAATCCCTGTGACCGTTAGCACTAGAAAGATGAAATTTGGTACCAATATGTATATCAATCACGCCGACAAAGTGGTAAAATAAAAATTGGAAAAAAATGTTTTATTAAAAAAATCACTTCCCACTTTACATATAGGGGGTCCTATATGTAAAGTGGGAAGTGATTTTTTTTTAATTTCAACCCTAACGTGTGATATTTTGTTGGAAAGGTATTTAAAAATGTATAGGGGTTTACTAAAATCATTTTTTGATAATGTCAATAATTTCGGAAATAATCGCTCCAAAAGTAAAAAACAATGAGTCCCCCCCCCCCTCTAGCTTTTGAACCATAAGCTTAGAAAATATGTAAAAAATCTGAAAAGTAGAACTTTATAAGGACTTTCTAGGAAAATCATTTTAAACTTGATGGAAACAACAGTTTTTGTACAAAAAAGACAAAAAGTTGTACAAAATAATTTCTGGACTAAGTTTGTAGTATAATCTTATATGCAAGCATTTTTTTAACTTCGTTTACATATTTTATTATCCTGAACGTATCTTTTTTCAAACAAAAAAATAATTATCAAAATCGGTTCTCGCAATCCAAAATTACCATCGAAAACTTCTGGCATGTCTATGTATGCAGGAGCGCGAACATAATGGATACCCACCTTTAAACTCATAAGTGGGAACAGTTATTGTGACGGACGGGAAACTACGGAACCTCTTGGCCGGTTTTTACAATAAACTTACTAAATTATTACTTAGACAATCAATCACTTGCGCCGAGAATAACAAACAATTATTACGTTCCGAACTAATACGAACGAATGAATTAGTCGGTCATTTGGCCAATCCGACTAATAAAAGTCGACCCTCTGCAATCAACAATTAGGCGGTCTTGTTACAGCTTCTCAATTTGGACGGTTTGCAATATAAGCTGTGCTTCCAAAACTCCAACACGCGCACACACACACTTTTGCTGTGTACTACACGAGATACGAAATCATGCGTTGTATGAAAAATAAGCACGGCGTAGTAATGCTTTTGGCCGTTGCGCGACGGGAAAAAACGGGAAGCGAATGTGTGTTCGTGTGAATGGCGAATAAGTTTTTTTTTTTTTTGAACTATAGTTATTTATCATTTAAAATTAGAGGGCATGTATGTGTATGGCACTACAGGGTATGCAGTGCCTATTTGCATGTATGGAGTGCACGCCACTGGGTACGCCGGCTTGTCCCTACACTAGACCTGACAACCTTTCAACGGTGAAATCGTTATATGACTCTTACTTTACATGAAATATTTTTGGTGGGATCATAATTCCAGATCGACGAATAGCTGTTATCATTTTGTTAAATGGCCTGGAAATTCCCACCATATACGATCATTCACAGAATAGTGAAAAATACAGATACTTAGTTGTATCAAAAAATCGTCAAAAACCTCTCAAAATAGTAGCACGATTCGTCATGCGCATGTATCTGTAGCGCCGGATGCTGTCAACTGCCGGTTGCACATGTTTGTTACCAGTCAGCCGTCTTGTTCGCACTGAGAAGTTGGCTCGCGTCAGTCGTGTGTGCTCTCACGATGTGTGGAGTGGGGCTTCTGTTGCCGCTTGTAAGTTACGCACTGGTTACCGTAACATCGTCAGTTCGCGACCATCGATTAACCGTGTCCAATCGACCGTCACGCCGCGGCGACACAATGCCACACGTTCATGTAGTTTGTAGGCGAAGGCTGCTCTATGAACTCAATGTGATGCTCAAGAAAATTACGTGATTGTGTTGCCCAACCAACATAACGAACGTTCGCTATACAGGTTGTGGTTCCATCGCAATTTTGTTTCAGGTTTCAGATTTTTCTTTTGCAATACCTGTGCTCTAGCGAGTAGGTACGGTGTGTGCTACACCGTACTCGCTGAAGCATAAGTATTGCATATCAGGGTCGCGACAGACAGTGTGTCGGGTGAGTATCGTCGGTATCGGGATTCAGAAGAGGCTGATCCCCTCTTTGTGCGTGGCTCGTCATCGGGGTGCGGGGTGTGGGGCGCGGGGAGCAATCTCGCGGGGTGCGGTGGATCGTGCGCGGGGCTAGCAGTTTGCTCGTGGCGCCCGACGAGGCAGGACGTCCCGTGTGTGTGTGTTAGTGTCGATAGACTCCGCGCGTCCCGACATCGGTGAGTGTTATACGATGACAACACAGTGCTTCAGTGAATTAAACACATCTCTGGCAATACTCATCACATAAGTTACCGTCAGTGCCAATTTGTTTGCTCCACATTTAATTATTTGCTGTAAATCTCGTCGTTACTTTTTAGGAAACATATTCAACGGTCACATTTGTATATGAAAACATTTATCAAATATCCATGAAATAAGTTCTATGAAGGACATCTGATCTCTCCGTCATTCTTATGTATGTGTACACTGCATACGAAAAAACCTGCCAAGTGCGTGTCGGACTACATACAATGAAGGGTTCCGTAGTTGGGATGAATCCGAAAAACTTAACATTGAAGTTGACAAACATGTTCTCCATTCCAACCGCAAATGTGAGTTTGTACGCACGATATTGATACATTTAGTATGTTGATTTAAGACCATAGACTTCTTTATAGGTTTTCCTGTAATCTATAGGTATCGAACTATTTTCTGTATTTTTTTCAACCGCATTAATTTTTTACTGCATTTAAGACGTTTTTTTTAAATATTTATATAGTACTAGCTTTGCCTGCGGCTTCGCCCACGTGGATGTCGGGAAATATCCCACGAGAAAGTACTACCAGGATTAAAAGTATCATATTTGTGTTAATCTAGGTAAATAATGTGTTAATTCCGTAATCATTGTTTTCATGTAACTTTATTAGTTTACTAGGCGTACGTCACTAAAGCTCTCAGTCGGCATGATTTTTTCCGATATCTTCAACAATTATCCTCATATTTCAGCAAATGGCAGGGACATCGATACACAACCTGTTACCAAGTTACCATGGAGTCAGTCCATGATTTTGTTACCGAGTTACCATGGAGTCGGTCCATGATTTTGTTACCGAGTTACCATGGAGTCGGTCCATGATTTTCTTACCGAGTTACCATGGAGTCAGTCCATGATTTTGTTACCGAGTTACCATGGAGTCAGTCCATGATTTTGTTACCGAGTTACCATGGAGTCAGTCCATGGTTTTGTTACCAAGTTACCATGGAGTCAGTCCATTGTTTTTGTTACCAAGTTAACATGGATTCAGTCCGTGATTTTGAACCCCCCTGCGTAGATATCACTACACAGGGCGGCAAGACGTGACCCTGTGTAGTGATATCAACGCAGAGGGCACCAGAATCATGTACTGAATCCATAGTAACAGGTTGCGCGACGACGGCCTGCCGCCCTGTGTAGTGATATCAACGCAGAGGGCACCAGAATCATGTACTGAATCCATAGTAACAGGTTGCGCGACGACGGCCTGCCGCCCTGTGTAGTGATATCAACGCAGAGGGCACCAGAATCATGTACTGAATCCATAGTAACAGGTTGCGCGACGCCGGCCTGCCGCCCTGTGTAGTGATATCAACGCAGAGGGCACCAGAATCATGTACTGAATCCATAGTAACAGGTTGCGCGACGCCGGCCTGCCGCCCTGTGTAGTGATATCAACGCAGAGGGCACCAAAATCATGTACTGAATCCATAGTAACAGGTTGCGCGACGCCGGCCTGCCGCCCTGTGTAGTGATATCAACGCAGAGGGCACCAGAATCATGTACTGAATCCATAGTAACAGGTTGCGCGACGCCGGCCTGCCGCCCTGTGTAGTGATATCAACGCAGAGGGCACCAGAATCATGTACTGAATCCATAGTAACAGGTTGCGCGACGCCGGCCTGCCGCCCTGTGTAGTGATATCAACTGCAAAGTTAACATTTATTTGTCTTCAATCTAGAATCGGAAATTCATAGGCCATACTTTGAATTTAGTCTGTATTTCATTCAAATTGATCCTCTCCGCTCTATTTCTATCTTTTTAACCGACTTCAAAAAGGAGGAGGTTCTAAATTCCACTGTATGTTTTTTTTTACGTGATTAATCAAAGACGGCGGGACCGATTTGGAAAATTATTCTTTTGTTAGAAAGGGTTATAGTTCCAAGGTGGCCCCGTATCAACTTTATTAACTTTGCTGGGGTAGATTTTGAGTAAGCTAGAATAATGCGTATTTTTCCCACTTAGTATTATGTCATTGATGTTTTAATAACTTCCTCTCACTGTTATTTACATAGCCGATAGTGTATTTGAATTTGTGTGGGTACGAATCACAACTAAACAGTGAACAAAACAACCTTTTCTTAACCTACTTCAAAAAAATAGGTTCTCTATTCGACCCGTATGTATGTATATATGTTTGTATGTCCGCGATTTTCTCAATAACGAATGAACCAGTTTTGATGATTCTTTCACTAACGTAATCAACATACTTTCTTTAGTACCTATATAATACATTAGGTAATAATTACCTAAGAATAATTATTACACAATGTGGACCTTTTTATGTTTGCAGATGACACTGTTCTAATTTTTCACGGGAAAATCTGGGATGTTGTTCAGCAGACTGAGAGCGGTCTTGCTAAAATAACAGTATGGCTTGAAAATACAATACAAAATACAAAATAGTTTATTGTGACAAATAGGAACAAATTACATTCAAACGTGTTATAAATAGTCTTCTATCACTGAATACATCTAAAACTAAATTTATCTGTTTCAATAAGTCTTACTTAACAAATCCAGGGCAAGGATTCTCACTAAAAATTCACAAACTTCCCTGCAATAGTAGTCATAATCGGTCTAACTGTGCTTGCAGTTTGCTATCTCGGACCCCTTCCATCAAATACCTGGGTATAATCATTGATGACAAACTTGACTGGAGCACTCATACAATTACACTGACTGATTTACATCTTCAAGAATCTGCGCAGTGTCGCTAATAATAAACTTCTAATCCAAACGTATCGTGCCTTGTGTGAGTGTCTCGTCAGGTACTGCATTTGCGCATGGGGAGGTGCATACAAAACCCACCTTATTGCAGTAGAAAGGGCACAACGAGCTGTGCTGAAGGTCATCATGCGCGTGCCCTATAGATAGACATCCAACAGAAAACGTCTAAGAAAGGGCAGATGTATTGACAGTGAGAAAACTCTTTGTGCTTGAGATGTTGAGAAGATACCACAAAAAGACCGTACCTACCTTACCTATCACAAAAACACGTGTTGACCGCTGCCCAATAGCACGTGTTAGGACTATTTTTGCTGAACGACATATCGATGTTCTAGCCGCCATAAACACTGTAAAAGCTACACCGTGTACAAACTCAAACATAAATTAACAACCTGGCGCAAGAGTCAAAGCTATGACGATATTGAAAATATGATTTCTAATAGGTAATATTCATATGAAGACACACTCACACAACCAAATATTAGGTATCCACGCACACACAAAGATCACATAAGTTCCAAGATTCCATACAAACCGCTAAAATAAATCAGACAACTACCAACGCAACTCCCATATACTCGTAACACCCACTATTCACTCAAAGACACAACACACACACACACACACACACACACACACACACACACACACACACACACACACACACTACACCCCCACCCTAACATAACACAAACACTCACACCTCACAAAATGTTTTTTGTTTTTTTTTCCTTTTTAAATTTAGATTTTATTATTATTATTATTATAAAAAACTTAACAGCTTCTGAAGTCGGTGTCGTCAATTCTTCAATGCACCATATCTTTTTTTTTTTAATTTATTTATTCATTCAAGAAAATTCTAAACAAAAAAAATCCCATATTTTCTGGCAAACTGCTGTACAGTTTGTCGGCAGTGTTCCCGTGGATACAGTTTTGTGACATACAAGTACTTATTGACTACTTATAAGTCGAAGCAAAAAGAAAGAAAGAAAATAAACAAATAAAAGGGTACACACACTAAATATCTACGGATGGGAAAAAAAAATATCTTGGTACCAACTTCAGAAGCTGTTAAGTTTTTTATGAAAGTTATTATTATTATTCACCTACTGAATTTTCTTTTTAGGGTTCCGTACCTCAAAAGGAAAAAACGGAACCCTTATAGGATCACTCGTGCATCTGTCTGTCTGTCCGTCTGTCACTGCCAATGTGCTCCGAATCTAATGGACTGATTTCTGACGACTGGACTGATTTGGAAAATTCTTTATTTGTTTGAAAGGGTTGATAAACTTCGTAAGTGGTCCCATATAAATTTTATTAACTTTGCTTGAGTATTATTTGAGTTAGCTTCAATAATACGTATTTTTCCTACTTTATCAGGATGATGTTATAATAACTTCTTGTCTCTGTAACTTTATTTACATAGCAGGTAGTGTCATTCCGATCGTGTGGGGTAGGGATAGTTACTATCACGGCTAATAAAAACTTTTTTCCAAAAAAATTAACTGACTTCCAAAAAAACCCTACAAAGTGAAATATAACTTTAATTTCGGATGTCGGTTTCTTTGTATCTGTATTTTACTTTTTTACCACCGACTTCCGAAATTAAAGTTATTTTTCACTTTGTGGGTTTTTTTGGCAGTCGGTTGATTTTTTTGTAAAAAAAAAAACTATTTTTCACTTTTGTGGGTCAGTTTATAATTTATCTAAGTTACAATATCCTAATGTCAACTGCTCATCACCTTTTACAAAATATTTCTTTTCCCGATGCAGGGACGTTAATTGTTGAGGAGTTCTCCTGGAAGTACCAGGAGAACTCCACATCACCATAAGCATTGTGACGAGCATAAATTACTTAGCAACCATTGTTAAGGTAGGTACCTAATCGAATCGCAAACCGTGAAATACTTATTATTGAGTTGTTCCGGTGGCCATCTGTGATCTTCATCATCAGTTCTACTTCACCAAATGGTCCAAGAACAACTGCACGAGTACTATAAAAAAATACCTAAATCGCTATAGGTGTGCGTATAATATCTGAAGATTTCCGTCGATTTTTCCAGATTCCCATCATCAGGACCTGATGACAATGGGACCAACTAGAAAGTATACCCTTCCAAACAAAAAAATAATTTTCTAAATCAGTCTAGCCGTCTTCCAGTAATCGGGGAACATACAATAAATAAAAGATTCCGACGATCTGAGAACCTCCTCCTTTGTTTGAAGTCAGTTAAAAATAACTTAAATTTCGGAAGTCGGTGGCAAAAAACGAAGATACCGAACCAGAGAGTGACTTCCGAAATTAAAGTTATTTTTCACTTTTTAGAGTTTTTTTGGAAGTCGGTGGTTTTTTATTCGTAAAAAGTTTTTCTAACTAAAAGTTAATTTTGTCCTCCAATCTAGAATTGGAAATTCGGACAGCCGAGCGAGCACAGTTTTGAGACGGAACCTTGAGGGTGCGAGTCCTACTCACACTTGTCCAGTTTTTTTTTTTAATTTTTTAAATTAATAAAACAGGTTTTTATGATTTTAAATGTCTTACTTAAAATAATAATTATTCATTTTAATATGTAATAATATCACCATTTATTCGTAATATCTACTCTAGTGCCGCCATTGAACACGTAATACCTACATTTTAGAAAAGAATATTACTTATTTGATGACTACAATTTAGACCGAGGAGGCCGAATTGCATGAGCTAAAGAAATGTTAAAATTAAATGTTACTTCAAGATGCGGACTGTGATTATATTTCCAATCCCTTAAATCTCTTGAAAAGAAGTACCTACACAAAAATTCAGTATTACATATGAAATCATTCCCTATTTCCCTTGGGGGATGATTTTACAAAAACGCTGAAACATAATTCCTTCTTATTTCTTACCAAAAGAATACATTTTAATTTTCATATCCCTAACTTAAGAAATGCTGGGTTTGCTAAACCAATTTTCAACGCCTGTAATCACCCCTTTAGGATTATTATTGACACAAAAAGTAGTCGTGTCCTTCCTCAGCCAAATTTTATCGAAATCCGTGCAGTGGTTTAGGCGTAAAAAGGTAACATACAGACAGACAGACAGAGTTACTTTCGAATTTATAATACTAGTATGGATGTATAAATCAAAACATGTTAAATTCAAACACATTGCAATTTGCAATGATGTAAGTCCGTGTGCTGGCGATATTGGTTTCACCCTGTATACGTGAGGTAGCAACAGAATGGTAGCGGTCACACGTAATGTACAGCAGACACGCTATTGTCACAACGTTCGTACACACTCACATGTATGTCTTTGTGTTTTATGCAGAAACATTCGTGTGGCTCTCATTCGTGCTGGCCTTGACATTAGCCATATTTGTTTGACCTACCAACCACTAAGAAAAACTTAGTGCAGTGCCTTAACCGCTGAGCTAGTGAGAACGAAGACCTTCCACATTTCATTGCGTAGATCTACAAAACCGCTATTATATAATACCTCCACCTGGGCGCGTGGCCACTGCTCTGACACTAAACTATTATATAACAGGTGCTCCCTACCTGGCCGCGTGGCCACTGCTCTGACACTAAACTATTATATAACAGGTGCTCCCTACCTGGGCGCGTGGCCACTGCTCTGACACTAAACTATTATATAACAGGTGCTCCCTACCTGGGCGCGTGGCCACTGCTCTGACACTAAACTATTATATAACAGGTGCTCCCTACCTGGCCGCGTGGCCACTGCTCTGACACTAAACTATTATATAACAGGTGCTCCCGACCTGGGCGCGTGGCCACTGCTCTGACACTAAACTATTATATAACAGGTGCTCCCTACCTGGGCGCGTGGCCACTGCTCTGACACTAAACTATTATATAACAGGTGCTCCCTACCTGGGCGCGTGGCCACTGCTCTGACACTAAACTATTATATAACAGGTGCTCCCTACCTGGGCGCGTGGCCACTGCTCTGACACTAAACTATTATATAACAGGTGCTCCCTACCTGGCCGCGTGGCCACTGCTCTGACACTAAACTATTATATAACAGGTGCTCCCGACCTGGGCGCGTGGCCACTGCTCTGACACTAAACTATTATATAACAGGTGCTCCCTACCTGGGCGCGTGGCCACTGCTCTGACACTAAACTATTATATAACAGGTGCTCCCTACCTGGGCGCGTGGCCACTGCTCTGACACTAAACTATTATATAACAGGTGCTCCCTACCTGGGCGCGTGGCCACTGCTCTGACACTAAACTATTATATAACAGGTGCTCCCTACCTGGGCGCGTGGCCACTGCTCTGACACTAAACTATTATATAACAGGTGCTCCCTACCTGGGCGCGTGGCCACTGCTCTGACACTAAACTATTATATAACAGGTGCTCCCTACCTGGGCGCGTGGCCACTGCTCTGACACTAAACTATTATATAACAGGTGCTCCCTACCTGGGCGCGTGGCCACTGCTCTGACACTAAACTATTATATAACAGGTGCTCCCTACCTGGGCGCGTGGCCACTGCTCTGACACTAAACTATTATATAACAGGTGCTCCCTACCTGGGCGCGTGGCCACTGCTCTGACACTAAACTATTATATAACAGGTGCTCCCTACCTGGGCGCGTGGCCACTGCTCTGACACTAAACTATTATATAACAGGTGCTCCCTACCTGGGCGCGTGGCCACTGCTCTGACACTAAACTATTATATAACAGGTGCTCCCTACCTGGGCGCGTGGCCACTGCTCTGACACTAAACTATTATATAACAGGTGCTCCCTACCTGGGCGCGTGGCCACTGCTCTGACACTAAACTATTATATAACAGGTGCTCCCTACCTGGGCGCGTGGCCACTGCTCTGACACTAAACTATTATATAACAGGTGCTCCCTACCTGGGCGCGTGGCCACTGCTCTGACACTAAACTATTATATAACAGGTGCTCCCTACCTGGGCGCGTGGCCACTGCTCTGACACTAAACTATTATATAACAGGTGCTCCCTACCTGGGCGCTGCTCTGACACTAAACTATTATATAACAGGTGCTCCCTACCTGGTCGCGGGGCCACTGCTCTGACACTAAACTATTATATAACAGGTGCTCCCTACCTGGGCGCGTGGCCACTGCTCTGACACTAAACTATTATATAACAGGTGCTCCCTACCTGGGCGCGTGGCCACTGCTCTGACACTAAACTATTATATAACAGGTGCTCCCTACCTGGGCGCGTGGCCACTGCTCTGACACTAAACTATTATATAACAGGTGCTCCCTACCTGGGCGCTGCTCTGACACTAAACTATTATATAACAGGTGCTCCCTACCTGGTCGCGGGGCCACTGCTCTGACACTACACTATTATATAACAGGTGCTCCCTACCTGGGCGCGTGGCCACTGCTCTGACACTAAACTATTATATAACAGGTGCTCCCTACCTGGGCGCGGGGCCACTGCTCTGACACTAAACTATTATATAACAGGTGCTCCCTACCTGGGCGCGTGGCCACTGCTCTGACACTACACTATTATATAACAGGTGCTCCCTACCTGGGCGCTGCTCTGACACTAAACTATTATATAACAGGTGCTCCCTACCTGGGCGCGTGGCCACTGCTCTGACACTAAACTATTATATAACAGGTGCTCCCTACCTGGGCGCGTGGCCACTGCTCTGACACTAAACTATTATATAACAGGTGCTCCCTACCTGGGCGCGTGGCCACTGCTCTGACACTACACTATTATATAACAGGTGCTCCCTACCTGGGCGCTGCTCTGACACTAAACTATTATATAACAGGTGCTCCCTACCTGGGCGCGTGGCCACTGCTCTGACACTAAACTATTATATAACAGGTGCTCCCTACCTGGGCGCGTGGCCACTGCTCTGACACTAAACTACCAACCCGTTGTCTCCTACCGTATTACAGGTATGTGCCCGACCCAGTTCTCGAGAATGACCATGTCACGTTATACTGGGATCGATCTATTATCACTGACAGGACTATTGTAGCCAATAAGCCTGATATAGTGGTAATAGATCGATCAGTGCGCCGCACAATGATAATCGATGGCACTATCCCGCATGACGAGAACCTCGTGAAGGCTGAGAAGGAGAAACAATTGCGTACAACAAAAGTATCTCGACTTAGCCCACGAGGTTGTCGCTATGTGGAATGTGGACTCGGCAATCATTGTGCCGATAGTCGTTACGGTCAATGGCCTTATCGCTAAGAGCCTCGACCAACATCTCAAGAGGCTCTCGTTGGGTGGCTGGGTGAAGGGCCTGATTCAGAAGGCAGTCCTCCTTGATACGGCGCGTATTGTGAGGAGGTTCCTGTCTCTGGGGTCCTAACCACCAGTAGCTTGGACCCTGTTCCCCATGCCGGTGGATTTCTATTTTTATATTTTTAAATGTTTTTTTAAATTCTAATATTTAAAAATATAACTTATATGTAAAAAAGTTGAATAAAGGAGATAATAATAAACTTTATTTCATAAAAATACAGATTTAACGTGTTTTATATAAAGACAATTTATTTGAGCTTTGGTAGTAACACAGTGCGATATAAATCTAAGAACTGAAATCTGTACACAATATGGAAAACCCTGCCTCTCAAACTAGGTAACCTGTATCTTGAGAGACAGTGATTCAGCGTAAAATGTGATTTTATAGGTATAATAGTAGACTTTGTCGATCTACCTGAGCGAATGAAGGAAAACAAAAAAAAAAAACCGGCCAAGAGCGTGTCGGGCCACGCTCAGTGTAGGGTTCCGTAGTTTCCCGTCCGTAAAAATATAATAAAATATGTAAACGAAGTTAAAAAAAAATGCTTGCATATACGATTATACTACAAACTTAGTCCAGAAATTATTTTGTACAACTTTTTGTCTTTTTTGTACAAAAACTGTTGTTTCCATCAAGTTCAAATTTTTTTTCATATTTTCTAAACTTATGGTTCAAAAGTTAGAGGGGACACACACACACACACACACACACACACACACACACACACACACACATTGTTTTTTACTTTTGGAGCGATTATTTCCGAAATTATTGACAGTATCAAATAATGATTTTAGTAAACCCCTATTCATTTTTAAATACCTTTCCAACAATATATCACACGTTAGGGTTGAAATTAAAAAAAAATCTCTTCCCACTTTACATATAGGGGGGCTACCCTAATAAAACATTATTTTCCAATTTTTATTTTACCACTTTGTCGGCGTGATTGATATACATATTAGTACCAAATTTCAGCTTTTTAGTGCTAACGGTCACAGAGATTAAGCGAGGACGGACAGACGGACGGACAGACAGACATGGCGAAACTATAAGGGTTCCTAGTTGACTACGGAACCCTAAAAAATGATAAAAGCTAATTTAAGTATATAGTTAGTATACGCGATGTGCGTGCGTGTGTGCATGTATGTGTGTGTGTGTGTGTGTGTGCGGGTGTGTTGTGTGTGATTGGAGATGTGGATGTAGGTAGTTAGGCGATAGGCGGGGGGATAGGATCACTCATGTGTCTCTCTGTCTGTCTGTCCGTCTGTCACAGCCAATTTGCTCCTAATCTAATGCACCGATTAAGTTGAAATTTGGTACACGTATGTATTTCTGTGACCCAAACACGGACGTAGAATGTAAATGAATGAATTTAGAATATGGGATTCAAGTTTGGGGGGCAAATAAGAAAATTAAAAAATATATTAATTTGCAAACTGTACCGTGCGATATATCAAAAGAAAGGGCTTACAGTGAGGGTCACAAATATGTTTTTTTTTTTTTTATAATTTTAAAATAAACTGTTTTAAAGTTTTTGAAGAAAATAGACGAAAATTGACCATTCCCCCTTTATCTCCGAAACTCCGGAGCTTAACATTTTGAAAAAAATACAGAAAATAATTGTATAGATTACAGGAAATTCTATAAGAAGTCTATGGTCTTAAAATAAATGGTAAATCTCTCAATATTGTGCGTATAAACTTACATTTGTCCATAGTTAAGCGAAAAAGATCCAACCCACATTAGGTAATGTGGGTTGGATCTTTTTCGTTTAACTATGGACATTTGTATTTGGAATGTATGGGAAAACATGTTTTTCAACTACAATGTTAAGTTTGTTTTTGGTATAAATTCATCCCAACTACGGAACCATCCTTTGTGCGTGGTCCGACACGCACTTGACTGGTTTTTTTTTCTAGTTCGCTAATAGATTACATTTTTCAAAAGGCATCCTTCCATTAATAATCTTAAAAAAAATGGTCCCGTGTGAGCGAGAGAGGTGACAAAATGAAACAGCCCTCTAAATACCAGCTGTACAGTGTACAGACAGAGTTCGGTCGTGATGCCTGAGCGATGGTCGGCGCCTGAAGTAGCTCCACGTTTACTACCCTCAATACATTTACGTACAACTTTACGATAAGTGGGAGTTCACTGTTTGTGGTAGAAGTTGGAGCAGGACATTAGTCAGGTGTCAGCGAAACGAAACGAATATGAAAACTGGAAAGCGAAAGTTGCTGCGAAACAATAAAATTGTGTAAAGTAGAACGATAAATTCCTAATATCCGTTTCCTCGCGCGCCCTCGAGCTTGTCGCAACTTGTTATTGCTAGAATTTTTCTTGAGCTCTCTGTCGTTGACATTTATCAAGAGAGAGCAAACCCCTCACCCTGACCCTCCCCCTCCCCCTTGTCTCGCGTATATGTTGTGAGAGCTGAAAAAGAAGTGACGAACTAATCGTGAAGGGTGCATCACATTGTACGAGCGATCGAAGTTATAATGTGAAAGCGATGCGTGAGTGCCGCGAATCAGGCAAGGAGACGTTAATTTGTGCTTGGATGATATAATCCTCTGCCGCCGTACAATATCTACGAATCTATTTCGGAACACTCGACTAAATAAATACGTATAAGTACACAATGCTGGAATTATGTTTGTCGTTGATTATTTATTGCGCGAGTTGCACACTAATAATATAATAATAATAATATCCTGGGACATTTTCCCAAACTAAGCAGAGCTTGTACTATGGAAACCAGATAACTGATCTGGTTTCTAAAAAGTACGTGTTTCAGGGTTTTTCAAAAATCATCTAACAGGGTGGTTGAAAAGGGTAATAAAGAGGTGGACTGCTTGCTTCAATTAACTCGCAAGTGGGGGTAGCTATAAGTAATGTTTAATTCATATAATGGAAACGTACACACTTAAAAAAAAAACTTGTCCAAAAAACACAACAGACTTCCTTTGGATGTGTATTTTAGTGTTTTGCCACCGACTTCCGAAATTAAAGTTATTATTCACTTTGAAGTGTTAGTTTGGAAGTCGGTTGTGTTTTTTGGAAAAAGTTTTCTATTTTCACTGTTTAGTGGGTCAGTTTGTAATTTATCTAAGTTACAATATTATAATGTCAACTGCTCATCACCTTTTACAAATTATGTACCTATAGTTTTTCCCGATGCAGGGACGTTAATTGTTCAGCATATGAGCACCATAAGCATTGTGACGAGAATAAATTACTTAGCAACCATTAAAAAAGCAACCCGTGAAATACTTATTATTGAGTAGGTAGTTCCGGTGGCCATCTGTGATCTTCATCATCAGTTCCACTTCACCAAATGGTGCTTTTCAAGAACAAATGCACGAGTTACTGTAAAAAAATACCCAAATCGTTATAGGTGGGCCTATAATATTTGAAGAGTTCCGTCGATTTCTCCAGGATCCCATCATCAGATCCTGACCTGATGACAATGGGACCAACAAGAAACCAACCCTTTCAAACAAACAAAAAAACAATTTTTCAGTTCAGCCGTCTGAACCGGTTGAACTGGTTCAAATAATCGGGAACATATTTAAAAAAAAAAGAAGATTCCGATGAACTGCCCTGTGTTGGTGAAGAGTATACAGTTTATTTGAAAAAATCTTATTTCTTTGATCTATAAACTTAAAAATTGGCTGAACATTTATTTACCTAAATGTATACTAATAATAAAGCTGATTTTGTTTTTTGTATGTTTGAACGCTCTAATACCTTTGTGGAACCGCGTGTTGGATTTGAAAAAATCTTTTTGCATTTGATAGCCCGATTCTTATGGATGATAGCCATCCAGATGGTAATTATTATTACGAGTAGGGTCCCGTACCTGAAAAGAAAAAAACGGAACCCTTATAGGATCACTCGTGTGTCTGTCTGTCTGTATGTCCGTCTGTCACAGCCAATTTGCTCCGAATCTAACGGACCGATTAAGTTGAAATTTGGTACACATATGTATTTCTGTGACCCAAACACGGATCCAAATAAATGTTGAATATGGGGGTCAACTTTGCGGGGCAAATAAGAAAATTAACATATCAAATGAAAGGGCTTCCTGTAAGAGTGTCAAATGTATTTTTTTTATAATTTTAAAATAAACCTTGTTAAAGTTATTTAAGAAAATAGACGAAAATTGACCATTCCCTCCCTTTATCTCCGAATGTACTGAGTCTAAAATTTTGAAAGATATATGTAAAATAGTTCACTACCTATAGATTACAGGGAAATCTAAAAGAAGTCGATGGTCTTAAAAAAACATGGTAAATCTCTCAATATTGTGCATACAAACTTACATTTGTCCATAGTTAAACAAAAAGGATCCAACCCACATTAGGTGTAATGTGGGTTGGATCCTTTTCGTTTAACTATGGACATTTGTAGTTGGAATGTATGGGAGAACATGTTTTTCAACTACAATGTTAAGTTTGTTCTTGGGATAAATTCATCCCAACTACGGAACCCTTCATTGTGCGTGGTCCGACTCGCTCTTGACCGGTTTTTTTTTAATATTTAGGTAGCATCACGCAAGGGCCGTTGTGCCGATCAAAAAGAAAAAAGTCAGAAAGAACGCTAAGCGAAAACGAAGTAATAGCGTGGGCAGGCGATGCGATGCGACGCGACGCGGTGGGTGAGCAGGAACTAGAAGTTTCACGCGGGTTGAACTAGCAAGAACACCCTTGCAAGCTCATCATGAGGATATTTTACAAGAATTTTTGCACTAACCCAGCTAAGACATCGTTAAAGTTAACCACGAGTTATTGAATAAGAATCAGAGTTAAGTCAATAACGTATTTGGAACCCTTAATGTAAAGTTATCGGGAGTGAATAACGAACTTCCGATAAACGCGGTGAGAGAGAATGAAATGTAGTGAATGTGTGTTTACGAGCAAACTTCACGGATAATATTGCTTGTGTTTGTTAAGAGAGGCGAGGTGGGGAGGGAAGCACCTGAACACTAATCCAAAGTTGGAGAACCAAACTCGTCACAAGTTTAAGCTTCATGATGTGCTCCGTAGTGTTACGGAGGATCATAGTAACTGAGCTGTCTCGTCTGAGAGATGGAGACTGTTCCCTATGTAAGTATCTGCTGAGTTGTCAGTCAATACATCGTGTCAGCAATTACAGTGTCAGTGCATTGCAGCCCCGGATCCTGAGTATTATGGTGTAAACTGTATCCGACAATGGTCGTAAGAAGGTTAGGCCACTTGTCCTCCCCAGCTGCAGCAGTAGGAAGGGGTGACGGACGCACGTTGTCGGGGACTGTCTTATGTAATGTTCACGATTGAAAAGTGCTGATTCCCAGCCTAGTTTGAATAAATTACTTTTCATTTTAAAATAATAACAGTAATAATCATTTTTAGCAAGTTGTTAGTAAGTAAGTAACCAGCTTTAATGGTTTGTGCCGCGTGAAGCTGTAACATTGAAGACGAACGTATCATGACTTCGTCCCCTTGGAGAATTTTTAAAATGATTCAATTGAGGTTTCACAAAGTTACATGTTGGTTTAACAACATCAAGGAGATCGTATGAGACTGTACAGAGGGATGGATAATGTTATTACAAAGATTTTGTAAGCTCTGGTATAATAATTATAGGCATATCTATCTGCGTCTAAATAAATGTTACAGATCTACTTAATATAAATATAAAAAACTTTTTTTAAAAAAAGGAGTAGGTTCTCAGTTCGTCGGAATATTTTTTTTTAATGTATGATCCCCGATTACCTACTCAAAGACGGCTGCTGGACCGATTTGAAAAATTCTTTTTTTGTTTGAAAGGGTATACTTTCTAGTTAGTCCCATTGTCATCAGGTTAGGATCTGATGATGGAATGCTGGAGAAATCGACGGAACTCTTCAAATATTATAGGCACACCTATAGCGATTTGGGTAGGTATGTTTTATAGTGACTCGTGCAGTTGCTCTTGAAAAGCACCATTTGGTGAAGTGGAACTGATGATGAAGATCACAGATGGCCACCGGAACTACTCAATAATAAGTATTTCACAGGTTGCTTTATTATCTAATGGTTGCTAAGTAATTTATGCTCGTCACAATGCTTATGGTGATGTGGAGTTCTCTTGGTACTTACCAAGAGAACTCCTCAACAATTAACGTCCCTGCATCGGAATAAGCAATATTTTTGACACTAGGATATTGTAACTAAGATTAATTACAAACTGACCCACTAAAAACTGAACAATAAAAAAACTAAAATAAAAGGTCCAAAGACACCGACTTTCGAAATTAAAATTCTTATTCATTTTGTAGTGATTTTTTGGAAGCGGTTGTTTTTTTTTTTGGAAAAAGTTTTTTATTTACACAAACTAAACAACCAAGTTCCATAAAAAAACACTACAAAGTGAAAAATAACTTTAATTTTGGAAGTCGGTGGCTTTGGATCTAAATTTTACTTGTTTGCCACCGACTTCCGAAAGTATACCTAGTTATTTTTCACTTTGTAGTATTTTTTTTTTTAAGTTGGTTGTTTTGTTTTTGTAAAAAAGTTTTTATTTTTCACTTTTTATTGGGTCAGTCTGAAATTCATCTACATAACAATATCCTTATGTCAACTGTTCTTTTACAAAATATTGCTTTTCCCGATGCTGGGACGTTAATTCCTGAGGAGTTCTCCTGGTAAGAACCGGGACGGTGAAGTCACCATTCACCACAGTCACCACATGCATTGTAACGAGCATAAATTGCTTAGCAATAGCAACCATACGATGAAAGTAATCGAATCGCAACCCGTGAAATCCTTAAATAAAATTGAGTAGTTCCGGTGGCCATCTGTGGTCTTCATCATCAATTCCACTTCATCAAATGGTGCTTTCCGAGGGCAAATACACGAGTAAAAATACAATACTATAGGGTGTGCCTATAAAATTTGAGGGTTCCCCTCGATTTCCATGGGATCCCCTTATCAGATTCTGACTTGGTGGCAATGGGACTACCTCAAGAGCATACCCAATCAAACAAAAAAAAAAAAACCGGCCAAGTGCGTGTCGGACCGCGCACAATGAAGGGTTCCGTAGTTGGGATGAATTTATCCCAAGAACAAACTTAACATTGTACCTAGTTGAAAAATATGTTCTCCCATACATTGCAATTGCAAATCGTCGTTGTCAAATCAAAACCTTGCATGTGTCCTTTGGTGATTTTTCTTTTACCTTCGCAAACGATAGACATTTGGTTCCTCTATATTTTGCAATTACCTACTCTGATGTGCATATCATGTTTAGTTTCGGAGAAATAGTCAAACATAAAAAACGATTATGTGACGATTCAAAGAAAGTTGCTAATTTAAAAATATCTCATGTGTTGAGACCGCACATGAGAGATATTTTAAAAATCTTATGTGTTCCTATTTCACATAAGAGATAAAATACAGGGTGTGTCGTAAATAGTGGTCCAGAGTAAAAGAGTCGATACGCTGTATTCTTATGTATCACATACCGAAATTTTAACCATTTTCAGTTAGAGGCTCCGAAAAAAAAGTTGTTTTTTTTAAGATTTCTGTATACCTTCACGAATTTGGCTGTAATTTCAACAAATATCAATATTTTTTAATTCTGTTTTTTTATTATCACTTTTGAATATGTGTACTATCATATCCAAACCCTTTTTTATATTTTAAAGTCAAAGTTACTTAAAGAAATTAATTTGTTTCCAATTTCAATACTCATCTCCAGCAAATCATGACTTAAGGGGCATATTGTGTAAACAAAATGTACCTACTGCACTGTTAGTGCCCATTAGTTTTAAAAATACCTCATTAAATGCAGATTACAAAATGGTAAAATATTAAGTGGTAAGACTTCAGAAAAAAAAAATAATTTAAAAAATTAAATCGAATTTCATTGTGCACTGTCCGACACGCACTTGGCCGGTTTTTAAACCGTCTCTTGCCGCAGACTGTACTACGTCGTCGTGCTCACACACACTCACCTGACATGGCGTACCTATAGTGTGTAGTGTAGTTGCTCGTGATTGATTATGTCCGCAGTGTGCTAGGACACTAGGTACTTGGGACACTTGGCTCGGAACAGCGCGGAACGTCATTATTTTACTTCACGGTCCACTTTCTTAGAAAGTCGTCCATCGGCCGAGAGAGGTCCCGCTGTCATCGCCTCGCATTACATACATCACAACATACCACAACATACATCTATGTAGGTTGTGTAAGACTAAAACAAAATAACCAACGAGCACCTTCTGTCCTCTTTGCAAAGAAGAACTGATCCGTCACGCACGCTGTGGGTCACTTCCGCGGCGTGCACAGTTCGTCTATCGCTCCTCACCGCATAGTAATAGACGCGTCGCGCGTCGTCGGCAACGCTCGGCTATTCCCGAACGCTTCCGATCCGTAGTTTGGCGCTCGCAGGTCGCTGAACGGAGGAAGCTCGCTAAACACTTCCTTCCACTCGATCCCGAGAAATACGATCAGTTTTCGCCCTCCTAACCGCGCCCCGCTCGCCTCCCAGCGCGTCCTTCTACACACCCCGGAGCTAGACACGATGCAGACTGGAGTTCAGAAGGTGCAACACACACTACAGAGTCAAATTAAATTAGCTAGCGAAACTCCGTAGACGTGATAGGATATATACTACATATTATATATAATTTTAACCGACTCCAAAAAAGGAGGAGGTTCTCAGTTCGTCGGAATCTTTTTTTTTATGTATGTTCCTCGATTACTCAAAGACGGCGGGACAGATTTGGAAAATTCTTTTTTTGTTTGAAAAGGTAACGTTTCTAGTTGGTCTCATTGTTAGGTATCAGGTCAGGATTTGATATGGGATTCTGGAGAAATCGACGGAACTCTTCAAATATTATAGGCACACATATAGCGATTTGGGTATTTTTTATAGAAACATGCATTTGTTCTTGGAAAGCACCGTTCGGTGAAGTGGAACTGATGATGATGGCCACCGGAACAACTCAATAATAAGTATTTTACGGGTTGCGATTCGATTAGGTACTTTATTAATGGTTGCTAAGTAATTTATGCTCATTACAATGCTTATGGTGATGTGGAGTTCTCCTGGTAAGTACCAGGTACTAAATAAGCCTGCGTGCCGCAAAGCCGAATACACCGGTGTACATCTCCCGCCTGCACTACACCACTAAGGCGGAGGACATCGTAGAGTACGTGCGACAAAAGACGAGGTACACGCCGAGGGTGCAGTTACTGGAATCACGCCGGAACGTCAACTTCAAGGCGTTCGTCGTGCGTGTACCGAACTGTTATCTGCCCCTCGTCATGGAAGAAGACTTTTGGCCGCAGGACGTGGTGTTCCGTCGCTTCCGCGGACAAGTTCCACAGGACAGCACAAAGTCAAGCTAGTGCAAAGTGAAGTGCTACTAACATAGTCTTAAGCTTTATTTATTAACACAAGATTTTGTTTATAAAAATATGTACCTATGTTTAGGTTAAGGTATTTTTCTATGGGCCTATGTCGCCGGAAATAAATGGTATTATTATTATTATTATTATTATTATTATTATTATTATTATTTAACCCTTCGAATGCCGGAACGCAGGTCTGCGCACCATTTTTTATGCGAGTGTAGTATTATTAATGTAATTAGGTGTTTTTTCGAGTACAGCTAAAATCGCGCAGACCTACGTTCATATGAAAGGTTAATCAAAAAACAAAATAACTCAAAATTCACATATTTCGAGTTTTTACTATAAACTGAATTAATTTCGCGCGGAGAATCGTTCAGTCCAACAGCCGACTCGATAACGATGAAAATGACAGATTTCTCTTTTTTTAGTGATAAATTGAAACCATTAAGGTAGACAATGTCAAACTTTTAATGCGTTTTCCCACAAAATAGAAATGTTGAGTTTCGTCCCTCATCGGGAAAAGAATTATTTTGTA
Organism: Dicycla oo; assembly: GCA_948252095.1. Classification (NCBI taxonomy): domain Eukaryota; kingdom Metazoa; phylum Arthropoda; class Insecta; order Lepidoptera; family Noctuidae; genus Dicycla; species Dicycla oo. Next base: position 21,684,294 of record OX411735.1, on the reverse strand, counting down.
AAAAGTGATGAGCAGTTGCCATTACCTATGATATTGTAACTTTGTTAAATTACAAACTGACGCACGAAGAAGTGAAAAATAGAACCTTTTTTCCAAAAAAATCAACCGACTTCCAAAAAAACATCACATAGGTAGGTAGTGGAAAATAACTTTAATTTCGGAAGTCGGTGGCAAAAAAGTACAATACAGATCCAAAGACACCGACTTCAGAAATTAAATTTATTTTTCACTTTGTGGTGTTTTTTTGGAAGTCGTTTGATTATTTTGGAAAAAAGTTCTTTTTTCGACTTAGTTTAGGTATGTGGATGATGTGTTAATAGCTTCCTATCACTGTTATTCACATAACAGATAGTAAGTGGCATTTGAATTTGTGTGGGGTAGGTACAAATGCCAGCAGGTCAAGCTACCCGAAACTGTCAAATTTTCCCAATCAATCTTGAACCTAATGCTTTACAGATAAAGTTGAAAATCTATTAAAGAAATTTGACAGATTGTAGTAGCTTGATGTGCTGGCGTCTGTACTAGGTAGATACAACTAAAAAGTGAAAAATAAAAACTTTATAGCAAAAAAAAAACCGACTTATAAAACACTACAAAGTCATTTACTTTGTAGTGTTTTGCAAGCCGGTTTTTTTTTTGTAATGCGCTGTTACCCGCAGAGACGCTGGCACCCTGGTGCATGCTATTTGCCGACGACATCGTTCTTGTCGGTGAAGATGGACCTGAGATCCAGAGCAGATTGGAGAAATGGCAACGGAAACTGGAGAATGTCGGCTTGAAAATCAGCAGAACCAAGACCGAGTATATGTTCTGCGATTTCGGCGGTCTCTCCAGTGCTGGAGCCATAGCGCTTGATGGCGCGCTTCTCCCGGTTTGCTCCGACTTCCGGTATCTTGGTTCACTTGCGCAAAGCGATGGCGAAGTAGACCGGACTGTTAAACACAGAATTAACACTGGATGGATGAAATGGCGGCAGGTCACGGGAACAATCTGCGACTCCCGCATTCCCCTTAGGTAAACTCAAGGGGAAGATTTATAAAACAATGGTTAGACCTGCTGTCTTGTATGGATCAGAATGTTGGGCCATAAAAAGAATGAATGAAAGGCAATTGCATGCAGCCGAGATGAGAATGCTAAGAGGGATGTGTGGTATTACGCGAATGGATAGAATAAGAAACGAGTATGTAAGAGGAAGTCTGAAAGTGACACCGGTGACTGAAAAGTTGTGTGGAAATCGGTTGTCATGGTATGGGCATGTGATGCGGAGGAATGAGGAAAATGTCGTCAGGAAAGTGTTGAGTATGAACGTGGAGGGCTATACGAGTAAGGGAAGATCAAAGAAACGATGGGTGGACTGTGTGAAAGATGATATGGCCAGAAAGGGAGTGACTACCGAGATGACGACTAATAGAGAAGTAGGTATGGAAGAAAAAGACATGTTGCGCCGACCCCAAATAAATTGGGACAAGCGCAGGAGAATGATGCTGTTACCCAGAGGTCTTTTCTGTTCTAGTCTCCAAGATATATTATATTTACGAATTGTAGATATATTTAGTGTCCGACAATCCAAGTACGTTCTGACTGTTGGACAGGTCTTGCACACACTCAAACGATTTGACATCTTAATTTGACTCACAAAGTAATGTCAAACTGAAGTGGGCGGGGCACATTGCTGGCAGAACAGATCGATGGGGCCGAAAGTTCTGGAGTGGCGAATGTGTACCGAAACGTGTGTGAGTTAGACCTACGCCCCTACAGGTGGTGGAGATAAATGATAACTCCTACTGTTCACGGAACCTTTAAGACGTTTATTCAATCAACTCGTTACAAGGCCTGCTTAGTCCGAGGCGTGAGGCTAACTGCCTAAGTCGACTAGCCCCGCGTCGCACTATTACGCGTCAGCCCCTTACAGGCGTAACGCTGGAAGGTACACCTGCGGCTGTCACAAGGTACACCGATGACCTTGTGACAGCCGCAGGAACCCGTTGGATACCTTCGCGAAGCTCAGACCTCAGCCAGCATCGCTTGGGGGATGCCTATGTCCAGCAGAGGACGTCTTTTGGCTGATGATGAGGATGATTTCACTCACACACACCACACTTTAGTTTGCCCTGTTCTACTCTTCACGTGTAGTTCTAAATTTGGTCATGTTTTGTTACAGATGCTGCGTCCGTGGAGATGAGACCGCCGCCGCCGCCGGCCGTCTGTCTCGCTCGCTCGCGCGCACCTCTCCCTCGCCCCGCCCCCCGCCATGTCGCGCGCTCATAGGCCGAGCGCGCCGTGGCCACGCCCCGCGCGTCGCACGCGCACCCTTCTTTCTACTCTCCTCTACTTTACCTTCCTTACTGGTGAGATTTTTTTATCATACACATAGCGAATGCCGCGCGATGTTCTGCCACACACACAATAATTTCAACTCACTTGTAAATTAATAATTGACAACTTACACCTAAGCATTTAAACTAAATATTTGTATGACCTGCACCTGAGCAGCTGCACGATGTCTCCAAAGGAATCGTATCAGAATCAGAACCAAGTGATAGAGGATCTGTCTATGATTCACTAACACCGCCGTCGTCACATTCATCTTAGAATCAATCCCCAGATCGGGCGGTGGAAATTGATTTTTTATGTTAAGTAGGTAAGTAGATACTTATTACATTGCGGCGGAGGGTTATTGACCTTATGTCCGTTCATATGTCCGCTCGTAACTACTCAAAGGCTCCACCGATATTGATACTGATATGTTGTTAGATTTGTTTATTGCGCGAGTGTCAATACGTAATAGATAATATGTATAAAAATAAAATCAAAATGGCAGATTTTCGGCGCCAAAATGTACGTTTTCAAAAAAAATAAAAAATAAATTGATCCCAAACCTTGTGTTATCAAAATGAAGGGTTTTAAAAGATGATTAAAAATGGAATAAGAAATTATAAAAAAAAAAACAATCCCGAACTTTGGAGTGAGTGAGTACCTAAGAGGCTGTTATCACCCGGTTATAAGAGAGTAAGTACCTATTGTACGCACGAGAGTCAATTATTATAATTTAATTCAATATATCAATTTAATTCATTATATAAATCTTAAAATCGACTGACAAACCCAGAATTTTTTTGTTTTGACAGATAATTTTAACGACCGTTACCTAAAGCATTACTTAATGCAGCGAGAGAAATATAATCGTGGGTATTACTAGTTAGAACTAAAAAATGTAAAATAAAATAGTAAATTAAAAAAATCTAAAACCTGATTGCGTAAAAAGTGAACTTTAAAAAAATGGAAACAAGATGACCTATTTCTGTCTCCAGTTACACTTAATACCTAGGTAGGTACCTACTATAAATCAATCTCATGCAGACGGAGGCAATACCTAGGTCTTTATTGTTAAATTGAAGAGCTTGTGCTTGAGTCTTTTTTTTTCATTGCTAACCGGTTTCCATCTTCATTTTGATATTTTAAATTTACTTTTTTATTTCTAAGTTTTGAGAGGGTGGGAATTATGTTCGATAACTCCAACCACCCGTAATCAATAATTATTGTCATCGATGGGTAGCGTAGACAACAGTCTAAACCCGAGGGAACAATACGCAGAACAGAGTAGGTAGGTACTAAACTAGAATGAGTGACGTAAAATCTGCGCGAACATGAAATCATCTCATTCAGTGAGATACCCTCTTATTCTTAACTTATTCGGTTGGAGTTGCGAGTTCATGTCATCAGTAATCCCGTTGTTACACGCACAACGCACGACGTCGCACGATAATGCACGACGTTATTACACGCACAACGCACGACGTCGCACGATAACGCACGACATCGCACTATAACGCACGACGCCGCACGAAGTCGCTCGACGCCACGCAACGCCACACCAAGTCGCCGCAGTCATATAATCCACATTATCTACCATCAAATAAATGGAGAGATTTAATTACAAAAGCTTAACTTTAAAGCCACGAGATGAGAGTCTATCGCTATTTATTGTTTCCAGAGCGAGGGAACGTTAAACTCGCTTTATGTCGTTCTATGATTCTAAACAGGGATTGTCTAAATGTCTATCCATTGAAGTATTTGCCTGATTACATTTTTACTGCGGCTTACTCGGTACGTTAATTATTTAATTACGGAAAGTTCTAATACAGTTTAACGTTATCGAATTGTTTAAGCTATGGTGAATTTTGTCGAGCGAAGCGGTGTAGGTAGAAAAAAAGAGTCGTAATATAAATCGCTGGGTCGGCAGTCTGAAACGGGGCGGTGCACAGCCGTCCCAATATATTTTTCTTCCAATTGACTGCCGGACTATCTACGGAATGGTGGACCGACATAGATCCCTGGGGCGCCCCGACCACCCGACCCGACCATCTTAGTGCACGTTCAAAACTGGATGTTACCGCGGGCGGGCGTGATGTTGATCGAATGATTCATTACAATGAAGATGTAACAGAAATTGAATGATATCAAACTTCCAAATCATGTTCAACAAACCTACTTCGTTCAAACGCTGTAATAAAAACGGATGGAATTCCTAATAACTTTGTTAGAGAGCAATGCGCTCTGCGAGTACACAGACACACTGACTGAGCACTATGAGCCAGTCGTGGAGTTAATTATACAAAAAGCTAATACAAGTGAGCGTGGTATTAATGTGCAGCTCCCAGAACTTATAGAGATGCCTCTCTGTTACTCCTAGGAAACAATTTTCATTCCCACTACAGACGATACCGAATACCTACCGAAGCGATATCATTTCATCAATTTATAAGTTCCGCACATAAACTGATAGTTTAATTCGATGGTCTAGTTATTGTTATACTTGTTCCGGCTGTATTACCTATTCAATTAATAATTTAGCTTCAATCAATTCAATTTCAAAATTGTCATCTTATTGATAAAAGACACCACGGCACTTTGGTCTTTGTCTAATGGTTTTGGTTATTCAAAGTCACATTTCCTTCTTCAAATAAAAGACGTCATATTGCGTTTCACACGCTCTAAGTCTATGCCTTTATCCAAATTATCTAGGTGCCACAATATCCTGTGTAGTGTCTCAGTTTGTACTCGTCTGCACAATGATTAGTGGTGCACCGCTCTGTGAGCTCAATAAATCCCTGATCTGATTGTTCTTACTACTGCTCGCAATATCATCATCATTCTTCTGCCCTTGTCCCAATTTATTTGGGGTCGGCGCAACATGTGTTTTTCTTCCATATTTCTCTATCAGACGTCATCTTGTTAGACAGTAGTAGGTACTACTAGCAATAATGAGAGCAATTAATGTCACTATTCTATTCAAAAACTGTATTTCCTTGCCACGTTTAGAAGGAATTCATCCGATTCAGTTTCTTTACTTCTCTACGCAGAATTCTGTGTAAAAGGTCATTACGTATATTACGTACTTTGGGACTGCTCGTACAGTAGTACCTAGGTATGTCCGTTTCCTTGGCTTCCTTTTCCTTGTTCTGAGTCTACGACGCACGACGTCGTCGGCGGCGCGTCGTTAAGTGTGTTCAATAAATCAGTCTCTGTCGCCGCCACGCGCTCCCAATTGTTCCCACTTCGGTTTTTTCCTCCCAATCGCACATTTCCGTCGATGCTAATATCTCTTGGCGTCACTTCGCATTATTTCATTCCCCTCCACATTCTCGGAATTCATTACAATCGACCGCCGAAATAAAGAGGTCGCCAACTCACCATCGATCGGCATTCAATACAATTTGCGGTAAAACGTAGCGTTGAGATTTCCGCTATTTGGAGTGCGCTCCATAAAGTATTCCCTAAGGCATATTAGCATAGAAGGTGGCACATCGCGTCTCTGTAACTTTATAGCCGGACTCGGGGCTCTGAACGCGAGTGAGCTCATAACATAACAACTCGCAGTAAGCCCACCACTGACCTTGTCGGGGTTACAATGTCATACTTCACTATTTTGGCAGAGGTTTCACTCAAAAAGGTGGCATGCAGTGAAGCTATGGTTAACATGGCGTTTGTGATAACCCCTCAAACGTTTGGCCTGTATTGCGCAACTCCGCAGAGCTGTCAGTGCGCCCGGCCGAAATCGTGTAATTTAGACTCTAGACAGGCAATATTTGGCATTTAATCCGACCCGGTCCACGAAATCTCCAGGAGATTCCCACCAGACGCGCGTTTTTTGACAGAAATCTCCTGGAGATTTATTAGCGGACGGGAGGTTAGCTATCTCAGTAGTAATTCAACAACTTGTCACTCGCCGGAGTTTTAGCATTCCCTTTAGTCATTCAAGTTTGCTGTTTATGGCGCTGGATGATACATATAGGAAAACCTTCCATTATATATTTTGGAATCATAAGAACAACTGGCGGTTTAGTGTTATTATTTCGTTAGAGACCTTCCTGTGCGCTACGTTAGGTAGATATGCATCGTGGTTCTACTGCGTGTGCGTTGTCACAGCAGTGTTCGATGCGATCAGGAGCGTTGATCTGCAGGCTTAGCACGAGAACGTGGAGAAGCGTCTTGTCGACGGAAGAGTAGACAAAATGATGTTACCATGTAGACAGTACGACGGCAACAAAGTAGGAAGAGTCAACTGCACTTTACGAAATTCACTTTTTTACATAATTCGACTCAGAATTATTTGTTATTTCATAGCATTTTTTTTCTGTTTAATTCTCAATTTTTACAAATATGTAATATCCGCTGTGCTGAACCGCTGTACTAACACGCGCGCGGGGAAAACCGTTGAGCGCCCCACCCGCGGGTGCCCGCGGTAATATTGTAAACAAAACCGATTTGCATCGTAGCTTCTTGGAATTTTGTGACCGTTGAATGTTTCTTAGAATGCTAGTGAGTAGGGCTTTATAGTAATGTACGTTTTGTTTGAAAGTATGACTTGTTTTCATTTTCGAAATTGCTTGTAAAAAATAAAAAATAAATTTTTAATTACACTTTCAAAGAAATGACTCTAGTAAAAAAAAACAAGCGATGACCTATATGTTTTATGGTTTAAAATGCATGGTGTGTTTATTCTTAGCACGAAACATAAATAAAACCATATACCTTAATACAATTTTCATTAATTACAAGCATTCCAATGTGAACAAAAACCTTTTGTTTACAAAAAGTTTTGCAACTACAGACTAAAAATAATCTTTCCATAGATGATTGACTAGTCGCATAGAGGGTTGGCGTACCTCAAATTCCTCGGAAATAGATAGTGCATCAAACTAAATGTATGGAATTAGAAAGGACTCCTTAATAGTGGTGGAACAAGGTTCAAACCAAAATCAGATTTGCGTGGGATGACTTTACTCCCACGAACCACTACTTAAATAAAAAAATGGGATGAATTTCATCCCATGTGTAATTAGCGGTTAAAATAATAAGTCACGCATATAAATGCAGAGGCGAGCCCGTAGTGCCGGATAACAAACGATTCTCAACGTGTTTTATATGGAATTTTTCACTTTTTATATGGATAATACGAAAAAGGGGGTCGAAATTTTCATTATTTTTGCGACAGGTTACACCGTGTCCGAGATATAAGCAAAAGAAGAGAGGAAAAAATGATTTTGTAGATAGCCGTTTATACTTTGCGGCCGTCGAGTAGAAAGTTTACTACTGTCTTTAGCATGGCGATTACAAAATCGAATTGTCTTCACTACCCTAGACAACTTTCTTCCGAAATAGTCTACATGAAACCCGGCCAAGTGCCAGTCGGACTCGCGCACGAAGGGTTCCGTACCATTATCTATCGCACAATGAAGGGTTCCGTAGTTGGGATGAATTTATCCCAACAACAAACTTAACAATGTGGTTGAAAAACATGTTCTCCCATACATTCCAACTGCAAATGTAATTTTGTACGCACAATATTGAGAGATTTGCCATGTTATTTTAAGACCATAGACTTCTTATAGATTTTCCTGTAATCTATAGGTATAGAATTATTTCCTGTATTTTTTTCAAAATTTTATGCTAAATAGTTTCGGAGATGAAGCGGGGGAGTGGTCAATTCTCGTCTATTTTCTTAAATAACTTTAAAACAGTTTATTTATAAAATAAAATATATAAAAAAATATATTTGAAACCCTCACAGTAAGCCCTTTCATTTGATATATCGCACGCGCTACAGTTTACAAAACTTTTATTTTTTATTTTCTTACTTGCTCCTCAAAATTGATCCCCGTATCAAAATTCATTAATATACATTACACGTCCGTATTTGGGTCACAGAAATACATACTTGTACCAAATTTCAACTTAGTCAATCCATTAGATTCGGAGCAAATTGACTGTGACAGACGGACAGACAGACAGACAGAAAGACACACAAGTGATTTTATAAGGGTTCCGTTTTTCCTTTTGAGGTACGGAACCCTAAAAAGAAAATTCAGTAGGTGAATAATAATAATATGGAGCCCCCTTAAATATTTATTTTATTCTGTTTTTAGTACTCGTATTTGTTGTTATAGCGGCAACAGTACTACATACATAATCTGTGAAAATTTCAACTGTCTAACTGTCACGGTTCATGAGATACAGCCTGGTGACAGACGGACAGACAGAAGGACAGCGGAGTCTTAGTAATAGGGTTCCGTTTTACCCTTTGGGTACGGAACCCTAAAAAAGGACCTAGACAAAGATCGCTATAAACTAAAGACAAAATGATGAATTGTAGAAGGAATTCCACTACACTTTGTATAGAAAAGGTTGTCTACTCTTCGTAGAGTGGTCATGCTAAGTCCACTGTCTCCAGCTTTTTGTACTAAGATTGAGCGCCCTGTTGTCTACTCTTCGTAGAGATAGACCAGTGGTCATGCTAAGTCCACTGTCTCCAGCTTTTTGTACTAAGATTGAGCGCCCTGTTGTCTACTCTTCGTAGAGATAGACCAGTGGTCATGCTAAGTCCACTGTCTCCAGCTTTTTGTACTAAGATTGAGCGCCCTGTTGTCTACTCTTCGTAGAGATAGACCAGTGGTCATGCTAAGTCCACTGTCTCCAGCTTTTTGTACTAAGATTGAGCGCCCTGTTGTCTACTCTTCGTAGAGATAGACCAGTGGTCATGCTAAGTTCACTGTCTCCAGCTTTTTGTACTAAGATTGAGCGCCCTGTTGTCTACTCTTCGTAGAGATAGACCAGTGGTCATGCTAAGTCCACTGTCTCCAGCTTTTTGTACTAAGATTGAGCGCCCTGTTGTCTACTCTTCGTAGAGATAGACCAGTGGTCATGCTAAGTTCACTGTCTCCAGCTTTTTGTACTAAGATTGAGCGCCCTGTTGTCTACTCTTCGTAGAGATAGACCAGTGGTCATGCTAAGTCCACTGTCTCCAGCTTTTTGTACTAAGATTGAGCGCCCTGTTGTCTACTCTTCGTAGAGATAGACCAGTGGTCATGCTAAGTCCACTGTCTCCAGCTTTTTGTACTAAGATTGAGCGCCCTGTTGTCTACTCTTCGTAGAGATAGACCAGTGGTCATGCTAAGCCCACTGATGTCACTTTAGTTTACTATGCGTTTCAACTAGTATACTTCGCACGATAGCTGTCAAATTAGTACTGCCAGCAAAAAAAAAAAATACTGTTAACAAAAAACATGTTATATTTTTTTATTCATAGATTTCATTATTTTTGTAACTATTTTTAGAAAATGTTATTTCTTGAATTCCATAAATAGATAATTTTGGATAAATTAATAATATATGGAAACAGTATTCATTAAAAAATTATGACATGATAATGTGTGTAGGTGCCACTGACGGTAATCTTGCAGCAGCAAGACAACTGTCTAAGTTCTGTGTACCTTTTGTGTTTGTTGTCCTTATTGTGAATAAGTTCATGTGCTAAAACTATGAGTGTACTTATGTGTACCTACGTGTGTAAAGCTGCGCAGGATTTGAAAAGGAAAATGGTATGTACAAACTTAATAATTATTACCGTACTGATCATTTCACTCGCGCGATGAGGCAACAGCTTGCCAGGTCAAAGGACGCGACAATACCTAGATACCTACGGCCTGCGGTCATTGATTTATTTGGCTCCGCCTATCTAGGGTTGCTACGACATAGCAAAATTAAAATATTATTTGTATTTTGTAAGAGAAAACCGAAATTATTTAAAGTTGAGATATGACCATGGCGACCTTCCAGAATAACTAATAGTGTATTAAACAATACACTGTTTTCGGTATAACAGGGGTATTTTGAATCACACTGTATATCTACTTAACTTCACGAATTTTTTTGTTATCATTGTCCACTCTGTTTCTTCATATTTGTTAAGTTTGTGCGTTAGAGTGAACTTTCAACTCAATATTAATTCGAATAGAGGGGCGGTGCTCCATCGTAGAGCACGAGAAATCGTTTTTAATGCGCAATTTCACATTGAACCGAATGTAATTTTTCGCGAGTATTGCGAAACCAAATGGCGTCTTGACAGTACTATTCTTACTTGGCACGCATAGTAAAGCTCTCGATGCGAAGGGGCGCGGGGAGAGGTGCGGGTCGCGGGGGGCACGCGGTAATCTTCGCGTACATTGTAAGTGACAGCGCTTCCGTTAGTGCCGCCGCGGTTGCCAATATAATGTATACAAGATTGATGCGTAAAGTGACAATGATTATGAGTGCACACTAATTGCTCAAGTTCTTGCGCAGGTCGCGCGGTAAGACATGGAGCCGCCTCGCGCCCGCGCACAGCTCACGTTCCGAGCTTTGCGATAAGAGATCTGCGTCGTATTTCATATTGTCGTTTGAGATCTGCTCAGAGATAGTTGAATTGTCTGATATTTGATTGTATATTTCTTTGACTCCTTATATCCTATCTATGAGTGATCTGTAATTCTGAACCCTCCTACCTCAGACATCTTTTTCTATTTAAGATTGTGCATTTTATTAAGTAGTGCTTGTAATATGATGTTGAGATAAAAAACAAATAATTAAAAAAAATAAATCGACTTCAAAAAGAAATTAACACAAAATTATGAAATAATTTTAATTTCGGAAGTCGATGTCTTGGAAACTGTATTTTAATTTTTTGCCACCGACTTCTGAAATTAAAATTATTTCATAATTTTAAGTTAATTTCTTTTTGAAGTAGATTTATTTTTTTATTTTTTTTTATTTCGTAATTTTTAGTTTTTAGTAAAAACGGAATATTTGTTTGTAATAAATAGTTTACTGTTGTTATAAATATTGCACTAGAATTTGACCAAGGTTTTAGGATGTTTTTTCCCTTTGACACCACACCCGTAGCTCGTATCAAGAAGCCAGGCCGTCACACTTACACGTTGAAGGTTAGATCATCCTAACTATTGCCATTACTAAGGACCAATAAGCACATACCTGGTCATCATCAGACCTTCAGAAAGTATCATGTAGTAGCACCCGTGCTCAATTAGATAAATGTTGAAAGCTGGGTCATCCTAACTATTTCCATTACTGAGGACCAATAAGCACTTACCTGGTCATCATCAGACCTTCATAAAGTATAATGTAGTAGCATCCGTGCTCAATTAGTTAAATGTTGAAAGCTAGGTCATCCTAACTATTTCCATTACGGAGGACCAATAAGCACTTACCTGGTCATCATCAGACCTTCAGAAAGTATCATGAAGTAGCATCCGTGCTCAATTAGATAAATGTTGAAAGCTAGGTCATCCTATCTATTTCCATTATTGAGGACCAATAAGCACTTACCTGGTCATCATCAGACCTTCAGAAAGTATCATGAAGTAGCATCCGTGCTCAATTAGATAAATGTTGAAAGCTAGGTCATCCTATCTATTTCCATTATTGAGGACCAATAAGCACTTACCTGGTCATCATCAGACCTTCAGAAAGTATCATGAAGTAGCATCCGTGCTCAATTAGATAAATGTTGAAAGCTAGGTCATCCTATCTATTTCCATTATTGAGGACCAATAAGCACTTACCTGGTCATCATCAGACCTTCAGAAAGTGTCATGTAGTAGCACCCGTGCTCAATTAGATAAATGTTGAAAGCTGGGTCATCCTAACTATTTCCATTACTGAGGACCAATAAGCACTTACCTGGTCATCATCAGACCTTCATAAAGTATAATGTAGTAGCATCCGTGCTCAATTAGATAAATGTTGAAAGCTAGGTCATCCTAACTATTTCCATTACGGAGGACCAATAAGCACTTACCTGGTCATCATCAGACCTTCAGAAAGTATCATGAAGTAGCATCCGTGCTCAATTAGATAAATGTTGAAAGCTAGGTCATCCTATCTATTTCCATTATTGAGGACCAATAAGCACTTACCTGGTCATCATCAGACCTTCAGAAAGTATCACGTAGTAGCATCCGTGCTCAATTATCGGTGGCAAAAAACTATAATACAGATCCCAAGACACCGACATCCGAAATTAAAGTTATTTCATAATTTTTAGTTAATTTCTTTTTAAAGTAGATTTAATTTTAGGGTTCCGTACCTCAAAAGGAAAATCGGAACCCTTATAGGATCACTCGTATGTCTATTAATAATTATTATTGTCTGTCCGTCTGTCACGGCCAATTTGCTCCGAATCTAATAGACCGATTAAGTTGAAATTAAGTACACGTATGAATTTTTGTGACCCAAACACGGACGTGTTACGTAAATAAATTAATTTTGAATATGGGGGTGAACTTTGCGGGGCAAATAAGAAAATTAACATATCAAATGAAAGGGCTTCCTGTAAGAGTCTCAAATGTATTTTTTTTTTAATAATTTTGAAACAAACCATGTTAAAGTTATTTAAGAAAATAGACGAAAATCGACCATTCCCCCCTTGTCTCCTAAAGTACTGAGCCTAAAAATTTAAAAAAAATATAGAAGATAGTTCAATACCTATAGATTACAGGAAAACCTATAAGAAGTCGATGGTCTTAAAACGACATGGTAAATCTCTCAATATTGTGCGTACAAACTTACATTTGTCCATAGTTAAACAAAAAGGATCCAACCCACATTAAGTGTTGTGGGTTGGATCTTTTTCGTTTAACTATGGACATTAGTCAATGGAAGTAAAAAAAAAGTTTTTCAACCTTTTTTCAAATGAAAGAAAGGGCTTACTGTGAGGGTCTCAAATATATACTTTTTTATAATTTTAAAATAAACTGTTTTAACATTATTTATTACCGAAACTACAGAGCCTAAAATTTTGAAAAAAAAAAATATAGTAAATAGTTCAATACTTATAGATTATAGGAAAACTTATAAGAAGTCTATGGTCTTAAAATAACATGGTAAATCTATCAATATTGTGCGTACAAACTTACATTTGCAGTTAGAATGTATGGGAAAACATGTTTTTCAACTACAATGTTAAGTTTTTCTTGGGATAAATTCATCCCAACTACGGAACCCTTCGTGGTCCGACACGCTCTTGACCGGTTTTTTATTATTAACATATCACTATTTCGCACCAAAAATCCGCTATTTTGTTTTTTTTTCAAACACCTATCTAAAGCCACTTGGGTTTTTAAGATGGATATAACGGTACCTTAACTGTCGAAATCCATTCAGCCGTTTGGAACATACGAGGCAATAAAGAAATTTACAAATATACAAGATACGCGCGAAAAACCCAACCCTTCCATGGCAGTCGCGTAAAAACAGTGGAGCTATTCGAACACAATGAGTCGCAAGCTCCGTTGTGTCGGAAATGGCGTCACTCATAACTCGCAAACAGGAGAACAAGCTTTTTTTTTAAACCGCATGCTGCCTCCCGCCTTCGTCTTCGGAAGACAGGAAGCCGAATGAAGGCATTATTTTTAAAACGTTATTACTCGCAGCTAATGTATTCATAGGTTGCGGTTATAAGCGATGCCGCCTCGCCCTCAAAGCTAAGCCACAGAAGGACAGTTAACATACCTTTAACAGATCTGATGATAAAACCACTAATCTATATAATTACATTTAAATAACAAATAAATAAACAAATCTGAATACTAGAGCAAAAGTAAAGTAGAGTAAGAATAAAGTAAGATATCAACAAGACTGAAGACAAACCCTTGCGGCCCTGTAGGTAGCTGAATGTTTTGAAATAAAAATATGACTCCAGATGATTGATTCTTTCAAGGCCAACACTGCATTGAAGACTTGCAGAGTAAGCCTTCTACTTCTCCTCGTACCTTATCGCCCCGCGGCCGCTGCTTACTCTTGCCGCTGACACGGACCTCATCCATATTAACGCGGAGCCGACAATTTGTTGTTGTTACAAAGTTGAAGAGAAGCGCGCGGACATTGCCCCCACCGTTCCGGCAACAAAAGTTTCCCCAGGGTTTTATTTTACCGACTGAAATTGTAATTTTTGTCTGTAGACCGTGACTTGCTGCATGAGTATGCATGTTCCTTGGATCAAGACGTTTTCTTTCCTATGAGCAGACACAAAACGCACTAAGGGATCATCACTACATCAGCCCATGCATCATCAATATTATAATTTGTACTAGCTGCAACCCGCGACTTCGTTCGCGTGAAATTGTAAGATAAACAATATACTAAAATAACAGCCACATCAGCTATCTGATACTGAAAGTCCCGTCAAAATCGATCCAGCCGTTTCCGAGATTAGCCAGAACAAACAGACAGACAGACACACAGACAGACAATTTTTCGAAAACAAATTTTTGTTTTTTGTTATAAGTACTGTATAAACTTTCATATGCATTTAGTAAAAATGTCGAACATTGTAGCTAAGACTAGGTCGTGAAGGCTCCCTCATCTCTCGGCTCACAATAGTTCATTAGGTGTCAGTGTACCAGCGCTCCGTGTTCCTGTTCAGTAGAGGACGCGCACGTCGTGACGTGTTGTGGCAGTAACAGTGTTAGCTGCTGAGTTGTGACGCGACTGATTCAATTTACTGCCGCCTCGCACCCCCGGCTGGGCGGTCGTGTGACGTCACGGAAGCTGGAGCAATAAGAAATAATCCGACGAGCAGCGCACGCGGCACGACGTCACTGCAAATATCAAATATTAATCTTTCATTTGTAATCATTAATTGAATATTAAGTTTCTCATTTTAACGAAATATTCAATTATTCACAGCATTTGGTAAATCTGTATTGCAAGTTGAGGAATGTGAAGAGAAAAGAATTGTGCTATAACAATGAAATAGGTAGTCTAATTTTATGATTAGGTATATTATATAATATAATATTCAAAATATCTGTACCTGTGTGTGTTTTGTATTTCAATTTATTTGTTTCTCTTTAAATATGATTGGGCTACGGATATACAGAGTTATTTGTAAAACACTGGTGTTGAAGCAATATGCTATGAACGGGAAAAAGCTATTGTGGATAAATGTAGTGCAGCCGAGTCTGCATCTCGTGTCTCGACGTTACGTCGAGTTGTTGGCCCATGGTACTAGCAACCTCTTAAGGGCTCATTGTACTCATCATTATGAACAACTTTTACTATGGGACAATCAGCTGTTCAGTACATTTATGTTCGCATAATTCGTCAAAATAATAATAATACTTGTGAGTAAAATGTGAATAAACTAATCTAACTAATATTACAAATGCGAAAGTTTGTTTGTTTGTTACCTTTTCACGCCTAAACCACTGAACCGATCATCCTGAAATTTTGCATATACGTTGTCACGTGTACAGGCACGGACATAGGGTAACTTTCATCCCGAAAAAATACTGTTCCCGAGGAAAACAACAATAACGTCTTTATGATAATAGATGGCGCCACGTGTCTTTCGAATCATGATTGAATTATATTATTATAGAAACTTTATCATTAGTAGTGTGTTAGAGTTTAAAAAAAATTAAGTATCTAATACATTTTGTGAGTCTAGAGTGTCGATAGACTGGTTTTTCATAATACTATAAATGCGAAAGTGAGTTTGTTTGTTACGCTGTCACGCAAAAACCGCTGAAGGGATTTGGATAAAATTTGGCACATGGGTAGACTATGACCTGGAATAGGACATAGGATACTTTTGTTCCTGGTAGTGCGTTCCCATGGGATAATTTCCGATAACCACGCGGGCGAAGCCGCAGGCAAAAGCTAGTGGAAGATATATGACAGTGCTACAAAAAAATATCGTATAGATGCATTTTTTTTTTTAACTGAACAGACAGCTGTGCTGCTGGGGAGTTTGTAGCGCCACTTCTTCTCCCCAGCTAAAGCACTAGGAAGTGGTGAAGGGCGGGCGTTTTGGGGGACTGTCTTATGTAATTTTGACGGTCAAAAAGTGCTGATTCTCAGCCTAGTTTGAATAAATGACTTTTGATTTTGATTGATTTTTATCATTGACGATCCGGTACAATTTTGGAAATTTGTTAAAGAGAAGAAAAAGGATCGGAGGTAGACACAAAATATGAAAAGACTGAAGTGAACAATCGAGCGGCAGCCCACGCCTTTGCCAGCTATTTTGCATCCGTGTTCCATGCAGATAAACCTGTGTTGAACCTGGATATGGCTGCTAAAGCTGCACATAATTATCGGGATGCAGCATCCGTTTCGATCGCAGCTGTTGATGTGATCGATCTGAGTAAGACAGTGAGGCGCCTCAAGCCGCGATCATCTGATGGACCTGATGGCATTCCTGTATTTCTAGCTAAAAATTGTATCTCGGTTCTTGCAGGGCCTCTAGTGTATCTTTACAATCATTCACTGACTCAGTCGAGATATCCTGAAAGCTGGAAGTTATCCAGAGTCACTCCTTTACCCAAAGGTGAGGAAGGCACGAATATTTCTTCTTACAGACCTATTGCAGTCCTATCTGTTTTTGCTAAGATCTTCGAGGCTATTCTAAGTGATCGCATTAATAGCCAAATCGGTCACCAACTACATAGCAGTCAGCATGGGTTTAGTAGCGCGCGCTCCACCACCAACAACTTGGTCGCGCATGTAGTTTATGTCTGTTCGCTAATGGATAGGCGTAAGCAGGTCGATGCGGTTTACTTCAACTTCCGAAAAGCCTTCGATTTGGTGGATAATATACAGTTGGAAAAATGAGCGGTTATTGGATTCACGCCAAAGCTGCTCAAATTTTTTGCTGTTATCTAAATAATCGTCGTCAATATGTGAGATTAAAAGAATACGATTAAATAATCTACTTCACTAGGTCAGGCAGGAGTAACTAAGGGTAGCACGGCGAGA
This sequence comes from Dicycla oo, assembly GCA_948252095.1. NCBI lineage: Eukaryota > Metazoa > Arthropoda > Insecta > Lepidoptera > Noctuidae > Dicycla > Dicycla oo. The sequence continues at coordinate 21,667,197 of OX411735.1, read as the reverse complement.
CCCTTGCTTTTCGTGATATTTATAAATAACTTACCGGATGTTGTTTTGACCTCCGAGTGTCTCCTATTTGCGGTTGATCTAAAGCTAAGTCTGGGTGTCGAAAACTGACGCGGTGGCATTACAGAGAGATATTGATGCGGTATCTAAATGGAGTCAAGACAACCACCTTCCATTCAATAGGTAATCTCAAATGTAAAATAATAACGTTTTGACGAAAATCACAGCCCATGATTATTAATTATAATTTGACTGACGCTCTTTTAAATAGAGTTTATGAGATTAGGGATTTAGGATTAGATTGCAAATTAGACTTCCACGCGTTACCAAAATTTGCAAGTCTGCACACAAAACGTTTGGGTTTGTCATGAGGACTGCATCACAGTTCGATAACATAGGGGTTGCAAAAGTATGGTACAACGCTTATGTACGCAGTAAACTTGAGTATGGTGCTGTTATTTGAAATCTATATGACGAAAAGTATGCTCTAATGTTTGAAAAAATACAACGTTTTGCTAGATGGATATACAAGAAACAGTACGGATACTATCCCTACCTATATCCTTCTTTATTTGTCTTGGGTATGGTGGACGTGGAAACGTTCAAATTTAGAAGGGCTATGCCTCAAGTTGCGCAATATCTGTCGATAATTCGTAACAAAGTCGATAGTCCCCAAATACTAGAGCGAGTCCGTATCTTGGTCCCCGGGAACATACCAATGGACTCGAAGGGTCAGGTAGCGCCGCGCCGCCGCCCGCGGCTGCTGGAGCGGCCCGCCGCGCGCACCGAGCGCGGGCGACGTGCGCCCACCAACCGCGCACTCCGCAATATCAGGGTCATACTTGCTCAGCACCACGAACTTGACTTATTGGCCGATGGATTAGGACATTTGTATAATAAATTTCGTATAATTTTAAATGACATTGCAGCCATACCTTATAACTTATTATTATAGAATTGATTACTATTAATTGACACTAAACTGACATTTTATTTTAAGTATTAATTCATGGTTGTAATTTATTTTTATCATTATTTATAGACTTGGGCATTATTGCGATTTTTATAAAATCTATTGTATAAGGTGACGAGCATGTGTGTATTAAGCCATAATTGAATTGTAAGAAAATTAATCGTATGAGCGTTTTGAATGTCAAATCTGTTAGCTCATAAGACCAATTGAATAAATAAATAAAATAAATACAGTAAGACAGTGTCAGCACCACCATCGATCACTACTTCCGACACGTGCTGATCGTCTCCCGGGAGAGGGACACCACTGCTCGTGCAATAGATGTGGCCACCGCCGCTGGCAAACATCCCGTAACCGACGTCACATTACTACTGGACGATTGACCCTTACGCACACACACGCACAGTGATCTCGGGGGAACACTTTATTATTCGGATGTGCAGAATGTTCGATGCTTTATCACATTTCTTGTGCAGACCTGCAATATTTCCGTAATGTCAGCAAATTACTTATATTGGGGTTCCGTCTCCCAGTTTATGAACACAAAAGACGTGAGGATTCTGAGATTCTGATCAAATTATGTTGTGAAAATATTCGGCGGTCGTCGGATTCGTAGAAAATTGTACACAAGAATAGCTCGGCTCGTCGTTCGGATCGTCGGCTGTGAAGCTAACGATCCAGCTGGGACAGACGCCTGGAAAGTAGCTAACGATCGACGGGCTCATTGCCTCTGCTAATAATCGTATAATTAAGCAATTCCAGCGCGAACTGGAACAAAACACAGCTTTCTATCGTATCTTGTGCATAACGTTGGTGGCGACGTTAAGCGCTTCAGCGAGTGCGGCCACGTGAGTGCCATCGATCAACTCAATGGAAAGTAATAAAGCGATTTATGGTCGCATATCTGCGACGTACACACAAGACATGCAGGAGTTAAAGGGGGACAGAGGGTGAGCGGGGAAGGAGATAATGAGGCAATGTGAAAAGTTCTTGGAAAGCACCATTTGGTGAAGTGGAACTGATGATGAAGATAACAGATGGCCACCGGAACTACTCAATAATAAATATTTCACGGGTTGCGATTCGATTAAGTACCTACTTTAATAGTATAATAATAAGTTGCTAAGTAATTTATGCTCGTCACAATGCTTATGGTGATGTGGAGTTCTCCTGGTACTTACCAGGAGAACTCCTCAACAATTAAAGTCCCTGCATCGGGAAAAGAAATATTTTGTAAAAGGTGATTATCAGTTGACATTAAGATATATATTTTTTTAAATTTGTGATGGCTTTTGACTCTAGTCTAGGTCACAGGTGACAGAGACAAAGTCGACGATGGAGTGAGCTTACCCAGAAGAAGCCTGTTCACTCTCACTTTGAAGAGATTAGGGTTGCATGCGTTCGGAAACACAGACGCAGGTAGTGAGTTCCACTCCTTTGCTGTGCGCATTATAAAATACATTTGGAAGCGCTTAATGCGAATTGGTGGAATAGCAACCAGGTAAGGATGGTAGCTGGCAGTGCGTCTAGATGTCCGATGGTAGAAGGGGGCCGGTGGAATGAGGTCGTGGAGTTCTCGGGCACACTCTCCGAAGTACAATCTTTAAAAGACCGACTAGCAGGCAACCTTGCGGCGATGAGCCAAGCTATGAAGCTTGGCATCCACCAGTTTTACGTCGCCAATGAGCCTCTTAGCTCTGCGTTCCACCGAGTCAAGCGCGGCTAGTTGGTACTTGGCAGATCCATCCCAAAGGTGACTGCAATACTCCATGCAGGATCTGTCCAGGCGTAAAGTATCGCTTCACCCTATTTAGGATTCCCAGTTTCTTGGCCGCAGTTTGGGCCTTGTACTCGATGGTGGCGCCGAAGTTGAGACTAGATGTCAACTCCATGCCTAGAAGCTCAAGTCGATCAGTTTATTTTAATTAAACTACTTCCAAAAAAGTCCACAAAGTGAAAAATAACTAAATAACTTTAATTTCGGAAGTCGGTGGTTAAAAAGTAAAATACAGATCCAAAGACACCGACTTCTAAAATTAGTTTGTTTTCACTTTGTGGGGCTTTTTGGAAGTGGGTAGATTTTTGGAAGTCGTTGATTTTTTTGTAAAAAATTTTTATGTAATCTCCTGCAGCAACAATAAGCAATATTCTATTCTAAACTACGAGTATACTCAAATCCACAAACACAATAAAACCGGGTTTCATGATTGAACAATGTTCTAAAATGTCTTTGTTTCAATAAACATGTTTAGTTTATCTCTTTACTGGACGTTCAGTGTCCCCGGCTCAGCACAACTTGCCTCAGAGCGTCGTCTGTCACTGAACTCGTCACTTCTCTTTGTATTCTCTCTCTCTCTTTACTATCTCATCACTCCGCCACTCATGGCCCGTCTCTCTGTGCGTATGATCACAAACTAACGCAATACGTTCTGTGATTGCATCCCCAATTCCCCGTGTTCGTGGCTCACCAACAATCCCTTTGAGTCAATAATTTAGCGGAACATTTCAATAGTTTAATACAAGTAGTTAACAAAGCGTCCTTTGTTCCTTGTGTACCGCGCTCGGGCGCTAGGCTAACAACGCGCTCCCACACAACTCGCTACTCCAATGAGAAAGAGTGTTGAAATAACAAAACGCAAGTTTTAAGAAGTTCCTTTTGTACTGCGAACTGTTCTTTGTGCTCTAGCTGATGACGTGAGCGTCGGCTGTACTGCACTCGATGTAATATCAAAACATTGCTAAATTAATTTGGCGTTACAGCGTACTTTATAAATGTCCAAGGCAATATTATTTCTTTCAACATAATATTTCCTTGGACATTTATAAAGTACCTACGTGTAATGAGGAGTTATATAAAAAATTATATATTATATATTAAAAAACAAAAAATCCATCTGCACAAACACATAACTGAAAAGAGAAAAACAAGCATTATCTATAATCTATAGAATGTTGGTATCGCAGGGGCGGACAAACAAAAGTTACACCATATTTTAGGTTATTGGTGTGTCCCCGCATGCGATACCAACATTCAATTTATTATAGGTTTTTACACCGACATGGTCACTGACATTGCAAGTGCCATGATCGCGGACAAACTGTTTATCCGTGATCATGGCACTTGCAACAGTGCCGAAATATCGGAAACTCGAATCAATTAATATACATGGTAAATATCCCGTTTTAAGTTCTAATAATAATTATTATTAACTTTATTTCAGACAACAAAAAACATCCATAATTGTGTTAGTGAGTACTTAAGATCTATGTTAGTATATCACAATTTCAACAACAAAATGAAAACAAAAAATAAAACAAATCAGGATCACACAACAGAGTCAATAGATGTTGACACATGGAGTGCAATCCAGTGCCTATGGAAAGGACCGTCTAGCCGGTCCGCAATTACTTTCAGAATGCTGTTGGAGCTTGTTCGGATACGGTGCCAAATGGAGGCCGCTCTTTTTCTCATGATGGCATGAAAGCCATCAATCTGAGCCTCCATAAACATGCCAGACGCACTACAGCATCTTGGCAGCCCCAACAACATCCTAAAGGCGTTGTTATACTGCACACGAAGGGCATTGAGTGCCCGCTTAGTACAGCTGACCCACAGGGTGCACGAATAAAACGATTGGCAGTATGCCCTGAACATTGTGTACTTCACCTCATTCCCTGCGAGCCAGCATGTTCCCACGGACAGCCAACGCCCTTCATTCCCTCTCAACGTCCACGTCATCTGCAAGCTCATCCGTGACCCAGTGACCCAAGTACTTCACCTGCGTCGCTCTTTTCAGCGGTACACTATCTAGTGTAACAGCTGGAACGGTATCGACATTAAAGTTCCGCGGTAGGAATACCAACAACTCGCTTTTGTTCGGATTGTACTTGAGCCCATGAGCCGCGGCTAATGATAATGATTATAGGTTATTCTTGTTTTTCTCTTTTCAATTATGTGTTTGTGCAGGAGGGATTTTTGTTTATTTAATATTTTGTTTTATTTCAATCTTTTTAGTTATAGTAATATTTTGTATTTCCAGATACAATATTAAATAATATATAGCCATAGCTATACAATTTATTTGTTTCGTTTTAAATATGATTAGGCTACGGATATTTATCAATTGTTTAATTAACCAATTTATTGTTCCTAATAAAATTTAAACATATATAATATATATTTTTGTAATCCCCTTTTAATTTCCTTTATTTTGTTACTCTGCTCGATAGGTTTGGTTATTTTTTTTTTATTAACGTCTATTTCGCGCCAAAAATCCTCCATCTTGATTTTTTTTTCAAATACCTATGGCCAACAAAAACAACCAACTACCTAAGGACACTTGGGTCTTTAAGACGAATAAAACGATACCTTAACTGACGAAATCCCTTCAGTAGTCATCTAAAACTATTCTAAAATTCAAGCTGATAGCGTTAGTAGTTCTTGAGATATGCAGCTGTGACAGCCAGACAGACAGACAGACCGAGTCGCACCATAAGGGTTCCTTTTTACCATTTTGGTACGGAACCCTAAAAATGTACAGGCGAATTGATAACCTCCGCCTTTTTGGAAGTCGGTTAAAAATTGTCAGTCATGGGGACTGCCGACAGAAGGTGACGCGGTGACTCGGTGACGCGGTGACGCGAACTCATAACACTTCCCCACTAAACATGGACGCACTCAACTCGACTAAACAAGTTGTCACTTCAAATGTAACAAATACCGACGTTAAGTTCTCAATAAACATACTAGATGCGAGTAGCGGCACATACGAGTAAAACAAACCAAATCTGTGCGACGATAGTTCCTCGTCTGTATGACTGTATGTGTGTGTGTGTGTGTGTGTGTAAATTACTGCATCTCTGTCTGTGTGTGTGTCGTGCTGCGTACCACTAAGCAGTGAAACGCACAGAATTGCCACTCAGGAAAAGTAAATATTATTTGATAGCTATAAATTAAGACAAGTAGTTTCAGTGTATGGATTTCTTGTCTTGTTGTATTGTATAACTTTTCTCCAAATACTATTTTTGTCCTATATTCATTAGGGTTCCGTACCAAAATGGTAAAAAGGAACCCTTATGGTGCGACTCAGTCTGTCTGTCTGTCTGTCCGCCACAGCTAGATATCAAGAACTACTTTTGGAATAGTTTTAGAAGACGTTTGCCCAACTATTTTGCAAATAAGAAAGAAATAAATATATATATATATTTTTTGCAACAGGGATTAAAAGGGGGTCTTAAAAATTTGAAGTGGAACTACTAGGGCATTTGGGGAAAGAGCGCTGTTTGCACATTCTCAGTCATTATTTCTTTTTTTTTAGGTCGCATAGTTTTCGACTTTTGGTGAAAAATGTAAATAAAAATACCGTTCCCCCCCTCTTTGAAAGGGGGGGGGGGGGCTTTCTCTCCAAAGTTTGCATAAAGATAATCTGAAATTATTCTGTGTGATGGAAGTTTATGTAAAGATTACAGGAAAAATAAAACGATGTCTGTAAATAGCACACTTTTTTATATATGACTAGTAGCGCCCCGCGGTTTCACCCGCGCATGTCTCCAACCCGTAGGAATATCGACATAAAAAGTATTTTATGTATTAATCCAGGTTATACTTCCCAAGCGCCAAATTTCATAAATATCCGTTCCGTGAAGATAGTTTTTGCGTGAAAGAGTAACAAACATCCATCCATCCTCACAAACTTTCTCATTAATAATATTAGTAGGATAGGAATTAGGATGGTAAGGAACCCTTGGTGCGCGAGTCCGACTCGCTCTTGACCGGTTTTATTTTTCGTTGTTGGTGCATTTGCGAACACCTAGCATGTACACATATGTATGTATGTATGGGTACTCACACTCGACCAGAAAAATCTTAACCACGACATATCCATGAAAATTGTAATTGACTTTAAAATCATGTAATACTGTTATATGATTTTAAAGTCAATTACAATTTCATGGCGCGTTCTATTCTGCACCTTTTGCCCCATCTCCTCCAGCAGAGCAAGTGTATCGACCCGCATGCGCCGCGCCGGCACACACGCGCACAGCGCCAGTTCGTCTGCTCTCGCACGTTGTTCAACAATGCCACAGATAACATCGAACTGGCCAAATTGCCTCTCAGCGACATCGTGACCGGAACCATGTAGTAGATTGATGATACCTTCACTATTGGCTAAAAATATCTAGTTCGCCATACGTCGTCGTAGGCAATCTAAAAGATCAGCTACGGTCTACGCTAGTCTACAATGCGGCGCTACGTAAAATCGTAGCGGTTGCTACGGCGTAGCAAAGTTGCTACGCTATTGTTCACTGCAACTTAATTTATGTGGCTATGAAAGTGTTTGCTCTTGAAATGAAAATATGAAACGCAATCAAAGTAGCAATGCAATTAAGGAAGATTTGTGTTTAAAAACACCCAGAATATGATCAAAAGTCCTAATGCGCTGGTTTCAAATAATGTTAATTTAACATTTTAATTTGCGATAATGTCCTGCTAAACATAGCACGGTAAGGTCCCATATTGCCACATCGGCAGCGCGGTACACGGGCACCAAACGGAGCGACACCACGGGGACACCTCAAATAAAATCATCTGAAGAACGTTTTGCACCAACCGAAGAATAAACACAAACAAACATTTTTACAAAAAAAAAAGAACCAATTTCCAAGGAAAAAACACTGCAAAGTGAAAAATAACTTTAATTTCTGAAGTCGGTGTCTTTGGATCACGGTACTCTAGATTTTGCCACCAAGTTCCCAAATTAAAGTTATTTTTCACTTTATAGTGCTTTTTTATGGAAGTGATTGTTTTTTTTTTGTTTGCAAAAAGTTTTTATAGTGAAAACTTTTTTAGGTGCGTTGAGCGATTTTCGGTAGGAGGAAGTCTTACCCCTGCATCAGGGCAGGGACGTTAATTGTTGAGGAGTTGTCCTGGTACTTCACCATCAGCTTCACTTCGCCATGCATTGTGACGAGCATAACTTGCTTAGCAACTATGTTAAAGTAATCGAGTCACAACCCGGGAAACACTTGATATTAAGTAGTTCCGATGGCCAACTGTGGTCTTCATCATTAGTTCCACTTCACCGAATGGTAATTTCCAAGAGCAAATGCACGAGTTACTATAAAAAATACACAAATCGCTTCAGGTGTGCCTATATTATTTGAAGAGCTCCCTCCACTTCTCCAGAAATCCATAATCAGATCATAACCTGATGACAATGAGACCGCTTGGGAAGTATAACCTTTCAAAAAAAAAAAAAGAATATTTCAAATCGGTCCAGATGGACAAATGTAAGTTTGTACGCACAATATTGAGAGATTTACCATGTTATTTTAAGACCATACGTTTTCCTGTAATCTATGCTCTATAGACTTATTTTCTGTATTTTTTTGAAATTTTAAGCTCAGTAGTTTCGGAGATAAAGGGGGAGGAATTGTCACATTTCATCTATTTTCTTAAATGACTTTAAAATGTTGAATGTCTGTGATAAACTATATATATTTGAAACCCTCACAGTAAGCCCTTTCATTTGATATATCGCACGGTACAGTTTGCAAATCTATTTTTTTTTTATTTTTACCCCCATATTCAAAATTCATTAATTTACATTACACGTCCGTGTTTGGGTCACGTGTACCAAATTTCAACTTAATCGGTCCATTAGATTCGGAGCAAATTGGCTGTGACAGACAGACAGACACATGAACCCTTATAGGATCACTTCCTATAAGGGTTCTGTTTTTTCCTTTTGAGGTACGGAACCCTAAAAAGATTCCGACGAACTGAGAACCTCCTTCTTTTTTGAAATTGGTTAAAAATAAGTACCTACGAGATATACTTTTATTATTATTTAGGTTTAATACTTAAAGATTTTGTTCAAAAAGTTTCCTGAAAATGTTCTAATGTAGTCTTTGAACTGTGAGATAAGTATCGCAATGTGGATGATAATGTAAGCAATGGTAATCAGTTATGATGTCCGCAGGGGTGATAAGGGGGGGGGGGGGGGGGGGGTGACAAGGCGAGGGTGAACAAAAACAGCTGCGAACGAGGCGATGACGAGCGAGCGACGTGTAGCCTGTTAGATATTCATGAGGCGCGGTGAGGTCGCGAGGTGAGCCGCACTCTTCCGGAGATTTCTTTAACATTTAGGGAAATGTACTAAAAGCAGTTGAACAACTACGTCAATAATTAGTCGTGTTATAGCTTCTCATATAAGAAAAATTATAAAATCCAAAGTGCACGCCTCACACGCTTATTATATTACAAATTGAAATTAATTGACTATAAGGGATACTTATTGTAAAATAAGTTTTTTAAACCTGGCTCTTGTGATACGAGTACAGTTCCTAGTTCCTAATACAAGAGCTAGGGATACACAGATGTCTGTGATACAGGAGTTCCTAGTACAAGAGCCAGGGCTACACAGATGTTTGTGATCCAGGAGTTCCTAGTACAAGAGCCAGGGCTACACAGATGTTTGTGATCCAGGAGTTCCTAGTACAAGAGCCAGGGATACACAGATGTTTGTGATCCTGGAGTTCCTAGTACAAGAGCCAGGGCTACACAGATGTTTGTGATCCAGGAGTTCCTAGTACAAGAGCCAGGGCTACACAGATGTTTGTGATCCAGGAGTTCCTAGTACAAGAGCCAGGGATACACAGAAGTTTGTGATCCTGGAGTTCCTAGTACAAGAGCCAGGGCTACACAGATGTTTGTGATCCAGGAGTTCCTAGTACAAGAGCCAGGGCTACACAGATGTTTGTGATCCAGGAGTTCCTAGTACAAGAGCCAGGGCTACACAGATGTTTGTGATACAGGAGTTCCTAGTACAAGAGCCAGGGCTACACAGATGTTTGTGATCCAGGAGTTCCTAGTACAAGAGCCAGGGCTACACAGATGTTTGTGATCCAGGAGTTCCTAGTACAAGAGCCAGGGCTACACAGATGTTTGTGATCCAGGAGTTCCTAGTACAAGAGCCAGGGATACACAGATGTTTGTGATCCTGGAGTTCCTAGTACAAGAGCCAGGGCTACACAGATGTTTGTGATCCAGGAGTTCCTAGTACAAGAGCCAGGGCTACACAGATGTTTGTGATACAGGAGTTCCTAGTACAAGAGCCAGGGCTACACAGATGTTTGTGATCCAGGAGTTCCTAGTACAAGAGCCAGGGATACACAGAAGTTTGTGATCCTGGAGTTCCTAGTACAAGAGCCAGGGCTACACAGATGTTTGTGATCCAGGAGTTCCTAGTACAAGAGCCAGGGCTACACAGATGTTTGTGATCCAGGAGTTCCTAGTACAAGAGCCAGGGCTACACAGATGTTTGTGATACAGGAGTTCCTAGTACAAGAGCCAGGGCTACACAGATGTTTGTGATCCAGGAGTTCCTAGTACAAGAGCCAGGGCTACACAGATGTTTGTGATCCAGGAGTTCCTAGTACAAGAGCCAGGGCTACACAGATGTTTGTGATCCAGGAGTTCCTAGTACAAGAGCCAGGGCTACACAGATGTTTGTGATACAGGAGTTCCTAGTACAAGAGCCAGGGCTACACAGATGTTTGTGATCCAGGAGTTCCTAGTACAAGAGCCAGGGATACACAGATGTTTGTGATCCTGGAGTTCCTAGTACAAGAGCCAGGGCTACACAGATTTTGTGATCCAGGAGTTCCTAGTACAAGAGCCAGGGATACACAGATGTTTGTGATCCAGGAGTTCCTAGTACAAAAGCCAGGGCTACACAGATGTTTGTGATCCAGGAGTTCCTAGTACAAGAGCCAGGGCTACACAGATGTTTGTGATACAGGAGTTCCTAGTACAAGAGCCAGGGCTACACAGATGTTTGTGATCCTGGAGTTCCTAGTACAAGAGCCAGGGCTACACAGATGTTTGTGATCCAGGAGTTCCTAGTACAAGAGCCAGGGCTACACAGATGTTTGTGATACAGGAGTTCCTAGTACAAGAGCCAGGGCTACACAGATGTTTGTGATACAGGAGTTCCTAGTACAAGAGCCAGGGCTACACAGATGTTTGTGATACAGGAGTTCCTAGTACAAGAGCCAGGGCTACACAGATGTTTGTGATCCAGGAGTTCCTAGTACAAGAGCCAGGGCTACACAGATGTTTGTGATACAGGAGTTCCTAGTACAAGAGCCAGGGCTACACAGATGTTTGTGATCCAGGAGTTCCTAGTACAAGAGCCAGGGCTACACAGATGTTTGTGATACAGGAGTTCCTAGTACAAGAGCCAGGGCTACACAGATGTTTGTGATACAGGAGTTCCTAGTACAAGAGCCAGGGCTACACAGATGTTTGTGATACAGGAGTTCCTAGTACAAGAGCCAGGGCTACACAGATGTTTGTGATCCAGGAGTTCCTAGTACAAGAGCCAGGGCTACACAGATGTTTGTGATACAGGAGTTCCTAGTACAAGAGCCAGGGCTACACAGATGTTTGTGATACAGGAGTTCCTAGTACAAGAGCCAGGGCTACACAGATGTTTGTAACTTTGAAGTGTAAAGAAATTATTATTATTAGTATAAATCGAATGTTAAGAAATATTTCCGTTTAGTCGACGTTCAATTTTAAATTTTTGGATATTTCTTATTCCGGCTGTATAAATAAACAGAATGCCATAAACTTTGAGAGCAAGTTCCCCACCTCCGCCCTCTTGCCACCGCAAACGGTAAATAATAAATTATTTTATTTCTGTAAGTAGGTTTGTACAAACACTTTTAAACGTCAATCATGTTTTTTAAAACTAGATGAGTAATTTTCTTATAATGAAAATACTATATTTTTCCTAATGTATTTTCTACCCGACGGCCAAGGAAGGTTTATGTTTGTCGCGCGTGTCTTGTATATAAAATCAATAAAACCTACTGTCCAAGAGACTCATAAACAAAGCAGTCAATTCTGGATCACGTCTCCACAAATTTAAAAGGAGATCATTATAAAATCGCTATTATCATTTCATCTATGTCGGATCACAAGCAAATTTATTTATAATAAACAAATGGAAACCTCCCTCAAAAAAACGCTTAAATTATGAAATATTACATTACAAGAAACTGTATTTGAGTTTATTTGTATTTGTTGACTGGCCAGTTGGCGTGGTTGGTTAAGATTCCACCTATCACGCCGCAGGTCGTGGGTTCGATTCCCATCTAGGACAAACATTTGTGTGCATGAATATGTCTGTTTGTTCTGAGTCTGGGTGTAATTATCTATATAAGTATGTATTTACAAAAAAAAGTAGGTATGTAGTATATCAGTTATCTGGTTTCCATAGTACAAGCTCTGCTTAGTTTGTGATCAGATGACCGTGTGTGGATAATGTCCCAGGATATTATTATTATTATTGTATACTTTGGTAGAATCACAAGGACTTGAAGAAGTGACAAGTAATTTTATACAACTAGAATCAAAAATAAAACAGTATGTAGAAGATAGCAATGTGATGAGAACAAAAGTTTTGAACCCACCCTAAGAAGATTGGATTAATAAAGAGATCATTACTGGAATTAGCCAAAGAAACCACCTATGGATACAACACAAGAATAACTAAGAAAATAAGAAATTGATAACTATAAAGAAATGAGAGTTAAAATTGCAAGATTAATCCAAGCTACAAAGAATTCTTAGCACTACAAACTATTTACAAATTGTAGACAAAATCCTAAAAAAATGTGGTCGCTTATAAATAACTTAGCTAACAACAAAATTATACAGAGTAGTGCTCCCTCAAAACTTCTAGTTGATGATACTTGTATATAATGTAAAAGAAATTTGTGGTGTCTTTAATAAGTACTTCTCAACAATAAGTATCAATACCTACTTGCAGATAAAATACCTAGAAAATACCATAACAGCTCAAATCACCCTATTTTTAAGTCCAAGAAAAAATACAATCATGAACTTACTTAACTAGACCCATGTAATTCAAATGAAATTATCAAAACTATTAAAGATCTTGACTCGAATACAAGTAGTGGTATAGACAAAATTGGCACAAAAGTCATAAAAAGTTTACAAAATTTAATTACAGACGGTTTAGCTAGATGTTTTAATAAATTAATGATCGGTGGTGAGTTTTCTGACACTCTGAAGGTCGCAAAGGTAACACCGATCTACAAATCGGGACCAAAAACTGATCCAGGGGACTATCGTCCGATCTCTGTGTTACCAATATTGTCAAAAATTTTAGAGAAAATACTGCATAGTCGTCTTTTTAAATATCTTGACTCTTTTAACCTAATATCTGATCGTTAGTGTGGATTTAGAGCTAAAAACAATACAACTGTAGTTACTATTGATTAAACAAAAAAAAAAAAAAATCAATAAAAAACTCTATGTGCTGGGTGTCTTCATTGATTTGGAAAAAGCGTTTGATACCGAAAGTCACAAACTACTTTTAGAAAAACTAGAAAACATAGGCATCAAGGGCACTTAAAATGCTAAAATCTTATCTAACCAATAGACTTCAGATAGTTAAAATAGAGAAAGTAGTACATTACCGACCATATACGGAGTCCCGCAAGGGTCTATATTGGGGCCGCTATTGTTCTTGATTCATATAACTAGCATCACATAACTAAATATACATGGTCATATAACTTTATATGCAGATGATACGTGCTTATTTTATTTCGGAGCCAACATAGTCGACATTATTTCAAAAGCCCGAGAAGATCTCAAAGATCTCAATCTGAAAGGTTCATTTATAATTTACTAACCATAAATATTTCTAAAACTTGTTACGTTGTCCTTAAAGCTAAGAATAAAAAAAAAGCATGACACACTAACTATTGATAACATCCCACTAGAGCAAAAAACCTCCGAAAAGTATCATGGCTTGAGAATAGATCGTCAGTTAACATGGCACAATCAAATAGACCATATTAAAAATAAAGTGTCAGCACTCACAGTATCACTGCGTAGTATAAACCAGTGCATTCCTAAAAAGATTTAAACTATTTATAATTCTCTTATTAAGTCGCATCTGTTATATCTCATCTCATAGAAACTTGCGGAAGTACCGGTAAAACAAAGTTGCAAGAATTACAAAGGGTACAAAATAAAGTCAAAAGTTTCGCTATCCATACCTAAAACCAACTTGTAAAATTTTTGAAGAAACAAATCTGATGAATATCAGACAACTCTACACATATAACACTTAAATTATAGACAAAACCATCCACACTAACTTATCATTTATTGCAAAATCTCAAATTACTAAACGTAGTGTTCGTCGAGCAAGTCTACTTGTTTTGCCCAGAATACGCACTAATTACGCTAGAAAGAGTGTTACATACTCGTATGAAGGAGCACAGCTATTTAATAATCTACCCACAGATATAAAAAGTGTTAGCTAATCTCTTCAAAGTGAGAGTGACTCTGTCTCTGTCGCGTCCGACCTAGACCAAGAGCAAACCCATCATAAATAATAAAAAAGCTCTCTCAGCAGTTTTAAGTCTCGGCTATCCAAACACATAATTGAAAACTGCTTTGACTAATGTCCTCCGTACTTTAATGGTTGAGAGTTGAACGGCTGAATGAGTATAAAATAATTTTATAAACACAAATACTTTGGTGACGGTTACCTAAAATAATTTTATAAACACAAATACTTTGGTGACGGTTACCTAAAATAATTTTATAAACACACATACTTTGGTGACGGTTACCTAAAATAAGTTTACTAAATGTTTCTTGTCTGTTCTCATGTAAGTGGCTTTTTTGTCTTTTATGAGAATAAATGATTTAAACCTAAAATAGTGATACGTTATTAAAAATCAATTAACCAAACCTATCGAGTAGGGTATGAAAATAAAGGAAATTAAAAGGGGATTACAAAAATGTATATAAGTTATAATATTTAAATTTAATTAGGAATAATAAATTGATTTATTAAATAATTGATAAATATCCGTAGCCCCATCATTTTTAATTGTGTAAGTATATACAACGTGTTAATGAAATAACCCAAAACCTCGGACACCCCAACTGATTTTTATATTAATAAATTGATATGACGTATAATTATTTATTTTCATAAATTATAGTAAAAGATATTTGTAAATGTTGTTGTCGCGCTACTTCTTACAGATTCGTAGCTCTATCGCCGCGCCGCTGTCAAACGTTCGTTGACACGGGAGTACTATCGTTTGAGGTTAATCCCTCCTGTTATTAAATAATGCGTATGTTTTGCTTTGGAATAGAAAAGTGACTCAAATTTTTCCATCACACTTTTTCCAGGCTTTGGACTGGCTGCATGTAAACCTACCACGCTTAATTCCTGACACCGTCTGTAGTGGTATGGGTGTTGGCTGTCCTCTCTTAAAACGTTCCAAACAAAAACGTGGCTGCAGTTGAAGCGATGACCTGCCTGTCTTGTGCTATCTGTCGGGTTTTCTGCGAAATAATTGAGTATTTCGGTCTCCAGATCAGGATTATTTCGGGTACGTCCTCTGTCTACTGCGGTCGGAGGCCTAAATGCACCGTAATCCCGTAGGCGCTGTGTAGCGGCCAACATTGTCTCGTTCGACACAGATACACCAAACTGTTCCTGATAACGTCGCACAGCTAAATTAACGTTATCATCACATCGCGCTAACATTCGCACCATTTCACAATATTGTACATTTGTGAAGCGAAACGCCATTTTGCCGCCGGGAGACGTAGATCGCACGCGCTCGTCCTAACCTGTGTTGACACGAAGCGCACGCGCCGGCGCGTCTACCGGCCTTGGCGCCGCCAGCTCTAGCACCCCCTCTCCTCATCCTCGCCCGCGCTGTTTGTTTACATCGCGTTGGACAGTAGTGTACAGCGTCGTTAAAAAATATTAGATACGGTATGACAAATAATTATTTAAAAAAAAAAGCCTATATTAAAAATTATTGTATTCGATTTAGCTGCCGATTCCAAACAAACTAGTTTCAGGTTTTGGGTTAGTTCATTAACACGTTGTATAGGTATATAACATTAAAACTAAAAAGATTGAAAAAAAAGTATTAAAAAAAGAGAAGACCCGCCTGCGCAAACACATAACTGAAAAGAGAAAAACAAGCATTATCATCTATACAATTTTATTATCGCAGGCGGGGACAAACAAAAGTTACACCATATTTCAGGTTATTGGTTTGTCCCCGCATGCGATACGAACATTCAATAGATTATAGGCAAGTAATGCTTGTTTTTTTCTTTTCTCTTTTGTTTGTGCAGGCGGGTTTTTTGTTTTTTTTTATATATTTTTTTATTTGTTATCTTTACGAGTAAAAGTATCATTTATCCAAAGAGCTCTAAAAAGAAATCGAATCTCCACTCAAGCCGGCCAATAAAGGCAAGAAAGAGGTGGGAGCTCTGTTCCTCGTCAGTGTTCACTCCAGCCGGCCAATAAAGGCAAGCCAGAGATGAGGACAAGAATTCTCCCGGGAGATAGGGTCCACGGGGTCGCTACTGCCCAACAGCTCGCCACATGCTGCCCTGCGGGTTTCTGTATCTCTCTTGGTCTGGCTCCTCATCCTAGACCCGTTCCGGCAAACTCTACTTACTCTACCGGCACAGACCTAAAGTTCGGAGCACGCAAGCCCCACCACGACGTCAACGTAGAGATACAGCGGTGGGGTTATTATTATTATTATTATACAATAAAATATAATAAAAAAAACCAATGAAGATGTAAGGCAGTATCGATAGTCGGTATCAAATATTCTTCAATACGTATTACCTTTTTCTTTTGTGGCGCTGTTTGGGGGAAGAGTGACAAAAAATATTATTGGCAATAAAAAGAACTATCTACCCTAATATATACTAAGAAAGAGATGAAATAATAATGATGGCGACAGCTTTTACGAGAGAAACCAAGAAAATCCATCGTTTTTCATTAATATCTTTTAAACGTTTATGACTTCGATAACAACAAGCAAAAGGGTTCATTCTACGGATGAATTTTGAAAACTTATTCAAAGGGATTTATTTCAAACCATAGCGTATATTTTTAACGTCTTCAAAAAAAGGAGATACGTATGTATGTTATATGATTGGATCTGCGAGATATTCACATATGATGATCTATTAGGGCTTCCAAGCAAATATACAAAATTTTATAGATGTATGTTTGTATGTATGTTTGTCCACGCATATCTCCTAAACTATTAATCGGATCGTGACAATTCTTTTTTTGATGGCTTACATTTACTCCAACTTAGGGCACAGTGAAAGTTTCATCAAAATCGGTTTAGTAGTTTTCAAGATAATGGAAGATGACCAGGTAAGTGCTTATTGATCCTCAGTAATGAAAATAGTTAGGATGACCTAGCTTTCAACATTTATCTAATTGAGCATGGGTGCTACTACATGATACTTTCTGAAGGTCTGATGATGACCAGGTAAGTGCTTATTGGTCCTCAGTAATGGAAATACTTAGGATGACCTAGCTTTCAACATTTATCTAATTGAGCACGGGTGCTACTACATGATACTTTCTGAAGGTCTGATGATGACCAGGTAAGTGCTTATTGGTCCTCAGTAATGGAAATAGTTAGGATGACCTGGCTTTCAACATTTATCTAACTGAGCACGGATGCTACTACATGATACTTTCTGAAGGTCTGATGATGACCAGGTACGTGCTTATTGGTCCAATTGCGATAGTTAGGATGACCTAGCTTTCAACGTGTAAGTGTGACGGCCTGGCTTATTGATACGAGCTACGGGTGTGGTGTCAAAGGGAAAACATCTCAAAACCTTGGTCAAATTCTAGTGCAATATTTATAACAAAACTATTAACTATTTACTACAATCAAATATTCCAATTTTTAATAAAAACTAAAAATTACGAAATAAAAATAATTTAAAAAAATTAAATCGACTTCAAAAAGAAACGAACTTAAAATTATGAAATAACTTTAATTTTGGAAGTCGGTGGTAAAAAACTAAAATATGATCTATATTTTAGTTTTTTAAGACACCGACTTCCGAAATTAAAGTTATTTCATAATTTTAAGTTCGTTTCTTTTTGAAGTCGATTTAATTTTTTTAAATTATTTTTTTCTAAAACGTGAAGACTCACTAATGGACAGACCAACGGACGGCGGTGCATATATTTTTTTTTGATTTACAATTTTATTGTATAAAGTAAATTAATAGCAAATACATTCACATTGTAATTTTATATCTTTAATTGTGAAAACAAACGCTTTTTGTATGAATTTAATGTCCAACTTAGGTTATAAGGATCCTTTTATGTTGAAAAATTATCACAAGGTGGCATATCGAGAGTAGAGCATACCCACACGCTCGCGCGTTGTGAGGCGTGCAAAATGACAGTTGTGATTTGAATAGGTATCCGAAAAAAATTGACAATCAATTTGCTAAAGAAAGCTTTCCCCTATTTATTTACAGAAACACAGCCAAGTTTATTTACGGACGTTGGTTACCTTAAATAAGATAACTTATGTTAGGTTAGGTTAGGTTAGTTATACCTGGAGGATCGGACGATCGGACGATCGTCCTCGGACGATCGTCCTCGTGAATAGGGCTGGACAAGTCCGGCGGTACGCAGTCGAGGCCGGCGTTCCGCAGGGGTCAGTCATAGGACCTGTCCTCTGGAACGTCGGCTACGACTGGCTCTTGCGGGGAACTCTCCTCCGAGGCACGGGTGTCGTCTGCTATGCGGATGACACTCTCCTGACCGCCCGGGGGGAGAGTTTCAGGGAGGCAGCCAACTTGGCCTCGGCGGGCGGGTCCTTGGTCGCAGGGAGGATCCGCCGCCTAGGATTGACGGTGGCGCTGCACAAGACCGAGGCCGTGTTCTTCCACGGGCCTCGGCAGCGCCAACCACCTGAAGCCCATATCTTCATAGAGGGCGTCCGAATTGAGGTGAAGGCCCAGATGAAATATCTGGGCCTTGTACTCGACAGTAGGTGGCGTTTCGGCCCGCATTTCAGCGGGCTGTCAACGCGCCTGCTGAAGACTGCGGGCGCCCTCTCGTGGCTACTGCCCAACTTGGGGGGGGCCAGCGTGCGATGCCGGCAACTCTACGCCGGCATCTTGAGGAGTATGGCCCTTTACGGGGCCCCTATTTGGGAGGACTCCCTCCGCAGGAGGGAGAACGCCGCCGCATTGCGGGCACCCCAAAGGGCTATAGCCCAGCGGGTGGCGAGGGCCTACCGCACGGTCGGCTTTTCAGCGGCATGTGCTCTGGCCGGCACCCCGCCTTGGGAACTCGAGGCGTGGGTGCTCGCCAGAGTATATGAATGGACGGCGGGGCGGAGGGCAAGAGGAGAACGCCCAGCCCCGGAAGAGCGGGAGGCCGTCCGGCGGGAGGCGAAGGACGCCATAGTCGTCCACTGGACGCGGGACCTCGCCGCAGCAGCCTTCGGCCGCCGAACCCTCGACGCGATTGGGCCGGTCCTGCGAGACTGGCTCGAGCGACCACGCGGGTTTCTCTCCTTCCGTCTAGTGCAGGTGCTGTCCGGACACGGTTGCTTTGGATCGTACTTGCACCGTATCGGGCGGGAGGAGACGCCGTCGTGTCACGACTGTGGCGCGGCGGAGGACACGGCGCAGCACACTCTCGAGGTGTGCCCGTCGTGGTCCGAGCCGCGCCGCAGTCTCACGGCGGCGATCGGAACGGACCTTTCGCTCCCCGGCTTGATCAACGCCATGCTGGGGGATGAGGGGTCCTGGGCGGCAGTCGCCTCCTTCTGCGAACACGTCATGTCCCAGAAGGAGGCGGCGGAGCGCGCGCGGGAGGAAGACCCTCTCGCGGCGCCGCTCCGAAGGCGGAGGAGGGGTCGAAGAAGACGTCAGTATGACAGTCATCTTCAACTCCTCCCAGGTGGAGGCCAGCAGGCAACGGGTGCGGGGGCACCCTTGCCTGTATTGCACAGGCTTCCACCAGTGCCGGACGGGAATGGCTAGGTGTTCACAGCCATTCCCGTAGCCCCCCAACAGGGGGGACATGCGGGGCCCGCCAGCTAGGCGGGCATGCGCCGGGGGGTTGTGGACGCCGGATTCCCATGAACCCCCATCAAGGCGATGAGGGAACACCGCTGAGTTTTAGTGGGTATACTGCCACTTTGGCAGGGAGTCCCACATACTCCGTGTCGTCCCCCGACGAATGGAGATGCGTAATGTCATTTCTCAGCGACAAAAAAAAAAAAAAAAAGGTTAGGTTAGTTATTACAGCTACCTGACCCACCTTTGCATAAATGGTTGAGATTTTTTAGAATATAATTATATTATAATTATCGTTACCGTTACCGTTATTACCGTTTTTAAATAAAATATAAAAGAATTATAAAGTTATATAGATTCCTATTCTAAAAATCATCAACCATTCATGTAAAGTTGGGTCAGCTAACTGCTATAACTGACTGCATAAGACAAGGGAGGATTCCCTCTATTCTCAATGGTTCTTCAAAGTGTATTTATTCGAATGCTATTAGGAACCTACTACGCTTTGGAATGGGCAACTGTCTGACCGACTCCTGGACTATTCAAAAGTGCCTGTAATTGGTTTCATTGAAATAATTGCTTTGAGTTTGAGTTTGAATGAATGTTTCAGATAACGGAACATTTGACTTGCTGTACACTCCCATAGAGCATGTTATCTCATCTCGATCAGCGTTACCTCGTCTCGACCAGCGTTATCTCATCTCGACCAGCGTTATCTCATCTCCACCAGCGTTATCTCATCTTGATCAGCATTATTTCATCTCGATCAGCGTTATCTCACCTCGATTAGCATTATCTCATCTCGACCAGCGTTATCTCATCTCGACCAGCGTTATCTCATCTCGATCAGCATTATTTCATCTCGATCAGCGTTATCTCATCTTGATCAGCATTATTTCATCTCGATCAGCGTTATCTCACCTCGATTAGCATTATCTCATCTCGACCAGCGTTATCTCATCTCGACCAGCGTTATCTCATCTCGATCTCAGTTATCTCGCCGGCTTATGTTCGCACATTTCGCTGCCTCACTGAAGTAGGGACTCGTTAGGATAACATTTAGGAACATTTTCCTTACGTTTGTGTTTCCGCTCGTTATTATGCAGATTGTGAGTATTGTGACATTCCGGCTGACATTAACAATTTTTCGTGTTATACGAGTAATGTATTCTCATTTACATAAGTCGTTACTTGCGCTGCGGTGTTGGCTGGAAGATATCAATTCTTAAATCTGAGGGTCATTGTTTTGTTATTCTGTAAGTTGTACAGATCCAAAGACACTGACTTCCGAAATTAAAGTTATTTTTAACCGACTTCAAAAAAGGAAGTTCTATATTCGACCCGTATGTATGTATGTATGTTAGTATGTCTACGATTATCTCAAAACTAATGAACCAATTTTGATGATGCTTTCACTAACGTGAACTACATACTTTCCAGAAGGTTTTAGTATATAATACATTAGGTAATTACTCTTATGTACGAAATGTATAAACTTACTGCATCTCCGGCAATTCTAAGCGGATTTTATGATTCTTCGTTTCGTTCGTCTAGAGCATATGTAATTGTATAGGCATTCAACTAAAATTAGAAAAATAAATTTACTTTAAAAAAAGTTAAAACCGACTTCAAAAACCTAAAACGAATAAAATAACTTTCATAATATTTTTTTTTTTAGGTTTAGAAGTCGGTTTTTACTTTTTTAAAGTAAATTTATTAACCGACCTAAAAAGGAGGTTCTGTATTCGACCCGTATATATGTATGTATGTTAGTATGATGATTCTTTCACTAACGTGATCTACGTAGTTTCAGGAAGTTTTTATTATATAATACATCAGGTAATTATTCTTATATATGAAGTTATATGCATAAATGTACTGTATCTCCGGTATTTCTAAGCGGATTTTGATGATTCTGCTTTTCGTGCGTCTTGGGTTTATGTAATGAGTATGGAGGTTCTAAATAATAGAATTCGTAAGCTGATATTTGTATCCAAAAAGCTACGATTTATTGCAAATCTAAAAACAATTAGGCAAGTATATTTTGCTCTTTGTCAGTCAATTTTGACTTACTGTATTACTTCATGAAGCGGGGCAAGTAAAACTTTGTTATTGCCCATTGAAAGAGCGCAAAGAGCTATCCTCAAGATGGCTACTTGCTGCCCTATTGTTCTCCCCACTAACATCCTGTATAAAACTTGTAACGTACTTACAGTTCGACAGTTATTTATAATGAGCACGGTACTAAGACAACACGCAGCACTTACATACAGCGCTGAATTTACTAAAAGCAGTCGGAAAGCTATAGTTTGCCCTCAAAAAAGTACAAAACATGCATTCAAAGCCAAATTTTAATCGCCTGAAACACAGGGTTACCTACTTCAGCCACAAATCGTGGTTGAACTTCACATAGATTTAAGAAAAACTGAATCTAACGTTAGTCCTTATATCTTTTAATATTTTTTATTTATTTTAATTACTAGCAGCGCCCCGGGGTTTCACCCGCGGAAGTTTCGAACCCGTAAGAATATTGGGCTAAAAAGTATCTTATGAGTTCTTGTGTATCTTGTATTCTCCTACGGTGTGTCCGACATCTATGTCGGACATTATTATCTATAATCTACACAAAAAAGTAAAAAAGTCTCCTGATAGTGACATTTTAAAACATCTTTTATTAGATACAGAAACTACTGTAACAAGCTTATGAAGACGGTTGTAAGAGACTGTGAGAGGAAAGAAATAAGCGATGCTGGTAATACGAGTAATACCAAAAACTCTGGGAAGCAATAAACACAGTTACTAACAGAATCAAAAAGAATTACAAAACGACACACAACACGATTTATTAAATTTGTATGTTACTCCCCAGGAGTCCCCAGGAGGTTAACATGGTCAATAAACTCTTCGCAGAAATCGGCAAAAATCTTGCGGAAAAGATACGCAATGGCTCTTCTAATAACGCGCATAATACCGTCAAACAAGAGGTCGCACTATCTATGGTTCTCTTAGCCACTGATGACAAAGAAGTTCAAACTGATAATGTCCCCACGTAGCGACATTGCCGCGCGGTGAGACAGAGCATCAAGCGGTCTTCTAAAATAACATATAGATCTTGATGTACCACCTCTCACGTATACCTGCAACCTAGCTCTTTCGTCTGGGCAATTTCCCAAATCCTTTAAGAGTGGGGATAGAGGCCGCGTCAACAACTATAGACCTATAGCAGTTCTTCCTACTGTATTCAAACTATTGGAGCGGATCATGAACAATAGGCGCGTGGATTACTTGGAGAAGTTTAACATCCTGTCACCCTCACAGTATGGTTTCAGGGCGGGCAAGTCCACGGCCGATGCAGTTCCTGATCTGACCAATTATGTTATCGCAAACTTAGAGAATGGACAGAAAGTGTTAGACATTTTCCT
The DNA here is from genome assembly GCA_948252095.1 of Dicycla oo. Classification (NCBI taxonomy): domain Eukaryota; kingdom Metazoa; phylum Arthropoda; class Insecta; order Lepidoptera; family Noctuidae; genus Dicycla; species Dicycla oo. The sequence continues at coordinate 21,643,847 of OX411735.1, read as the reverse complement.
AGATCTTGCCAAAGCTTTTGACGCGGTGTCTGTCCATACTCTCATTCGTAAGATGGAAAGCAGAGGAATCAGGGATATTCAGCTCAAACTCTTTGAGAATAACTTGAGTGAGCGTACCCAGTGCCGTAAGATAGGGGATGTCATCAGTGACGAACGCAAATGAAACTGTCACCTACGGCGTATGTGGTACCAATAGATCCGAAACAAACGAACACGACTCCATGACGATTAAAGATTCCATAATTACTAACCACATTGTTCAGTGACTCGTAAGGTAATCAGCTCCATGTTACGTGCCATATCTGTCTGTCTCATTAGCTAGGCGTTCGTTCCACATTAGTATCAGTAGGTACCTACAGATGTCGGTACATCATCTGGAACAACTCGCTAACGAGCACAAACGAGCCGCAACTAATTTACATATTTTTTTTGATGCCACGCTTTGTTTGTGACGACGTTTAACAGTCGTTTCACTGTGAGATGTTGCCCAACATTAGGGGTTCTACATTATTAAGGAGCGCTCAAAAAAAAAAAAAATGTTCATACACAAATCACATACCTACTAAAAAAATCATAGGATATATGTTTTTATTGGTTCCACAAAAGGCACCTGACGAGAATTTGAATAGGTGTCGTGGAAAGGCTTAGGTGCCATTCGCTTAAATGTTATTGAAATAGTTGCTGTTACGTGAAATAACTCATAAAATAAAAATCATAATATGAACGTGCGAACTGAGTTAAGTTCAATGAACACTATTATAAGTGCCTAGGTACCTACCTAGGTAAGTACCTAGGTAGGTCTGTGAAATGCTCGTCTCGCAATTATTTCATTTGTTAGTACTTACATTGCTTCAGGGTATTATTACAAGGTTTTCCTTTGTTTAACTACAATAGTGTATCGTCGTGTTATAATGTTCAGATTCAAAGAAAACACGTGAAATAGGTCACAACTTTCACTTATTTTTTTGCAACAAGAATACCCGGTCAAGTGTGTATTTGACACGTTTTCCTAGGGTTCAGCACGATGTGAGTTCTTGAGAATGACTTTAACACCTCGATCTATAACGTATACACATAAACATAGCTGTGAGGCGGCACTAGTGTGCAAGCTTTTTGATTAGAACTCACAGATTCCACATCAACTTTCGCGTAAGTAGTTGATAGCCCATAGGTATTTATAAAACCTTGACGCTTGTAATTGGTGCATGAACACAACATGTCCTGCACTTGTTCATGTCAATAAATACGTAAACCGAAAACAGACCTAAGCCCCATTCAATATGCTTATTAATAAGACGCTATAGTAATATTTATTTATTTATTTAAGGAAAAACAAACAGTAGCACAATAAGAAATACTCATAGGTAATATCTTAATTATTACATTTTTTTAAATTAGGCCACCCACTACGTTCTCCACAGATTACAATTTAAAGTATTTAAAACTAGCTAGGAACACTGATATAATACCTATAATAGTCATTGACCTAGAACTCATATTCCGATTATTAAGTTTATACAAAAAATAAATAATAATAATAACGTAAATGTGTGTGCGTACATTATTAGACATTACGTTATTATAAATGTATTGCTTGCTGATCCTTTAGGGGTAATACTTATCTATCGCAAAATCTTTCACAAAGTTTAAATTATTTTTCTAACAGCTTTCATCGATAAGGACCTTTTAATACGGAACCCTAATTCAATAATAATATCGTTTAGAATGTTTTCAATATTAGATGAGTGGCTGTCACCGACATTCGCGCCGTTTCATTAAGTTGACGAACGACGCCGGGGGGCGAGTTCCGAGTTCCGAGTGACGAGTGGTTGGACGACGACGTCATCAAACTCTACTGTTACGCCGCGGGGACGGGCGTGTCAGAGGGAGGCTGGAGGGGGGATGTGTCGATCAACTGACGAACTAAAGATGCGAATGGGGCGCTCGTTGGGATTCAGTCGTCATCTTCAATTATTCTTCTTGTCAGAATTCACATCGAACTGATTGGTGAGTCCCAGAATGCCTTGTTGGTGTAGTGGTCGCAAGCGGTACTGCTGAGCATGAGGTCCTGGTTAGAATTCCGGGTCGGGCATAGTGATATTGGGTTTTCCATCTGGAATTTGTCAGTAGCAGCCTGCAGTCTGGATATGCGCGAGGTCGATGGCTCGCGCTTTATTTGTTACTCGTACATGGTACTTCAACAAAGCTGGCGAAGTGTGAGTGTACATACTGCCGTCATAAGGAAAAAGACGTATCTGACATTTTTTCTGAAATATAGTTATTTACATATTCGGAATCAGCAAAAAAAGACGCATCTACCAGTATTTTTATATTGGCGTAAACCTAACGAAAACTAAATATTTTTTACTATTAAAAGACGCATCTGCCTTTGTATCTTGTATTTTAAACAGGACAAAATATTTTTTTTTCTCTCTTAACTCTGATAGAACGATACTGCCTCGCACACGTGTCGTGTGAGTACTCAGTACGTATCGACGCGTCTCAATGAGCTGTTGTCACCGAACGTCACCTTAACTCTGATAGATCGATACTGCCTCGCACACGTGTCGTGTGAGTACTCAGTACGTATCGACGCATCACAATGAGCTGTTGTCACCGAACGTCGCCTTAACTCTGATAGATCGATACTGCCTCGCACACGTGTCGTGTGAGTACTCAGTACGTATCGACGCGTCACAATGAGCTGTTGTCACCGAACGTCGCCTTAACTCTGATAGATCGATACTGCCTCGCACACGTGTCGTGTGAGTACTCAGTACGTATGGACGCGTCACAATGAGCTGTTGTCACCGAACGTCGCCTTAACTCTGATAGATCGATACTGCCTCGCACACGTGTCGTGTGAGTACTCAGTACGTATCGACGCGTCACAATGAGCTGTTGTCATCGAACGTCCCCTTAACTCTGATAGATCGATATTGCCTCGCACACGTGTCGTGTGAGTACTCAGTACGTATCGACGCGTCACAATGAGCTGTTGTCACCGAACGTCGCCTTAACTCTGATAGATCGATACTGCCTCGCACACGTGTCGTGTGAGTACTCAGTACGTATCGACGCGTCACAATGAGCTGTTGTCACCGAACGTCGCCTTAACTCTGATAGATCGATACTGCCTCGCACACGTGTCGTGTGAGTACTCAGTACGTATCGACGCGTTACAATGAGCTGTTGTCATCGCCTCTTAGTGCGGCGCGTTCTAGCCGCAGAGACTTTTGGGTAATTATAACAGCTATGACACTTAGCGATTGTTGTCGAAACTGACTGCAATAAGTGGTTCGTGTGTTTGCACGATAATATTCTAATTTTCTATTCTCCACAACGACTGAGTTTACTCCAATTGATTTTCATACCTATTAGGCCCCCGGTATGGAAAAAAATATGAGGAGTGAAATACAAGCGAAGCGTTGTCACGTTTTTGTGTTTTTAGGGTTCCGTACCAAAATGGTAAAAAGGAACCCTTATGGTGGCTATCAAGTTGAATTTTGGAATAGTTTTGGATGACGTTTGCCAAATTATTTTGCCAATAAGTAAGAATTTTTTTTTGCAATAGTCACTGAAAGGGGGTCTTAAAAATTCGAAGTGAAAGTAAAGTAAAGATTACAGAAAAAATAAATCAATGTCTGTAAATAGCAGACTTTTTTTATAAATAACTAGCAGCGCCCCGCGGTTTCACGCGGTGAAAATATCGGGAAAAAAGTATTTTATGTGTTAATCCAGGTTATAAACTATCTGTGTGCCAAATTTCATGAATATCTGTTCAGTAGTTTTTGCTTGAAAGAGTAACAAACATCCATCCATCCTCACAAACTTTCGCATTTATAATATTATATTATATAGTAGGATAGGAAGTAGGATAGTAGGTTGGTACGGAACCCTCGGTGCGCGAGTCCAACTCGCTCTTGACCGGTTTTATATTTATTTTCGGCCAGTCTTCATTGTAGCGGTGAATCTATCAATTATATTCAAAGACAATCGTTATGTACGATTGTCTTTGAATATAGTAGTGAACTCCAGTCGTGCGGAACTGACACTTTTATCCGACTGCCCTAGAAGGAGGGTAATGTTTTTCGAGAGTATGTATGTATGTATGTATGTCTATTTCTTTGGCACGCTCTGTAGCCTAAACGGCTTGTTGGATTTTAACATATGAGGTGTTGTTAGATTCGTCTTAATTGTGGGAGTGAAATATGCTATATAATATTTATATATTACATCTGGAAATATAAAAAAAGGGAGGGGAATGTTTTTTTATAAACAAATTGCTAACATTATAAATGAATACTTGTAATGAGTCAATGCCAAATATATTAATAAAACTAAAAATATAAAAAAAATATGTTAAAAAACAAAAAACCCGACTGCAAAAACACAACTGAAAAGAGAAAAACAAGCATACATAATCACTAGAATTTAGGTACTGTAGGCGGGGACAAATCAATAACCTGAAATATGGAGTAACTTTTGTTAGTCCCCGCCTGAGATAACAAAATTCAATATATTATAATGCTTGTTTTTCTCTTTTCAGTTATGTGTTTTTGCAGTTATGGTTTTTTGTTTTTTTAAATATATTTTCTTGTATGTTCTAATGTGTTTGGAAAATGGTTTGTTTGAGTTAGCCTCAGTAGGCAGGTCGCCAACTTGCGGTGAGCGGTCAATGGTCGTGACACTCGTGATCACTGAACTGTTGGCTTGTCCGGACAACGAACAGGAGCGCCGCGCCGCTTACTTGTGATGTTAGTGTTTTACTAAATATTTAATACATAATGCTAATTTAATAAATAATACAGAAGATCATCAACTAAAGATATTTATTTCGACGGCAGCAAAGAACAAAGAGTCAACTGCACTTTTTACGAAATTCACTATTTTGCATAATTTGACTGAAAATTATTAGTTTAATCATAGGATTTTTAACACGCTTTATATTAGCTTCACCTGTATGTTTGTATGTAACGGAATCTTTAAACGGTCAGACACTTCAGCCTCCAGTGCACATTTTTAACCGACTTCTAAAAAAGGAGGAGGTTCTCAGTTCATCGGAATCTATATTTTTTTTTTATGTATGTGCCCCGATTACGCGAAGATGGCTGCACCAATTTGGAAAATTCTTTATTTTGTTTAAAAGGGTATACTTTAAAAGGGTTTTTTCTCGCGGGTAGGTGTAAAAAAAGACAGACGCATCTTTGATTTTGAATTTATATTTAAAATTAAATTATACAGTTATTTGCCAGATATTTAACATTTATCAGTGTAATAACCTATATTACACGGGTACTCACGTTTGTGGCACTTTTATGTGACTCTAATATTAATATTACACCACCTGCCAGTTCATCATCTACAGTCACTTCCCTTCACTATGTCCCAACTTATGGAGATTTTGTCTGCACAAAAGAGTCTAGAAGAGAACTTCACACGGAAGATGGAAGCACTGGACGCTCAAATTCAGTGCGCTGGCCCTGCCAAAGATACCGTGGCTAGAGTGGCTGAGGAATTCCGGACCTTCAGTGAGCTTGTGTTCAGCATGCTTGGCTTGCTCCGGACTTAGATTAGTGAGTGTGCTAAGCAGGTTGACGCAGTGGAGAACAGACACAGGCGGAAAGCACTGATTTTTCAAGGTGTTGCTGAAGCTGATAGTGAGGATAGTCATCCTGGTTATTATCACCAATAAGCTGGCTCTCAAGAACTTCCTCCATAAATCTTCCATAAAGGTTTGTCACAGACTTGGTGCAGCAAACAAGGAACATCACACGCCCATACTGGTAAGGTTTTCCAGGTACGATGATAAATCAAAGCTAAGACACGCTTGAAGGGAACATCCATCTCCGTTAAGGAGTTTCTGACCAGGGTTCGGCAATCCATCTTTGGGAAGGCGCGGCTTCACTTCGGAATGCGGTCTTGTTGGACGCAGGACGGTGTCATTGTTCTGAAGGCCTTTGACGGAAGTAGGCATAAAGTATCTACAATGGATGAGCTCAGTCCACTGCTTGTGAAGTTTCCAAAGGTCCAAGAACCAAAGGTCCATGGCACAGGAGATAGCCTGCAAAATAAAGCGGGTCAATAATGGTATCATGTTGTTATAAACTTAATAGTTTGTTTGCATGCAATTTCATAATAAGGAATTATTTACCCATTTGATTTATCTCTAAGTTTTTAGTAGCCCTTCTGTTATTAGTTACGTAATTGCCTTATAATCTTTTGTGAATTTAGTTGCCTCGTTTTATAGAAAGAACAATTTATTTACCCTCAACAAACTTTGTAGTAAAAGTAAAACGCGTAAACGCAAATGTCAATTATTTATTATGTCAACAAAGACCACAGATTATCTAAGACGAGTTTGGCGTATTCATAATCGGATACGTTCTCGACTTATTTATAATTACGCCTTACCGTAACATTATTTTTTGTTACACATATTCATTTTTATTTTGGTATTGTTACTATTCTATTCCACATTATACTTTGTTATGTTTTAAAAAGTGCTTTTAATCACACAATTAGTTTAAGATGATGTGAGCTGGCGGGTGGTGCAGAGAAGCAAACGTCGTACCAGTTATTCGTGTAGTCCTCCTCGCATTGTTTATAACTGTTATATACATAAATATTTATTTTATTTTCTTATATTATAATAGTATTTATGACATCAGATAACGAAAACGAAGCTTTTTATTCTGCCAACGAATCAAGTGCCTCTTCCGGCGATGAAAGTTTTATATCTATTACAGACACTTTAGGTGATCTTTTACGCCAAGATTTCAGTCGAGGCCAACTATTTAACGTATGTCACCTCAATGCTCAGAGTATTCCTAGTCTCTTTAACGAACTGTACGTTACGTTTACGGACAACAATGTTCACGCCGTCCTGATTTCAGAGACTTGGCTTAAACCTAACCTGCTTTCAACCACTTACTCGCTCCCCGGTTTCGTACTTCTTCGGAATGACCGGATTGGTAGGAGGAGGGTGGTGTAGCCATCTACGTTCGTGGTGATATTCCTTTTAAAATTCTATCTTCTTCCTCTTCCAATGAATCCGCAGAGTTTCTTTTCCTTGAGGTTTGTCTCAAAGGAGCTAAAACTGTTCTTGGTGTCGTCTATTGCCCCCCTTCCATAGATTACTTCACTGAATTCGAATCGGTACTTGAATCTTTGGGTTCGGAGTATGCACATCACATTATCATGGGGGATTTTAATAGCAACCTTCTTACACAGAACTCCCCTCGGACCCGTAAACTCCTGCATCTAATCGAGTCGGCCAGTCTGCATGTTTTGCCTCTCCATCACACTCATCACAATGTAGACGGTGATGATACTTGGCTTGACCTGATCCTCACCTCTAATCCTTCCCTAGTCTCCTCACATGGTCAACATACTGCTCCTGATTTTTCTCATCACGACCTTATTTTCCTATCCTACGTCCTTAAATCTCCTAAACTTAAACCCAAGTTCCAGTACAGGCGTACCTTTGCACGTATGAATAGCGAAAGGCTTCAACAAGATGCATCCAATATTGATTGGTCACCCCTGGAAGCTGCTGCTTCAGTTGACGAAAAAGTTTGTTTCTTCAACAATGAAGTGGTCAGGCTACACCCACCCATGCTCCTTTCAAGAAAATCAAGTTGATGCGTCCGCCTGCGTCTTGGATGAATAGGGGAGTACGGATGGTAATGCGACGGAGGAACCGCGCGTTTCGAAGATTTAAAAGGGATCGTTCGGAGGAAAATTGGACACTCTATAAGGCTGCCAGGAATCGGTGTAATCAGATGATACGTAATGCTAAACGCCGCCACATCTTAAATAATATCACAACTTCTTCTCCTGCCGATATCTGGAAGTTCCTTGGAACTTTAGGCATCGGAAAATCGCGATATTCAGACCTGCCTAACACAATTGGCTTGGATGATCTAAATCGCCATTTCTCCACTGTTCCCATTCTAGATAGTCCAACCAAACGTCAAACCCTCGACTACCTTGCTGGTCTGACGCGTCCCAATGTTAAATCCTTTGTCTTCACCCCAGTCGACCCAGGTGAGATCAGAAAGATTATCCTTTCCATTAAATTCAAAGCCGTTGGCTGCGATAATATCAGTCGCCATATGATCGTAACGGCTCTTGATCAACTCCTTCCCGCAATTTCCCACATCATAATCTTCTCTCTTTACACCGGTGTTTTCCCCTCTATGTGGCGTAAAGCCCTTGTTCGGACCTTACCTAAGATACCCAAGCCCTCTCTTCCTAGTCATTTTCGCCCAATTTCTATACTTCGCTTTCTGTCTAAAGTGCTCGAGGCCAGTGTTCATAAACAATTCTCCCACTTTATTCACCACAACTCCCTCATCAGTCCCCTTCAGTCTGGTTTCAGGCCCGGGCACAGTACCGTTTCAGCTCTTCTTAAAGTGACTGACGATATAAGGCGAGGAATGGAGGACACTAAAGTTACCGTTTTAGTTAATTGACTTGTCCAATGCTTTTAATACCGTCAGTCATGAAGTCCTTTTATCCATCCTTTCCCACGAGTATCTTATGGTCTCTCCGGAGGTATTTGAATGGTTTTCCTCTTATCTTCGGGGACGTCAGCAGCCTGTTCATGTTGGAGACTCTTCGTCGTCTTGGTGTGATCTTGCAGCTGGCGTCCCTCAAGGCGGTATATTATCTCCTCTTTTGTTCTCCGTTTTTATTAATCTCATTACCACCGTGCTTCGCACTCCGTATCATCTTTATGCCGACGATTTGCAGCTTTACAGCCAGGCAAGTGTTGATAAAATTTCTGATGCGATTGATGAGCTTAACCGGGATTTGGGTGTGGTTAGGGACTGGTCTGATCGATTTGGGGTGGCGGTTAACCCTGCCAAGTGTCAGGCTATCATAATTGGGAGCCCTTACAGCATAAGTAAACTAAATGGCTTAACCGTACCACCTGTAATCTGACAGCTCCGTCATTCCGTTTCCCTCCGATGTTAAGGATCTTGGTCTGCATGTCGACACTTGTCTTGACTGGCGAAAGCAGGTCACGACTGTTAGTAACAAATTCACCGGAACGTTGCGGTCGCTCTATCGGTTGAAAAACCTTCTCCCAACACACATAAAGGCAATGCTTGTACAGTCCCTAATCTTTCCCATAATTGACTATCGTGATGTGTGTTACTATGACCTGAATGCAGATCTCCTCAATAAACTTGACCGCCTTCTCAATAACTGCATTCCATTCGTTTTCAATCTTCGTAAGAATGACCATGTATCCGGGCACCGATTGCTTTTAAAATGGTTACCCATTCGGCAGCGCAGAGAGGTGAGAGCTCTGTCTATGTTGTTTTCTATTCTCGACCAACCCACTTCTCCTTCTTACCTGACTTACCATGTTCAATACTTATGCTCTGCCCATAGTAAAAATCTTCGTTCTACCAACAATCGTCTTCTACGATGTCTTTCTCACCGCTCTGGTTTCATTCACTATTCTTTCTTTGTCCAGGCGGTCTTTCTTTGGAATGCGCTCCCTCTGAACATCAGGACGGCAACCAATCGGTTGTCTTTTAAAGTGAAGATACGTGAGCATATACGTAAGAAGTTGGCAGAAGCATCTCTGCGCTGATTTGTTGGATTCTTTTTCTCCTCTACTGAATGTTATTTCTCCTCTACCGATCGTTATTTCTCCTGACAAAGTTTATTCTGATTATATGTATGCATATATGTATATATTGTTGTATTTATTCTTTTATTTTATAGTTATTTTCGTGTTATCTATCCTTTATATTGCACCTGCCATGTTTTCTCTGCATCACCCTAAGGTTGACTGGTAGAAAATGCCTCAGGCATTAAGTCCGCCTCTGTACGGTATTTGTTTTTACTTGTGCATAAAGTTTTAATAAATAAATAAATATACTTTCTATTTGGTCCCATTGTCATCAGATCAGGATCTGATGATGGGGTCCTGGAGAAACCGACGGAACACTTCAAATATTATAGGCACACCATACGTAACTCGTGCATTTGTTCTTGGAAAGCACCATTTGGTCAAGTGGAACTGATAAAAGAAAAGAAAGAAAGAAAATACGTTTATTTGCGATAAACAGCATGACGCATGATGATGAAGATCACAGATGGCCACCGGAACTACTCAATAATAAGTATTTCAAAGGTTGCGATTCGATTAGATACCTATTTAATAATGGTTGCTAAGTACAATATACTAAAATAAATGAGACAAGCGATGGGAAAATATTAACGTTGTGATGATACTGCCTGCTTGTTACGAATGAGTCGCGAACTTTAACTTTAAAGGATAATCGGTTGGTTGCCATCCTGATTTCCAGGGGGAGCGCATTCCTAATTTATGCTCGTCACATTGCTTATGGTGATGTGGAGTTCTCCTGGTACTTACTTACCAAGAAACTCCTCAACAATTAACGTCCCTGTATCGGGAAAAGAAATACTTTGTAAAAGGTGATGAGCAGTTGACATTAGGCTATTGTAACTAGATAGATTATAAATTGATACCTAGTTGTCATTCCACCAATTCGCACTACGCGTTTCCAAAAATCCTTCATAATGCGCACGGCAAAAGAGTGGAACTCACTGCCTGCGTCTGTATTCCCGAACGCATACAACCCGAATCTCTTCAAAGTGAGAGTGAACAGGCTTCTTCTGGGTAAGCTCACTCCATCGTAGACTTTATCTCTAGCTAAAACATAGCTTCGCCGTAGATGGCGCTGCCGCTCTTTCTGGCTCGTCTTGCTTGTATCAGTGTGTCGAAGTTCTATTCACATTATATGGAGCTGCCGCTCTCTCTGCCTCGGCCCCCTGCTTGTGTCAGTCTGTCGAAGTTCTATTCACATTATAATAATTACTTATATCATAGTTTCGCCGTAGATGGCACTGCCGCTCTTTCTACCTCGTCTTGCTTGTGTCAGTGTGTCGAAGTTCTATTCACATTATAATAATTACTTATATCATAGTTTCGCCGTAGATGGCACTGCCGCTCTTTCTACCTCGTCTTGCTTGTGTCCGTGTGTCGAATTTCTATTCACATTATAATAATTACTTATATCATAGTTTCGCCGTAGATGGCACTGCCGCTCTCTCTGCCTCGGCCCCCTGCTTGTGCCAGTGTGTGGAAGTTCTATTCACATTATAATAATTACTTATATCATAGTTTCGCCGTAGATGGCGCTGCCGCTCTTTCTACCTCGTCTTGCTTGTGTCAGTGTGTCGAAGTCCTATTCACATTATAATAATTACTTATATCATAGTTTCGCCGTAGATGGCACTGCCGCTCTTTCTACCTCGTCTTGCTTGTGTCAGTGTGTCGAAGTCCTATTCACATTATAATAATTACTTATATCATAGTTTCGCCGTAGATGGCACTGCCGCTCTTTCTACCTCGTCTTGCTTGTGTCAGTGTGTCGAAGTTCTATTCACATTATACTAATTACTTATATCATAGTTTCGCCGTAGATGGCGCTGCCGCTCTTTCTACCTCGTCTTGCTTGTGTCAGTGTGTCGAAGTTCTATTCACATTATAATAATTACTTATATCATAGTTTCGCCGTAGATGGCACTGCCGCTCTTTCTACCTCGTCTTGCTTGTGTCAGTGTGTCGAAGTTCTATTCACATTATAATAATTACTTATATCATAGTTTCGCCGTAGATGGCACTGCCGCTCTTTCTACCTCGTCTTACTTGTGTCAGTGTGTCGAAGTTCTATTCACATTATAATAATTACTTATATCATAGTTTCGCCGTAGTTGGCACTGCCGCTCTTTCTACCTCGTCTTGCTTGTGTCAGTGTGTCGAAGTCCTATTCACATTATAATAATTACTTATATCATAGTTTCGCCGTAGATGGCACTGCCGCTCTTTCTACCTCGTCTTGCTTGTGTCAGTGTGTCGAAGTTCTATTCACATTATACTAATTACTTATATCATAGTTTCGCCGTAGATGGCGCTGCCGCTCTTTCTACCTCGTCTTGCTTGTGTCAGTGTGTCGAAGTCCTATTCACATTATAATAATTACTTATATCATAGTTTCGCCGTAGATGGCACTGCCGCTCTTTCTACCTCGTCTTGCTTGTGTCAGTGTGTCGAAGTTCTATTCACATTATAATAATTACTTATATCATAGTTTCGCCGTAGATGGCGCTGCCGCTCTTTCTACCTCGTCTTGCTTGTGTCAGTGTGTCGAAGTTCTATTCACATTATACTTATTACTTATATCATAGTTTCGCCGTAGATGGCACTGCCGCTCTCTCTACCTCGTCTTGCTTGTGTCAGTGTGTCGAAGTTCTATTCACATTATAATAATTACTTATATCATAGTTTCGCCGTAGATGGCACTGTCGCTCTTTCTACCTCGTCTTGCTTGTGTCAGTGTGTCCAAGTTCCATTCACATTATAATAATTACTTATATCATAGTTTCGCCGTAGATGGCACTGCCGCTCTCTCTGCCTCGGCCCCCTGCTTGTGCCAGTGTGTGGAAGTTCTATTCACATTATACTAATTACTTATATCATAGTTTCGCCGTAGGTGGCACTGCCGCTCTTTCTACCTCGTCTTGCTTGTGTCAGTGTGTCGAAGTTCTATTCACATTATAATAATTACTTATATCATAGTTTCGCCGTAGATGGCACTGCCGCTCTTTCTACCTCGTCTTGCTTGTGTCCGTGTGTCGAATTTCTATTCACATTATAATAATTACTTATATCATAGTTTCGCCGTAGATGGCACTGCCGCTCTCTCTGCCTCGGCCCCCTGCTTGTGCCAGTGTGTCGAAGTTCTATTCACATTATACTAATTACTTATATCATAGTTTCGCCGTAGATGGCGCTGCCGCTCTTTCTACCTCGTCTTGCTTGTGTCAGTGTGTCGAAGTCCTATTCACATTATAATAATTACTTATATCATAGTTTCGCCGTAGATGGCACTGCCGCTCTTTCTACCTCGTCTTGCTTGTGTCAGTGTGTCGAAGTCCTATTCACATTATAATAATTACTTATATCATAGTTTCGCCGTAGATGGCACTGCCGCTCTTTCTACCTCGTCTTACTTGTGTCAGTGTGTCGAAGTTCTATTCACATTATAATAATTACTTATATCATAGTTTCGCCGTAGTTGGCACTGCCGCTCTTTCTACCTCGTCTTGCTTGTGTCAGTGTGTCGAAGTCCTATTCACATTATAATAATTACTTATATCATAGTTTCGCCGTAGATGGCACTGCCGCTCTTTCTACCTCGTCTTGCTTGTGTCAGTGTGTCGAAGTTCTATTCACATTATACTAATTACTTATATCATAGTTTCGCCGTAGATGGCGCTGCCGCTCTTTCTACCTCGTCTTGCTTGTGTCAGTGTGTCGAAGTCCTATTCACATTATAATAATTACTTATATCATAGTTTCGCCGTAGATGGCACTGCCGCTCTTTCTACCTCGTCTTGCTTGTGTCAGTGTGTCGAAGTTCTATTCACATTATAATAATTACTTATATCATAGTTTCGCCGTAGATGGCGCTGCCGCTCTTTCTACCTCGTCTTGCTTGTGTCAGTGTGTCGAAGTTCTATTCACATTATACTTATTACTTATATCATAGTTTCGCCGTAGATGGCACTGCCGCTCTCTCTACCTCGTCTTGCTTGTGTCAGTGTGTCGAAGTTCTATTCACATTATAATAATTACTTATATCATAGTTTCGCCGTAGATGGCACTGTCGCTCTTTCTACCTCGTCTTGCTTGTGTCAGTGTGTCGAAGTTCTATTCACATTATAATAATTACTTATATCATAGTTTCGCCGTAGATGGCACTGCCGCTCTCTCTGCCTCGGCCCCCTGCTTGTGCCAGTGTGTGGAAATTCTATTCACATTATAATAATTACTTATATCATAGTTTCGCCGTAGATGGCACTGCCGCTCTTTCTACCTCGTCTTGCTTGTGTCAGTGTGTCCAAGTTCCATTCACATTATAATAATTACTTATATCATAGTTTCGCCGTAGATGGCACTGCCGCTCTCTCTGCCTCGGCCCCCTGCTTGTGCCAGTGTGTGGAAGTTCTATTCACATTATACTAATTACTTATATCATAGTTTCGCCGTAGGTGGCACTGCCGCTCTTTCTACCTCGTCTTGCTTGTGTCAGTGTGTCGAAGTTCTATTCACATTATAATAATTACTTATATCATAGTTTCGCCGTAGATGGCACTGCCGCTCTTTCTACCTCGTCTTGCTTGTGTCCGTGTGTCGAATTTCTATTCACATTATAATAATTACTTATATCATAGTTTCGCCGTAGATGGCACTGCCGCTCTCTCTGCCTCGGCCCCCTGCTTGTGCCAGTGTGTCGAAGTTCTATTCACATTATACTAATTACTTATATCATAGTTTCGCCGTAGATGGCGCTGCCGCTCTTTCTACCTCGTCTTGCTTGTGTCAGTGTGTCGAAGTCCTATTCACATTATAATAATTACTTATATCATAGTTTCGCCGTAGATGGCACTGCCGCTCTTTCTACCTCGTCTTGCTTGTGTCAGTGTGTCGAAGTCCTATTCACATTATAATAATTACTTATATCATAGTTTCGCCGTAGATGGCACTGCCGCTCTTTCTACCTCGTCTTGCTTGTGTCAGTGTGTCGAAGTTCTATTCAGATTATACTAATTACTTATATCATAGTTTCGCCGTAGATGGCGCTGCCGCTCTTTCTACCTCGTCTTGCTTGTGTCAGTGTGTCGAAGTTCTATTCACATTATAATAATTACTTATATCATAGTTTCGCCGTAGATGGCACTGCCGCTCTTTCTACCTCGTCTTACTTGTGTCAGTGTGTCGAAGTTCTATTCACATTATAATAATTACTTATATCATAGTTTCGCCGTAGATGGCACTGCCGCTCTTTCTACCTCGTCTTGCTTGTGTCAGTGTGTCGAAGTTCTATTCACATTATAATAATTACTTATATCATAGTTTCGCCGTAGATGGCACTGCCGCTCTCTCTGCCTCGGCCCCCTGCTTGTGCCAGTGTGTCGAAGTTCTATTCACATTATACTAATTACTTATATCATAGTTTCGCCGTAGATGGCGCTGCCGCTCTTTCTACCTCGTCTTGCTTGTGTCAGTGTGTCGAAGTCCTATTCACATTATAATAATTACTTATATCATAGTTTCGCCGTAGATGGCACTGCCGCTCTTTCTACCTCGTCTTGCTTGTGTCAGTGTGTCGAAGTCCTATTCACATTATAATAATTACTTATATCATAGTTTCGCCGTAGATGGCACTGCCGCTCTTTCTACCTCGTCTTGCTTGTGTCAGTGTGTCGAAGTTCTATTCACATTATACTAATTACTTATATCATAGTTTCGCCGTAGATGGCGCTGCCGCTCTTTCTACCTCGTCTTGCTTGTGTCAGTGTGTCGAAGTTCTATTCACATTATACTTATTACTTATATCATAGTTTCGCCGTAGATGGCGCTGCCGCTCTTTCTACCTCGTCTTGCTTGTGTCAGTGTGTCGAAGTTCTATTCACATTATAATAATTACTTATATCATAGTTTCGCCGTAGATGGCACTGCCGCTCTTTCTACCTCGTCTTACTTGTGTCAGTGTGTCGAAGTTCTATTCACATTATAATAATTACTTATATCATAGTTTCGCCGTAGATGGCACTGCCGCTCTTTCTACCTCGTCTTGCTTGTGTCAGTGTGTCGAAGTTCTATTCACATTATAATAATTACTTATATCATAGTTTCGCCGTAGATGGCACTGCCGCTCTTTCTACCTCGTCTTGCTTGTGTCAGTGTGTCGAAGTTCTATTCACATTATAATAATTACTTATATCATAGTTTCGCCGTAGATGGCGCTGCCGCTCTTTCTACCTCGTCTTGCTTGTGTCAGTGTGTCGAAGTTCTATTCACATTATACTTATTACTTATATCATAGTTTCGCCGTAGATGGCACTGCCGCTCTCTCTACCTCGTCTTGCTTGTGTCAGTGTGTCGAAGTTCTATTCACATTATAATAATTACTTATATCATAGTTTCGCCGTAGATGGCACTGCCGCTCTTTCTACCTCGTCTTGCTTGTGTCAGTGTGTCGAAGTTCTATTCACATTATAATAATTACTTATATCATAGTTTCGCCGTAGATGGCACTGCCGCTCGCTCTGCCTCGGCCCCCTGCTTGTGCCAGTGTGTGGAAGTTCTATTCACATTATAATAATTACTTATATCATAGTTTC
Organism: Dicycla oo; assembly: GCA_948252095.1. Lineage (NCBI taxonomy): Eukaryota > Metazoa > Arthropoda > Insecta > Lepidoptera > Noctuidae > Dicycla > Dicycla oo. The sequence goes on along the minus strand of OX411735.1, from coordinate 21,627,608 downwards.
GCCGTAGATGGCACTGCCGCTCTTTCTACCTCGTCTTGCTTGTGTCAGTGTGTCCAAGTTCTATTCACATTATACTAATTACTTATATCATAGTTTCGCCGTAGGTGGCACTGCCGCTCTTTCTACCTCGTCTTGCTTGTGTCAGTGTGTCGAAGTTCTATTCACATTATAATAATTACTTATATCATAGTTTCGCCGTAGATGGCACTGCCGCTCTTTCTACCTCGTCTTGCTTGTGTCCGTGTGTCGAATTTCTATTCACATTATAATAATTACTTATATCATAGTTTCGCCGTAGATGGCACTGCCGCTCTCTCTGCCTCGGCCCCCTGCTTATGCCAGTGTGTCGAAGTTCTATTCACATTATACTAATTACTTATATCATAGTTTCGCCGTAGATGGCGCTGCCGCTCTTTCTACCTCGTCTTGCTTGTGTCAGTGTGTCGAAGTCCTATTCACATTATAATAATTACTTATATCATAGTTTCGCCGTAGATGGCACTGCCGCTCTTTCTACCTCGTCTTGCTTGTGTCAGTGTGTCGAAGTCCTATTCACATTATAATAATTACTTATATCATAGTTTCGCCGTAGATGGCACTGCCGCTCTTTCTACCTCGTCTTGCTTGTGTCAGTGTGTCGAAGTTCTATTCACATTATACTTATTACTTATATCATAGTTTCGCCGTAGATGGCGCTGCCGCTCTTTCTACCTCGTCTTGCTTGTGTCAGTGTGTCGAAGTTCTATTCACATTATAATAATTACTTATATCATAGTTTCGCCGTAGATGGCACTGCCGCTCTTTCTACCTCGTCTTGCTTGTGTCAGTGTGTCGAAGTTCTATTCACATTATAATAATTACTTATATCATAGTTTCGCCGTAGATGGCACTGCCGCTCTTTCTACCTCGTCTTACTTGTGTCAGTGTGTCGAAGTTCTATTCACATTATAATAATTACTTATATCATAGTTTCGCCGTAGATGGCACTGCCGCTCTTTCTACCTCGTCTTGCTTGTGTCAGTGTGTCGAAGTTCTATTCACATTATAATAATTACTTATATCATAGTTTCGCCGTAGATGGCACTGCCGCTCTTTCTACCTCGTCTTGCTTGTGTCAGTGTGTCGAAGTTCTATTCACATTATAATAATTACTTATATCATAGTTTCGCCGTAGATGGCGCTGCCGCTCTTTCTACCTCGTCTTGCTTGTGTCAGTGTGTGTGTCGAAGTTCTATTCACATTATAATAATTACTTATATCATAGTTTCGCCGTAGATGGCGCTGCCGCTCTTTCTACCTCGTCTTGCTTGTGTCAGTGTGTCGAAGTTCTATTCACATTATAATAATTACTTATATCATAGTTTCGCCGTAGATGGCACTGCCGCTCTTTCTACCTCGTCTTGCTTGTGTCAGTGTGTCGAAGTTCTATTCACATTATACTAATTACTTATATCATAGTTTCGCCGTAGATGGCGCTGCCGCTCTTTCTACCTCGTCTTGCTTGTGTCAGTGTGTCGAAGTCCTATTCACATTATAATAATTACTTATATCATAGTTTCGCCGTAGATGGCACTGCCGCTCTTTCTACCTCGTCTTGCTTGTGTCAGTGTGTCGAAGTTCTATTCACATTATAATAATTACTTATATCATAGTTTCGCCGTAGATGGCACTGCCGCTCTTTCTACCTCGTCTTACTTGTGTCAGTGTGTCGAAGTTCTATTCACATTATAATAATTACTTATATCATAGTTTCGCCGTAGATGGCACTGCCGCTCTTTCTACCTCGTCTTGCTTGTGTCAGTGTGTCGAAGTTCTATTCACATTATACTAATTACTTATATCATAGTTTCGCCGTAGATGGCGCTGCCGCTCTTTCTACCTCGTCTTGCTTGTGTCAGTGTGTCGAAGTCCTATTCACATTATAATAATTACTTATATCATAGTTTCGCCGTAGATGGCACTGCCGCTCTTTCTACCTCGTCTTGCTTGTGTCAGTGTGTCGAAGTTCTATTCACATTATAATAATTACTTATATCATAGTTTCGCCGTAGATGGCGCTGCCGCTCTTTCTACCTCGTCTTGCTTGTGTCAGTGTGTCGAAGTTTTATTCACATTATACTTATTACTTATATCATAGTTTCGCCGTAGATGGCACTGCCGCTCTCTCTACCTCGTCTTGCTTGTGTCAGTGTGTCGAAGTTCTATTCACATTATAATAATTACTTATATCATAGTTTCGCCGTAGATGGCACTGCTGCTCTTTCTACCTCGTCTTGCTTGTGTCAGTGTGTCGAAGTTCTATTCACATTATAATAATTACTTATATCATAGTTTCGCCGTAGATGGCATTGCCGCTCTCTCTGCCTCGGCCCCCTGCTTGTGCCAGTGTGTCTAAGTTCTATTCACATTATAATAATTACTTATATCGTAGTTTCATTTATAATTGCACCACAAAAATCTTCTAGTATGTTAATTTCCAAATAATAACACAATTAATTGAAGAAACTCTATCGGGTACTATAACGTACCTACCTACCTATTATCTCGTACATTTATAATTACAATATTAGATAATATAAAGTTTTCTCATTAGTGTTGACATGACAAAGCCTCGTTGATAATGACTACAATTAATTACAACCACAAACGGTACACACGATAGATAGGCACAGAAGGCCGGCTCCATACAATGAACGAAAACAGGTGCGCACGCATATATTATAGTCTGTTCTAAAAGTATCTGAGGAAAATGAAAACGAATGAAAACGTACTTTGAGGATGGCAATTTGAAGTGTATATTGTGTTACAAATTGAGTGCTTATTTGAATTGATACTTAAACCCGAACTTTTTATTTAACCGAGTTAAAAAAAGACGAGGTTCTCAATTCGATTGTATTTTTTCAATGTTAGTAGATGTAGAAAGTAACACTTTCTCGGTGTTCTGAAGTAACAAACATAAAAAAAAAAATAGTTTAAAATAGTTTTTTTTACCAAGATCGATGACACACCTCTTTCGAGGGTGGTACCTGTATGGACTGTGACCGCCCAGCTTAATGTTTTTGAGTTAGCTTTAATAATACGTATTATTTCCACTTGGTGTATGTTGATGTTATAACAACATCCTGTCACTGTTGTTTGCTTAGTATCTAGCAAGTTGTGGTATACGAATAGTTGTGAGTTTAGGTACTACAAATAAAAAGTAAAAACTTTTTGACAAAAAAAAAAATAAAAAAAATAAACAACCGGCTTCCAAAAAAAAGCACTACAAAGTGAAAAATAACTTTAATATCAGAAGTCGATGGCAAAAAAACGAAAATAGAAAACTAAAGACACCGACTTCCAAAAGTAAGTTATTTGTCACTTTGTAGTGTTTTTAGGGTTCCGTACCTCAACAGGAAAAAACGGAACCCTTATAGGATCACTCGTGTGTGTGTCTGTCTGTCTGTCTGTCTGTCATACAGATTTGGAGTAGGCTAGTGACCACAAGCCGTCCGAGCAACCGTGCCCGAAGTATATGCTGCGCACATACTGGACGCGCTGCTAGTTTGTGTTCGATCGCGCCAATGGCGAGTTGTGTCGTCGAGAATATAAAAATGTCAAATTGTGCCGTTATAAAGTGTAAAAAATCTTCTAGAGTAAATCGATTCAGTGGAGATATTACCTACCATCGGTAAGTATTTTATTACTCAAACAGCCGTAATTAGTTTTAAAATCATTTATTGTGATGTTCAAGAAACACTACTACTTCACAGTATTCATTTCACATTGGCATTTGGCATTGCTTTGAGGGACCATCATTGGGCGCTTTGTCTATACGGAATGTAATGCAAACGACAGAAACAGTGTAAGTTTCGTGGTACAGACGCTTTCATCAATTTCTAACTAAACTAAACTACTTACTACTTTCAAATCGATTTGATTAGGTAATTGAAAATCGATATTGACAAATTTACAGAGTAATGAGAATTGCATTTTAGACTTTTGGAATAAATGATGTGATTTTGGAATACAGGTAAGTATTTTGAATTTAAATTTCATGTTTCAGTTTTCCGCGTGTGCCCTGATAACTGGCCTTAAAGGACTGTATTGTAGCCAGTGGAGACCACTTCCAATAAACTTTATATATATATATATATATTTTATATTTATGTATTAAACTAACACACTGTAAAAGTAATAAATATTATTTGCAATAAAAAAAAAATTCTTCGTGACAATATTTATGGCAAGACTAGGTATAATTAAGAAACATGTTATCGTTTTATGACTGTATTTATATAGTAATATCCTTGTCACGAGTTCTTAATGCAGCAGCTCATAAAATTGGTACGTAATACTAGATCTTTTTTTTTAATTTTCTTATTTGCCCCCCAAAATTGACCCCCATATTCAAAATTCATTTATTTACGTTACACGTGCGAGTTTGGGTCACAAAATTACATACTTGTACCAAATTTCAACTTAATCGGTCCATTAGATTCGGAGCAAATTGGCTGTGATAGACGGACAGACAGACACACGAGTGATACTTACTATAAGGGTTGCGTTTTTTACTTTTGAGGTACGGAACCCTAAAAAAGATGGCACCCTCGGTTTTCATACTATCTAAAGAACAATACACGAGGTATCTAACATCATCAGTTTTACTTCACCAAGTGGTACTTTCCAAGAACAAATGCAAGAGTTACTACAAAAAATAGCCAAATACTATAGGTGTGACTATAATGTTTGAAGAGTTCCATCGATTTCTCCAGGATCCCATCATCAGATCCTAACCTGATGACAATGGGACCAACTAGAAAGGATACCCTTTCAAACAAAATAAGAATTTTTCAAATCGGTCCAGCCGTCTTCGAGTAATCGCGGCACATACATAAAAAAAAAAACACCGATGAACTGAGAACCTCCTCCTTTTTTTGAAGTCCATTAAAAACACTAATATTAGGTTAACTAACTCGGTGTTAATATTTTAGTGGAGCAACGCGTAATAAGGGTTAAAATATTACGTACTTCGAGATTACAAACTCTTATTTAACCCGACTATACGTGCAAGTGAGCCTTAGTAAGTGATTGAGTAAGGATTTAACCTGAACGGGGTCTGTTTACCTTTTTATCAATAATCATGGAACTGACCATAAACGCATATGTACGGTGATCTCAAACAAATTTCAGTGCGCGTGCACTCGCTGTACGTAAAGCGTGTCTATGTGCACGTACGTTTTCGCTCGCTGTATGAAGTTGACCTTCTGTACGTAACTGCTCTGTGGTGTGTAGGTACCTACGGCTATTAATTGAGTACGAACTTTTAATTAAGGAATGCTAATTAATGGCACGCAAGGCTTACTTATACTCTCACCCTGACTCTTTTCAAATAATTAGTTTTGCGGCCACACTAGCCACTGCTGCCCACGCCGGCTGGCCACCAGAGCGTTCACGGTAATATTATAATTTAAGCAAGTGGTTTCTGCAGATCTGCTTTTACCTATTAAAAGTTTGTAATTTCCATTTAGGCATAATTTGAAGCGAATTCCAAAAAGTTTAAAAATATGCAAAGTGGGTAAAAATAAATCATACGAGTTGTAGTTAGTAGTTATAGTAATTAATTAATTTACTAAGGTTTTCTCTACTTGTTATCAGTGAAATATATCCTACACTAAAATATACTAGTAATTCCACGAGCAGTAGACCTCGCGAGAGCAAACTTTATTGTAACAATTAATATACCACTAAAGTTATTTAAAACGGGATATTAAACATGTTTTTTTATTTAAAAAAATGAATAATAATCCCATTTTTAACTAAACAGAAATGAACTAGCACACATCTAACCCACTACTATCTGTTAAACACGAGACTTTACTTTTGAAGCTACTTCACACCTAACATAAACTTACTTTAAAAAGTAAAAACCGACTTCAAAAACCAAAAATGAATAAAATAACTTTCATAAAAAACTTAACAGCTTCTGAAGTCTGTGTCGAGCTAAGGTGCATTGACATTGCAGAATTGAAGACACCATCTGCGCTAAATAAATTTTCTTTCTTTCTTTTCTTTAAGTGATCTGTGATCCTTCTACACACGTCTACTATCCGGGAGTAGGTACCGACACACTCACGTGATGTGACGGACGTCGGCCGACCTCTTAAGTAATCTGTGATCCTTCTACACACGTCTACTATCAGTGAGTACCTCTGTCTGTCGCTCGTCGGTGGTGTCGTGGGTCCCGACACACTCACGTGATGTGACGGACGTCGGCCGACCTCTTAAGTAATCTGTGATCCTTCTACACACGTCTACTATCCGGGAGTAGGTACCTCTGTCTGTCGCTCGTCGGTGGTGTCGTGGGTCCCGACACACACACGTGATGTGACGGACGTCGGCCGACCTCTTAAGTAATCTGTGATCCTTCTACACACGTCTACTATCAGTGAGTACCTCTGTCTGTCGCTCGTCGGTGGCGTCGTGGGTCCCGACACACTCACGTGATGTGACGGACGTCGGCCGACCTCTTAAGTAATCTGTGATCCTTCTACACACGTCTATTATCAGTGAGTACCTCTGTCTGTCGCTCGTCGGTGGTGTCGTGGGTCCCGACACACTCACGTGATGTGACGGACGTCGGCCGACCTCTTAAGTAATCTGTGATCCTTCTACACACGTCTACTATCAGTGAGTACCTCTGTCTGTCGCTCGTCGGTGGTGTCGTGGGTCCCGACACACTCACGTGATGTGACGGACGTCGGCCGACCTCTTAAGTAATCTGTGATCCTTCTACACACGTCTACTATCCGGGAGTAGGTACCTCTGTCTGTCGCTCGTCGGTGGTGTCGTGGGTCCCGACACACACACGTGATGTGACGGACGTCGGCCGACCTCTTAAGTAATCTGTGATCCTTCTACACACGTCTACTATCAGTGAGTACCTCTGTCTGTCGCTCGTCGGTGGTGTCGTGGGTCCCGACACACTCACGTGATGTGACGGACGTCGGCCGACCTCTTAAGTAATTTGTGATCCTTCTACACACGTCTACTATCAGTGAGTACCTCTGTCTGTCGCTCGTCGGTGGTGTCGTGGGTCCCGACACACTCACGTGATGTGACGGACGTCGGCCGACCTCTTAAGTAATCTGTGATCCTTCTACACACGTCTACTATCAGTGAGTACCTCTGTCTGTCGCTCGTCGGTGGTGTCGTGGGTCCCGACACACTCACGTGATGTGACGGACGTCGGCCGACCTCTTAAGTAATCTGTGATCCTTCTACACACGTCTACTATCAGTGAGTACCTCTGTCTGTCGCTCGTCGGTGGTGTCGTGGGTCCCGACACACTCACGTGATGTGACGGACGTCGGCCGACCTCTTAAGTAATCTGTGATCCTTCTACACACGTCTACTATCAGTGAGTACCTCTGTCTGTCGCTCGTCGGTGGTGTCGTGGGTCCCGACACACTCACGTGATGTGACGGACGTCGGCCGACCTCTTAAGTAATCTGTGATCCTTCTACACACGTCTACTATCAGTGAGTACCTCTGTCTGTCGCTCGTCGGTGGTGTCGTGGGTCCCGACACACTCACGTGATGTGACGGACGTCGGCCGACCTCTTAAGTAATCTGTGATCCTTCTACACACGTCTACTATCAGTGAGTACCTCTGTCTGTCGCTCGTCGGTGGTGTCGTGGGTCCCGACACACTCACGTGATGTGACGGACGTCGGCCGACCTCTTAAGTAATCTGTGATCCTTCTACACACGTCTACTATCCGGGAGTAGGTACCTCTGTCTGTCGCTCGTCGGTGGTGTCGTGGGTCCCGACACACACACGTGATGTGACGGACGTCGGCCGACCTCTTAAGTAATCTGTGATCCTTCTACACACGTCTACTATCAGTGAGTACCTCTGTCTGTCGCTCGTCGGTGGTGTCGTGGGTCCCGACACACTCACGTGATGTGACGGACGTCGGCCGACCTCTTAAGTAATTTGTGATCCTTCTACACACGTCTACTATCAGTGAGTACCTCTGTCTGTCGCTCGTCGGTGGTGTCGTGGGTCCCGACACACTCACGTGATGTGACGGACGTCGGCCGACCTCTTAAGTAATCTGTGATCCTTCTACACACGTCTACTATCAGTGAGTACCTCTGTCTGTCGCTCGTCGGTGGTGTCGTGGGTCCCGACACACTCACGTGATGTGACGGACGTCGGCCGACCTCTTAAGTAATCTGTGATCCTTCTACACACGTCTACTATCAGTGAGTACCTCTGTCTGTCGCTCGTCGGTGGTGTCGTGGGTCCCGACACACTCACGTGATGTGACGGACGTCGGCCGACCTCTTAAGTAATCTGTGATCCTTCTACACACGTCTACTATCCGTGAGTACCTCTGTCTGTCGCTCGTCGGTGGTGTCGTGGGTCCCGACACACTCACGTGATGTGACGGACGTCGGCCGACCTCTTAAGTAATCTGTGATCCTTCTACACACGTCTACTATCAGTTAGTACCTCTGTCTGTCGGTCGTCGGTGATGTCGTGGGTCCCGACCCACTCACGTGATGTGACGGACGTCGGCCGACCTCTTAAGTAATCGATGATCCTTCTACACACGTCTACTATCCGGGAGTAGGTACCTCTGTCTGTCGCTCGTCGGTGGTGTCGTGGGTCCCGACCCACTCACGTGATGTGACGGACGTCGGCCGACCTCTTAAGTGATCTATGATCCTTCTACACACGTCTACTATCCGGGAGTAGGTACCTCTGTCTGTCGCTCGTCGGTGGTGTCGTGGATCCCGACACACTCACGTGATGTGACGGACGTCGGCCGACCTCTTAAGTAATCTGTGATCCTTCTACACACGTCTACTATCAGTTAGTACCTATGTCTGTCGGTCGTCGGTGATGTCGTGGGTCCCGACCCACTCACGTGATGTGACGGACGTCGGCCGACCTCTTAAGTAATCGATGATCCTTCTACACACGTCTACTATCCGTGAGTAGGTACCTCTGTCTGTCGCTCGTCGGTGGTGTCGTGGGTCCCGACCCACTCACGTGATGTGACGGACGTCGGCCGACCTCTTAAGATTACATCAAGCCACTTTAGATAGTCGCGCGTTCCGGGATCCCGCGGGGTATGAGGGGGCAGGCCGGGGGGGGGGGGGGTCGGATCCGATCGTGTCGGGAATTTTAATATCGCGTTTGTCGAGGCACAGATTTCGACGTAGCGTCGGATTAGCGCCGCTGCCGGTCGGGTCGCGGGCGATGTCAGATTGCTGACGTAGATTTCAAGCACGCCCCGACGTTTCCGCGATCAATGTCATGTGTCACGTCTCACGTAAAAAAGATGGTCGTGGCATCGATTCGTCGAGTGTTGGGCACAGTCGGTTACACTCGGCATGTGTGTATTCTTTAGATCCGGTATTATGTTTTGGAAGTCACGTTTGAATCACGAGCGGCCTACCGTCTAGTGAATTATTCACAACTAAGGGGAGCTAAATGTCAGTGTTTTGTTCAAACAATGCACGCCTTCTTTAACGTTAACAATTCAGTCAATAAAGTTATTTAATTTAATTAATTGATTGACTTATTAATATGTAATATTGACATTGAATATGTAATTTAATCTTTATAATTACTATTTATATCTTAAATGCCGAAGGGTGATGACTACGCTGAACACGTGGCACACGTCTGCTCGCTTCTTCACTAGAGTGTGCATACACTTTATCATATTGTTTGTTGAAACTCTCCTCAACATTAAAATTATTTTCGTCTGAAAAAAGTATTTCGCGGTATTTTTTTCCCGCGTACCGCCTTAACAAAACCCGGGTTCTTTCGAGTCTGATTTTCTTCAGCCGTGCGTTAAGAAGATGTGCTGTTTTTTCTATAAGCACGCAGTCCTAGGTCTTTATTTAACACCATTTTAACAGCTTAGTCCCATCTGCAGAGCCAAAATTTTTTGCTTGCGGACTGGATTTCGTTGGATTCGCGCCTTCACTGCTTTGATGACCGCTGGAGTCCGAACAGTACGAGGTCGACCACTCTTTTGTTTATCTTCTAATTTGAATCTTCCCTGAATCGTTTGATAGTACGATAAATAAAACTCAATGGAATTTTCAAATTTTTCAGCAATTTGAAAATCTCAGTTGGCGCGTGACCGCAACGATGCAATGCAATTACTGCAACTGTCTTCTTTGCGCGTCCACTCCATTTTAGAAAATGAACAAAATTCCAGAAACCCTTTGTTTTTATTTTCTCTAAATATTCAAATTTCGAATGCCCATAATATTTTCTTCGGCTTGCATTCTAAATTCGAAATTTTACCTATGTGACAGAATACGTAGTCGGGCCATAGCCCGACTACGTATTTATGTGTAGGTATATATATATATATATACAGGGTTATTTGTAAAACACCAACAACCTCTTAAGGGGTCATTGTACTCATCATTATGAACAACTTTTACTATGAGACCAAACCTGAAATCGAGAAAAAAAATCAGCTGTTCAGTACATTTTGACGAATTATGCGAACATAAATGTACTGAACCGCTGATTTTTTTTTTCGCGATTTCAGGTTTGGTCCCATAGTAAAAGTTGTTCCTAATGATGAGTACAATGACCCCTTAAGAGCTTGTTGGTGTTTTACATATAACCCTGTATAATATATGCGACGAATTGATAACCTCCTCCTTTTTAGAAGTCTGTTAAAAATAGTTCTCTCTGTTTAGAAAAATGTCAAATATCCTCATAATGTTAAAATAATGACTTGACTTAGCATGCGTTGGACACAGAACACCGCCCCTATTGATGGCAGATGCGTTCAGTTTGATGGATGGAATCCCTCGCGATGTAGCAATGAGCCAGCGATCGATAGCTCACATGTGACGTGTAATGTAAAATCTAAAATCGGGGAGTCATGTATGCACCGTGACAAAGGCGGTGACTCAGCGGTGACGATACGTATAAATGTCATGATTTTGGGAACTTTACGATGATGTGGCGGTGACGATACGTATAGATGTTATGATCTTGGGAACTTTACGATGATGTGGCGGTGACGATACATATAGATGTTATGATCTTGGGAACTTTACGATGATGTGGCGGTGACGATACATATAGATGTTATGATCTTGGGAACTTTACGATGATGTGGCGGTGACGATACGTATAGATGTTATGATCTTGGGAACTTTACGATGATGTGGCGGTGACGATACGTATAGATGTTATGATCTTGGGAACTTTACGAAATATACGGCAAGGGAAATGTATTGTTTTGAAGATTAACATACTACGTAGATATTGCTTTATCCCATTTAATACGATTGATGAAATAATAACAGTTGTGTTTTGAATATACGGTCAGTTAAGTGGACAGCTGAGTTGTTACTCAACAATGTTTGTCCCTCACTGTTATCTACTTAGTAACAAAAGCACTGACACAATATGGACCCTCGAACTTAACTTAATGAGATGTTTGTAGAGTCCAGTCCCAGCTACTGCAAGCTTTTATTTAGTTTCACCTGTCTCGGTGTCTGTCTGTCCGGCTGTAATTGAATCTTGCAACTTCAATTTGACCCACTTTTCGGTTTCCGATTGAGCTGGATTTTTATATGCTTATGTAAATCGGATGACAATGCAATATTGGACATGGAGTTGATCTGATGATGGAGCCGGAAGGCGGCCATGGTAACTCAGTTTGGGTTCATTTGATTTGTCTTGACAAGGACAAGAAAAAGCATTAAGAAGCATTTAATAATCTGGATATCATCTAGTACAGCTAGATGATATCCAGAATATTAAATGCGTCTTAATGCTTTTTAAATAATCTACAGGCCGTTTGGCAGAACGTTGATCATACGAAAATGTTGGATAGGTGGGGTCATCTGCTACTTACTCAGCCCTCATTTATTTGGTCCTGGCCCCCTGTATATTTAAAAAAATAAAATTATTGCTTTCTTCTAGTTTCACCACTTTCTTAACTTTAAAGTGTAATTTTTTTTTTTAAATTAGGTTAAACAGGCAATATATTTTTTTTAAATCTTTAATGTTGGCAGATTCTTATAAAACTATTTCTTTATTCAGATTTTAGCTAGAAAAAAAGTTATGAGTCCTCAAACTTACAGAAAGATGTAAAAAATACTTAAATCTTAATTTCAACTTGCATTAAAAAAAAATGTTTGAGGAGTTCCAATTCTAGCAAAACATCCCTAGTGTGTGACCTTTCTAATGGTATGTAATTTGCTTAATAAAAAAAAAAACTAAGAGTTATTTCATAATTTTATCATGTAGATTTTTGACGAAACTCTACCTTTAGGAAAGTGAAATGTTTTGCGAAATTGAATATTGCAAGGTTGGTAAAAATTAAATGATCGACGGCTTGCCAGTAGCAGTGGTGCAAATTGAAATTGACATTCCGCCCGATGTTCATGTGTGGGGAAGGGCAAAGTATAGTTCCTTTGCCCTTCCCCAAACATGAAATAAACCGACTTCCAAAAACCCCACAAAGTGAAAAATAACTTTAATTTCGGAAGTCGGTGGCAATAAATTAAAATAAAAATCAAAGACGCCGACTTCCGAAATTAAAGTTATTTTTCACTTTATGGGGTTTTTTTTGGAAGTCGGTTGATATTTTTGGAAAAATGTTTTTTTTTCACTGATAGTAAGCGACATTATTCTTGAGTGCTAGCCTATAAATTATATTAATATCTTGCATATTAGCCGAGCTATCACAATTGTTGTTAGCAAGTCGGCAAGAAACACAAGGGCTATTTAAACAGAAGTAGTTGCGTGCGCCGCCTCAACAGTTGTTTAAAATTGAAAACATTAAATGGCAACCTGGTCGGTCTTAACCCTTCGGATTCGGATGGAACGCAGGTCTGCGCACCATTTTTTTATGCGAGTGCGCCACTCGAAAAAACACCTAATTACATTAATGTAATTAGGTGTTTTTTCGAGTACAGCTAAAATCGCGCAGACCTACGTTCCCGGCATATGAAAGGTTAAATAATACTACTAAAAAGTCCGCGACACCATTTCTCAATCTTTTATATTGTATATTTCTTAAAGTATTTGGATGATTATTTAAATAACAAAATATTAATCCTTATCAAAATAGATCGTTTTATGATCACAAGGACATCATATAGTTTTTTTTTGTTTCCATAGCTCTGCTTAGTTTGGGATCAGATGACCGTGTGTTAAATGTCCCAGGATATTATTATTATATAGATAAAATTTGCCCTGTACAGTATGTCACTTGGTCATATAGTTTAGGAGATGAATGTATAAAATTACTAAAACGCAAAATAACTTTCATTCATAGTGCTCGCGCGTAGAACATGCTTCGTGCGGACGTTTTATCCATTTACCCCTAGGTGGTGTTGTGCATTACGTAATTTTCTGAGATTTATTATTTCAATATTTTCGGTAGAATAAAGCGGAAGAATTTGTTGTTTTAACCGACTTCAAAAAAGGAGGTTCTCTCTTTAACCCGTATGTATGTATGTATTTATTTATTTATGTAAGTATGTTTGTACGTACGAAAATTTCTCAAAAATATTGAACCAATATTGATGATTTTTTCACTAACGTGAACGTAACGTGTACTTACAGGAAAGTTTTAGTATATAATACATAAGGTAATTATTCTTATGTACAAAGTTATATTGCATAAATGTACTGTATTTCCGGCATTTCTGAGCGGATTTTGATGATACTTCTTTTCGTTCGTCTTGAGCATATTATGGTGTTTTGTACGTATATTCAACTAAAAATGGAAAAATAAATTTACTTAAAAAAAGTGAAAACCGACTTCAAAAACCTAAAACAAATAAAATAACTTTCATAAAAAACTTAACAGCTTCTTGAGTCGGTGTCTTCAATTCTTCAATACACTATAGCTTGGCAAAAAAAAAATAGTTACAACGCTTAACACAGACGTCTATTATACTAGTAAGGTTAACTGAATTCAACAATATCACTTGATTAGGCAGATGGAATCGGATTTCAATATGGAAACGCGGGAAATTTGATACAGGATGGCAGAACAACCTCTCGCCCCCGTGTCTCGATCGAAAGTGAAGGCTAACGTGCGAACATTCACGTTCAGCAACTTCTACTGTCCAATACCAGCCGTCAAACGACAACCGACCTGTATTGACTTCACCCAAGTACACTACTTGACGTTTCCGGATGTTGATGCTCGCCATATACATAATCTGAAATCATCTATTTGAAACATATCTATAGAAATAATATGTATTTAGACATCAGCAATATCTTTGACAGAATGTTCCACGAACGTTCTCGAGGATGCCCTAAGAGCCTTTAATAAGGCTAAACATGTAGCCAGTCATGCTCTAGCAGCCTGTATCATAAAGTGCGTCAGATAATGAATGCCCCCCCCCCCGCGCCTGCACCTCCCCGCTCCCCGCACCTCCGCCCCGCTAGTTAATTGTCCGAAGACCACATCAAGTAATTGTATCGAGACGTTAGGTAAACTGTGTGTAGAAGACTGCAGAAGGTTCACTTTCTTTGGTAAAAATCTCGAGAATTTCAGCTTCGGAAGCGAAACAGACTTTGTCCAACTAATAACAATAACTTAATGAAAGTCACCACATCTGTAGCAGTCTAGCAGGGTCAGGCAAACTGTTGCATTGTCATGTCAGGAGTCGGTGAGTTTGAGGGATTGTAGTCAGGGGAACTGATTGTTTACTTACAATTTAAATAGTCCTTATATTCCAGTCACAATACAAGTCTTTATCAATCCTGGGCGACCGAGCTCTGCTCCAGTGAAAATAGATAAAACGAATTTTCCTAGATATGAGACCTAGCTAGATCGATTTTTCACCCCCGTAAACCCCTATTGCAACTTTCATGGAAATCGTTAGAGCCGTTTTTGAGAACGTGATTACAAATATAGAAATATTACTCATTTAATAGTAGGTATCCGATTTGATGTAGCTACTCGTATGTATAATCATACCAAAACACAGTGTGTCAGTCTGCTAAAGAATATACCTTCACTCTGTATCAGAAACGCGAGTTGACCTTCTGTTTGTTATAACTGTATGTGAACGCTTTGATATTACTTTTAAGGGTCCTATTACTACAAGACTGTGTAAGTACCTACGTATTATATTATGTTATTATTCTCAAGGCTCTCGCTCAAGGCGACGTAGCTAGTCAGACACAAAGCTGCTTGGATAACACGACTGACACGAGGCTGACGTACAGACAGACATTAATGAAATAGACAAACATCATCTTCCTGCCCTTATCCCAAGTTACTTGGGGTCGGCGCAACACGTTCTTCTTCCATTCTCCTCTGTTAACCGTCACGCTATCATTCACTCCCTTCTCTTTCATATCATTCTTTACACATTCCATCCATCTTTTCTTCGGCCTTCCTCTCCCTCTGCATCCATCAACATGTATATTCACACTCTTTTAGTCACATGCGTTTCGTCCCTTCTCATCACATGCCCATATATATATAATGCAATAGACAACCGATATTAAATAATTACTGATTGAACATAGTGTCCTTGGTTCGATCGCAAGCCCGGGTAAATTGTTGGTAAGTTTTGTTAGTAGGAATTTTTCAGTATGGATTTAGCAATAGGCCCGTACACGTCTACATGCGGCTAAAACTTAACTGGTGAAATGAGGGTGAACTACACTGTCCTGTCTGCCCCTTAAGCGTGGTGATAACATATAGATTGACGAGATTTGAGCCAATTTCACATCGATATCGTGGATATTGGCTCATCGTTGCAGCTTATAATATGTTCAGCACTTGACGTAAGCCGTTGTGAGTTCCTATCACCCTGTTAGTCATCAGATCGTCGGTTGTCATCCACACTGATCGTCACCAGTGCACTTCCTCTCAGATTACTTGCGGATCTAACCGTAGGCTTCATACCAGAAACTTCATACAACAGAACATAAGAATATAATACAGCAATCGCTCTGGGAATGTTTGTATTAGAAGCTTTACATAAATAAAATGTCGTGAAACATTAATAAGTTGGACGAACAGGCTTTCGATTAACGGTCCGTTTTATTACGATGATTAATAATTTTGTTTTGTTTTATTATGATATGATACCAGCATTTGCTTCACCCGCGTTGTGGTTGAAAATTGAGACGTACTTACTATCGGGATAAAAGTATTCTATGTCCTAATCCAGCGCGGCAGTTGCGTATCACACTATTAATCCGAATATGTTTCATTTTGACAGGTCAACAAAATTCATTGCAGTATATACGTTTTTGAGCAGACAAATTTATCGAACATACGAAGCAATGGATTAGCAATTTGCTTCAAAATTATTCAGATTCCGATTGATAGTTTGTTACGCAATTAGGTTGCAGGTCATGGTCTACTCATGTGCCCAATTTTATCCAAACCCGTTGAGCTGTTTTAGTGTGAAAGCGTAAAACAAACAAACTCACTTTCGCACTTATAATATTAGTTAGAATAATCATTACAACTCTCTAAGTTAGTATTTGCCAGCGGCTTCGCCCGCGTGGACGTCGGAAACTAACCCACGGAAATGTACTACCGGGATAAAAGTATTCTATGTGTTAATCCATGTTCTATACTATTTGTATGCCAAATTTTATCTAAATCCTATTAGAAGCTTAATAAGTACTTACTATTAATTCAAATATTATTGTTAAGGTTAAAAATATTAGGCTTGCATGCCTAATATTTTTTTAACGGACTTCAAAAAAGGAGGTTCTCTATTCGACCCGTATGCATGTGTGTATGTATGTACTAGCAGCGCCCCGCGGTTTCACCCGAACACGTAAAAATATGGGAATAAAAAGTATCTTATGTATTAACCCAGGTTATAAACTATCTGTGCGCTAAATTTCATCAAAATCTGTTCAGTAGTTTTTGCGTGACAGAGTAACAAATATCCATCTATCCTCACAAACTTTCTATTAATATTAGTAGGATGTATGTATGTTTGTATGTCCACGATTTTCTCAAAAACTAATAAACTAATTTTGATGATTCTTTCACTATCGTGATCGAAATACTTTCAGGAAGGTTTTAGTATATAATACATTAGATAATTATTCTTATATACGCAGTTATATGTATAAATGTACTGCATCTCCGGCATTTTTATGCGAATTTCGATAATTCTTCTTCTTTTTGTCTGTCTTGGGCTTACTAACCGACTTCAAAAAGGAGGTGCTCTATTCGACCCGTATGTAAGTATGTATGTCCGCGATTTTCTCAATAACGAATGAACCAATTTTGATGATTTTTTCACTAACGTAATCAACATAAATTGTACTTTCAGGAAAGTTTTAGTATATATTACATTAGATAATAATTACTTAAGAATATTTACTACAGTAATAAATTATTCATACATAAGAACAATTATTATTTTTATGTACGATGTCATACACATAAATGTACTGTATCTCCGGTATTTCTCATTCGTCCTGGGCTTATGTAATTGTATATTCAACTAAAAATGGAAAAATAAATTTACTTTAAAAAAAGTAAAAACCGACTTCAAAAAGCTAAAAGGAATAAAATAACTTTCATAAAAAAAACTTAACAGCTTCTTAAGTCGGTGTCTTCAATTCTTTAATGAACCTTAGCTTGGCATCGACTTCAGAAGCTGTTAAGTTTTTTATGATAGTTATTTAATTCCTTTTAGCTTTTTGAAGTCGGTTTTTACTTTTTGTTTAAGAAAATTTATTATCCCCATATTCTTACGGGTTCGAGACTTACGCGGGTGAAACCGCGGGGTGCTGCTAGTACATACATATACATACGGGTCGAAAAGAGAACCTCTTTTTTGAAGTCGGTTAAAAAGTATCCAGGTTATAAACTATCTGTGTGCCAAATTTTATCAAAATCCCAAAGATTACTGCTCAGGGATTGTGCACAACGTGTCGTGTCGTCTTGAATTGATATACCTACTGTCTTGAATTCATGCAATCCTAGTACATTTTGTAAGGTTACAGAGGTATGCAGAAAAATATGTTTGTTACGACATCTACAAATCTCTGAATTTCTCGGCTGTTCTTTACCATAAACATATATCATATATTATACATATAAACCTTCCTCTTGAATCACTCTATCTTTTGCTGAAAGCAGAGTTAAACTCCGTTGAACTGTTTAAAAGATCTAAGCGTACAGACAGCGGGAGCGTCTTTGTTTTATACTAAGTAAAGATTATGAGATTTATAAGTATACCTATAGATATTATTATACGGAATGTCCATAAGTGGTGATCTAGCTGACAGGGTGACAGGGGCCCGCCCACTTGTTTGAAATCCAATAACATAGCTAAACAACAAGGAAGTTAAAAACTAAAACCCAACCGCGACAAAAACACTAACCAAGACATCACAGACAGACAAATCATACCTAATGTAAAAAATACGCAGCTAAACACATAACCATTACTGATCGATGCACATAACCCTTCCTTTTGGCTTTGTCGTAGTGCGGTAACAATAGACAGTCGCGATACATTTGCGTGCCGACTAACAAAATGTCACGCGAGACAACACTCGTCGCGTGTTTTGTGAAGAACTCCTTCCAAAGCACACTCGAAAAAGTGTTGTCTTTTCACGTCAGACTAATTGTAAAGCCCTTCCATATACATACATACATAGTTATGCTGTGCACTGCTTGTTTGCACATGCATAGTCTACGCCACGCCAGTCTGTTCTGATCTTACAGTCACCGTGCGTCTGTTGTTTCGTGACGGCACATGCACGCGGGATATACTTTGGTTGCTGTTTTTGTGTAAGAACATAACAGCTGGTGCTAGACAAATGATTACTGAAGGGGCACGCGTTGTATAGAGTAGAGTCATCTGTTTTATGATGTGGTCGCACGCACGATTATAATCTGCAGACAATAAGCAAGTGGGCTTACCAGAATATGTATATGCATACAATACAGAACAAATAATTTTGAATGACATTAAATATGAAGTGTGTATGAAGCTGATCTCACGCGCCGAACTAATACCTACATAATAGAGAACAATCCTTTACGTGTCAGTTACAATATGTTCACGGTTGATTCGACACTATAGTATACACCGTTCTGTTTCTTAAAATATTCTCGTTGGTGTATTTGCAATTGACTTTTCAATTGAAACAAGAGCTCCTTCTGCCCATTATATCCCGTGAGGCTAGTCGTGTCGACACATCACGTGAGACGTTCGCGACGAGGCGACGTGCCCACACAACTACTACTCGTACTTGACGGCCTACAGTGAACAAAAAAACATCGTCTGATCTTGACAACAAGTTTTCAGATGTACAAATGATTCAGAAGATTAGTGGGGGAGAACATTGTGTAATGCTTCATTTTCGTACGATATGTGAGAGAAATAATGTATTATATATTTTTAGCTTATTAGTAAATTAGCATCTCCTCGCTCTAGCAAATACTATCTACTAACAAGTATCCACTAGAATGGCGGAATCCCTATGAGAACCCTCGACTCCTGGAAGTGGCACAAGGTGGCACCCCTTCTAGTTATCGGTACAGCAATAAATTACCTAAATGAATGTGATTGTTTGAAATAATTAGTAGATTAGTGATGATTGTTGTAACACGGAGAGTGTTAAGTTTCCTCATGTGAATGCGGGGAGTTAACGTTACAAAGTTAATCACTGAAGTACTCACCAGTCACCACAGTTTAAAAAAAAACATTTAATTCAGGCAAAACCCATAATTATAACATAATATTAAATTAATTTTCACAATACTGCCATAGAATACGTAGATACAAATGAATAACACTAACAAACTAAAAAAATCCATGACAAACTAAAAAGGTCACAGAATTAAAATAAAAATAAAATGTCAATGTAATGAAAATAAAACCGGTCAACCGGTCAAGAGCGAGTCAGACTCGCGCACTGAGGGTTCCGTACCATCATATACGTATATAAAAAAAACTGTGGTATTTAGAGACATCTTTTACTTTTCCTGTAATTTTTACTCGAAAACGAAGTAATAGCGAGGGCAGGCGATGCGATGTGACGCGGTGCGTCGCAGAAACAAGAAATTTCACGCGGACGAAGTCGCGGGCAGAAGCTAGTATTAAATGAAAGGGCTTACTATGAGGATCTCAAATATGATTTTTTTTAAATAATTCTAACATTAATTGTTTTAAAGTTATGTAAGGAAATAGATATTTCACTCTCGAGAACAATGAAATTCATCAACTGTATTATATTGCCGTAATGCCACTGTTGACGTTATGTTGTATAGCTCCGGTTGTTATTTTATGTGTTGTCTCTATGTTCGTGGTTGTCGACACGAGTCTACAACGTGTGTATGACTTGTGTGGTGGGGTGTGTACGTAACAAACAATCAATCAGTTCTGGTGTCCCTGCACAGTGCACTATGTGTTCTTTTGGTTCGCCCCACATTCTCTTGCACTCCTCGCGCGGCTACCAACAGATACAAAGGAATTGATTGAAATACACAAACGACTACGTCTTACCGACAACCCCATTATGTTTGGTACCGTGTTGATATCTTAGCTGAGATAGATATAGAACTTGCATTGGTGCCGTCGCTCAAACATATACGCTGACATCTATACTTATAATATTATAAAGCTGAAAAGTTTGTTTGTTTGGTTGAACGCGCTAATCTCAACAACTACTGGTTCGATTAAAAAAAAATAGTGTTAGATAGCCCATTTATTGAAGAAGGCTATATGCTATAAAAAATTACGCTACGCCTAAAAGGAGTGGAGCATAAATAAAAAATGTTGCAAAAACGAGGAAAATGTATCCCTTTTGAGAGCTTCCGTTGCGTGCGCTGCGTAAACGATTAAAGTTAAGCAACAATCATTTATGATGGAATTGTTCCTCTTCCAAAGTTCTAAAAAAAGTCTGCGATAACATCTTCACTATAACTTTTTTAATGGTAATCAAATTATACATTAATACATTTGTGTATTATTAAAAAAAAAAAAAAAAACTTTTATTTTAAACAAGTTTTTATTAATCTGGATATCATCTAGGACTGAATCCTTGTCTTAATTATAATTTCACAAACAAATAATTCTGATGAGTGGGTGCTATTCAGTCATTATGAAACCGAATCTAAGTCTTTTCTTTAAATCCCAATGGAGTTCCTTCCTTAGTAAAAACAATAATTCGTTTCTTTAGTATTTATAAATAACGTATTATCCTGTGTTTCCCACATCTAATCGTCTGAGCACAACCCTCATCGGGTGAGATGAAGAGTAATGATCGTCACCGCACTTAGAGCTCGTTCCTCTGTCACTCAGAGGGAGCAGGGACTGCTCACTGTGGGGCGGAGGGTCGGCGGGCTGGAGGGCTCGCGACAAGTGGCCGCTAAGTGTCGCTCGTTAGCGCACTAAATGCACAGAGGCACAGAATATACACAGATAGGCATAAGTCGCACTGCTGCGACGTTGTAGCGTTTCCACGAGTGATCTGACTCGCATTTGACGACTATCTCACGCGACTATCACACCTGTGCTCGACGAGGATATTATAAGTAGGACGTGATTTTGCTTTATTAATCTGAAAATTCAAATATTTTCATTGCATAATGTTGTTCTAATAGGAACGTATCGACGTCAGTCACGCACCTGCAACGTGAAGTCCGTACAACGCGTGTAGTACCTACCCGTGTATGCGTGTGGTAACGTAGTTGACTGGCCGCGCACGCGCCGACACACTCGCGGCTCGTCAAATCACGGCAGCAATAAAACTAACAACAGAGGGGCTGTGGAGGTACTTGCACACACTTAACAATAGAACGTAGTTACGGGGAGCGGTAGATACACTCTCAGCAATAAACATCGGGTGGTTTTGCAATGACTTGGTGTTACTTATTATTTGCGACCAGTGCAGATAGCTGCTGCGCTATGTTGATGCTGCGCTATGATGATGCACACGATTAAATTTTTGTGGACAGCAAATATAAGATTTGTGTGACATTCTAGAACTTGTTTTATAAAGTGTCCGTAAATATAACAATAATAATAACAACTGCAAGTCAACAAACGTCAAATTTTTCATATCCATGTTTTCCTTATTTATTTAAATCCTTAACCACATTTAGTCTCAAAAAAA
This sequence comes from Dicycla oo, assembly GCA_948252095.1. NCBI lineage: Eukaryota > Metazoa > Arthropoda > Insecta > Lepidoptera > Noctuidae > Dicycla > Dicycla oo. Next base: position 21,605,485 of record OX411735.1, on the reverse strand, counting down.
ATCCAAAGTAAAACCAGTGAATAAAACTTTTACAGAAATACAAGACAAAAACCGGCCAAGTGCGTGTCCGACCACGCACAACGAAGGGTTCCGTAGTTGGGATGAATTTATCCCAATAACAAACTTAACGTTGTAATTGAAAAACATGTTCGCTCATACATTCCAATTGCAAAAGAAAGTTTGTAAGCACAATATCGAGAGATTTACCATATTATTTTAACCATACTATACCACCATAGACCATAGACTCTATAGACACTTATATAATAGAACTATTTTCTGCATTTTTTTTTTCAAAATTTTTGGCTCAGTAGTTTCGGAGATCAGGGGGAAAATGGTCAAATTTGGTCTATTTTCTTAAATAAATAACTTATAACAATTTATTTTAAACTTCTAAAAAAATATATTTGAGACTCACAGTAAGCCCTTTCATTTGATATGTCACACGGTACTTACAGTTTTCATAACTTTAAAAAAAAAAAATTCTATGTGCCCCCTAAAATTGACCCCCCTGTTGAAAATTAATTTATTTACGTTACATGTCCGTGTTTGGGTCACAGAAATTCATACGTGTACCAATTTCAACTTAATCGGTCCATTAGATTCGGAGTAAATTGGTTTTGACAGACGGACAGACAGACAGACACACGAGTGATCCTATATTCACTAGCTTGTCCTTGAGCTGTCGTGTGGCACTTGTCCGCGGAAGTGACGGCACACCACGTCCTGCGGCCAGAAGTCTTCTTCCATGACGACAGGCAAAAAACGGCGACGGGCGTTTAAAGTAGATGCAACTCTACGCACCTTCCTGATGTCGTGTATGGGCAATGAAGGACGATCCTTCGCTATCCAGGATGTCGCAATATCCAGAGGAATATCGAACCAATAAGGGTCGAGTGAGGCATATTTCGGGGAATAGTTTGAGTCCGCTTTGGTTCGGTTTAGCCTTGAATCCTCTAAGCACACTGCTGGAGGATTCAGAATTCATAAAGACCACATATGTGAGACTCGTAAAAGTATCCACAATGCAGAAAATTTATGTATTATAGTTTGTGAAGAAACACGGTTGAGGTTATTCGTGAGGTGTGTATGGAACGCAAGAAATGATTGGGTATTGAGTGTTCTGCCAGAATATTGTATAGCTCTACTTTATGGAATTTAAACATAACTGGCCAAATGTGGATGTATAAAGAACGATTTTTGAATCGAAAACAGATACAACAATCTTAATACTAAGTAAACATTATTTGCGAAATGAGTACTTATTTTAAAATTTAAGATCGTTGAACTTGAAGTAACGTTTACTCTGCGCATGCGTGCTAGGCCCACAGAATAATCTTCGGTACCTATTAAAGGAGTGGAATTATGTTATACATGTAGTGCACCTTCTGCCCGTAGCTGTGTGTGTGTGCTTGTCATGTGGCGTGTAAACACGGCGAGATGAGTCCCGCGGGACATGAGTCGGAGCGGCTGACAGACACTTGTTTGTGCCAACAGTTCGTTCATTAAGACATTTGTAACAACATAAGCCGCCGCGGAATAATGCGGTACTAACGCTTCAAATGAGAGAATCAATTTCTGTTATAAAAATATGAAAAAAGTTATAAATAATGAAATATCGATCTATCAAGCTGTAAGGGATGCAGTTTCAAATTTTATTTGTTAATCATCAGGTTGTACAAGAACAGATTGGACCAAAGTGTACCAAATTTCAACTTAATCGGTCCATTAGATTCGGAGCAAATTGGCTGTGACAGACGGACAGACATACAGACAGACACATGAGTGATCCTATAAGAGTTCCGGTTTTTTCCTTTTGAGGTACGCAACCCTAAAAATCTTGTATGGTTAAAGTTAGAAGTTAATTAATTTCTATGCTTTTACTATGAGACCAAACCTGAAATCGCGAAAAAAAATCAGCTGTTCAGTACATTTATGTTCACGTAATTCGTCAAAATGTACTGAACAGCTGATTTTTTTTTTGCGATTTCAGATTTGGTCCCATAGTAAAAGTTGTTCTCAATGATAAGTACAATGACCCCCTAAGAGGTTGCTGGTGTTTTACCAATAACCCTGTATATACGTATATATTTATACTCTACTCAATGAGTTCTAGACAATGACACCCCGCATGCCAAGGTGAGAATTAAAATTTATTCAAATTCTTTATTTCAGAGCATAGATCCATATCGTGTTAGTATCACCTTAGCCCAATTGTAAGTAAATAATAATTTTAAATGTAAATTAACCCATATATGCCCAGAACTACTTTATTTATTATAATTTATAATTATTTTATTTATTAATTATATCTTTCCATCAATAGAGCATCCGACCAAGGTGCTCAGCTCATCAACCAGCCGGTCCATATACAGGTTAAACAGACTAAGTGAAGTTATTCCCCCCTGCCTCACTCCACGATCTAGCCCGTACGATACAGAATGGGCATCTGCCCACCTAACAGAATTTTTTTTTTATACTAGTACTTAAATAAAATCATAACTTCAATTGTTAATTCTGTATCATCCGACATTTTTTGCCACATAATGTCATAATTTGCGAAGTCAGACGCTTATAACAAATCAAGAAAGCAACCGTATACTGGTGTCGTCTGTGTAGTACTAAATAGTCTGCTTGAGACACAGATAGCGTTTTCAGTAGACAAACCAGGTCTAGCACTAAACTGCACATCGTGCAGTTTTATGTGCATCCTCAACTGCCTCTCAAGCAGACTGTTCAGCACCTTGCCAATGACTGTAGCTAGCGAAATAGGCCAATAATGGTTGTTGTCAGATGAGTCATCTTATTTTTGCACTGCTGGAACTACGACAGTTTTTACAAGATGATCCCCAGGCAGGTGAGAGTGACAAATTAAATAACAATGCGAGTACTCTAGGTAGATGTACACCGGCGGATCTTAAATGCTCAACACTCAGACCATCATTCCCTGGTGACCTACCTCGCTTCATATTATTCAAGACAACTTTAATTTCCTTGACTGAGAATCTTGGGTCACCCTCAACACAGTGCTAGCATCTGGCAACGCACCTGGCATTCGTACCTAGCGGAGCAACCTTAATGTTGTTTATGAACGTGTAGTCTATATCACCATAATGTGACAGGCCGTCAACATTCACAGGCACGCTCGGCTGGAGATTCAATGTGTTGGTTTATTTCCAGATTTATCTATTTTTGTTTGTCTCGTGGAATGTAGCTTTTATATCCATTTCAATCTGGATTCCATTGTTCTCACACCCTCTCAATGTATTCTTAAATCTTTGTCTCAATACTCTCCCGACGTAGGTTTGCCATATAAGACCCACCTTTGAAGCCGCCGACGTGCCATCGCATTAGATTTTCGCATGTTTGTTCCATCCACTTACATATCGATTCTTTTCCTTAACCAATGTATTATGACTTGAAATAGCAGCCACTTGTAAAACATACAATTTGTCTGTACATACAATCAATTAATAATTTATGTTGTTCAGTTTTACATATTTTATCACTACATTCAGTAAACTGACTAGGAAAATCAATATAACGGAGCGCTTTATGACAAAGTAAGAGCAGTGTTGTATTTGGCCCCAACTTCTAGTTCCCCAAATGACTTTATTTGACACTACTGTTTCTCTCATCAGCAACTTTGGCACAGCACACTGCGCTTTCGGCCAGTCAACAAGCAGAGTCCTTCAACCCTCTCCCGGTCGACGCCAGTCAGCCTCAACTAAGCGCTGTACCACATCCGACTCACTGGAGCATAACTCAGCGCTACCCCGACTCACTGGGAAATCACCGCATGCAGTTCCCACTCTCCGTGAACTATGCGGCACCCGGTTCCGACTAACTGGTATCTCAACTGGCCCTGGCAAGCATCGCAAGATACACGACTCAGCCCACTATTGACCTCTCTACATCATTCACCACATGCGAACTACGCATCACACAGACGTCACGCAAAATCCTGCATCGCAAAAGCAGAGTTTGCCGCGCGACTAGCAACATCAGCAAATACAACGTCCCGACATCAATCGTCGTGCAGTTGCCCACCAGACACAACTCCCGTCTGCTCGGACGATCCTCCCGCCTCTATGGAGGATGAGTGAACTTTACACCATGTTCCTCATACCTCTACAATTTTGTTTGCGGTTTCTGCACTTCCACAGGCATTGTACGTGCGAGTGATTAGGACGGCTTGAGCCTCCTGTTTCGCGTTGCATAAGACGGATTAATGGTGGAGCGGCACCACAACTATCGCTCGTGAGCACCCCTGGACGTAAGCTATGTTTATTGGGTGAATTAACACCGGTGTTCGCTTGCTCGTTAAAATATAATAAACCCATCGGCCCGCTATCCACTTCGTTATCACTAGTTTACACTGTTACTAACAAATATGGAATTGATTCTGAAATAAATGTTTATTATTATTATTATCTCCTTTATTTATTTTCTTAACTTATTTGATTACATTTTTAAATAAAAAACATTAAAAAAATATATAAAAAAGGTGATCCGCCGGTAGCGGGAGCAGGGTCCAAGCTACCGGTGGTTAGGGCCCCTGAGACAGGAATCTCCTCACAATACGCGCCGTATCAAGGAGGACCGCCTTCTGAATCAGACCCTTCACCCAGCCACCCAACGAGAGCCTTTTAACCTGAAATATGGTGTAACTTTTGTTTGTGTGCCTGCGATACCAAAATTCAATAGATTATAAGTAATGCTTGTTTTTTTTTCTTTTAGACCACCATTTGACGGTGTCATCCTTGACCCGAGGTTTATGATGTATACCATCGCCATTGTTTAAAAAATTGTTTCAAAAAATTATACGAGTCGAATAGCGGTGGAACACCACTTCCGTGTTGTGGCCTTGTTCTGAATAATTATTCGTTTTTGTTCCGTCCACTCCATGCCTCCACCACCCCCCGCTACCCGCTCTTGTATTAATCGCTTGCCATCCGTAACTCGGACAGCCATGCATCACGCGCGCTTATCTGTTGACCCCTTTATATTTAAAACACCCACTTTTACTAATAAAATCCTATAATATTAAATGCTTAGTATTTAAACGATCGAATATAAATTCAAACTAAGGGTGTCAAAAATACTGGTTAAGGCGTATTGAAATACTAAGTGGGCGAAAGACTAAGAGCGAACACACATATTGAAAACGGCGACTTAAAAATACGAATTTGAAGTAGGAGTTATTCAGAACGGCCAGTATAATAATTCATAAGCGAACAAATTTCTATTTGAGTAACTATTTAGCAGCTCACATTACAATCAACATTGCGGTTGCGGTTTTTTAAATTTATTTATTTTTTACTTTTTAAATGTTCGCTTGTCTTCTTTCTTTGCGTTGGGTTTTTTTTTTAATTTTTGATTTAATTATTATTTTTTTAAACTTAGTTACAAAAGAAGTTGTGATTAGTACATTTTTTATTTTTCTAAATAATTTTGATCTTAGTTGCAATAGTTACCAGCCTTACCTGTATTCCGGTGCGCTAACAGCGAGCTCGAGTCCTGTTTGGTAGTCGTAATTTCTGTTTTTGTTTTACATACTTTTCGGTCGAAAAACACGTTTTTTGACCAAAACATATTTTTTTTGAAAATTTAACGGAATTTAACAATATATAAATGCGCTGTTATTACTAAAGAATGTTAAGTTTCTCTACACATAGCATCAACTTATGCTGATGCCACCATTGTACCGTAAATAGATTTAAATACTGATAACAACAAAACCGGCCAAGTGCCGACTACGCACAATGAAGGCTTCCGTAGTTGGGATGAATTTTGCTCAAGAACAAACTTAACATTGCAGTTGAAAAACGACTAGTTATTTTAAGACCATAGACTTCTTATAAGTTTTCCTGTAATCTATAGTTATAGAACTATTTTCTATATTTTTTTCAAAATTTTAGGCTCAGTAGTTTCGGAGAGAACGGGAATGGTTAATTTTCGTATATTTTCTTAAATAACTTTAAAACAATTTCTTTTAAAATTATAAAAAAAATATACTTGAGACCCTCATAGTAAGCCCTTTCATTTGATATGTCACACGGTACAGTTTGAAAAACTATTTTCAAATCTTCTTTATATGTTTTTTTTTCTTTATATGTTTTTTTTTCTTTATATGTAATATTTTGAATATGGAGGTCAAGTTTTGGGGGCAAATAAGAAAATAAATAAGTTTTGCAAGCTGTACCGTGATATACCGACATATCAAATGATTGGGCTTACTGTGAGGCTCTGAAATATATATATATATAATAGGTTGGGGAAAAAGTTTCTTCGCATTTTTTAAGAAAATTCAAAACATTTTTTAATATAGTTTATTTACATTTAACTAAAGTATGTAGGTACCATTTTGTTCGATAACTTTTTGCCATCTTGTAGGTAGGGACATGATCCCATTGCTATAGAAATTTTGGGACTTCTGGTCAAAATACCGCGACAAGTGGTTTTGGCAGTCCTCTCGTGATGTTAACCTGACACTGCCTAAAGAATTCTGAAGAGACCGAAACAGGTGGAAATCTGAAGGTGCAAGGTCAGTACTATACGGCGGATGCATTAACACCTCCCAGCCAAACTCTCTTAATTTTTGCTTGGCTAAAGATGTGTGAGGTCTAGCGTTATCATGATGAAAAACCACACCCCTTCTGTTGATTAATTCCGGCCGCTTTCTCTCAACTTCTTGCTTTAATCTCATCAGTTGTTCGCAGTAGAGTTCAGAATCGATGGTCCTGCCTGGTGGTAACAGCTCATAATGAATAATGCCCTTCCAATCCCACCACACACACAGCATCACCTTGTTGCGAGTTAACCCGGGTTTCGCCATAGTCTGTGAAGCCTGACCGGCCTTTGACCACGACCTTTTTCGCACGTTCTTGTCATACGTGATCCACTTTTCATCACCAGTTATCAGCTTCTTCAAAAATGGTTCGGTTTCATTACGTCGTAATAAAGAATCACAAATGGGTACACGGTTCATTAGGTTTCTTTCAGTGAGCTCGTGAGGTACCCAAATGTCGAGCTTTTTTGTGTACCCAGTTTTTTTGAAATGCGCCAAAACTGTTTTGTGGTAATTTCCAGTTCTTCAGCTACGTCGTAACTACTGATATGCCGATCTTGCTCCACTTTTTCAAAAATGGCATCCATTTTATCCGTAATAGGGCGACCAGAGCGACGTGCATCTTTGACATCAAAATTTCCGGATTGAAAACGCTTAAACCAAATTTTTGCTACTCTCACAGACACTACACTAGGTCCATAAACATCGCAAATTTTTTTCGCGGCTTGCGTTGCATTTTTACCTTTTTTGTAGTAAAATTTTAAAATGTATCGAATTTCTTCATTAGATTCACTCATCTTGACGGTACGAAAAACAAATAAAAATCACACATTTTCCTAATTTGAATTTGGAATTATGTTCTTTAAAATTTAAACTTTCAATGATACCAAAACCAGTCAGATACAAATAGTATAGCCAAAGAGATTTTATTACAAGTTCATACATAGGTACTATAATGCGAAAAGACTTTTTCCCCAACCTAATATACAACGTGTAACGTAAAATGCGCAAAACCTCAGACACCCCAACTGATTTTTAATTCAATTGACCTATTTCAGAGAGAAAAAAAATCATTAAAGAAATTGTAAAGGTTTTATGTGCTGTTTTAGTTTTGCTGGCAATTCTGATCGTTTCTTGCGTCTGCGACGACGCTCAATCGGAGGAGGAGTCGACACCGGCCCGCTACGCCGCGCCCGCGCTAGCATTATTATTTACTATCTACGGTCATAAAGAACTTAGGTTATCTTTGAACAGTGATTTAAATGTTTCCATCACACTTTTCCAAGCTTTGCACTGGCAACATTAGGTAACCCACATTTTCAGACTAAATAGCAAAGACTACTGTAGTAATAGCTAATTAGCTTTTTACCTACAGTAACTATGACGTGCTGATTAAGTAGGTACCTAAGTAGGTGCTACGTAAGTAATGTTGGCGTGTTTAAATCACTGTATTTACAAATAATTGGCACGTAATCAACTTATTTGCAGTTAATTAAGTAGATAATTAGGTATCTCTACTTACAAGTCCCCTCGTTGCGATAGCAAAGATTAAAAATGTCTAACACTTTGTTTAATACACAACACAGCCCGCCTTCTCAAGTTATTTTTCAGCGATGCGAGCACTTGAGTGTCACTTTTCACTTGTTGAAACGCTAACACATAAGTTGGTCTATTTCCATCGTCATACACTAGCGCTTTTACTCGACCCCACAAAAAAATCCAACGGTGTATACAGATACTCCAAACTCTTCTCGAAACCGTCGCACTGCCAAGTTAACGTTGTCATTACAACGCGCCAACATTCTCACCATTTCACAATATTGAATGTTTGTGTACAAAAACGCCATAAGTAGTCACGAAATTCGCGCGCACGCGCCGCCGGGTAACGGGATAAAACAATACATCTGTGACGCATGTGCCGGCGGCGCTGAGACTGAAGTAAACATGGCCACTGTCACGTATTTTGCACGTCCCGCCTCTCCGTGCAGATCGCCATTTCTCTTTCTCACCCTTAGGTTACGTTTAAGTTAAAAAAGATAGGTAGCATTATTGTTTACTTCAAATTGTCTTTTTCATGGTATTGTATGGATGATTCGTACTTGCATTGAAATAAAAGCTATTATTATCCCGCGTATGCGAAAATTTAAATTGGTCGACAACAATTTGTGTTTGTTTACCTGTTTTGGCGGGTTTGCGCATGTGATGGCTTGACCTATTAATAAGTAGACACGGCAACGTTTTTAATGAAGATTATTTTAAAAATGTGACCTATATTAAAAAGTGGTTCACTTGATTCTGCTCGTTATTCTGATCAAACTATTTTCAGGTTTTGCGTATTTTACGTTACACCTTGTATATATATATATTTCATATATTATTATTGTAAAATAAATCGTTTTAAAGTTATTTAAGAAAATTGACCATTATCCTTATCTCCATCACTACTGAGCCTAAAATTTGGAAAAAAATACAGAAAATAGTTCTTTACCTACAGATTACAGGAAAACTTATAAGAAGTCCATGGTCTTAAAATAACAAAGTAAATCTCTCAATATTGTGCGTACAAACTTACATTTGCAGATGAAATGTATGGTAGAACATGTTTTTCAATTGTTGTTTTTGAAAAACTGTAATTCAAAAATCCAATGATGTAGTTTTAGTTTTCATCAAAATCGAGCCCGTGACTCCTTTGAGTACTTTTCGCTATTCCTCATAGTTTCGGACTTGGTCATCCACACCCACTTAAAAAATTTAACCTGTATACTAACCACAACTGTTATTCTTTATCAATAGTGTAACTTACCTCAGAAGGGAATCATAGAATTTAAACACCAAGATAAAACAACGCAATAACCATATTTATTTATATACCTGTTATTCACCATAGTTCAGTACATTTCACAATATTTCACTAACCTTACAACTCACTCCGGTGCCTCGTTTTAAACCGCCGCGTGTTGGCAACGCAAGTTGTTCAAAACTGACAATTCATTCAATGTCATTCGATCTCACAGTGACTTTAATCGTTTCAAAAATGACACCGACGTAACTCGACTATAACAAGACTTATCCATGGACTTTTCACTATAATATTACTAATATAAATCTACTCTCACATAGATAAGTATTGTTACAATAGTATGAAATGGCTGTAACGCAACAAATTAACGCAGTGTGACAAATACCAATTACCTTTCGCTGACGAACACTTGAAGGCAGTGCATCATTTCACGCGTATCTATAGCCAGCTGTACATGGTTGCGTCTGACACACATAATTCATATATTAACAGTTACTACCCTAACCTTAATTACGTTTGTCAAGCACGTTAACATAAGAAGCATTGCCCGTATCATTCCTTCCACTATCTGCCGCATCCCACGCTCCTCTCACACAATCACGTGTGCGGACAAAACTTTTTAAATTAACGAACTATGTTGACACTATTGACCCTATCACTGCGGCGGCGTGTGCCCGAAATGTGACGGACACGTGTCGGCCGCGTGACCCGGATTAATGCCACTCATTAATATCGGCAGACTGCTGTTTATACACTGGGATATATTTAGTACGCTGGTCTTGTAACAGTGGGATATATTTAGGACGCTGGTCTTGTAACAGTGGGATATATTTAGTACGCTGGTCTTGTAACAGTGGGATATATTTAGGACGCTGGTCTTGTAACAGTGGGATATATTTAGTACGCTGGTCTTGTAACAGTGGGATATGTTTAGTACGCTGGTCTTGTAACAGTGGGATATATTTAGGACGCTGGTCTTGTAACAGTGGGATATATTTAGTACGCTGGTCTTGTAATAGTTGGATATGTTTAGTACGCTGGTCTTGTAACAGTGGGATATGTTTAGTACGCTGGTCTTGTAACAGTGGGATATATTTAGTACGCTGGTCTTGTAACAGTGGGATATGTTTAGTACGCTGGTCTTGTAACAGTGGGATATGTTTAGTACTCTAGTCTTGTAACAATGGGATATGTTTAGTACGCTGGTCTTGTAATAGTTGGATATGTTTAGTACGCTGGTCTTGTAACAGTGGGATATGTTTAGTACGCTGGTCTTGTAACAGCGGGATATATTTAAGACGCTGGTCTTGTAACAGTGGGATATATTTAGGACGCTGGTCTTGTAACAGTGGGATTTATTTAGAACGCTGGTCTTGTAACAGTGGGATATATTTAGTACGCTGGTCTTGTAACAGTGGGATTTATTTAGAACGCTGGTCTTGTAACAGTGGGATATATTTAGTACGCTGGTCTTGTAACAGTGGGATTTATTTAGAACGCTGGTCTTGTAACAGTGGGATATATTTAGTACGCTGGTCTTGTAACAGTGGGATATATTTAGGACGCTGGTCTTGTAACAGTGGGATATATTTAGTACGCTGGTCTTGTAACAGTGGGATATGTTTAGTACGCTGGTCTTGTAACAGTGGGATATATTTAGGACGCTGGTCTTGTAACAGTGGGATATATTTAGTACGCTGGTCTTGTAATAGTTGGATATGTTTAGTACGCTGGTCTTGTAACAGTGGGATATGTTTAGTACGCTGGTCTTGTAACAGTGGGATATATTTAGTACGCTGGTCTTGTAACAGTGGGATATGTTTAGTACGCTGGTCTTGTAACAGTGGGATATGTTTAGTACTCTAGTCTTGTAACAATGGGATATGTTTAGTACGCTGGTCTTGTAATAGTTGGATATGTTTAGTACGCTGGTCTTGTAACAGTGGGATATGTTTAGTACGCTGGTCTTGTAACAGCGGGATATATTTAAGACGCTGGTCTTGTAACAGTGGGATATATTTAGGACGCTGGTCTTGTAACAGTGGGATTTATTTAGAACGCTGGTCTTGTAACAGTGGGATATATTTAGTATGCTGGTCTTGTAACAGTGGGATTTATTTAGTACGCTGATCTTGTAACAGTGAGATATGCTTAGTACGCTGGTCTTGTAACAGTTGGATATGTTTATTACGCTAGTCTTGTAACAGTGGGATATGTTTAGTAAGCTAGTCTTGTAACAGTGGGATATGTTTAGTACGCTATTCTTGTAACAGTGGGATTTATTTAGTATGCTGATCTTGTAACAGTGGGATATGTTTAGTACGCTGGTCTTGTAACAGTGGGATATGTTTATTACGCTAGTCTTGTAACAGTGGGATATGTTTAGTACGCTAGTCTTGTAACAGTGGGATATGTTTAGTACGCTAGTCTTGTAACAGTGGGATATGTTTATTACGCTAGTCTTGTAACAGTGGGATATGTTTATTACGCTGGTCTTGTAACAGTGGGATATATTTAGGACGCTGGTCTTGTAACAGTGGGATATATTTAGGACGCTGGTCTTGTAACAGTGGGATATCTTTAGGACGCTGGTCTTGTAACAGTGGGATATATTTAGTACGCTGGTCTTGTAACAGTGGGATATATTTAGGACGCTGGTCTTGTAACAGTGGGATATATTTAGTACGCTGGTCTTGTAACAGTGGGATATATTTAGGACGCTGGTCTTGTAACAGTGGGATATATTTAGGACACTGGTCTTGTAACAGTGGGATATATTTAGTACGCTGGTCTTGTAACAGTGGGATATATTTAGGACACTGGTCTTGTAACAGTGGGATATATTTAGGACGCTGGTCTTGTAACAGTGGGATATGTTTAGTACGCTGGTCTTGTAACAGTGGGATATATTTAGGACACTGGTCTTGTAACAGTGGGATATATTTAGTACGCTGGTCTTGTAACAGTGGGATATGTTTAGTACGCTGGTCTTGTAACAGTGGGATATGTTTAGTACTCTAGTCTTGTAACAATGGGATATGTTTAGTACGCTGGTCTTGTAATAGTTGGATATGTTTAGTACGCTGGTCTTGTAACAGTGGGATATGTTTAGTACGCTGGTCTTGTAACAGTGGGATATATTTAGTACGCTGGTCTTGTAACAGCGGGATATATTTAAGACGCTGGTCTTGTAACAGTGGGATATGTTTAGGACGCTGGTCTTGTAACAGTGGGATTTATTTAGAACGCTGGTCTTGTAACAGTGGGATATATTTAGTATGCTGGTCTTGTAACAGTGGGATTTATTTAGTACGCTGATCTTGTAACAGTGAGATATGCTTAGTACGCTGGTCTTGTAACAGTTGGATATGTTTATTACGCTAGTCTTGTAACAGTGGGATATGTTTAGTACGCTAGTCTTGTAACAGTGGGATATGTTTAGTACGCTATTCTTGTAACAGTGGGATTTATTTAGTATGCTGATCTTGTAACAGTGGGATATGTTTAGTACGCTGGTCTTGTAACAGTGGGATATGTTTATTACGCTAGTCTTGTAACAGTGGGATATGTTTATTACGCTAGTCTTGTAACAGTGGGATATGTTTATTACGCTGGTCTTGTAACAGTGGGATATATTTAGGACGCTGGTCTTGTAACAGTGGGATATATTTAGGACACTGGTCTTGTAACAGTGGGATATATTTAGTACGCTGGTCTTGTAATAGTTGGATATGTTTAGTACGCTGGTCTTGTAACAGTGGGATATGTTTAGTACGCTGGTCTTGTAACAGTGGGATATATTTAGGACACTGGTCTTGTAACAGTGGGATATATTTAGTACGCTGGTCTTGTAACAGTGGGATATGTTTAGTACGCTGGTCTTGTAACAGTGGGATATGTTTAGTACTCTAGTCTTGTAACAATGGGATATGTTTAGTACGCTGGTCTTGTAATAGTTGGATATGTTTAGTACGCTGGTCTTGTAACAGTGGGATATGTTTAGTACGCTGGTCTTGTAACAGTGGGATATATTTAGTACGCTGGTCTTGTAACAGCGGGATATATTTAAGACGCTGGTCTTGTAACAGTAGGATATATTTAGGACGCTGGTCTTGTAACAGTGGGATTTATTTAGAACGCTGGTCTTGTAACAGTGGGATATATTTAGTATGCTGGTCTTGTAACAGTGGGATTTATTTAGTACGCTATTCTTGTAACAGTGGGATTTATTTAGTACGCTGATCTTGTAACAGTGAGATATGTTTAGTACGCTGGTCTTGTAACAGTTGGATATGTTTATTACGCTAGTCTTGTAACAGTGGGATATGTTTAGTACGCTAGTCTTGTAACAGTGGGATATGTTTAGTACGCTATTCTTGTAACAGTGGGATTTATTTAGTATGCTGATCTTGTAACAGTGGGATATGTTTAGTACGCTGGTCTTGTAACAGTGGGATATGTTTATTACGCTAGTCTTTTAACAGTGGGATATGTTTAGTACGCTAGTCTTGTAACAGTGGGATATGTTTATTACGCTAGTCTTGTAACAGTGGGATATGTTTAGTACGCTAGTCTTGTAACAGTGGGATATGTTTAGTACGCTAGTCTTGTAACAGTGGGATATGTTTATTACGCTAGTCTTGTAACAGTGGGATATGTTTATTACGCTGGTCTTGTAACAGTGGGATATATTTAGGACGCTGGTCTTGTAACAGTGGGATATATTTAGGATACTGGTCTTGTAACAGTGGGATATATTTAGTACGCTGGTCTTGTAATAGTTGGATATGTTTAGTACGCTGGTCTTGTAACAGTGGGATATGTTTAGTACGCTGGTCTTGTAACAGTGGGATATATTTAGGACACTGGTCTTGTAACAGTGGGATATATTTAGTCCGCTGGTCTTGTAACAGTGGGATATGTTTAGTACGCTGGTCTTGTAACAGTGAGATATGTTTAGTACTCTAGTCTTGTAACAATGGGATATGTTTAGTACGCTGGTCTTGTAATAGTTGGATATGTTTAGTACGCTGGTCTTGTAATAGTGGGATATGTTTAGTACGCTGGTCTTGTAACAGTGGGATATGTTTAGTACGCTGGTCTTGTAACAGTGGGATATGTTTAGTACTCTAGTCTTGTAACAATGGGATATGTTTAGTACGCTGGTCTTGTAATAGTTGGATATGTTTAGTACGCTGGTCTTGTAACAGTGGGATATATTTAGGACACTGGTCTTGTAACAGTGGGATATGTTTATTACGCTAGTCTTGTAACAGTGGGATATGTTTATTACGCTAGTCTTGTAACAGTGGGATATGTTTAGTACGCTAGTCTTGTAACAGTGGGATATGTTTATTACGCTAGTCTTGTAACAGTGGGATATGTTTATTACGCTAGTCTTGTAACAGTGGGATATGTTTAGTACGCTAGTCTTGTAACAGTGGGATATGTTTATTACGCTAGTCTTGTAACAGTGGGATATGTTTATTACGCTAGTCTTGTAACAGTGGGATATGTTTAGTACGCTAGTCTTGTAACAGTGGGATATGTTTAGTACGCTGGTCTTGAGTTTGGACGGTCATTGCCCCGTTGTCATGAAGACATCGCAGCACTTGGATGTGTCCCCTAAACTTGGCATCGCTGCAGATACTCTAAAACTGACCAGCAATCTTATTACTTATATTTGAGAAGCCTAGCGATAGCAAAATTTGCGCAATAACTGCTTTTCAATCGCTTGTCAATCGCGTATGACGTATCGCTGATACGAGTACATAATACCGATTTGCCGTTGAAAGGCAATTATTGCGCAAATTTTGCTAGGCTTCTGACAGATACGTAATACGGGTGTAGGTCTCAATAGAGTCCATAGATTTCTCATCCTAACTTTTTTTAATATTTTAAATGTGAAAGTAAGTTTGTTTGTTCGTTTGTTACTTTTTCACGCCTAAACCACTGAGACAATCATCTTGAAATTTTGCATATATGTTGTTAGGTGTACAGAAACGGAGATAGGGTACCTTTCATCCCGAAAAAAGTACTGTTCCCGAGGAAAAAACAAAAACCTTCTTATGATAATAGACGGCGCCACGTGTCTTTCGAATCATGATTGAATTATATTATTATTGAAACTTTAGTAGTGTGTAAAAGAAAGAGTATTTCTTTTTTAATTTACCTTATACATTTTGTGAGTCTAGAGTCTCTAGAGTGTCGACAGACCGATTTTTCATCCTCCAAACTATCCTAACTATAATATTATAAATGCGAAAGTGAGTTTGTTTGTTTGTTAGGCTTTCACGCTAAAACGGCTGAACGGATTCGGATGAAATTGGCACACGGGATAGGCCATGACCTGGAAAAGGACATAGGCTCTTTTTTATAGACATACCACGCGGGGGAAGCCGCGGGCCGAAGCTAGTAATCCATAAAGGCATGACATAGGGGCCGATTATATTGTGTGGATGTGGTGTATGGTGCTTTATCCTCCTCGCAAGCGGGGCTGCTCCGGCGGCTAACACTCGTCTAGTCTCCGCGCTAAACGATTCGTAACAATACGACACATGAAAAAAATACTTATACAGGGTGACTGGTAATTAGTGACCAATACTTACATGGTTGTACTCATGATAACAAACAACTTTTACTATGAAACCAAACCTGAAATCGTGTAAAAATCAGCTGTACCCTACATTTTGTCATTTTGACGAGTTATGCAAACATAAAAGTAGGGAACAGGGTCATGATTCATGAAATATATAGTAATTCAATAGAGTGATTTGAACTTAAAGAGTTTTTACTACGCTGGCGCTGTCGCCGCAAGTGTACTCTTGGAGCCCATTGTAAGTGTGATGTTTCCTGCACAGGCTTCCCCCTGTCGCGCGCGTCGTGCTCGAGCTCGGAGCGCGCGCCTGCCGCGCCGGCGGACGCGGCCGACGCCGTGCGCGACGCCAAGCTGTACCCCGTGCTGCGCGACGACACGACAGACACGCCACACGCGACCGCCGCACACACTGAACACCAACAAACGAGCGATGTGCGGAGCAAACGCAGCAGTGGTCAGGACTGGGAGAGAGCACCTAAAGTAAGTTTAACTTGAGTACACCCTATACTATTAAATGGACAATGTTTGTGTATATCTAAGGAGCTCGTGGCTAAGTAATAACAGCCGCACGGGTCGATCCATCAGGTTAAGCTACGCTTGCCGGGGTTGGTCCGTGGATGGGTGACCATCTTTTCATACCGAGTTTCCTCCGTGCCTCGGAAAGCACGTTAAGCCGTTGGTCCCGGCTGTCATTCGAGGATCTTTGACAGTTGTTACGGGTCGTCAGAAGCCCGAAAGTCTGACAACCAGTCTTACCAAGGGGTATCGTATTACCCAGTAACTGGGTTGTGGAGGTCGGATAGGCAATCGCTCCATGTAAAATACCGGTATTCAGCTGCATCCGGTTAGACTGGAAGCCGACCCCAACATAGTTGGGAAAAGGCTACGCAGAATGAACAATTTTTGTGTATATCTAAATTACTCAAAACAAAATATGGGCCGCTTGACTGGTCGACTTACTGACCTTCGTTTTGTTATTGTTATTAGTAATTAACTCTTTAATTATTTTACTTCAATGGTCCTAGTTTATCATTTGTGACTTCGAGTTACTGCTACATATATGGCTATATGTAAGTGGGCATGCCCTATATGCCTGGAGGCTTTTATTTAGTTATAAAGTTCTCTTTACGTTTCTAGTTTTGTATTTTTATTTCTGCTTGAGTATAGTTTTCGATTTTTTTTTTTAATTTTTGGTATATTGGCGTGTGTGGTATATTGAAGTGGTGAAGGGCGGGCGTGTCGGGGACTGTCTTATGTAATTTTGTCGTTCGAAAAGTGCTGATTCTCAGCCTAGTTTAAATAAATGACTTTTGTATTGATTTTGATCTTGTTTATTTTACATTTCAATGTAATTTAAAGAACATTAATAAATTGCTAAGTAGCAAAATATTGATTTTACGAGCTCTTCGATATGTAACCTCTTTGATGTTATGCTTTAGATCAAATGTTGGCCACAATAAAAAAAAAAAAAATTGTGATGGGTTTGCTCTTGACTATAGTCTAGGACAGAGGTGACAGAGACAAAGTCTACGATGGAGTGAGCTTACTAGGTAAGCTTACTCCATCGTAGAAGCCTGTTCATTTTAACTTTGAAGAGGGTTGTATGTGTTCGGGAACACAGACGCAGGTAGTTTTGATTTTTACCCGACTGCCCCAGAAGGAGGGTAATGTTTTTCGAGAGTATGTATGTTTGTATGTTATATGTCTTTGGCACGCTAAAACCTAAACGGCTTGATGAGGGAAGAAGAGGCGTTATGAAAAAAGAGAAAAGAAATAAATAGTGAATAATTTTTTAAATTTTAGTGACTTTTCGTTGTTTGTGTTTTGTATCTTAATTAGTCATTTTTATTTAAAGTTAAATAAACACGTTTATTGATAACTTATTTAAACAGTGACTAGCCTAAAATTGTTGCTAAGTAATTTGAAGAGTTCCATCGATTTCTCCAGGATCCATCAGATACTGACCCAATGACATTGGGACCAACTAGAAAGTATACCCTTTCAAATAAAAAAAGAATTTTCCAAATCAGTTCAGCTGTCTTCGAGTAATCGGGGAACATACATACAAAAAAAAAAAGATTCCGACGAATTGAGAACCACCTCCTTTTTTTGAAATCGGTTAAAAATGGTTTTCACAGACCCATAATATTTTTGAAGGGCCTATCCAACGATACCACATCATGGGATACATACCATAGGATAGGCGAGAAAAAAAAAACATTACCACTTTACTTGTACAGGAGGAACCCTAATTTTTTTTCATGATTTTATTTTACCGCTTTTTTGGCGTAATTAATATGTATATCCATGACAAATTATAGCTTTCTAGTACAAAGAGTGTCTGAGCTAAGCTGCGGACGGACGGACAGACAGGCATGGCGAAACTACGTATAAGGGTTACTTGTTGACCACGGAACCCTAAAAAAACCCAGCCACTGAGTGATCAACAAACGGAGTGTCAATTCCTGTGCCTGGGCCCGTGTGGTAGATGATGGCCCTCTCCCTGTTGCGGTAATTGTTGAACTATTGTGTCGTTCTGTGGGCGGTGACCTCCGCTGCACAGAATACTTAGTAGGAAATGGATTGTCATAAAAACCTTACCTTTAACTTTAGTGGAAATGGAGTATCAATCTTAGCTCCGTATTAACTCATACGTTTCACTTCTACGTAAGTTGCTTAATATAAAGTGTAGCGTATGTTTGAGCAGGCGACAGTGTCCGAGCGGCGTGTGAAGACCGGTGACACGATCCTGAACATCCGCGGCGCGGTGCGAGACGCCATCGGCGACGCGGGCGCCGCGCCCGGCCCGCGCGCCTCCTCCCGCCTGGACACGTTCGTGATCCGCCCCGCGCAGGCGCAGCAGCAGCGCAAGCCACAGCACGACCAGCCGCAGCCGCATGTCGCGCAACAGGTAACCATAGTGCGCCAAAGATGTATAAACGTTACTTAGCTCGTGCCTTGATTTAGACATCTCCCGTCTCTACTGGCAGATGTAGTTAGACAGCTGTTAAAGTGAAGCTAACTTAGCGTTCCATAATAATGTATTATTATTATTACAAAAGGTACAAAATATGGAACTTGTTCGACCACCGTTAAAACTTATACTACATACATAAAAAAATCAGTGAGGCACACTGAAGCCGAGATCTAATATAAACGTTACTTAGCTTTGACTCAGACATACATCTCTCCGACTCTCGTGAGCACCTTGTAGTTGGACAGGTATGCGACGGTGGCAGGACTAACGCTCAGCCTTAGTATGTGCTATATTGGGGCCGCCGAGAGAATGCGTTCCTGATACCCGTCAGTTGTACCATTTCTAGTAGTAATAAGGATCAAATTCGCAAAACACATCCTCCTTATAAACCTATGGTATGGTATGGTATGAAACTGACTGGTCTCAAGAACGCATTCTCTCGACGGCCAGGCTGTAGGTGATATTTATAAATCTTGGCCTTAGAACCTTGTCATATTATACAATGCAAAATGCGAAATCAAAAATGTAACGCATCGACAAACGAGTTTAATGTGACACAGTCCAAAAGTGGTCAACTTACAAGGTGGTGATCTTACAGGATGATCATCATCGTCTGCCTGATCGCAACAGCATATCGTCATCTTCAAAAGATTTCTATCAACCGTCATTTCAGTAGTTTCTAGCCATATCAGCTTTCACGCAATCCAGTGATAAAGCCGAATTAAAACAATTTCTAAGCAGTTCAAAGGTGTCGTCAGCACCTCGTGGCTGGCAGGTTCACTTGGTTCAGTGGAACGTGCCTAGATTCCTTTATTTCCTGGTTCAGTAAATAAATTCTTATAGTAATGTGTGAGCTTGTGACTTTTCTTATTTGTTACCCTCGCGCTCGGCCGGACTTCGTCTTATAACGTAATTAGTGCGAATCCCTCCTCTCTCGCCGGCTGTGACACGGTGTGCCGCCTGATTTACATCCGCGCTGATTGTCACTCTCAGCTGTGCACTGTTTGTTGTCGTTTTAATTTTAATCTTGTTATTTGTTGGAGTTGTTTTTCTTACGAATTCTATTGTTTTTCGTGCGAAGATTAAATTTTGTTAAATTTACTTTCTTGAAAATGTTTTGACGCTAAAGTGCCGTTTACACGGGTGCAAGTTTCTGGAACGTTCAAGAGCAATAATGGCATGCCATAAAGCACGTTCATGTTAATTGCCATTCAACAGTTGCATGCAGATGTTTACACGTGTGCGATTCCATAAAATGGCATACAATAATTGAATACGCCTTATACCGAGGCAATAAAATTGCAAGGCGATTATTGCATGCAATTTTTGCCTCGTCTAAACACAGAATTACACGTGATTCAAGTATTGCCCGTATTTGCGCTGCCAAATATTTAATTAAATTTGATTGAACGTCTTGTTTCGTTTGCTCATGTTCGAAATATAGAAAATTTGCATGCCGGGATAGAATGCGATTTTATTATATGTGCTGTTTACACCTATACCAGTTTTGAACGGCAACTAATTTCCCTATCGTGCAACAATACTGTAGGTGTTGTTTAGACGATGCCAGATAATAGTTGCCCTTCAATTTAAATAGGCGATAAACTTTGCCGTGTAAGTGGAGCTTTAGTTGATTTTTGTTCAAGCATGTTTTTGTCGTACAGATACAGATTGCATGTGACTGAATTTTGAAACCAACGAATTTTAATTAATTAAATTTCTTACTTTTGCAAAGCACGCGCTAACAAAAATGCTGCCAAATTTTTTGTGAGTTAGACTCGAGCATTAAGGTTTCCGTAACATCAAAATTATGTTGCAGTTTTTATTTTTATTATATTAGTCGTACACTTAATAGAAACCTCAGTAACATACAACACAATAACAGTAGACAATCTCTCAGAGAGAAATTTAAGGAGATTAATATACTGACTTTGCCTTCTCAGTACATTTTTGAAAATCTTTTATATGCCCATAAAAACATTAAATTGTTTAAAAAATACAGTGATATCCACAATATAAATACTAGGAACAAACACAAATTTGTTGTACCTCCAACAAGGCTCAAGAAAATAGGTGGGTCATTCAGGTGTCAATGTATACGCTTTTATAATAAACTTCCAAGCCACGTTCAAGATCTGAGTCTTAATAAATTCAAATCATTCATTAAACGCAAGTTGTGTCAGAAAGCTTTTTATACCGTTAAAGATTATATTGAGGACAAAAAGGCTTGGGATTGAACTGCTCCAATTTTATTTTATATTATTTTTATTTTTGCATACTGAATGTTGACATTAATATTTACTTTGTAAGTATTATATTATTTTACTTTATTGTGAATGTGAAGACTATGTAGGTCATTGCTTTTTTTTTTGTTTGTTTTATTTTTTCTCTCAGTTATTTTTAATCATGGTCTGGCAGTTTGAGTAATCTATGCGGCCTACCCCAATGTCCTTTCTTTGGTATTGTTCGTCGAATCGTTGAGCTCCTTAAGTTCTGAGTTGAGCTGCGCGATTACTGACAAATGCGTGCACTGACTGGACAGGTCCTCTCAATCTGTGTGGTTCTTTCCTCAAAAGACCATTTCAGACACCAATCTACATGGTCTTCACATGAAGTGACCAAGATTATGTCTGGACTTTATAAGAGACTGTGACCTCTGAGTTTGTTTCGGCCTTTCTTCTCAGAGTAGTCAGATAGGAAACGCCGACCTCATCTAGTTTAAAAAAAAAAATATTGACTTGTAAAAGTGTTTGTACAAACCTACTTACAGAAATAAAAATCATTTATCATTTATAGTACCACACAACATTGTAACAGTACCACACAACACTGTAACAGTAACATACAACACTGTAACAGTAACATACAACACTGTAACAGTAACATACAACACTGTAACAGTAACACACAACACTGTAACAGTAACATACAACACTGTAACAGTAACATACAACACTGTAACAGTAACATACAACACTGTAACAGTAACACACAACACTGTAACAGTAACATACAACACTGTAACAGTAACACACAACACTGTAACAGTAACATACAACACTGTAACAGTAACACACAACACTGTAACAGTAACACGCAACACTGTAACAGACATAATTATGTACGAAAGGACAGACAGACGGACAGACGGCGTAGGCTTAATAATAGGTGCCTGTCTCCACCCTTGGGGTACGGAACCCTAATAACATTATGTTATACACATACATATTTGATCAAGTTGATTCATTATACAGCCGCTAGTACACACAGAGAGCCGCTCGCTCCCACTTCAGTGTTCATCTATAGACATGAATGTCACGGAAGCTCTTATTGTCTGAAGTACAAACAATTTCCGTTTTCTATTAGAAGCGGGACAGTTGTTTGTCGGGACTCAGGACTCGGGCTGCCTCACTCGGTGCAATTCAACTGTGTGACACAACTAGGAGAATGTTGAAATTTGGATTTAAACTTGTAAATATAATATTTGTGTGGTCTGATGTGGTGTGGTATAAGGTAAAACCAGATTATGGTCAATTGCGGTATTAACATTATCTATTGTCCTTTCGAACGATAAAACACCAAAATCGTTTAGTTTACATTTTGAAATAGATCCTATGAGTTAATCAGTTCTACACCATCGATCGACGTTGTACCTGGCTGACATGTACGATACTGAATCGATCTACGTAGCATTTTTAGTGATGTATTGAGTAAACCATTCTCTCCTACAGGTACCAAAATACGACCGCGAGTTGCTAGTAGAAGCACACGCGCGCGCGCGCATCGAGTGTGACGTCAGCAACTCAAGTGACGTCCGCTGGTACAAGGATGGCGAACTGACCAGTGCGCGTGGGGGGGGCGCGCCTGCCGGCGGGGAGGGGGTGTGGCGCGACGGTGGCGCCATCGTGGTCGGCCGTGCCACCCGGGGAGATGCCGCCGCGTGGCGCTGCACGTTTACTGACCACAACGGGAAGACTGTGTCGGGGAAGCCGACTAAGTTACTGATTTACGGTGAGGACCTTAACAACGATCGTACTTGTGAAAGTATGACCCTATTATTATGACAGTCTGAAGATTAAGAGCTCTTACAAAGTGTTTAAAAATAGACACAGTTCCGCGACTCGTCTCTCCAGACACATCGCTTTACATACCTGGCGACAACAATTTCGTACTTTTTAATGTCGCCAGACATGTTGGGCTAAATCGGGCAACATCGAGAAACTTCACGCAATGTATTCCCATTAAATACAAATATGGCTGTATTCAGTTAAGGCTGTAGTGCATTTGATGTCGTTTATCTCAGTTGGCCCCCACTAAACCTAGCGTTTTTTTTTTTTTTTTAACGAAGGATAAGCACTAACCACAGTATGTGCCCGTAGAGCCGGTGAGGTCTGTGTACCTGGCAGTAGATGGGCGGCGCCTAGACGCTGGCAACACCTGGGTGCCCGTGCGAGACAAGACTGAGCTAGAAGTACGCTGCGTCGCTGAAGGTAATCAAGAGTACCGTAGTATATTCCCGAAATTCAATAAATTGACTGTTTACTTTTAGTACTATAAAACAGTTAGAAGAACCCACACTGTCTTATATTCCACCTAATATGCAATTAACTGTCTTCAAAAGGAACAGAATTAAGTATCTTTAGAGATATTATGATGTAAAAAGAAATACCCAAGAACTGCAGATTTGCAAAACTTTAATCTAGAACAAGATTTGCCTGAAAAGAGTGAGTTGACAGATCCATGACCATGAGCAGTGCTGCTACATAAATTCACTAAAAACATTATTGTCTGTGTTGGCACTTTGAAAGCGTTAAAGTCCGAACAATAACATGCATGCAATGCAAGCATTACAGCTCAAACTCACTCACTAGTGCAGACACTAGCACTCCATGTATGTAGTACTCTGTGTCACAGTGCGCTAACAAATTGACTGCGTGCAGGCGGCGTCCCTCCGCCCGAGCTGTCGTGGCGGCTGCTAGCTCTGGAGCCGGCGCTCGACCACCGCCCCTACCTCAGGATACACCACACTAACTACTCCATCGGTAAGTGAACGCATTGCACATATCATTTAAGTACCTCTATAGGATCAACTTTGTTACTAATTCTGTTTAAATTTGAGATGTCA
Source organism: Dicycla oo (assembly GCA_948252095.1). Taxonomy (NCBI): domain Eukaryota; kingdom Metazoa; phylum Arthropoda; class Insecta; order Lepidoptera; family Noctuidae; genus Dicycla; species Dicycla oo. Next base: position 21,581,414 of record OX411735.1, on the reverse strand, counting down.
TTGAACAGAAGTTTTGAGTCAAAAAATCGGCAAACGAAAGCAAGATGGAGCGACGATTTCCCCAGAGTGACTGGCAGAAACTGGATGAGAGTAGAGTACCTGAGGATCGAGATGAGGCTCCTGTCCCACCATCGCCGCCGACAAAGAAGCGACAAGCTATCGACTATTATCTCGCTCAAGAAACGTACAATAGAGTTAGGGTTCTCGCCGGCAGTGTGAACAGTCAGCGATCAACAATTGATATATTGTATCTCTTTTACTAACACGGAGCCTACAACTATCGTACGTTTCTTGAACGAGAAAATAGACGCTTCTTCGTTGGCAGTGGGACAGGTGCTTGAATGGCGTGCGATTGGAGAGTCATCTACCTACATTATGTCCAGCAGTGGACAGTACAGGCTGGTTGTATTGTTGGGTACAGAAGGTGTGTCGGTGTCGCATGCGGTGGTGACGGCGGCGCGCGAGCTGCACAACGCCACGCTGCAGTGCGACGCGCGCCAGCGCACGCCCGCGCGCCCGCCCGCTCCCCCCGCACCCCCCGCGAACCCGCACCCCGCGCCTACCGCGTCCCCCACTGCAGCCGCGCATGTTATGGCTGCCAAGCTAGAGATACATGTCACATGTGAGTGCTCATTCTTTTATACATTACAATACACTAATCAACAATAAGTTTCTCAATTCTTAAATAATATATAAAGTTAGTATGGAAATAATGATATTAGTCACAATTATGAACCATGTCAGGCACAGCGTAGATCAAGTAGTAGAGAGGAGGAAAAGCAATGGTTGTTTAATTTGATACAAATATGCCCATTATTATAATCATTGTTGTATAAATTACATACCTTTAGTTTGAATATCATAAGCAATCAATAAAACACACTGGTGTCTATACACATACAACAGTTTATTACACAATATATAAACAATAATCTCCCACGTTTTTCTAATCTGCATTAACACTCCACTTACTGTTGACTCTGTGTTTATATGAAGCAAATCATTTCTAGCAGGTATTTGAATAAAACCAAAAACTCTCCCACAATTACAAACTTTAGCAAGTTTCATGCATGTTACCACTATCGCATAGATCCTAGTGCCGTCTGCTCTGTGGCAACTGAAACAATAAAGGCCGGCTGTGGCTAATTAAGCCGTCTTATCGAAAATACTTTCTGTTCTTTCTCTTTGTTTTAGTGAAAATTCTGAGCATTCGTGTGTAATTTTTACAAGCATTTTTTTTTTAATATTAAGCAGTAAAGTACTTACTTATTGTTTATTTTCGTGTTATCGTTAATTTTTCTTGGATCAAGAATGATTTTAAATTTTTTATAAACAGTCAAAAGAACGTATTTTTATTTAAATCTACAATAAATAAAGTAATAAAATTTATTCAAAAATAAAAATTGCTAAAATATAGTATAATCTTTAGAAATAATGTATGTATCACAGGTGGCATGAGTTCGATCAATCAATCTGCCTAGCCTTTTCCCAACTATGTTGGGGTCGGCTTCCAGTCTAACCGGATGCAGCTGTATACCAGTAATTTACATGGAGCGACTGCCTATCTGACCTCCACAACCCATTTACTGGGTAATACGATTGTAAGACTGGTTGTCAGACTTTCGGGCTTCTGACGACCCGTAACGGCTGTCAAAGATCTACGAATGACAGCCGGGACCAACGGCTTAACGTGCTTTCAGAGGCACGGAGGAGACTCGGTATGAAAAGATGGTCACCCATCCACAGACCAACCGCGGCAAGCGTAGCTTAACCTGATGGATCGACCCGTGCGGCTGTTATTACTTAGCCACAAGCTCCTCGATACGATAATAACTCTTGCCACAGGTGGCATGAGTTCTTACAGTTATTATAGGACAACTGATTTCTTAACAATATTTAACACAAGTTTTAATAATATTGACATAGTTAATTTATATGTTATAAAAATCAAGGTCTTAAACGAGTAGATAATTTATATATTATTTATGGAAAACAGTTGTTAGCACTTAGTTATACGATTATGATTGCTTCTGCAATATTATTAACATAGGCTGAAACAAATATTGCATAGATCACCTTCTCGGCTGCATGCGACTTTTGAAGCGGTCGGTGTTTAGACAGCGACAAGTCGATATTGTTGAGTCAGCAACAAGACGCACTAGGTGCCCTCATAATCGATGGAGTTTATATATCGGAATTCTGCTATTTGAACCCCCAACGGTAAACGAAGGTATGTTATAAGTTTAACGTGTGTATCTATCTGTGTATTGGTCTATAGTATCATAGCTCCCAAACGACTAAACCGATGTAGATTTTTTTTTGTTTTGTTTGAAAGGTGACTTGATCGAGAGTGTTCTTAACTATGATTCAAGAAAACCTATTCTGCCGTTTGAAGATTATCAGCTCTTTTCTAGTTGATGAATGGATGTGAGCATCTTCCGCAGCTTTGATCGAGTCGATATTTGGTATTCTGTTACTTCAGTGATATTAGCAGAACATAGTAACCTTGAACTGATGCTGCAGCATCACCTGGAATTTGTGGGATACCCAACTCCCTCACCAACTTACAACAGAGGTATCGTGTTTGGGCTCATTGGAATGGTCTCAATTAATAGATAAATGGTAATCAGGGTCTGATGATGGATTAGCAAAAATAAATGAAAGTCAGATTGTGTTGAGGGATCTTAAATTTAACTTATTAAAGCGTGAGCAAGTTGCACATTTCGGAGTCAGTTTCGTCGCGCATTTGGACATCGAATAGCCTGGGTCACCACAGTGACCACACGTAGAAATAGTCTCGTCAAGTTTTTTTTATTTTTTTATTTGTGATGGGTTTGCTCTTGACTCTAGGCTAGGTCAGAGGTGACAGAGACAAAGTCGACGATGGAGTGAGCTTACCCAGAAGAAGCCTGTTCACTCTCACTTTGAAGAGATTAGGGTTGTATACGTTCGGAAACACAGACGCAGGTAGTGAGTTCCACTCTTTTGCTGTGCGCATTATAAAAGACATTTGGAAGCGCTTAGTGCGAATTGGTGGAATAGCAACCAGGTAGGGATGGTAACTAGCAGTGCGTCTAGATTTCCGATGGTAGAAGGGGGCGGTAAATTTTTTCATGTTTTTGCTGCATGGCCATATTATTGGCCTTAACTCCTTGTTAATTAATCATTTATAGTCGAACATTCATATTCCCATAACTTGTCTTAAATATGCATTTTGTCACAGGATTATATGAATTGGAATACACAATATGATCTGTGTTATTATTACTAACTACAGTACCACTCTATATAACATTGACTTTGCTATAACAACAGAGTCACACAGATACAGTTCAGCAGCATTACGTAGTTACTTGTGTTGATGCCGCAGAGCCGCGACATGTGTACACCACGTACACAAGTACACCACGTACACAAGTACACCACGTACACAAGTACAGCACATAATATTGGTTCGATAGTGGCGCTTAATATGAAAATCTATGTAAATGCTGTTAAAGTTGGCACAACTCAAATATTAGCAAGTATGATTATGCGAGCTTGACGTTCAAGTACGTTTTGCTCGCTACGCTCCGCGCCAGCCGCTCCGGCCGCTCGGATCGCTCCCGCGGGAGAGCTTGGACGTTACCGCACCGAATATATGTATGAGTGTATGCTCTCTATTCTGTGTTTACTAAACGATGGTTTTGTCATGTTTAATTGTTAACATTTTCTTCGGCGACGGCTTAGGGCCGGTTTTTTGATCCGTAGTTAACTTAACCAATGGTTATACATAGTAACTAATGGTTGAATTTTGGCTAAATGTGAAAAGCTAAACATGAATGTATTCATGTTAGCTCATTCATATTCAAAAATAGTAACTAATGGCATAACTCATTCATGTTTGGCCTTTCACATTTAGCCAAAATTCAACCTTTAGGTACTAAGAAGTAACACTAGTTACTATGTTTAACTATTGCTTGAATTAACTTCGGATCAAAAAACCGGCTCAAGGTAGGTTTCTACATAGTTGAAACGTTGAATTGTAGTTTCTTCTTTTAAGAAAGTTGTGTTATCAGTAATGGAAACTTGGGACAGAGCTCAATGGAAGGATGCGGGGGAGGCCTTTGCCGAAAGGAAACATATACCTAGTTTGTAGACTTTATTTATTTTGCAAGTAACATTTGAACATTTTTAGTTAATAAAGGCTATTTTTATTTAATTTTAATATAATCTTGAAATATATACATATGTACGGTAACTTCAAATCTCATTTAGTTGTAAGTGTAGGTCCGGCCAACCGCATGTCAGTGCTAACAAGTTGCTACCATGGACGTGTGGTTAACTGTACAGTTATCTAATAGATACATTCGGTAATATTACATACAGTTAGGTAAACGAGAGGTCTCTTATACGATACTAGCTAATGCCCGCGGCTTCGCTCGCGTTAATTTAGAATTTATCAATCAATTCACACTACTAGGAACAAAAAATATTTAGCTCAAATTTAATGACAGTTTTTCGTGGTGTCCCTCAGGGATCTGTCCTGGGCCCTATATTCTTCATCCTTTTCCTTAATGATTTAATTGAGTACATAAAAAAAAACGTTTCACAGACACTAGGCTCGTTATTTTTGCAGATGACACTAATGCTAAACTTAAATAATTTAGAATTCAAAATTAATAACTTATTAAAAGCTTTTGAACACTGGTTTCCTACTAACAATCTTAAGCTGAATGCAAATAAAACGAAGTGTGTACTATTGAAGTCGAACGTTCGGAACAACGCTAGTCTTGAGGTTTTGTCGTGTGGCAACAAAGTTGAAGTGGTTGACTATGTCAAATTCCTAGGTAGGTTCCTCATTGATGCAATGTTAAGTTGGAGGTTGAGACATCGTCTGTAACGAAGTCTATTAGCTCAGCATGCTATGCAATCAGGAGCCTGAGGGAAGAACTGACCTTGGCCCAGCTTAGGATGGTTTACTTTGCCTTGGTGGAGTCTAGGCTTAGATACAGTATTGAGTTTTGGGGCAATAGCTATAAGTACAATATCAACTCGGCATTTGTAATTCAAAAAAGAGCCCTAAGGACAATGCTCCGCCTAAAACAGACGGATTCCTGCAGAGACCATTTTATAAGACTTAATGTTTTGACAGTGCCATGTCTTTATATACTGGTGCTGCTAACCAGTTTTGTTAAGAACTTGCACAAATCTGAAACTGATGACCAACGACAAGTTAGAGAATACACGCAGGAAAGATTTTTCTAACACAATCCAACCGAAAATAAACGTGGTTCATCACAGTCCTAGGTACCAATCAGTATTTCTATACAACAAGCTTCCCTTAGAATTTAAAAGCATAAATAGCGCAACCTTATTTAAAAACAAATTGAAGACATATTTATTGAGGAAGGGCTATTACAGCGTTGATGAGTACCTAGATGATAAGCGATAACCGTTCTAGATTGGAATTAATTTTAAATGATTTATGTTGACTATTCTTACTTTAAATTTTTTATATGTTTTATTTTTGTATTACTCATAGATTATTAAATGACATATCATCTTTAGTATAATTGTAAATTTTATCTTTGACATTTTATTTTACAATTAGATGGCTTATTACGGACCTTTGTATGACAATTTGTTTTTATTTTCCTTTTATTTATATTTGACATTATATTTTTATTATTGATTATTCACAGAAAATTTGATGACATATTATTAATCTTTTTTTAACACTATTTACACTATTTTTTATTTTATTACAATATTCTTAGAAAATTGGATGTCATAAATCACTGGTCTTATCTTTTTATACTAATTTGATTGTCGTTTTTCCTTTTTATTTGACTACTTGTTTTATATTAGTATTAATTATCTAACTGTTTTATTTTACAAAATTTCTACACAATGTATATTGTTCCGAAATAAATGACTTTGACTTTGACTTGCTAATACTAAACACATGAAACTTTAGTAGGGTGTTAGTAACTTAAAATTTTATCTTAATTTATCTAAAAAATGACCGGTTGATATATCACCATGAATTAATTCTATTTGACATTTTAGGTAATATAATTCAGTTATGATTCGGAAGACACGTGGCGCCATCTATTATCGTTGTTGTTGTTTTCCTCGGGAACAGTACTTTTTTTTCGAGATGAAAGGTACCCTATATCCGTTTCTGTACATCTGACAACGTACATACAAAATTTCAGGATGATTGGTTCAGTGGTTTAGGCGTGAAAAGGTAATAAACAAACAAACAAACAAACTTACTTTCGCATTTATAATATCAAGTTATGATGTCTCGTATTCATAACAACTACGTATGTAGTTTTATACATTCGTTAATGTTTTATTATATAGTTATGCATAGCCAACCCTTACCCCGCACTGTATTGGTAACCGACGATCACCTTGCTAACCATCTGTGAGCTCCAGCCACAGACACACACATGTAAACCTTTCAGTAGTATACCAGTCAATGTAATCTAGATTTAAGGGTTCCATCGTATAATAAAGCTCATGCTGAGCAAACGTATATCAATGAAATAAATATACAGGGCTATTTTTAAATCGTTAACTAAACTTTAACAGGGTGTTCTACCCATGAATATGAACAACTTTCACTATGGGACCAACTCTGAAATCGCAAAAAAAAACCAGCTGTTCAGTACATTTTGACCAAATAAGCGAACATAAATGTACTGAACAGCTGATTTTTTTTTTGCGATTTCAGGTTTGGTCCCATAGTAAAAGTTGTTCATATTCATGGGTAGAACACCCTGTGAAAGTTTAGTTAATGATTTAAAAATAGCCCTGTATATTTTGAACAAGTCTTGCGCGTTCATAATTGACATCATATAGGCGCTCTATTATGCAAAAAACTCCCAGTTATAATGTTTACTGCTTTGAGAATAAGATCCGAATGTCATTTATCCATTTTGTTAGTCTACATCTATATCTATAAATATTATAAATTAAAGTTGATTTTCCTCCTTATCTGTGTGACCGCGTTGTCCTCTTCTAAATTACGCAATTATCATATTTAGATATTATACTGGGTGATTTTTTTTACCGTCTTGAAAAAAATAGGGCATATTAGGTGAACGGATTAGAAGCCTTATGGCAAACTTAGTTTTTTTTTATTTGTAATCGATTAGAATATGATTTGAATTTCGATATATAAAATATCGATATAAAAAAAATCTATAAAGTTTTTTTTCAAAATTTCTGGTTTTATTAATCTAGTTTACTTCAAATGTAGTGTTTATTGATAGAGCAATTTGGGTCTAAGCTATTGAAAAAAAAAAACTAGGTATGCCATAGGCTTCTACTCCATTCTCCTATTGTACCCAATTTGTTTCAAGACGGTAAAAAAAAATCCAGTATATTATAATCCAGATGGTTTATGTGTTTAACTTACATAAATATTATAAATGTAATAAAGAAATCTTGATTATTTGTGTCGACGTACAACCGTGCGAAGCAGGGGCGGGTCGCTAGTGTAAATACAAAGAAGTTTAAGAATGAATGATGTATTGTTCCTAGATCCTCCATCATTCGTGATCTCGCGCTGGCCGGGGTTCGGCGTGTCGCTGTCGGCGGGCGGCGCGGCGGCGCTGCGCTGCGACGTCGATGCCAACCCACCAGCTAGAGCCTGGTGGCTGAGAGACGACGCCAATCCTACCAGGTACGGACTTAGGGTAGCCCTTTGAAATAACTTAAACTAAGCAGACGATATGATGCTGCTGAGTCCTTCCACATGTGGAGTTAAAAAGATGCTATCGCTATGTGAAGTTTATGCCGAGCAGCACCATGGGCTGCATCTCTAAGAAATGTGAACTGTTGGTGTTTAGAGGCAAAAACAAAAGTCCATCATGTGTACCTCCAAGAACACTTCACGGGTCACTTTTACAGAGTAACCCAGTTGACAGAGACACAGTTTAGATACCTAGGCCACATTGTTACTGAAGATTTAAAAGACGACTTGGATATGGAAAGGAAGCGCAGGGCGTTGGCTCTGAGGGGAAATATGGTGGCTCAGAGGTTTGCTGGTTGTTCAGTACCCGTTAAAATGACACTATGCAAGGCTTACTGCCTGACATTCTACACCAGCAGCCTCTGGGCTAAGCATACCCAAGAAGCGGACAATACAACAATACTTTCAGGGCGATGTTGAAGCTTCCACCTTATTGTAGTGCATCAGGCATGTTCGCGGATGCGCACATTGACAATTACTTTGCGATAATGCGTAAGAAAGTTGCGTCGCTACTACGCAGAGTCAGGGAAAGCTCCAACAGCATCCTTAGGGTATTCACGGATAGACTGGATGGGCCTGCGTTGGATGGGTTTATCAAGCTGCGTGCAGGTCATTCAGCTCGATAAACCTGTAAATGATGCTCTTTTCATTTTGTTGATGTTTGTGTCAAAATTTTTCTAAATAATATTAGATTTTATAACTTTAATTGTAGTTGATATTATTTTCAATTACAATTTAAAAATGTTATTTAAACAATAATTGTTGGAATAAGTGGCGAGATATACAGTTGAAACCTCCCAACTGCAGAGGAATGTGTTACTAATAAAACATTTAAGATAAATTTATTTTGAACGGGGTTTGTTTACACTTTCGTTAGATATTTGTGGAGTGGAGCCTGGTGTACCAGATACACGGTACGACTGAAGATTGATTGGAAATCTATAAGCATCGCATACTATATATTTTCAAACGTTTTAAATTTAAATCCATAAATTTGTTGTCAAATACCAAGTGAATCAACTTCTAACAAGTACTTACTCTCTTTAATCTTATTTTAACAAGGTGACAATAGAGAACAAAAACTCCAAAATACAGAAGCCCTCTACCAACGAAATTGTCCAACATAATTTATGTACAATGTGAAGGAAAGTAACGCGTCCGTCGTCGGGTGGATTATAAGTTGTCGTAAGTGAACTAAACAATCCGAGACAAAGGGCGCTGACACTCCACTTTTATTCGTCGTGTCTCTATTCCCTGCAACCCTTGCCCCGGGGCCGGCGGTCCCTTCTGTTAGCGTCGACGGTGGCGCGAGCACCACAAGCTCCCCTAGTTACGTTATAATACAGAATACGGACGTTACGTGTTAGTTATTTAAGCCCGTTTACGTTGTTTGTTTAATAAAAGTTGTTTTTTCGTTGTTGTTGTTGTTGGGAAGTCCGTATTGTTTTGAATACTGAGTCAATTAAAGTTTGTTTGGGCGGATGTTTTTATATGTAAATACGTGTGTTGACTACTGATGTGGAATGTATGACGAACTGGAAAATAAGGATTCAGGAAATGCTTGAATAAAAACACATTACTTTGCCAGTTTCGTAGCTCGTTGTTGTTGATTTTCAGACGGGTGTAAACCAAAAATACATACAATGTATTAGTAAGTTAACAGAGTTCACAGAAGCCCACTAAATGCGCTTGAATACACACGCACACGCACAGTGCATTACAGAGGCTTGAGCGATTGACCAGAATCCGTTTGATATGGCATCATTTGCGGGATGAATGCTAACTAGAACTTCACGAGTGGAGACATGTATTGTTAACTATAGCACCCTAATTACGTGGCTCTGTTGGAATGCACTCCCTTTCACTTTGACAATGCAAAAAAAAATCCATTGCTTCTTATTAGTTGACAAACGGAATTAGGCGCTAGTTATTTGAGATGCAAAAGTAAGTAAGTAAAGTAATTGTTTATTTTTAACATAAATCTTAGCCTAAGTAACATCGGTATTGTTTCAAGTAGGGGTAGGTATGGCTATTACAAATGATTAAGACCGCTGCCCTTCATACTAGGAGAATCATGTATCTTGAAGGACAGTGTTCTTTATTGGGATTGACACGTTTTACAAAATATTTATAATTGCGTAATATTCTAATGTTATTATATTTATGGACTTATTGAGTGGGTTTAATGGTTAATTGTGAGGAGTGTTGGTGTAGTGTGGTATACTTAGCAAAAAACTATATGTCAAGGAAGGAATTTTTATTTTAGTCTTTAATTCGTAGAATAAATGAGTTCATCAGTATCGCAATAGTTTAGATTTAAGAGAAAGTTTAACAATTTCCTTTTTAATTCTGAAAACTAATTTCCTTTTTTAAAACTGGGCTTACTTGACTTGGGGCACACATATTTTAAAATTAAGTCGTATTTTTGTGAAAACAGTGCAGACGAAATTGTATGTGCTCTAAGGTAAGTAGTTATTTCCTTCTTTCTTTGAAAAAAATCAATTCAATGCAAATAGTAACGCAATGGATATTGTTGAACTGGCAAAACTCAAAACTCTAAGGTTTTATTTCAATTAAACTAATTACAGGTAGGTACGTTTGAATTGTCAAAAGTGAAAGTGATGATCATTCCTAGTGGGCTACGCAATAAGGAGCGTAATTACTTTATAACAAGTTTAGACCATAGAGGCCATTTTATTTGCCAAAATGTACAAATAGTGAAACGATATGTGAAGTGTCAAGCGATTTTGAACCATTTATTTATTTGGTGAAACCATGCACAACATTACAGAGCCAGATCCAAGTTATTGCACAGTTAAATTTCAATTAAAACAGACATAATAACAAACAATAAGAAATATTATAACACACACAAATAACTAACAAAACGAGTAAAACTAACAAATACGAGTAACACTCAAATAATATTGGCATACAATAAAAATTAAAAAGGATCATCTTTCGTCCAACATCTCACAGAATCTCAAACATGCACGACATACGTCTATCCATTTTTAACCGACTTCCAAAAGGAGGAGTTTGTTACGCGATTATTCAAAGACGGAGGGACCGATTTAGAAAATTCTTTTTTTGTTTGATAGGATATACTTCCGAGGTGGTCCCATATAAATTTTATTAACTTTGCTTGGGGAGTTTTTGAGTTAATTCAATAATGCCTATATTTCCCACTTATTTTATATGGATGATGTGATGGTGTTTTAATAACTTCCTATCACTGTTATTTACATGGCTATATCTACAATTATTGTGCTCAATTATGTATTCGAATTAGTGTGGGGTAGATTCCACAACTAAAAAGTGAAAAATAAAAACTTTTTACCAAAAAAAAAAACCGACTTCCAAAACAAAACACTACAAAGTGAAAAATAACTTTAATTTCGGAAGTCGGTGGCAAAAAACGAAAATACAAAACCCAAGACACCGACTTCCGAAATTAAAGTTATTTTTCACTTTGTAGTGTTTTGTTTTGGAAGTCGGTTTTATTTTTTGCTAAAAAGTTTTTGTGGCAAACAAATGACACTCCTGTGTCGATGCCAGTACACCATGTCCTTGAGCTGCCGTGCAAATGGTTATGGTCCGGGGTATGGTGGAGCTGCTGTACGAACTCCAGTTGCGACTACTTCGTATAAGTGGTGTGTGTCCGTCAGTTCGCCACCACCGCTGGAAGCTGGGGACGAGACGGCGCGCGGCGCGGCCACGTTGCGCTGGGCAGCGCTGCGGGCGTCGCACGCCGGCTGGTACCGCTGCCGGGCCACCTGGCTCGATACCGAGTATTCGTCTATTGGATATTACCTCAATGTCATGTGTGAGTATTATGTTTAAGCTTTTATTTGATTTATGTGTTTCTCTACTGTTAAGGTTTGTGTGTACTTCTGTCTGCTGCTTTTTCGTTCTTCTCTGTTAGCTGTCACGTTATCATTCACTCTCTTTTCATTCAAGTTATTATGGTGTTCTTTATTAGAAAATCATAAAAAAAACACCTTCTTGATCTCCCATTGTTATAATGATTGTCACCGATCATATTGTGATGTTGGAGGTAACGGTGGCAAAGAAACCACATATTTGATCATTGACTTCTACTGACAAAGTTTGTTACTTGAAAAAGCTCCGGAAGAGAACACAGAGACGGTGACAGAAGCGGAGAGCGAACCTGAAGAGCCAGATCACCAGAAGGTGGAAGTTCCTCTTGGAGGGAACGTGCAGTTACACTGTCCTAAAGGTATGTACGTGGTTTAGGGACTAAACGAAGTGCAAATATGTTAACGAATGTTTACTTGGCACTCCATTTTTGCTATTCCGTGATCCTACGCAATTAAAGTCACAGAATTTAATTGAAAACGAAATTATCAACTTTAGAAATTGTCCGTAAATTCAAATTACAACTGCTGCTTTCATTGTCATTCGTATGAAATGGCTATGAAAGGGCAAATTGACGTAGTACGACCGAGCTCTGCTCGGGTGAAAATAGAGAAAACGAATTTTCCCAGATATGATACCTAGCTAGACCCGAATATAATAATAGTATTTGTGAACCATTGCCAGTGTGGGAAAAATATTCGGCATTGATTTAGTTTTATTTCTACGCAAAAAGGCGTATTCAGGGTGGCACCACTGTCTCCACGCCGGCTCCTGTTGGAGCCACCGGTGCTAGAGGTTAAAAACTTACGCAATTTTGGAAATTTTTTAGACCAATGAAAATTAAAAGTTATAAAAATAAATAATAGTTTAAAAATATGTAGTAAAAATACACGCTCTTATCATACACTAAAAATAATAAAATAATTAAACTGACTAGATATGACTTAATTAGTTATTGTATTATATAAGTACCTATGCAGCTTGTCACTTCTTTTATATCCAATGATTAATTCAAAAAGCGTGGAGCGCTTTGTTTAAACTAATTAAAGTGCACACAACTAAAAAGCGCTCCACGATTTTTTAATTAATCATTGGATATAAAAGAGGTGACATGCAGCATAAGTACTTATATACCTTAACTAATAAAAGTAAATTTTATAATTTTATCATTTTTACTCGGGAACAGTATTTTTTTTCGGGATGAAAGATATCCTATGTCCGTATCTGTACACCTGTCAACGTATATGCAAAATTTCAGGATGATCGGTTCAGTGGTTTAGATGTGAAAAGGTAACAAACTTACCTTCGCATTTATAATATTAGTTAGGTTGCGAAAGTGAGTTTGTCAGTTTATTACGCTTTCACGCTAAAACGGCTGAAAGGATTTGGATGAAATTTGGCACATGGGTAGACTATGACGTGGATTTGGACATAGGATACTTTTTATCCCGGTAGCGCATTCCCGTGGGATAATTTCCGAGCTGCACGCGGGCGAAACTGCGGGCAAAAGCTAGTATACATATACATATATTGCTCATTTAACAGTATAGGATTTCCTTGACAGTGAATATTTTATGTTCGTCCAACTAGTTTGTTTAACGTTCAAGGTCACATAAGTATTCACTGTTCGTAGAAGGGTTCATGTGTCTCGGTGTGTGTACAGGGAGTGTTGGTTGCTGGTGGCGCCGCGTGCTGGGCAACTCCAGCGACACCTGGGCACCGGCTGGCTCGCACCATGCTCACGGCGTCTTGGGTAAATTCTTCAGCAATTATCCTCCATAGCGTATGAGCCTCTAAAGAGACACGCATAACGTTGTTTTTCTATGCACAGGTATAAAAGACGCGTTATATCAAGAAGGAGGCGAGTATCGCTGCGTGGGTGCGCGCGCACCTGACCTGATGCGACTGAGAGAGCTCAAGAGAGTCACTCTCAAAGTAACTGGTGAGGAGTAATTTGTTTTTGAGTCTGTTATGGATCCAGGTGTAAATACGAGAGACGCTTCAAGTGACTTATTTCTAGTTATTTCTAGACAAGCGTGCACCACCAGCGAGATAGTTTGCAAACTGCATCAAATAATGTGTCATCAGTACTTACCACCAGGCAAGACGTTGACCCCTAGTCAACGCAACTACATTTCCTGATGGCAAGCCAATCTACATAATTATAAAAAAATCAGTCTTTGTATTTGACATGTAAGTTAGTGCAGTAGAATCCATCGTATTATTGATACAGGTGGAGCCACAGCAACGGCTCTAAGTGCCGAGCCAGCGAACGGTGGCTGGCGGCTCGAGTGCGGCGCGTGCGGGCGCAACGTGCGCGTGGTGTGGGTGCGCGTCAGTGGCACCACGCCCGCCACGCTCGCGCCCGACCTGGCGCAGCACTGCTGGCGGGCCGTGTTACACGTCGCCGAGCCTGATGAAGTGTGGTGCGTGGCCGCCGCGGGGCACTCCGGCGCCGTCGCAGTGTTCCCGAGGAGAACTGCGCACCCCTCCCCCGCGCCCGCTCGACACACCGTCCGCGCCCTGCATAACAAAGCCACTGCAGTCACTCCGGCAGTTGTTTTCGTCCTTATAGCTTCGATCATCTCCAAGCGACCGTGACTTTTGAAGTGAGGTTTGCAATAAAAAATAACCAAAGACATCAAAAGTCAAGTCAAGTCTTCAAATCTCTAGATGTTGGTGAGAGGAACGCCACTGCAATGGAAGAATTGGACAAACTGTCGTCACTATGGAGTCCGAAATGTAGAGCAAGAATTAGTATCCGAGATAGTGTAGTGAGAATCGAAAGTGAACAAGAAGTCACTATTGTCCAAAGTCAAAATGAGTGTCCTCGAAGCAAGCAAATTGTGACGCCATCATAGTATCTAAATGTTTACTGTGCTGCGCCAAACTGTTAAGTGAAAGTTTACGCTCGTTGTCTACAAACTGTAGCATTCTCGCGAATGTGTTGTTACTCGTCCAAGACGAGCTGACTTGTCAGTCTATCTCCTACTCTAGTCTTCGTAGCTACCTACTATATTACGTCATTATTGGTTACTCTAGCGTGTCTATACTCGTATGTATCTACTGACACGTTCGCTGAAGCAACAAATATTTTATCATCTTCTACAATCCAAACGTTAACAACGTCACTTTTGACAGTTTGCCAAAAAGCAGAATATAAAAAATGAGAGTATCGATGTTAATCTCATCAGTTATGGTCTCAGATTTTCGTTGGTGACCATTGTATTTTCTTGTAGGTTTTGCACAGTAGTTATAAATCACACGCCATTTTCATAAATACGTTTTTTGGTAAAAAAAAAATGCATAAAGTGACTCCGACGGGGCTCCGACGGGGAAAGGGTCTCCGACGTCATGGTTTTGTTGGTCCTTTCTACTTCACATTTATTCCTTCTCCATAAGCTTTATGTCGTTGGTATCAAATACTACTTCCTCCTTGCTTCAGCGATCGTGTGCGTGGCCTAATCCTTATATCCCTTGAGTTATATCTTCTCTCCTTCCTGTATCCTCTTATTTTCTAACGTAATTTATAAACAGGAATCAAATGTGCCAAATTGTTGATATTTTAATATTTAACATAGATTTTTCTTATATTGATTATTATAAATATATGGTCGATTATTACGTTATGTTCGTATTTTAATGGAATGTGAATTACTAGTGCAATGTGAACACCAAATGATATGAGATTATAAAGTTAATGTAAGTAAGTGAGAGTTAAGCTCGTGTGCTAGTTGTCAAGCAATACGCGGCCGCAGTTGTGACGTCAGAGTGGTCCATATCTAGGCTCATTACGCACTACTAATCGTACGACTAGTCGTCCGACCAGCTGTCAATCTCTTTTTAGAAATAACAGATGCTTTCAATCCTGAAAAATATCTTATCAAATATTTTATAAATTTGAATCGAATATCTACCCTGTTACTACAAAAATTAATATCAAAAGTTTCGTAGTGCGTAGAGCACCGACAAGCGACGAGGTTCCCTCGGTCGAGTGTAGCAATGTAAAGCAATAATATATAATATCGAGAGAGTTTGTCTCTGACGCGACAACCGCCGCCAGCCAGGCTAGCATATAACTAATATATTTTGTATAGATGTCAAATTCTTAAAGTATAAATACTATGTATCATAGCTTAAACTGAATCATGTAAATTTCGATGTCAATTTTAGTCGTTCGTTTAGATCGGACGTTTTTTGTATGGACGAGATACTAATAATATTTGCTACCACAATTTTTGCAACAATCTCGTAGTTTAAGGGGTTTTGATCAAATGTTCGGCTTTGGTGTTGGTGTCGGTTGGTTGGTTCGTAAGGTTCGTTAGATTGTGTTAGTATCGTTCTGTTTCTTATAATACTCGACGCTGTCTCTATGTGTAGCCAATGTTTGTATGTGTGATCCATGAGAGTTGACTTTGTTGAATGTTGAGTTGCTTAGCTACTCCTTGGTCAACGGAGTAGTTAACAATGGAGTGCTAGCTCACAATAATAATATCAACACCTATTTACTTATCTTGAGACAAATCAAGAACATAGTAAACCACAAGGCACAAGAAGTGTTTAGTCCATTGATAATAGTTTTGTATCCGCATTCTTGTTGTTGTCTAGTTTTATTTCATAACAGTAGTGTTTCGGTAAATATTATGTGATCAGAGTCATCTCTCATGACAAACACTGAGTATAAAGATATAGTAGTCGTTGTTAAGATTGTGATAAAGAGGCGCGGGCGCATCGCGGACCGCTCCGTCCGTGTGTCACGAACTCAGCAAGATGTCCGACATGTGCGTGTGTCACGAACTCAGCAAGATGTCCGACATGTGCGTGTGTCACGAACTCAGCAAGATGTCCGACATGTGCGTGTGTCACGAACTCAGCAAGATGTCCGACATGTGCGTGTGTCACGAACTCAGCAAGATGTCCGACATGTGCGTGTGTCACGAACTCAGCAAGATGTCCGACATGTCCGTGTGTCACAGAGAATTTAATCAAGTAACCAGTATCGTTAGTTTATTAGCTGTAGCGAGATGTATTTTTGTATGTCTGAGCGTTTATCGTCAATTGGACAATGAGTTTGGAAAAATATAATGTAATTCTAATTAATATAATGGCGCTATGTACTTCTAGCGGGTGATTACCAGTGGACTATCTGAAAACACAAGCACAAGGGAGCTTAATGTATTATTAGAATGAGTTGGCGTAACGCCTGATGGAATGTTCACAACAAGAGTAACCTGCGTCTTCTGCATACGTTACTACATATTTATGTGGTAGACTTTATGCTACGCTTACCACCAGGCAACAATAAGGTGAAGCAGGATCATTAAAAGAACTTGTAAAACATTTCCGCGGGAAATCCGTTCATGTAGGTACTTCATGTGCAGACGCCAGCACATCAAGCTACTACAATCTGTCAAATTTCTTTAATAGATTTTCAATTTTATTGCTACAGCATAAGGTTCAAGGTTGATTGGGAAAATTAACAGTTTTAGGTAGCTTGACCTGCTGGCGTCTGTACGTACATTCCACACAAAATGAATTCCGCACGTATGTACGCACTAAGCATATTCCATTAGTTGTTTGAAGCAATATCCTCCAATCCTTAACATGTAGTGCTGATGCTATAATACGCAACTGTTCTTTGCAGATCATCCGCTGGAAGGTCTCATAGCGCCTAAGACAAAAAAAAAAATCGTTGTTTCGTTCGTACCTGGATGATGATATAATGATCCGTCCATGCGGAAGTCGATGTAGTTAGTTAAGGAGCTACGTAGAACCTTCGTGTCCCGCTCCTGCCATTTCTGTCGTGTCTAGCTCGCTGCCACAGAGTCAGGCGGTACAGAGCGCTCACTTTAACAATAAGTGGTAACAAACACAAACACAAAAACAGATCAAACTAGGATTGAAACACGTACAAAACCACTGTAGTTGGTCTGTATATTTTACTCAGACTACTTACTGTAACTTACACCATTATTGTGACAAAGAAAAATTACAGGCACAGTAAAATATCGTTTAGCAGATTGCACTCCGTAAAGTCGTGTATAGCCAATTTATGTGACTGATATCAAATAAAAGTCGTGATTTAAATAGGTATCACCTACAGACAATTTAAAATGATAATCAATTGGTTAAACAAATAGTTTCCTTGTACAAGAGTATTCCATTGCTACATACTTCGTGGTTGATCCACAACAAGTCGTTAGCAGTCAACGCGCTGTACCGTCACTCTGTGGTATCATGCTGTGTGATTCTAGTAGGTCGTCATCTGTCGTCATTCTCGGACATTCTGTCTCCTCATCCTTATGCACTTCCTCTCTCTCCCTTATCGTCCTTTATGGCTTTGTACCCTTAGGGCAAATTGACCCATTGATACATTATGGCCTCTTTGGTTTTTTGAGACCATTGAGGTTCATAATGAGTACTGTGTATCATTATGACCGCACAGCAGCTAGTTCAGATCGTGGTGGTTGCTTTTTAGCAGTGTATACCACGTGGGTTATCTGTTCCACAGTCCACTTTGGTAAATTGTGAGCACTTTATGCTAGTGTGCCATTGCGGCCATATTGCTTCACAGTCCCTTTGTTCCTTGGGTCTCTCAGCCGGTAGTTTGCTCCGCGGCCCCCGCACCTCGTACCTGCTAGCCGCGCCTGTCGCCTGTCGCCGTGCCGTGGTCACTCACTCACAGTACCTGCTCATACATTATGGCACATCAAGTATTACAAAAAGTACAAACTCACAGCATTTACTTCAAATAAACTATTTACGCCTCACTTTTGAATTATCAAGGGGTCGGTTAGTCAGAAACATGAAGCTAGTTGCCCATTACAAAGCGTGGACACTCTTTTAAATAAAAAAAACAAACGAAAAATAATTTAATCAAAAATATCATATGGAACTAAAGCCAGCTAAGAGATGACCATTTCCAACTGTTTGTCTGTGTAGAGCGACCTCTCTGTCAATCCTACCTGAGTGACTTCTCTTTCTATACCTTGATGTGTCAAATATGGGTATTGCCATTCAATTAACTGTAACGTTGTAAGTTAAAACTGAAGACTACGGATTCTGTCAGTGTCTTGTATATAGAGTGTGTATGATTCTCGTAACTCAAGCGGTAAACTAAACGACTTCACTAAGTAAACGATTCTGTTCACCTATCTCTCGATACGGTCAGTTGCAAGACAGTTTCTTTGTAGTAGAGCCGTGCTATTGAGCAGAGAGCTACTGAGAAGCGTCTCTGCAGCCGTGAGTCAGCCGCGGTGGTTACGAGAGCGCATGCCTGCGCGGGCGCGGCTGCGTGTCCTCCTCAGTTTCGTACTTAGCGTCCATTCGATACTACTGTGTCGCATCTCGGTGCCAACATAATTTAATAGATCATAATATATATTTACATTTTATTATATACATTGTATTGTTTACTTTGATATTGAATGTACAGAATCCATATATTCATCGCCATGTGTTTATGGACATCGTATACCGGATAAAATAAATGATATAAAAATATTGAAGAGTTTCATTTCATCGTTCCACTTCGACTTTGCATCGATAGGACAGCCTCGGGGCGTTGTGGTACAATGTAGAGTGAACCATATCATCCCAACGACACGGTTGATTTCAGTGTACAAAGAAAGGGTTTTAATCAAATTAATTTCAGTGAGGGTGCGTGAAGAGTCAGTGGTGCGTGCAATCGGAGCGGACGAACTCGCTGCTTCTGGGAAATGGGATCAACGCGATGTATCTACCTACACACAGATGTAATGTGCGACAAGTACCTACTTGTACTTTTCGGTCGAAATGCTCATTTTTAGGGTTCCGTACCGCAAGAGGAAAAACGGAACCCTTGTAGGATCACTCGTGTGTCTCTCTGTCCGTCTGTCACAGCCAATTTGCTCCGAATCTAATAGACCAATTAAGCTGAAATTTGCTACACATATGAATTTTGTATGACCCAAACACAGACGTGTAACGTAAATAAATGTATTTTGAATATCGGGGTCAACTTTGGGGGCAAATAAGAAAATTAAAAAAGAAAAAGTTTTGCAAACTGTACCGTGTGACATATCATATGAAAGGGCTTACTGTGAGGGTCTCAAATGGATTTTTTTTTATAATTTTAAAATAAACCATTTTAAAGTTATTTAAGAAAATATGCGAGAATTGACCATTCCCCTCCCTTATCTCCGAAAGTCGCCTAAAATTAAAAAAAAAAATACAGAAAATAGTTCAATACCTATAGATTACAGAAAAAGCTATAAGAAGTCGATTGTCTTAAAACAACATGGTAAATCTCTCAATATTGTGCGTACAAACTACATTTGCAGTTGGAATGTATGGGAGAATATGTTTTTCAACTACAATGTTAAGTTTGTTCTTGGGATAAATTCATCCCAACTACTGAACCCTTCATTGTGCGTGGTCCGACACGTATTTGATTGGTTTTTGATTGAATATTGGATAGGTGATATACCTACTTATCACTTAAAATATCAATGATATTTTAAGTGATAAGTAGATAGGTATTTCTATATTTCTTTTTCGATTAGTCTGTTGTGGACAAGACATAACCTCTAAAACTTCAAACTGAAATATCTTTAATTCCTGACTTCCTACAAAAGTATAACTGAAGACAAAACTGTTCAGAAATTCAAATTCTATACTTTTAGATATTTTTCATAGGCAGACGCAAAAAAAAAATGTCAACAAAAATTTGTTTGGGAGTTCGCCGGTGTTCTTTGAATGTTGGGTAGGTAACCTATCTTCAACGCTACAAGGATCTTTTGAAGATTGGATGTTGGGTAGGTACTCTTTTTGAACGCTTTTTTACGGCTATACTAACGCCGCCATTTTGCTTTTCAGTAATTCTTGTTTACTAGTTCGTAATTTGTGTTTTGTAAATATATATATTTGTAATCACGTGCTCGAAAACGGTTGTAACGATTTCGATGTTGCAATATAGGGGATTTACGGGGGCGAAAAATCGAATTAGCTAGGTCTCATATCTTGGGCACGCCACAATTGCGGCGATAATGGCGTGGGCCTCTACAACCAATCCTCAAAGAGGGAACCTCCTTCATTTTTAGGGTTCCGTACCAAACTGGTAAAAAGGAACCCATATGGTGCGACTCTGTCTGTCTGTCTGTCCGTCTGTCAGAGCTGGATATCTCAAGAACCACTAATGCTGTCAACTTGAAATTTAGAATAGTTTTAGATGACGTTTGCCCAACTATTTTTCAAATAAGAAAGACTATTTTTTTGCAACAGGGACTGCAAGGGGTCTTAAAAATTCGAAGTGGGGCTAATAGGGCCTGTCGGGTATCATATGAAAGAGCGCTGTTTGCACATTCTCATACATTTTTTCTTTGTTTTTTAGGCCGCATAGTTTTCGACTTTTGATGAAAAATGTAAAAAAAATACCATTCCCCCTTATTTCCGAAGTTTGCATAGAGAAAAATCTGAAATTATTCTGTGTGATAGAAGTTTATGTAAAGATTACAGGAAAAATAAAACAATGTCTCTAAATAGCACATTTTTTTGTATATATATGATGGTACGGAACCCTCAGTGCGCGAGGACCGGTTGTTTCATGCACAATAAAGCCAACTCCACCACAAATCACTGAATGCATTTAGCTCTAAACGAAACTAAAACATCGTCTCATTTCAATCTTTTAAGATGACCGAGACAGAACGATGTTTTTTTCTTAATATAGTGTTAAATGTATTTAGTGATTTGTAGAGCAAGTGGGTTAAAAAACCAAACCACTTCTTTGTTTTGTGTTTAAATCGAATTTGTACCGCAAATTACTAGCAAATTACTATCTTTGCTGCACCTCCTCTATCTACGGCTGCACCACTGGCTCCAATAGGGCCGTCAAAGCAATAAACGACCACAGATAATATTCGAATACTGCTGTATTCCCAAATAAACTGTTTTATATTAAAACCGGTCGCCAGCCGGTGGGGCGCACCGGCCCGTCGTCGGCATTGATAACGATCCCTCATCCCGCTCTGATTCCACCACAATGGCTGCAACAATACTGTAAGCTAGTCTTTGTTCACGCCACGCGCCGCCACATTGTATCGCTGCGTTTAACACCAGCACTCTCTGTGTGACGGTTTATTGTGTGTCTAATACACCTGTCGTGCGACTGTCGTGCGGGATCTCGAGGAGATACTGAACCACCGAGAGCTGAATCAATACTGTCTTTATTTTAATGGAATACATTCATATGAAATAAGGCTGGTTACATACAATAAGGTTGATTACACACTACACGACGTTGCTCAGGAGTAACTCAGTTTGGACGAGGCTTAATGGACAATGTTTTCACGAATATTAAAATCAAATTATCTCACTGTAGGTTAGCTACCTACCCATGTCTTACTATATACACAGGTTAGGTACAGTCGCGACCAAAAGTCGATAAGCAAACTCACAAAGCAATAGCTTGGCGTTTAGTTTGACTTAAGACCTTCTATTTCCAAGAACATAAACATGCATAATTATTGTCGTCAACAACTGATTGTAGTTCATAATTTCAAAGTTATAACATGTGTAAAGATGACCTAGCGGCTAAGCGCGTGCAGATAGATGCGTGAATCAGTGAGCCGTGAGTTCAAATCTCACGCAGTACTTGACTTTTTGTAAGTTTTTACTTGATTGGAAGTAATGGGACAGAAATATAATATTCTTTATCTTGTTCGCTTGGTCACTCATTTCGTAAAGTTAGAAAGGTAGGTCATAGAAAACTAAATAGGTATTGACAATTATATATGTGTTATTAGAATATCCTTTCTTTGTTATGTTATTATGAATTGACTAAGTGGGTATACAACAAAAAATCCTATGAACGGTTTCAAAAAAACTTCTTTAATCTAGTAGGAATGTAACGTCACAATTCTCTTAAGTTTGTTAATTTTATAAATAAGTAAATAAAACGAATAAACATATTTGTTACCACTCAGCACGACTTTTTTATTTAAACCTTCCAACACCGAAAAGATAAATTAAAAATCACAAAATAGTTAAATAATAATACAATAACAAATATTTAACTTCTTATAAAAATAAATAATAAATGAACAAAAACATCTAACAAGTTTTTGCTTAAAATAGAAATATATTATTATGGTTCCAAAGAAACAAAAAACAGTCCAACATTGTGATTAAGATTCGAACTCAGACTTCATTGATCGTGAAACCATTGCTAAGCTCAAACAGCTACCAGCAGATGTTATGTTTATGCGAATTTTAGCAATGCAATGGTAAGAACAGGTCGCCACTATGATGATTATTCTAAATTGAAAAGAAATATAATGTTATTTCGCGTAGTACGACGACATGCAACAATTCATTAGTGTGTGTTATCTGCGGAATGTAGGCTCATACACGCACACGTACTGGTTCGTGCTCGCACAGTTCATAGCAATGTAATCCTTAGCATGCTTATGGACTTTTGAGCGTTTACTGTACCTACCAATGTCTTACTATATACACAGGTTAGGTACCTACCCGTGTCTTACTATATACACAGGTTAGGTGCCTACCCGTGTCTTACTATATACACAGGTTAGGTACCTACCCATGTCTTAATATATACACAGGTTAGGTACCTACCCATGTCTTACTACATACACAGGTTAGGTACCTACCCGTGTCTTACTATATACACAGGTTAGGTACCTACCCGTGTCTTACTATATACACAGGTTAGGTACCTACCCGTGTCTTACTATATACACAGGTTAGGTACCTACCCATGTCTTACTATATACACAGGTTAGGTACCTACCCATGTCTTACTATATACACAGGTTAGGTACCTACCCATGTCTTACTATATACACATGTTAGGTACCTACCCATGTCTTACTATATACACAGGTTAGGTACCTACCCGTGTCTTACTATATACACAGGTTAGGTACCTACCCGTGTCTTACTATATAGACAGGTTAGGTACCTACCCGTGTCTTACTATATACACAGGTTAGGTACCTACCCGTGTCTTACTATATACACAGGTTAGGTACCTACCCGTGTCTTACTATATACACAGGTTAGGTACCTACCCGTGTCTTACTATATACACAGGTTAGGTACCTACCCGTGTCTTACTATATACACAGGTTAGGTACCTACCCGTGTCTTACTATATACACAGGTTAGGTACCTACCCGTGTCTTACTATATACACAGGTTAGGTACCTACCCGTGTCTTACTATATACACAGGTTAGGTACCTACCCATGTCTTACTATATACACAGGTTAGGTACCTACCCATGTCTTACTATATACACATGTTAGGTACCTACCCATGTCTTACTATATACACAGGTTAGGTACCTACCCGTGTCTTACTATATACACAGGTTAGGTACCTACCCGTGTCTTACTATATACACAGGTTAGGTACCTACCCGTGTCTTACTATATACACAGGTTAGGTACCTACCCGTGTCTTACTATATACACAGGTTAGGTACCTACCCGTGTCTTACTATATACACAGGTTAGGTACCTACCCGTGTCTTACTATATACACAGGTTAGGTACCTACCCGTGTCTTACTATATACACAGGTTAGGTACCTACCCGTGTCTTACTATATACACAGGTTAGGTACCTACCCGTGTCTTACTATATACACAGGTTAGGTACCTACCCGTGTCTTACTATATACACAGGTTAGGTACCTACCCGTGTCTTACTATATACACAGGTTAGGTACCTACCCGTGTCTTACTATATACACAGGTTAGGTACCTACCCGTGTCTTACTATATAGACAGGTTAGGTACCTACCCGTGTCTTACTATATACACAGGTTAGGTACCTACCCGTGTCTTACTATATACACAGGTTAGGTACCTACCCGTGTCTTACTATATACACAGGTTAGGTACCTACCCGTGTCTTACTATATACACAGGTTAGGTACCTACCCGTGTCTTACTATATACACAGGTTAGGTACCTACCCATGTCTTACTATATACACAGGTTAGCTACCTACCCGTGTCTTACTATATACACAGGTTAGGTACCTACCCGTGTCTTACTATATACACAGGTTAGGTACCTACCCATGTCTTACTATATACACAGGTTAGCTACCTACCCATGTCTTACTATATACACAGGTTAGGTACCTACCCGTGTCTTTTTTATTTACGTAGGGTTAGGTATTTTTTATTTCATAACGTAGGGTAGCATCCAGCAGTTGAGTATTTAGTTCTACACAGAGTGGAATGGAGAATGAAGCATTTCCATGATAATAGCGTGTGTTAAGGTTAAGGTGTAAGGTCTATGAATAAAAATCTAACGAGGTCGTCAAGAAATATAATTGAGAGTATCAAGTTTTGCAAAACAGTAAACGAACCTAAAAGAAAATCGCTTTAACGGATATATTAAAAAAAAAAAAAAACTTTAAAAAGTAAAAACCGACTTCAAAAACCTAACTTATAAAATAACTTTCGTAAACAAACACCGATTTCAGAATCTGTTAAGTTTTTTTTTTTATGAAAGTTATTATCTTCGTTTTAGGTTTTTGAAGTCGGTTTTTACTTTTTTTAAGTAAATTTCTTTTTCCATTTTTAGTTGAATATACAATTACATATGCCCAAGACGAACGAAACGAAGAATCATCAAAATCGGCTTAGAAATGCCGGAGATCGTACATTTATGCATATAACTTCGTTATTTAAGAATAATTACGTAATGTATTATATATTAAAACCTTTCTGAAAGTATGTAGATCATGTTAGTGAAAGAATAATTAAAATTGGTTTATAAGTTTTTGAGAAAATCGCGAACATACAAACAAACGTACATACGGGTCGAATGCAGAACCTTCTTTTTTGAAGTCGGTTAGAAATAACTGTAACTTCAGTATAATTACCTTGAAAAGCTTGATTGACCTGTCCTGAGTATAACCTTGACCCTGCATCAATCCTAATCTTTTAAACATAGATAAAACACAGAATTGCATTGTATTTGTTATGTTACGTACCAATGTAGAAAGTTTATTTAGTTATAATCTGTGGCACTTGGCTCTGCCACTTGAATCTTCTCTCAAGTTTGTAAGACTCATGATCCGTTGTGGCATTAGTGCGCGGCTGACAATGGAAGTGAGCCATAAAACTGCAATGTACAGCGAACTTAAGTTGTTATCCGGCGCTCGTTGAACTACGTCGTCGTAAGTAGATATACTATACATATATTTGCAGTGATGCGCAGCGCAGTTAGTACAAAATGTCTCACGACGCTATGAATAAAAAGGTGTGCTTTTAAAAAATATTTTTTTACAGGCTGTTACGAACTCGGCCGTAGTTGCTTGAATGAATTTAAGCAACCACGGCCGAGTTCGTAACAGCCTCGCGCTCGCGCTCGCCGGCTTAATCATATCATGTTTTACTATCACGTGACCATGGATACACTCACGTGACCAAATGATTCCCTCGCGAGGTCCATTGTTACACTCACGTGAGCAACTGTTACACTCACGTGAGACTGGCGGCACTCACGTGGCCAAACGTTACACTCGAGTGACCGGATGCTAGATAATCATCTTTTATTATTATTATTATTATAGGCTTCTACCGTTCCTGAAACTGCATCACATAACACAAAGTCAACGGTCGAGTACTATTCACGCATTTGTTAGTGATGTCTCTCACACGATTATGTTTACTACAGCATGTCCTGAGTACTTGCATGCATTGTACACTATAACATGCTATACAGTTTGATGCACCGCGCGCTTCCGTAAACAACGTCATGGGATTATTTCAGGTACGGTGGTAGCGCTATTGAGTTTGAAAACACATTCCTGTACAAACTCTGTATACTATACTAAAACTTAATATATCTATTAAATGTGATATTTTGTGTACATTTTTGTTGGAGATCCTCGATCTATCTATACAGGGTTATTGCTAAAACACCAACAACCTCTTAAGGGGTCATTGTACTCATCATTATGATCAACTTTTACTATGGGACCAAACCTGAAATCGCGAAAAAAAAAATCTGCTGTTTTGCACATTTATGTTCGCGCAATTCGTCAAAATAAACAAAACAAACAAAAACAACTGCTATTTTTTGCGATTTCAGATTTGGTCCCATAGTAAAAGTTGTTCATGATGATGAGTACAATGACCCTTTAAGAGGTTGCTGGTGTTTTACCAATAACCCTGTATAAATAAAAATCAATCGCCGAATGTATGTACGCGCATCACTTCAGAAAGGTTGCACCTTATTCTTTTATATACTATACTGGCTTATTCTTTTTTTGTTGTGTTTTATTGTCAGAACAAGATGTGTATGTCAGTATTTTTTTTTTAGAAAATCCACTGGATAAGTCGGCACAGCTTAAACCACTGGCTATAGAAATCAAATCAAATCAAATCAAATCATTTATTCGCATATAATGTAGGTGTTTAATAAAAAGTTGGTAAAAAAAAATATATTGGCCCGTGCACATTCTGCCTGAGTATTGGCATGCAAAATTTAGCAAATTAAGTTTCAAATTTAAATACTAAGGAACACCAAATAGATTTAATAATTTCAAAGATAAGTTTCAAATTTAAATACAGTTGGAACACTAATATAATAATTTCAAAATTAAATTTGAAACTTCAATACATTATTAAGGAAAACTAATAAAATAAATAGTATAATAATTTCAAATTAAAATGTCAATAATAGCTACTTAATGTTAATTATAATGAATGTCAATAATACAATGTTCATGGTGCAACTGCAATGTCACAGTAAAGGGTCATTCAAAAAATCACTTATTGTATAGCAACATTTCTGAGTCAAATATGCCTTGAGTTTGTTTTTAAATTGTTGAAGGGTGTCATTTTTTATGTTGTCCGGTAGTTTATTAAATATAATTGGACCCATGCAAAGAACACTTTTTCTAAGTAGTGCAGTTTTATAGCTGCTGACAGTTAAAAGATTTTTGTATTGACTTCTAACGGGACCTTTCTTGGTGTCTGAGACCTTAGCAAATAGCTCTAAGTTGCTTTTAACAAAAATTGCCATTTCTAAAATATACAATGACGGAAACGTAAGAATTTGTAACGACTTGAAGTAGGGTTCACAGCTATCTCTTGGTTTTATTCCGCACATGGCTCTTATACAGCGTTTTTGGGCTTTAAATATGGTATCTCTTAAAGTACAATTACCCCAGAAAATTATTCCAAACCTCAAGACCGATGCGACTAAGCCATGGTATACAACTAAAGCCGTCCTAATGTCAACTTTTTTTTTCAAATTAAATAGGACATACGCAGCAGTACTCAATTTTTAACAGACCTCCTCTGCTTGTGGTTTCCATGTTAATTGATCGTCTATAAGGATTCCTAGAAATTTCGCCACCTTCGTTTTTTGAATCGTCTGTCCGTTATAGTTTACGTTAACGTTTGGTGGAATTGTACGTTGGTGAAAATGCATTATATTCGTCTTTACTAAATTTATTACCAAATTATTTTTATCAAGCCAATCAATTATATTTCTAAGACTATGGTTAATGTCCTCTTCATAATCACTAATATTACTATTACATTTTATAAGAGCTGTGCTGTCATCGGCAAATAGAACCATAGGATGTCGAATTTGTTGAGGCAAATCATTTATATACAGCAGAAATATTGGAGGACCTAATACACTACCCTGTGGTACACCGAATTCGACTATTTTACACTCAGACTGATATTTCTGTTCACATTTTGACTTAAGACAAATTCTGGATATCTCGGTATACTGTGTGCGGTTACTAAGGTAAGATTTTAGGAGATTTAACACATTACCCCTTATACCGTATTTATTAACGACTGGCCTGTTGGTCTAGTGGTTAGTGGCCCTGACTGCTATGCCGGAGGTCGTGGGTTCGATTCCCACCCAGGACAAATGTTTGTGTGATAAGCATGATCATTTGTTCTGTGTCTGAGTGTAATTTATCTATATATGTATGTATTTAGAAATATATAAGTATGTTTATCAGTTGTCTAGTACTCATAACACAAGCTCTGCTTAGCTTGAGGCTAGACGGCGGCGTTGTGTGATAGTTGTGGAATATTATTATTATTATTATTAAGTTTGCTTATTAAAATATCATGATTGACACAATCAAAAGCCCTAGTCATGTCTGTAAAAATAGCACAGATAGGGTTCTTTTTATCAACGTTTATCATAACTTCGTGTAATAAGTCATACAGTGCTGTATTAATACTTTTATTCTTTCTGAAACCTGCTTGTTCACTACATAGGATGTCATATTTTGTCAAAAATTTGTTAATTAATTCATAGATAACCTTTTCTATAACTTTGGAAAACACAGGAATCAATGCTATCGGCCTATAGTTAGCTATGTCCTCTTTGCAATTCTTTTTATGTAACGGTTTAACTATGACAGTTTTTAAAGCGTCCGGAAATACACCGGTGCTGATGGCTAAGTTAATGACATGACAAATATGTATGCTTATATTATTTGATACAAATTTTATAACTTTAGTTGCTATTTCGTCATATCCGACGCTATTTTTATTTTTCAACGTCCTTATTACACTGACCACGTCTTGCGGTATAACTGGAGTCATAAACGTTGTATTAGGGTTTTCGCGTAAACTACTTGTGTCGACTGAGGCTTTGGATGAGTTTTTAACTAGATTAATGAAATAATTATTGAATGTGTCTGCAATGTCCTTTGGGTTACTAATAATTGTATTGTTTATTTTTATCTGAGAAATGGGTTCTTTAGTACATACTTTATTGTTGATTACTTGCCAGGATGCCTTCGATTTATTAAGTGAAGTGTTGATAAAAAAGTTATTTTGTGCTTTTTGAGTTAATTTCACAATTTTTTTAAATCGCTGTGAGTAATTTTTAAATTTATATTTGCTTTCATGCGATGGATTAAGTCTGTGTTCCCATAGAAGTTGACGCTGTTTCCTACTACACAATCGTATCCCCTTAGAAATCCATTTAGGTTTTTTAAATGGCGTTATTGTAATTCTCTTGTAAGGGAAACAAAGATTATATAACAAACCAAACTGCTGCATAAATATGTTATATGCTTCATTTACATTTTCTGTCTTATACATTTCAGAAAAAGAAAGGCATTGTAGATAGCTTTGGAATTTCAATAAATTTTCCAATGATAGGTCCCGCTTTTTAACATACCATGAGTTCAGTCTATAAGTTTTGTTTACTTTTATCTCAAACATTTGTGCGGAGTGATCAGATAAGGCGAAGTCTATTACAGTACATTTACATTTATTATTTGAATTATGTGCAAAATTATCCAAACAGCTGTTACTAGATTGCCGAGTTGGTTGGTCAAGCACTAATCGCAAGCCAAAGCCCAAAAGAAAATATTATAATAGTATAGAGATAAATAAATTCACCCGGGCACGAACAGCTAGTAAATAAATAATAAATTTACTTTCAAAAAAGTAAAAACCGACTGCAAAAATCTAAAACGATTAAAATAACTTTCATAAAAAACTTAACAGCTTCTGAAGTCGGTGCCAAGCTATTAGTGCATTGAAGAAATGAAGACACCGACTTCAGAAGCTTTTAAGTTTTTTATGAAAGTTATTTTATTCGTTTTAGGTTTTTGAAGTCGGTTTTTACTTTTTTTAAAGTAAATTTATTTTTCCATTTTTAGTTGAATATACAAAAAATAATTTAAAAAAAAATCGACTTCAAAAAGAAACGAACTCAAAATTTTGAAATAACTTTAATTTCGGAAGTCGGTGTCATCTGTATTTTAGATTTTTACCACCGACTTCCAAAATTAAAGTTATTTCATAATTTTGAGTTCGTTTCTTTTTGACGTCGATTTTATTTAATTTTAATTATTTGTATTTCGTAATTTTTATTTTTTAATAAAAACTGGAATATTTGTTTGTAATAAGTATTTAATAGTTTTGTTATAAATATGCACTAGAATTTGACCAAGGTTTTCAGATGTTTTTCCTTTGACAGCACACCCGTAGGTCGTATCAATAAGCCAGGCCGTCACACTTACACGTCCATTATCTTGAAAACTACTGAACCGATTTTGATGAAACCTTCATACCCTAATTGAAGTAATGTAAGTCAACAAAAAAGAATGGACACGATCCGATTAATAGTTTCGTACAGATGCGTGGATAAACATACATATATAAAAACATACATGCATCTATAAAATTTTGTATATTTGTTTGGAAGCCCTAATAGATTATCATTACATACATACGTGTCGAATTAATAACCTCCTTTTTTTGAAGTCGCTTAATAAATTTTTTTATAGTTATTTAAAAAATTGACGAAAATTTACCATTTCTCCCTATTAGAAATATAAAAAATTAACTTGAAATATCTGATACTAGGTGGCACAGCACATTGCAAGAACACTCAGTTACATAACTGAGTTATGTAACTGAGTGTTCTTGCAATGTGCTGTGTAACTGGAGTGAATAAATAAGTATTGTACTGTTACTGAATAATTTGTTTTGAATCAAAAACCCTTAACCCAACAGGTTATGGGCCCAGGAAACTCTGAACATAGAAGTACAGAAGAAATCGGCAAAGAAAAAGTTCCAATCGTGTTTGAGAAATCATTGTCAAAATAACCTCAAAATGGATGCCATGCGGGCAATGAGTCTAGAAAAATTTGATGGAAACAACTTTCGTCAGTGGAAACTCCATATAAAGTGTGCTCTACAAGCTAAAGGAATAGACATTTTGAAACCGAAACCACACGGAGACTGTACAGATTGGTTGAAAAGTGACGGCATGGCAATGTTCATCATAACTTCTTCTATGGACTTCAAACAAATTACACTAATAGAAAATTGCGAAACTGCCTTGGAGATTATGTCAAAATTAGAATCAATATATGAACAAAATATGAACTGTGCAAAATGTTGATCCACGAAAAGTTTTATCAGTACAAGATGTCGCCGGCTGACAGTGTAGCTCAACACATTTCAAAAGTGGAAACATTAGCTAAACAGCTGAAAGAAAGTGGTGAAGCGATTAGTGACATGGCAATCATAACAAAAATATTAGGAACTTTGCCTTCTAAGTACAGAGCACTGCGACAAGCATGGATGTCATTGGACTCAAAACAACAAACTATTGTTAATCTAACTGCACGTTTATTGGATGAAGAGGCGAGCTTAGCAGGTGAAGAGGAACAGGAGACGGCTCTCCTTGTTGCCAATAAAGGGTGGAAAATAGCCTAAACAAAATAAACAAGTAGCGAGTGTGAGCAATACAAATCGGAACAATAAAGCAAATAAACATCGGTTCGAATGCTATAACTGTGGCAAGCGGGGGCATTTCGCCAGAGAATGTCGTGGTCCTAGACAATCCAAGAATAGAAAACCTCAGCAAGAAGGTGCAGATTTGTTAGCTTTTTATGTGGAAAATAATTCATGTAATGCTGAAGAGAATACTTGGATTCTAGATAGCGGTGCCTCTGCCCATATGACATTTAAAAAGGATTTCTTTGTGGAACTATTTGAATGTAACCAGAAATCATTGACATTAGGAAATAAACAATCTGTGGAAGTATCTGGCATTGGAAAAGTGATGATACAGAGATATGTCAATGAACAGTGGGAGACCAGTGAACTGAATGATGTGTTGTATGTTCCATGTTTAAGAAGAAACTTATTCTCTGAAGGGGTGATTATACGAAAATTCTATTCTATTGTAAAGAAAGACACAAGTGCCCTGATTTATAAAAACAAGAAAGTGGTGATGAGTGCAAATATTAAAGAAAACAATTTGTATGAGTTGATCATAAAAACAGTGGTTCCAGATACATGTAACTTGGTTCAAAATAGCCAAAGTGATATGAAAATGTGGCATGAAAGGTTAGGACATATTAATGTGAAGCAAATTAAAAACATGAGTGCAAATAGTGTTGTGAATGGACTGGAAATGATTGACAATGGACAAAGACAAAACAATTTTGTGTGCGAAGCATGTGCATATGGGAAGCAGTGTAAGTTTCCATTTTACAAATCTGAGCGAGGAGAACTACAGCCAGGTGACCTAGTTTATAGCGATGTTTGTGGACCTATGAGTATCTCATCTATTCAAGGTATGAGATATTTCTTACTCTTCAAAGATGCTGCAACAAGTTACAGGCATGTTTATTTTTTGAAACATAAAAGTGATGTCATGGAAGCCTTCAAAAGGTACAATGCTATGATTAAGAATAAATTCATGCACAATGTCAGAATATTACATACCGACAATGGAACAGAGTATGTAAATAAAGTTTTCAAAGAGTATTTGGAGAGAGAGGGGATAGATCATGAGCGTACTGCACCCTATACGCCAGAACAAAATGGTCCAGCAGAAAGGGAAAATCGTACCATAGTGGAGAGTGCACGTTCAATGTTGTTTGCGCGAGATGTCCCTTTGGAGCTGTAGGCAGAAGCTGTACAATGTGCTACATATATATTGAATAGAACATCCTCCACCCAGACTCCAAATACAACAGCTTTTGAATTGTGGAACGGGATCAAGCCCCAATTAGGACATGTGTAGGTGTTTGGTAGTATAGGCTTTGTTCATGTTCCAGATCAATTAAGAACAAAGTTGGAGAAGAAAAGCAAGAAAATGATACTAGTTGGCTATGACAACATCAACTACAGAATGTATGATATGGATACAAAGAAAATAACCATCTCAAGAAATGTAATGTTTGATGAACATCATGTTCCAAGCACAAGGAAAAATATTGCACAAATAAGTATTACTGATGATGAAGATACAAATATAAATGAGAGTGAAGCACAAGAATCCAATGTGGATGATACTCTAGTTGACAGCCCGTCAACAGAGAGTGAAGATAGCATGCTGAGTTGTACTGGTGATGACCCAGACTATGAACCATCTCGAGAATTGGAAGATTCAACAATACATACAATAAATTTGAGACCACGGATCAATAGAAATTATGAAGCAAATCTTGTAGAGCTGTCATTGCCTCAAACATATGCAGAGGCACTGAATAGTCCACAAAAGGCGGAATGGTCTGAGGCTATTAAAGAAGAATTGTCAGCACATAAAGAAAACAATACTTGGACTGCGGTTGAAAGGTCTGGTCAATGAACCCTTACTACGAAGTGGGTTTTCACCATAAAAAAGAATGAGAATAATCAAATTGTACGCTATAAAGCTCGTTTGTGTGCACGAGGGTTTAATCAGATTAAGGATATTGATTATCAAGAAATATTTTCTCCAACAACCCGTTATGATTCTATAAGAATTATACTTTCTATTGCTGCAAAGTATAACTTAGAAATTCAACAGTTTGATGTAAAGACTGCTTTTTTAAATGGGTATCTTGAAGAGGATATTTTAATATGTAGATATACCTGAGGGTTTGTCAATTAAAGATGATTTTGTGTTAAAATTAAATAAATCACTGTATGGTTTAAAACAGGCATCTAGATGCTGGAACAAAACATTTACAGAGTTTTTGCTTAAATATGGCTTTGTTCAATCTTAGGCTGATAATTGTATTTACATAGGATATTTTGATGGAAATAAAGTGTTCTTAATAATTTATGTTGATGATGCTCTTGTAATATCTTCAAATAAACAACTTATAAAAGAAATTATAGAATATTTAAAACAAGCTTTTAAAATCAAAGAATTAAAGTTCAAGTATTTTGTGGGCATGCAAATAGACCATATGAATAACAGTATATACATTCATCAGGAAAATTATATAAGTCAGATTATTGAAAAGTTTTGTATGAGTGATGCAAATCCTGCCAACACTTCAGCAGATGTCAATGTTATTATTTTAAAGAATGTTGATGAAATTGTTGTTGATTTTCCTTATAGAGAAGCTATAGGTTGCTTACTGTTTTTGAGTTCTGTCTCAAGGCCAGACATTTCATTTGCTGTAAATGTATTAAGAAGATATGTAAACAATCCTAGTCCACAACACGTAAATTCTGTTAAACGTGTAATTAGATATTTAATAAAAAGTAAAAATTTGTGTATAAATTATAATGGAGAAAGCAATGATCTTGTTGGATATTCAGATTCAGATTTTGCTAGTGATATTGATACACGTAAATCCTCTACAGGATATTTGTTTATGATGAATGGAGGACCAATCACATGGTCCAGTCAGAAACAGAAGACCATTGCTCTCTCCACCACAGAGGCTGAATTTGTAGCTGCTAGTGAATGTGCTAAGGAGATATTGTGGTTGCAGCGGCTATTGTCTGATTTAGGTGAAAGTTATGATTGTATCACATTAAATGTAGATAATCAGAGTGCTATCAGATTAATTAACAATCCTGTTTATCATAAGCGAACAAAACATATAGATGTTAAATATAACTTTATAAGGGAAAAGGTTGAATTGGGTTTAGTTAAAATTAATTATGTTCCAAGCAATTGTCAATTAGCAGATATTTTAACTAAAGCATTACCCACTCAAACCTACGCGTATCTGAGAGATCAGACTTGATCAGATGTTGATTAATTTTTTTTTGTTTGTTTATAGATAGAGTTAAATTTTAGTGGGAGTATAAGAAATATAAAAAATTAACTTGAAATATCTGATACTAGGTGGCAGCACCTTCTATGTCCTTGTAACTGAGTGTTCTTGCAATGTGCTGTGTAACTGGAGTGAATAAATAAGTATTGTACTGTTACTGAATAATTTGTTTTGAATCAAAAACCCCTAACCCAACACTCCCTTATCTCCGAAACTACTGAGCCTAAAATTTAGAAAAAAAAAATACAGAAAATAGTTCTATACCTATAGATGACAGGAAAACCTACAAAAAGTCTATGGTGTTAAAACAACATTGTAAATCTCTCAATATTATGCGTACAAACTTACATTTGCAGTTGGAATATATGGGAGATCACGTTTTTCATTTGCAATGTTAAATTAGTTTTTGGGTTAAATTCATCCCAACTACGGAACCCTTCATTATGCGTGGTCCGACCCGCACTTGGCCGGTTTAGGAGGAAGTACCCCTCCAATCAAAAATCCCCGACTACAAAAAATCTATAAAGTCCTCCTGCATAACAAGTTTCGTCCAGTTCGGTTTTAAAATACGACCTGTAGATGTCAGTTGAAGCAGAGACGCTTCGCTCGCTTGGAAATAATTTTCTTACGTACTTACTTAAACTGCTGTAAAAATGAATAGAAGCTATTTTATAGATTCCCTGTTGACCTTTTTCTCGTGTATTCCTTATTTCGTATTTGGCCTAACTAGCTGAAAACCTTAAAGTCTGGTCAAATATATCACAAAATTAATAACTTAATCACTAAACTTGGTTACGGAGTTGGTCTCACAAAATCTTGAAGAACAACGAATTGCTTCTTATTTTTGTGAAATAGACAAAGAAATATCCAAATGTACCATCGGCATCGTTTACAGTAGAATAAATCAATCTCATTACATCCAAAATGAACACGAAATGCAGTCTCCCGATATTACATCAATCCAATCCCGGGGTGACGGCGGCGTCCCGGGGCGAGTCCCGGGGCGATTCCCGGACGCGCGTCCCTGCGAGACGGGTCTAATATAAGGATATTGCCGTCAGCTGGACACTGCCTGTCCTACTACATAAGTATCTACATACATACGTTTCGTACCTACATATCCTAGTCAGTTTCAGTCGATTATAGAAATGCTTACTGGATAGGAAACATTATTGGATTGGTGGTGGTTGGATTGGAAAAAACCTTTTGGCATTTGGTAGTGCAATTCTTGAGAAAGGCTATAGGCTATTTCAAATCAGGTAAAAATATTAGTAGCCGAGCAAAAACAAAAAACTGCCGAAGTGCGTGTCGGACTACGCACAATGAAGGGTTCCGTAGTTGGGATAAAATCCCAAGAACAAACATAACATTGTATAAAATTGATTGGGGAAAAAGTCTTTTCGCATTATAGTATGTATGAACTTGTAATAAAATCTCTTTGGCTATACTATTTGTATCTGGCTGGTTTTGGTATCATTGAAAGTTTAAATTTTAAAGAACATAATTCCAAATTCTAATTAGGAAAATGTGTGATTTTCTTTGGTTTTCGTACCGTCAAGATGAGTGAATCTAATGAAGAAATTCGATACATTTTAAAATTTTACTACAAAAAAGGTAAAATGCAACGCAAGCCGCGAAAAAAATTTGCGATGTTTATGGACCCTAGTGTAGTGTCTGTGAGAGTAGCACAAATTTGGTTTAAGCGTTTTCAATCCGGAAATTTTGATGTCAAAGATGCACGTCGCTCTGGTCGCCCTATTACGGATAAAATGGACGCCATTTTTGAAAAAGTGGAGCAAGATCGGCATATCAGTAGTTACGACGTAGCTGAAAAACTGGAAATTGACCACAAAACAGTTTTGGCGCATTTGAAAAAACTGGGTACACAAAAAAGCTCGACATTTGGGTACCTCACGAGCTCACTGAAAGAAACCTAATGAACCGTGTACTCATTTGTGATTCTTTATTACGACGTAATGAAACCGAACCATTTTTGAAGAAGCTGATAACTGGTGATGAAAAGTGGATCACGTATGACAAGAACGTGCGAAAAAGGTCGTGGTCAAAGGCCGGTCAGGCTTCACAGACTGTGGCGAAACCCGGGTTAACTCGCAACAAGGTGATGCTGTGTGTGTGGTGGGATTGGAAGGGCATTATTCATTATGAGCTGTTACCACCAGGCAGGACCATCGATTCTGAACTCTACTGCGAACAACTGATGAGATTAAAGCAAGAAGTTGAGAGAAAGCGGCCGGAATTAATCAACAGAAGGGGTGTGGTTTTTCATCATGATAACGCATCTTTAGCCACTCAGCAAAAATTAAGAGAGTTTGGCTGGCAGGTGTTAATGCATCCGCCGTATAGTCCTGACCTTGCACCTTCAGATTTCCACCTGTTTCGGTCTCTTCAGAATTCTTTAGGCAGTGTCAGGTTAACATCACGAGAGGACTGCCAAAACCACTTGTCGCGGTATTTTGACCAGAAGTCCCAAAATTTCTATAGCAATGGGATCATGTCCCTACCTACAAGATGGCAAAAAGTTATCGAACAAAATGGTACCTACATACATGGTTAAATGTAAATAAACTATATTAAAAAATGTTTTGAATTTTCTTAAAAAATGCGAAAAAACTTTTTCTTTTTCCCAACCTATTATATTTATATATATTAGATGGTTGAGAAATACAATTGTGGGTAGTCAACCGAATTTGTTTATTTATAGTAATTAACTATCAATTATCGTCCAATAAATCGGAACATAATTTACTGAGTACCCGGTGTACACACTAATTGATTTTGGCAACTAATTTTGATAATTCTAACCGATGGTTTTGTTCAGAACAAATTGATCACATGTTACTTTGATTTTAAAATGATTTACTTTGTGAAATCACCATTAATTGTTTACGACAACTATTCTAGTATTATTTGATTATTTTATCATGCTAAGTCTTATTAGATTTAGCACATTGTAGTGTTTTATATTAAGTAAACACGATGACGTACTTCCGTGTGTCATCGGACAGAGTTGTTGTGCTGGGATTGCAAGGTGGCGACATCGTCCTATAAAAAAGCGTGCACTCGGTTTGTGACTAAACTTCCGTACCCGCCGGCGAGTACCACCGCGCCATAGAGTAGTTCGTCAACCCCCCCCCCCCCCCCCCCGCTCCTCGCACCCGCCCGCCCGCGCCCAGCAAGTAGCTTTAAACGCCCCGAATAATAATAACATACCGATGCTACAAGTCCCGACTTGCTCAGTAGACAGTAGCGCCCTAAGCCTAGGTTCGAGTCCCACTATGGGACGCCCTTAGCTGTGCTACTTAGCATAATTTTCTAAACCAGCGAGGCCAGCAGGGCCTCTCGCCCTTCTGGCCTCGCCAACGCTCGGTTAAGCAGCAAAGCTCCCGGAGCCAACTGCAATAAGTCAGCATTAAAAAAAAAATTGCTATGCACTCGATCTTCGGATCCGATTCTATAAAGAGCTCCCCTGCTCCTGACATTACTGTCGGTTTACCTGGTACAGCGCTGCTGTATATTCACATAGCTGTGTTGGCTTACTGATAGCGATACACTTTGTATTTGGGTGACTTAGGCTCGATGCTTAGGCTGCTACCATATTGGTTTGTTCGATTAATTGTATTGTTACTAATTATCATTAATATTGAGTTTTTTTTTTTTTTTAAGTTGTTGTTATTAGTGTAACAGTCATCACCAAGGGACTTCATTTCTTTTAAACAGTTTTCTGGACTTAATCCACGTAAACAGTTATAACGCAAAATTGCGCGATATTCGATAGTCGTCCACGAAACCATTATAGTGGGCTTGTTCGAACACGATCTGCGGCAATACTGAATGCAATCAAATGACAACTGACACTGACGTATATCATAACATAAACATTATAGTGAACTTGTTCGAACACGATCTGCGGAAATACTGAATGCAATCAAATGACAAATGACACTGACGTATATCATAACATAAACATTATAGTGAACTTGTTCGAACACGATCTGCGGCAATACTGAATGCAATCAAATGACAACTGACACTGACGTATATCATAACATAAACATTATAGTGAACTTGTTCGAACACGATCTGCGGCAATACTGAATGCAATCAAATGACAACTGACACTAACGTATATCATAACATAAACATTATAGTGAACTTGTTCGAACACGATCTGCGGCAATACTGAATGCAATCAAATGACAACTGACACTGACGTATATCATAACATAAACATTATAGTGAACTTGTTCGAACACGATCTGCGGCAATACTGAATGCAATCAAATGACAACTGACACTGACGTATATCATTGACTGGCCTGTTGGTCTAGTGGTTAGTGGCCCTGACTGCTATGCCGGAGGTCGTGGGTTCGATTCCCACCCAGGACAAATGTTTGTGTGATGAGCATGATCATTTGTTCTGTGTCTGGGTGTAATTTATCTATATATGTATGTATTTAAAAATATATAAGTATGTTTATCAGTTGTCTAGTACTCATAACACAAGCTCTGCTTAGCTTGAGGCTAGACGGCGTTGTGTGATAGTTGTGGAATATTATTATTATTATTATCTCCTTTATTTATTTTTTAAACTTATTTTATTACATTTTTAAATATTTTTATAAAAACATTAAAAAAAACATTTAAAAATATAAAAAATAGTGATCCGCCGGTAGCGGGTGCAGGGTCCAAGCTACCGGTGGTTAGGGCCCCAGAGACAGGAACCTCCTCACAATACGCGCCGTATCAAGGAGGACTGCCTTCTGAATCAGGCCCTTCACCCAGCCACCCAACGAGAGCCTCTTGAGATGTTGGTCGAGGCTCTTAGCGATAAGGCCATTGACCGTAACGACTATCGGCACAATGATTGCCGAGTCCACATTCCACATAGCGACAACCTCGTGGGCTAAGTCGAGATACTTCAATTGTTTCTCCTTCTCAGCCTTCACGAGGTTCTCGTCATGTGGGATAGTGACATCGATTATCATTGTGCGGCGCACTGATCGATCTATTACCACTATATCAGGCTTATTGGCTACAATAGTCCTGTCAGTGATAATAGATCGATCCCAGTATAACGTGACATGGTCATTCTCGAGAACTGGGTCGGGCACATACCTGTAATACGGTACCTCAGAGTCCACAAGGCCGTATTTCAGAGCAAGTTGCTGATGGATAATCCTGGCCACTTGGTTATGCCTGTGCAAATACTCGCCGTTAGCTAAACGAGAACACCCAGAAGTAATATGTCTGATAGACTCACCGGGACAATGGCATGCCCGACATATGTCGATCGTCCCGTCTTTCATTATATGGTCTCGCTTGTGTCGCGTTCCGATGCGGACGTGTTTGCATAATATTCTGTTTTAATTAGCGCGGCGCAAGCTGTCGCTCGTAATTTACTCGCCATGAGCAATGAACTTGTGGCGAATGAGCTGCTGGCGTTCCTGCAACAGAAGCTGGATGTGATGGACGAGGTGTCTGCTGTCCAGATCTGCGCAACGAACTTCAGCGAGGAAGACATAGCTGCTGCTAAGCTGTTGTTGTTCAGTGTGCTTAACAAGCGCGACCAGATGGTGTCCCGCCGGCGTGACGGGACTAAGAAGAGCCTGCAGGATATAATCACGCTGTTCAAGGAGACCGACCCGGATGACGTGCCGACGTTTGTGGCGAAAGAGTTGCACAAGCTTCCACCCGTCACCTTCGACCACGTCGACGTAACGAGCCTTCTGAAGGACATTGTCTTCCTGAAGGCCCGCCTCGCGGATGTTCTGGCGAAATTAGATGCATCCCAAAACTCCGTCACCGAATTGAGCAAAGAAGTTAGCGAGTTGCGTAACAGTGTGGCGGTAACTAGGTCATCAGT
Organism: Dicycla oo; assembly: GCA_948252095.1. NCBI lineage: Eukaryota > Metazoa > Arthropoda > Insecta > Lepidoptera > Noctuidae > Dicycla > Dicycla oo. The sequence goes on along the minus strand of OX411735.1, from coordinate 21,540,367 downwards.
CGATGCATCTAATGTAAACATGTGTCGCGGAGCCGGCCTCGATATTTCGTCGTCAAATTCCGCGTCAGCAGTTTCGTCGCCAGTGCATCCGTCGTTTGCTGAGGTTGCAGAGCGCACCGCCCCCGTGCCCCGCAGCCCTGCGCCCGTCACCGCAGCTCCTCCGCACAGCGCCGTCCAAGTTCATCACCCCGTCCCGCTGCCAGTATCTGCAGCGCTGGCGAAACCCTTACGAAAGGACTTCGCTAGCGTCCCCGCGAGTGCCCCAAGCGCTCCAAGTATGAAGCCTATGCCAGAAAAGGCGTCGAATAGGGCTGATGAGGAGGGTTTCGTGACAGTTCAAAGGAGGAAGCGCCGGTCGCGAGCCAACAAGAACCGCTGCGGCAAAGCTCCTTCGAAGCCAGAAGTGAGCCTGCGTGCCGCTAAGCCGAACACACCGGTGTACATCTCCCGCCTGCACTACAGCACTAAGGCGGAGGACATCGTGGAGTACGTGCGCCAGAAGACAAGGTACATGCCGAGGGTGCAGTTACTGGAGTCGCGCCGCAACGTCAATTTCAAGGCGTTCGTGGTGCGAGTACCGAACTGTTACCTGCCCGTTGTCATGGAAGAAGACTTCTGGCCGCAGGACGTGGTGTTCCGTCGCTTCCGCGGACAAGTGCCACAGGACAGCTCAAGGACAAGCGAGTGAAGTGAAGCTACTAACATAGTTTTAAGCTATATTTATTAACACACGTTTTGTTTTATACTTTATATATGTTAGTTTGTAAGGTATGGTATCTATGGGCCATTGTAGCCTGATAATAAATGTTTTATTATTATTATTATTATTATATACTTCCGGTAGTTATTCGTTAGCATAACTTCATCCATAATCGCACAGACTGAACCTTCGGTTTCCCCAAAGAGGTCACCGAAGCGTAGCCAGGCCACGGACGCTAAGAAATCTACGTCGGGCCCATGAAGGGCCCGGAAAAAGCGTCCGTGAAGCTCCTTGCTTTGCCATACTTCCTTGCGGTCGTTGGTACTAAGCACCACAGGTTTGCGCCAGTTCTCTTTAGCCAAGGATAACGGGGTGAGTCCCTTGTCCACTACAACCACATCTCGGTGCATACCCACGTTAGCCTTGAGAAAATATTCTCTGAGACTGCACACCTCGCGGTTGTGGAGGGTCTTAGCATTTAAAAAGCCTCGACCCCCACACTTCCGCGGGATGTACAGCCTCATGACAGACGAACGTGGGTGATGCATCCGGTTTGCAGTCAGCAGTGACCGGACTCTCCTATCCAGGGCATCTAGTTCCGTCTGGGTCCACCTTAGTATGCCAAAGGAGTACATCAGGACCGGCATGACCCAACCGTTAAAGGCGCGCACCTTGTTGCCGCCTGACAAAGAACTATTAAGTACCTTTTTCAGGCGACCGAAGAAGCGCTCCTGCAACGATTGTTTCATGTCAGCCCCGTTAATGCCTAACCCGTCTGACATACCCAGGTATTTGTAGGTATCAGTTGCGGAGAGTGATCTCAGGTTTATAGAATCTGAGAGTTGTAGTTCCTCAGATTCCACAATCCCGCCCCGCCTTACATGCATGACTGCACATTTATCAACACCAAATTCCATCCTGATGGAATCACTAAAAGTTTTAGTTACTTTTAGTGACTCCAGCAGTTGCAATTTGTTGGTGGCAAACAGTTTCAAATCATCCATATAAAGCAGGTGGGATATTACCTGACCCCCTCTCCGCAAAGAACAGCCCAGCCCTGTACCCTCCAGCAGAGTGCTAAGAGGGTTCAAGGCTAAACAAAACCACAGTGGACTCAGACTGTCGCCCTGGAATATTCCCCGCTTAATCCTAATAGGTTCGTCGCTCCCCCGAATTTGTCGACATCCTGGATAGCGAAGGACCGTCCTCCACTGCCCCATACATGTCGTTAGGAAGGTGCTCAGAGTTGTATCAATTTTGTACAACTCTAACACCCTCAAGAGCCATGTATGGGGCACCGAATCAAAGGCCTTCTTATAGTCTATCCAACATGTCGACAAATCCTTTCGGGATCGACGGACCTGTTGGCTTATGGCCATGTCAATGAGGAGTAGCTCCTTGGTGCCGCGGGACCCATTCCTACATCCATTTTGAGAGGCAGACATGATAGAATTCTTTTCTAAATGAGAATTAATTTTCACTCTCAAAATGGATGTAAGAAGTTTATAGACCGTCGGCAAACAAGTGATCGGCCTATAATTTTTGGGTTCCGTGGCATCACCTGACTTATGGAGCAAGTGGGTAACTCCCGTTGTAAAGAGCTGTGGCAGCGACCCAGACTCTAAGGCCGACTGGAATTGCGATGCTAAGCACGCGTGTGAACTTTGCAGCCATTTAAGCCAAAAATTGTGCAGTCCGTCCGGTCCCGGCGATTTCCAGTTCGGTATCGGACGGGCTGCACTGGCTACATCGGAGGAAGTAATTATTACTTCCTCCATCTGCGGTATGGCGTCACACACGCGCTCAACATCGCGCATCCATTCAGCCTCATTATGGCAGACGGGCACCGACCAGATGTTGCGCCAGAATGTGCTAGTGGCATCATCATCCGGGCGGCATACGTCTGCCACATTTTGCTCAGGTCGCTCCCATGCTCTATACACCCACCTTTGATCACGCTGGAATATGCGATTCTGGGTATACCGTTCAACCCGTCGCTTATACCTACGGATACGGCTTGCCCATGCACAGACCTTCTGCTTCAGGAAGTCAATGCGCTCTGTGACACGGGACATATATTCTTGAGGCCTGATTCCAGTCCCGGAAAACGCCCGCCTCACAAAGCGCATCACTCTAGGGCGAGTATTGCCCTCCCTGAAGCAGTATAGTTTGCCGATGAGCACCCTGGTCCCCTCGATACGCTGCTCGATCCTGCACTGCCAGGCTGGAACGGCGGGTTTTGGTCGTGTAGCTATGTCACAATTTGGAAATGTAACATTGGCTACACGACACGCCGCAATAGCCGCGCAATACAAGATCGAGTGCGTATCTAAGAGGTCTTCGCTGCTTTCAAAATAAGAACCAAGCAGCGAATCCAAGGCACACACCAACGACCTATTCGTTTTGTGCATAGGCAAGCGAGGTAAACGAGGTCTAAGTTGGACGGGGGCAGTTCTAAACTCCCGAATCGCATCCTCCAGCGCGCTCCTCAATCGGTCGTTACACTGGTTACTTACCGTAACAACCTCATCGCCCCCCTCCACATCATTAATATAAGACCGCAGTTGGATTATACCACTTACTGGAGGTTGCACCGCGGTCTGTGACGGGACAGGGACGATACGGTTGCTCAGTACCTCTAAGCGCAGCCTATCAAGCGCAGCGTCATCCAATCTGTGATTCCGTTGGATAACCCGCGCCTGATCCGACAGCCGTTGGGCCGAGACGTTGATGGCTGGTTGAAGCGCCTGGAACAGAGACAGCATCCTATCGCGGTACGCAGTGAGGTTAGTTCCCCCCTCTGTTGCCCCGTAATATGCGCGCATGACGTTCTCATTCATTTGTTGAGTCCATTTCATGCGCTGCACACAACCACCGGCAGCGGGGACCCGGCTCGGGGCCGGTTGGCCCCTAGGTCCCATGCCGTTCGGTGGCCGGCCTCTTCCTGGCCGACGTGCAGGTGGTGGCGACGTCGGTGGAGAGAAGTACTCGTCGCTCGAGCTCGACGCAACTGCCATGGCCGGTGTCACAGCACTCTCGATGGGGCTAGGTACCAGCGGCGGCGGGGTGGAGCTGAGCGACGAGTCCAGAGGTGGAAGGTGTGCGCGACGAGCTGCTGACCTTGTTAACATCTTCTCATCTCTTTGCTATTTTCTTCTTGTTGTTGATTGTTGTTTGATAGGAGGTGACATCTGTCATGTCACCTCCTATCCGGCAGTTTTTGAATAAATTCTGTAGTATGGTTCATTACGGTATTTTAAAATTATATTTGGGTTATTTTTCTTTAAGTTTTGTTGTATGGTTTATCAAAAGTTAAAAAACTGCGACTAAAATTAATAAAAACGGAAAAGAAGAAGAAAATAAATTTTGAGGCTTGTTGACATTGGTGTTGCCAGCTTATTTATTATTATTATTATTATTATCATAACATAAACATTATAGTGAACTTGTTCGAACACGATCTGCGGCAATACTGAATGCAATCAAATGACAACTGACACTGACGTATATCATAACATAAACATTATAGTGAACTTGTTCGAACACGATCTGCGGCAATACTGAATGCAATCAAATGACAAATGACACTGACGTATATCATAACATAAACATTATAGTGAACTTGTTTGAACACGATCTGCGGCAATACTGAATGCAATCAAATGACAACTGACACTGACGTATATCATAACATAAACATTATAGTGAACTTGTTCGAACACGATCTGTGGCAATACTGAATGCAATCAAATGACAAATGACACTGACGTATATCATAACATAAACATTATAGTGAACTTGTTCGAACACGATCTGCGGCAATACTGAATGCAATCAAATGACAACTGACACTGACGTATATCATAACATAAACATTATGGTGAACTTGTTCGAACACGATCTGCGGCAATACTGAATGCAATCAAATGATAACTGACACTAACGTATATCATAACATAAACAATCAAACTACGTGCTCGCGTCGGCCTTAGTATTATTAAGTATGTCAAGACTTTCGGAACACCCTACGTAAATTTTTACCTCTTTTGTCTACTTTTCACACCTTTTCCTCATCATAACCGCAATATTCTGTACCAAGATCCTCTAGTAATGCGTGGTACGCCGGACGAGGTTCATGTCGCCTCGTTCGTAATACAGGATCAGCAGAGATGTGCCGCCACGTGACCGGACTGTGACACGATGTCCCGTTTTGTTACCAACGCGAACGAGAAAGAGGATTTACTTTGAATATAAAGCTTGGGAATAGCGCCTTATAGGATGAGAGAAAATGTTTGGAGACTTAGAGAATGATATCGGTCATGCACAGCACATGAATCGAGATTTTTAACCGACTTCAAAAAAAGGAGGAGGTTATCAGTGCGTCGGAATCTTTTTTTTATGTATGGTCCCTGATTACTCGAAGACAGCTAGACTGATTTGAAAAATTATTTTAATTTTAAAAGAGTATACTTTCTAGTTGGTCTTATTGTCATCAGGTCAGGATCTGATGATGGGATCCTGGAGAAATCAACGGAACTCTTCAAATATTATAGGCACACCTATAGCGATTTGTACACACATACTAGAAATATTGCAATTTGAATCCATGAAAATGCATACAAAATAAAAATAACACGTGAAAATTTTCGCGCGGAAAGCCTATCCAACAAGCGACAACATTATATTTTGTATTTTATTACAAGTGGCTCCAGCGAAAGAAGTATGGCAACCTGTTTTCTTCGGAATTCTTTCAATGTAGGTCAAGGATGCGAACTTGTGAAGTACGGCTACATAGCATAACCATATACCTATTCACGAATAATGTAATTTAAGTTGCCACGCAACAATATCTATATGCGCTCAGTAAGTAAGTTTACACTACCTCACGTTAGGCAGGTGAAAACTAACGTGTTGATAAAGGGCGAAGAATTGAATCCTGAAGATAGCACAGTATTCTTGGGCTTAACTTTGGATGCTAAGCTTCAGTGGGGCCCACATATAGATAAATTGTCAAAAAAGCTAAGCTCCGCAGCATACGCTGTTAGGAAAATTCGTAATTTAACTAACATAGAGACAGCCCGTTTAGTGTACTTTAGCTATTTTCATAGTGTAATGTCGTACGGTATTCTGTTGTGGGGAAATGCAGCCGACATTCAGACTATCTTTGTTTTGCAGAAAAGAGCTGTTCGATGCATTTATAAATTAAGTCCGAGACAATCTCTCAGAGAGAAATTTAAGGAGATTAATATATTATAATGACTTTGCCTTCTCAGTACATTTTTGAAAATCTTTTATATGCCCATAAAAACATTAAATTGTTTAAAAAATACAGTGATATCCACAATATAAATACTAGGAACAAACACAAATTTGTTGTACCTCCAACAAGGCTCAAGAAAATAGGTGGGTCGTTCAGGTTTCAATGTATACGCTTTTATAATAAACTTCCAAGCCACGTTCAAGATCTGAGCCTTAATAAATTCAAATCATTCATTAAACGCAAGTTGTGTTAGAAAGCTTTTTATACCGTTAAAGATTATATTGAGGACAAAAAGGCTTGGGAAAGAACTGCTCCAAATTTTATTTTATTTTTATTTTTGCATACTGAATGTTGACATGAATATTTACTTTGTAAAGTATTATATTATTTTAATGTATTGTGAATGTGAAGACTATGTAGGTCATTGCTTTTTTTGTTTGTTTTATTTTTTCTCTCAGTTATTTTTAATCATGGTCTGGCAGTTTGAGTAATCTATGCGGCCTACCCCAATGTCCTTTCTTTGGTATTGTTCGTCGAATCGTTGAGCTCCTTAAGTTCTGAGTTGAGCTGCGCGATTACTGACAAATGCGTGCACTGACTGGACAGGTCCTCTCAATCTGTGTGGTTCTTTCCTCAAAAGACCATTTCAGACACCAATCTACATGGTCTTCACATGAAGTGACCAAGATTATGTCTGGACTTTATAAGAGACTGTGACCTCTGAGTTTATTTGTTTGTTTGTTTTTTTTTTTTTGTTTCGGCCTTTCTTCTCAGAGCAGTCAGATAGGAAACACCGACCTCATCTAGTTAAAAAAAAAAAATATTGACTTGTTAAAATGTTTGTACAAACCTACTTACAGAAATAAAAATCATTTATCATTTATTTATCATTTAGCACGCGCTCGCGCATGCGCGGAGAACAATATATAAGTAGATGTATGGTACTCAATAAAAAGATAGTTCATCTTAAGCCGTTCACTATGTAGGACACGTCTTTTATTTATAAGTACCTCATAGCACGTATAGTCGACACAATACCTAACGTAGCTAGATGCTACAAACTCTTTTGCAAAAAAAAGGGTACTTTAGATTTTTTCTCTACTTTAATGAAGAACAAGAAAGAGATTTTATTAATTTGACGATCTGTTGAGATCTTATTTGAAGCATCCTGGCAAGATTCTTTACGTTCCATATTTAAATTTTGAAATTAACAAAAAGCTTTACTAATGGCGCCAATTGCTGAAACAATTTTTTTACTGATTACTACAATTTTATAACTTTTTGGATATTTTCTGCAAATTAAACAATTTAATCTTTCTTTTTACATTAAATACCACTTTTTGATATGAGTGATAAAGCGATAAGGGCCGGTAATATTATAGCCCTACTTGAAGAAGGTTGTTCGCAAACTTACGTGTCTCAGCGGCTAAATGTGAGTCGTTCAACTGTCCAGAGGACTTGGCAACGGTATCAAGAGACCGGTTCGGTCAAAAGAAGACCAGGTTCGGGAAGAAAACGATGCTCAGAACCAAGAGATGACCGCTTTTTGGTGAGTCAGGCGTTGCGGAATCGTAAGGCGTCAAGTGTGGACGTAAGTAAGAGGTGTAGAAGTTAGCTTGTGGATGGTCAGGAGGAGGCTTTTGGCTGCCAATATCAGGAGTTATCATCCGGCTAGGGGCCCTAAAATACTCCACGAGCACCGTGTTGCTCGACTTCAGTTTGATCGAAACTGTGCTTCATGGACTCTGAAGGACTGGAATAAAGTATTGTTTTCTGATGAAGCTAGAATCTCTTTGTGTGGAGAGGACAGACGCCGGCGAGTGCTGCGAAGACCACGGGAACGCTGACTGAACTTGGGGAAGACTCCATTTTTAGGGTGCCGTACCTCAAAAAGAAAAATTGGAACCCTTATGATCACTCGTGTGTCTGTGTCTGTCTGTCTGTCACAGCCAATTTGCTCCGAATCTAATAGACCGATTAAGTTGAAGTTTAGTACAGTATGTATTTCTCTCACCCAAACACGGACATGTAACGTAATTAAATAAATTTTGAATACGGGGATCAATTTTGGGGGGCAAATAAAAAATTAAAAAAAAAAGTTTCGCAAACTGTACCGTGTGACTTATAAAATGTAAGGGCTCACTGTGAGTGTCTCAAATATTTTTTTTTTTTATAATTTCAAAATAAATCATTTTAAAGTTATTTAAAAATAGACGAAAATTTACCATTCCCCCCTTATCTCCGAAACTACTGAACCTAAAATTTTGAAAAAAATACGCAACGTAGTTCAGTACCTATAGATTACAGGAAAACCTATGAGAAGTCTATGGCCTTAAAACAACATGGTAAATCTCTCAATATTGTACATACAAACATACATTTGCAGTTAGAATGTATGGGGGAACATGTTTTTCATCTACAATGTACTACGGAATCCTTCATTGTGCGTAGTCCAAGACGCACTTGGCCGGTTTTTATGGACGACAATGCTCGCCCGCACCATTCTAGCGACATGAAAGCGTACATGCAAGAAGTTGGGCTCCGTCGTTTAGATTGGCCAGCTCGAAGTCCTACCTCAATCCAATTGAGCATGTCTGGGATGTTTTAAAGACACGGGTAAGATCAGTGCAACTTGCTCCACAAATCATCAGTGAACTAAAAAGAGTCATTGCAGAAGAGTGGGAACGTATTCCTCAAAACGTTATTAAAAACATCGTGGAAAGCATGCCCAGAAGGATTCAAGCTGTGATTTTAGCAAGACGAGGTCACACTCGTTATTAGGTTTTTACATTTGTAACTTTATTTAATCAAAAAAAAGTTTAAAAATCTTCATGTCTTTATAGCCGACCACTTCTTATTGTTTGGCCGTGTACATCAGTTTTAAAGAATTCATCGATTTTTTTTTTTTAATTGCCAGAATTCACTTCACGCGTATTCATTTACACGATTATAAGTATGCAGACTACGTCAAACAATTAAATTTCATTTAATTAACTCAAACCGACCTTAGAACGTAAATGTCCTTAGGTGCCCGTTTTTTTGCAAAAGAGTGTATATACAAATAAATTGATGTTCGTTTGTCTCGCTCGAGAATGGCTGGACAGATTTTGCTAATATTGATCTTGAAAAATTTTTGAAAGTTCAGGGAAGGTTTAAACGGTAAGAAATATAAATAATAAATAACGTAAAAACGACAACGACAATTTAATTTTCCAATACAGAATGTTCCTCGCTGTGAAACATTTGATGTCTTTTGTCAAAGCATATGCAAAGAGATATAAAACTATAATTAGGCTGACTAAAAAATCTCAAAACGACTACTTTATTAAATCTGCTCTAAATAAAAACAAAGCTACTTGGAAAGTTATAAATGACATCAAAGGGAAGTATCCAAATGAAGGTGTGGCTCAATTAATTATTAATGACGCAACCATAAATAATCCCCAAGACATTGCTAGTTCGTTTAATGACTTCTTTCTTGACATCAACAAAAATAATACTAGTGTTCCCCAAGAATCATCCAATAAATTGACATATAATTCTAATTCAATCTTTATGACACCGACTATCCCTGATGACATTAATAAAATAATAATTGCTCTAAAAATAAAAACAGTGCCGGTTATGATAACATTATGACAAAGATTGTTAAAGATGTAGCCCATATTATATCAGAACCACTTAGCTTCATTATCAATTTATGTATAGAAGAAGGCACTTTCCCAGAAAAACTAAAAATATCGGTTATTAAGCCAGTGTTTAAAAAAGGTGACAAAACTAACATTAGTAATTACAGGCCTATTGCATTAATACCTATTTTTGGGAAAATCTTTGAAAAGGTAATGTTTAACTGTCTTTATAATTTCTTTGAGGCAAAAAACATCTTAGCGCCCAATCAATATGGTTTCAGAAAAAACAAATCCATAAATGTAGCAGTTTATAACTTCTTACATAAGGTAATGATTAACATGGATAAAGGGTTGCCAGCTGTCGCATTATATATGGACATGTCGAAAGCTTTCGATCGTGTCGATCACAAAATCCTCTTAAGAAAGTTGTATGCATATGGTGTAAGAGGAAATGTGCACAAACTCATAGCATCATACCTTAGCAACAGACAACAATTCACAGAAGTAAGGAGGATAAATCTTAGTACTAAAACAGAAGAACTATATGTATCTGAAGCTAGAACAGTTGAATTCGGTGTTCCTCAAGGGAGTATTGTCGGCCCTCTGTTCTTTCTAATCTATATAAATGACATGCCTTCGATAACAACTCATGACATTACACTGTTTGCTGATGATAGCACCGTTTTATTTGCTAATGATAATTCAACTGATTTAGAATCTGACATTAACCATACAATATTATTGATTATAGACTGGCTTAAAGTGAATAATTTAATGATTAATATTGATAAAACTAAAATAATGGATTTTAAAATACGAACTCGACGTACAGGTGCTTTAAAAATTCATTACCTAGATAGTGACATTGAGGAAACGGAAGTCACGAAATTTCTAGGACTACATATTGACCACAAACTTAACTGGAAATTTCATGTTGAGCACGTTTGCAAAAAGCTGGGACAATTTTCATATGCATTGTATAGATTAGGGAAAATAGCAAATCGGAGTACGCTGCTGGCAGCTTACCATGGTTACGTTGGCTCTATTCTCCGATACGGCGTAATATTTTGGGGCAACAGTACGGAAAAAGAGCGCGCTTTCGTTGCTCAAAAACGCTGCATCAGGGCTATATTTAACTTATGCGAAACTGACTCCTGTAAGCCTTTTTTTAAAAATAATAAATTATTAACGCTACCATGCATCTATATACTTGAGGCAGCAGTATTTGTTAAAAATAATATCCACATGTTTAACTACTACACGCGTATACGGCGTAAGGACATGCTGCGTACAGCAGCCAGTAAAACTCACCTAATGAATGAGAGCATCTTTTGTTCAGCTTCTCGCATCTTTAATAATATACCGGGGCCTATCAGAACAATTATGAAAAATGATAATTTTAAAAGGACTCTCCATAATCTGCTAGTAAACAAAAGTTACTACTCTGTAAAAGAATTTCTGTCTGACAAATCTTTACTAAAATATAGTCCCTCTCAGTCGTGATGTGCTCAATGACCCATAATATTATACACTTTATTCTATTTTTATTTTAATGATTTTACAATTTCTCATTTTGGTTTGTTGTGATTATCTAATTTTATTTTTTTATTTAATGTGTATAATTTTTGACATCCTACCTATTTTAATTTGTTATGTTTGACTTTATCTTTTGATTTTTTTTTTGAATCTTATATGGAATTAATTTTATAATAATTTGAATTTGACATTTCCATTAATTTCCCTTTTGGTTTATTCTTTGTTTTGTTTTTTTAATTATTTTTTTTTAAATTTTTAATTATTGTGTTACATTAGAAAATATAATTTGTAATAATGTTAATTTAATTAGTAGCTCGTTTAAATGTAACTATTGTATGCCCTACGGGCGGGACATAGCTGATCTAAATTTTCAAATATTTAAGAACTGTACTATACCTACCTATGATCCACAATAAACTTTTGATTGATTGATTGATTGATCGGCTTAGAAATAAAAAAAATGTCACTTGGTTGTCAAATATTTATAGGTGCATTCAGAAATTTGTCTGTTTCATAGCTGTAGCATGAGGTTCGATCTCTTTGATATGCTTTGTTGGAATACAAAACAGTTCTGTTTCAGAAATAAAAAAGTGTAAAAGTATCAGTTGATTGTCGAAAAAGAAAATAAACAAATCAATTTCAAGACGATTAAAATGCCAAGGAAATGACGACCTGACTAAGGTCGTCGAAGTCAATCATATGTGCGACGAGCTACCTCACGTGCAAACCGCACTGACGACCAGCGAGAGACAGATAATGATAACATTCGTATTGGTATGGCAGGATTGCGTTCCACAGTGAATAATAATGAAGTAGATAGGCTTAGAATGGAACGAGTTCGGGCACACCAAACACAACAACAGCGAGCACGACACAATGAAATACAGTGACTCCGCAGACGCAGTGTTCCTCTAAACCTGGACCGAGCAGCATTCCACTACGACCCGGAAATAGATTATTGTGTCGATCCAATTGCGTTTTTCACAAATATATGTAGGGGATAAGACGTTCACCGGGTCATCTAGTAAGTAATAAAATTGTTTACGTTTGTAAGGATAAGTAGTAATGATTATTGTGCATATTAAATTGATTTAATAGAATTACAATAACGCCTACACGCCATCTAGCGTTCTAATTTCTAAACTATCGCAATCATGACGCTTTAGTTTGCTTGTCAAAACTCACGCACACTTGTACGCAAGTGTCAAATTTTGCCTGGATGTCACGATCGTTTTCCTCAGTAAATAATGTAAGTTATTTCCTAAAAAGTTGGAACGCGGTCACACTTCATTGTAAAAAAGTGATAAAATGATTAGTTTTAAACAAAGAGTGTCTTTGTTCAGCGTATAATCAGTACGAAAAATGTATGCGCAATACTCTACTACCAAAAGAAAAAAGAATTTTCAAAATCGGTCTACAATTGCCGAAAATATCGACAAACATCAAAATGAATCTGCCTAGCCTTTTCCCATCTTTTTTGGGATCGGCTTCCAGTCTAACCAGATTCAGCTGAATACCAGTATTTTACATGGAGCGACTGCCTATCTGACCTCCACAACCCAGTTACTAGGTAATACGATACACCTTGGTAAAACTGGTTGTCAGACTTTCGGGCGTCTAACGACCCGTAACGACTGTCAAAGATCCACGAATGACAGCCGGGACCAACGGCTTAACGTGCTTTCCGTGGCACGGAGGAGTCTCGGTATGAAAAGATGGTCACCCATCCACAGACCAACTCGGGCAAGCGTAGCTTAACCTGATGGATCGACCCGTGCGGCTGTTATTACTTAGCCAAATAAAAAAATTATAAAGACGAACCTATAATCTACTACTTTTTTGAGGTCGTTTAAAAAGATAACATAATTTGTCAAAAGCAGAACGAGGCAATGGGCAAGACTGCGCCAAATGTTCACCACTAACGAGACCTGTGAATAGTCTATTAAATAAGGTGTGACTATGTTAGAGGTGTTTAACACACATTGACATCTGGGCCACTATTGCCCATTGTTTTTTGGAGACTACAAAAAAAATAAAAAATAAATAAATAAATCGACTTCAAAAAGAAATGAACTCAAAATTATGAAATAACTTTAATTTCGGAAGTCGGTGTCTTGGGATCTTATTCGTATTTTAGTTTTTTGCCACGGACTTCCGAAATGAAAGTTATTTCATAATTTTGAGTTAATTTCTTTCTTTTAGAAGTCGATTTTTTTAAATAATTTTTTGTTTCGCAATTTTCAGTTTTGAGTAAGAATTTGAATATTTGTTTGTAATAAGTAGTTAATAGTTTTGTTATAAATATTGCACTAGAATTTGACGAAGGTTTTCAAATGTTTTTCCTTTGACACCACAGCCGTAGCTCGTATCAATAAGCCAGGCCGTCACACTTATTGTAAGTGTGACGGCTTGGCTTATTGATACGAGATAATGGACAGGTATTGGACCTGTAACAGGTCTAATACCTGTCCATTATCTTGAAAACTACTGAACAGATTTTGATAAAACTTTCACAGTGCCCTAAGTTGCAGTAAATTTAAGCCAACAAAAAAAGAATGGTCACGATCCAATTAACAGTTTCGGAGAAATGCGTGGACAAACATACGTACATACAAACATACATCTATGAAATTTTGTATATTTGTTTGGAAGCCTTAATAGATTATCATATGTGAAGTCGTTAAAACAATTATTTAAAACATTAAATCGACTACAGCTACATGTGCCGATCGCGTTCAGTTTCTTTGGTGAAATCCGTCCTAAGTAAATCTCTGAAAATCAAGATTATCATCGAACTCGCTCATAACGACCTCTATGACACTCCTAATATTTATAAAACATTCTATTGAATTAATTTCGCGCCCCCCTCCGCCTTCGTCCCGCATCCTTCTCCTGCAAGGCCCGCTGAATGGCAGGACTTGTGAAAGTTTGCACAAGTTTTTCAGCGCCTCAGATATCACCGGCGGCGGCGGATGATTTATATTGCTGTGCGTGGGGCAAAAAGTTCTGAACGTCGGCCCCCCGCGCCCCGCGCCCCGCGCCCCGCGCCCCGCCCCCCGCGCCGCTCCGAGCCGACCCGCTCCCCGCGCTCTCCCGGACACTTGATGAATTCTATCCTTACATTGGGGGCGTATAAGAGGCAAGTGCAGTAGTCATACTTGAAGCAGAAACGGTAACCAGAAAGATAGCTAGGATAGTTTCCACAATTTGGTGGATCTTGGTAGTCACCAAGATCCACCAAATTGTGGAAACTCTTTTCAGGCTATGAATGTATAAAAATGTGTAAATTTTGAGGGCACGTCGGTCGATGGTCTATATACATTGTTCACTCACCTTTTTGCCCTCCAGAGAGCGAGAAACCTAACAATGCTAGCCATATCCAGAAGTACCGCTTTCTGAATCAAGCACTTAATCCAGCTGCCTAACGATACCCTCGTCAGATGTTGGTCGAGGCAAGTTTTTAAACCATTGGCTGTACTATCGGCACACTGATCGCCGAGTCCACATCCCACATGTCGACCACCTCGTGAGTCAAGTCAAGATAATTGATTTGTTTATCTTTCTCTTCTTTCATGAGGTTCCCGTCACGCGGGACCATTATGTTAGCAATCATTGCGTGCAACTGTGTTTTCTATCCACCACCACTATATCAGGCTTATTTGAAACAATAGTCCTGTCAGTGATGATGGATCGATCCCAGTACAATGTGATATAATAGCTAGATATGTATCAATCAATAATTTTTGCTGTTCCCTGATAGGGTCTACCACGGCTCTTAGCTCTTAGCCTTTTGTTAACATTTTGTTGTACCTTGTGGAACGCCAATAAATGAATATGAATATGAGATTTCCATTTCCGAGAACTGGTTCGGGCACAAGCCCGTATTCCTGCACTTCTGATTCCACAACACTGTATTTTAGAGAAAGTTGCTGATGGATAATCCTGACAACAAAGTTGTGTTTATGCAAGTACTCTTCGTTACCTAGACGAGAACACTCGCAGATAATGTGTCGGATTATTTCCCCCAGATTTCACAATAAATCTCTGGTAATGGTTCATCATGATAACTTTGTCTTTAATTGCACAGACAAAACCATTGGTTCCCAAAGAGGTCACCGAAACGCAGCCAGGCTACGGACGCTAATAGGTCTACATCAGGTCCATGTAGGGCCAAGAAAAACCTTCGAGGAAGCTCCTTACTCTGCCATACCTGCCTGCGATCATTGTTTTCAAGGACTACAGGCTTGCGCCAGTTCTCGTTAGGCAAGAAAAACGGGGTGAGGCCACGTCGGCTTCTAGGAAATATACCCTGAGACTGCATATTATGTCGGAATTATAGAGAGTCTTAGCATTTAAAGCCTCGACCTCCACAATTTCGCGGGATATACAGGCTCATTACCGATGACCATGGGTGATGCATCCGATATGCAGTCAGCAGCATACGGACCTCCGTATCCAGGGCGAGTTTGGTCTCATTCCACAATCTCCAATCGTTTTACATGCATGACCACACATTATTTTGTCCACACTTAATTCCGTCCTGATGACGCTACTGAAAGCCGAAAGTAATTATTTATTTTTAACTGTTGTGCATTCCTATAATATGGCTATAAAAACTCACATTAGTTACAACAGACAGGTGTACATAATACCCAAATTTCACCAGTTATGGTTAAGTCCTATGTAATAGGGAGAGTACCTTCGGTTAAACAAGGCGTGATGTTATGATAAAAGTAACTGCACTATTCACCTCATGAGTTCTATCTTGCGTGTTCAGTGAACCTTCTGCTGCGTGATATGTTGCAGTGTACGCCGGAAACTTTTGTAAGATATATGAAATTGTATGAAATATGAATCTGTGCGAACTCACATGTAAGTCGGAGCGCGCCGGTCAGCACTATACTATATAAACATACACGTATATTTATGTATGCTTGTGTGTATACAGAGTGAGGGCAGATTGGTTTGTATTTAATTTGATCACTTGAACACATAGATTCAACAACTTGATCATCAGAAATTCAAAATGCATTATCAAATTTAAATCCGCATCTAATATAATAAACATTGATTATTATTGTAAGATGCTTCAGCAATGAAAAGTGCTTTTAAAATGATTTCATCCTTTTAGTTAACTTGGCTTAGCTGTGGCTTAAACCTTCAGACTTTTGCTTGTTCATGATTCTGACCATTAATCAAAATTTCGCTCTAGTGTAGCATTCCCATCTCACACCCCACCCTGTATACATGTGTTTGTACATACGCTACAAAAACTTAGTGGCCAATATACTCCATACAAAAACATGTATACAAACGTATATATTATACAAAAAGCGGAGGGATGTTATTAAACTGTATTCATGCGGACGTGCGTCTTCGCTAGTTGTGTGGACTTGCGGGAGTAGGACGGGCACTAAGTAAACGGTGCTTAGTAGAGCGGGAACTTATGATATGATGCTTTGAGGAAAAGGAGATAATAATTTCCAAGTAACTCGTTGCAAGTGCCAGACTCGATGGTCTAGAGGTCGCAAGCGCTGTTGCTAAACATAAGGTCCTGGGTTCTATTCCCAGGTCGAGCCAAGTGTTATTGGGTTTCTGTATCAGAAGTTTCTACATAAGTACGAGTAGCGGCGCTGGATCTGGATTTGCGAACGGTTCGCGAAATGTGGATCTACTACAGATACACTATAAGTGTACTACAGGCGTGACGTTTTGTAATTGTCAATTATAAAGACAAAGCGTTCATTAATTATTTTTTTTTAATGGCACTTGAATCGTCAAAGAGTCAGTTACTCAAAAACTTATTCGTCCGTTTAAAAGTTTCCTTTGAAGATCTAGGTAGATACTCCTTTATATTTTCCTAAAACAGAGGAGGTTAAAATCGGTCCACAATTGACGGAGAAATCTGTGACAATTTCTTTTTGAAAATTCTTTTTTGTTTGAAAGGGTTACTCTCGAGGTGGTCCCATTATCACCAAATCGGAATCTGATGAAGCCGAAGCCATGGAAATCGAGGAAAGTCCTCAAATTTTATAGGTATACCTGGATTTGAGCATTTTTATTAGTAACTCGTGCTAATCTCTCGGAAAGCACCATTTGCTCAAGTGGAACTGATGATGAAGACCACAGATGGCCATCAGAACTACTCAATAATATTTTTTTCACGGATTGCGATTCGATTACTCTAATATGGTTCCTAAGCATTGCTCTTTTAATGCATATTGTAGCAGAATAAAATAAAAAGAGAATATTTTGCAAATTAAAAAAAAAAAGGAATCACATGATTTTGCCTATGAATTTTCCATTCAATGTTTAAAGCTGATTTTTATACTATTATTTTTTTTAAAGAAAATAAAGTTTTTTTTTTATTTATTAGGTTGTGTTTTTAAAATTTATCCCCGCGTCTATATGAGTTTGAGGTACAACGGCCTAATTAGAAAGATTTCAATCCCCCGAGGCGTATAGTCACAAAATTAGATATCATATAAGTACACGGCTCAAAGTTTGTAGACTTAAATTGAAATGAATAATATTATTATATTATATTAATAATATTAAGAATCACAAAGAGAATCAGAAAATATAAACAAAACTTTTAAATATAGAGGATACCGACACGCACTTGGCCGGTTTTTTTAAGTAATAATAATAAGGTAGGCATAGTGCATACAGGGATACACGTCGGTTGGTGCCTGCTCGTTATTTAAAATTATCTAAGGGGCCTCTGCGAGTTGGCTTCGGCTCCTCGTACGCCTTCTAAAGGTTCGGGGTCCGGAGATATGTTAGAAATAATAATAATAATATCCTGGGACATTTCACACACGGTCATCTGATCCCAAACTAAGGAGAGCTTGTAATATGGAAACCAGATAACTGATATAATATACTACATACACTACTTTTTGTAAATACATACTTATTTAGCTAATTACACCCAGAGTCAGGACAAACAGATATTATGTTCATGCGCACAAATATTTGTCCTGGATGGGAATCGAACCCACGATCTACGGCATGACGAGTGAAGTGAAGTGCTACTAACATAGTTTTAAGCTATATTTATTAACACAAGTTTTGTTTTATATAATACTAATACTTTATATATGTTAGTTTGTAAGGTATGTATATATGGGCCATTGTAGCCTGATAATAAATGTTTTATTATTATTATTTGTGATTTTTTGATATTTCTCGGGACCCTGGGGTCCCGAACCTTTGGAAGGCGTACGAGGAGCCGAAGCCAACTCGCAGAGGCCCCTTAGATAATTTTAAATGATGAGGAGACACCATTATTATCTCCTTTATTTATTTTTTTAACTTATTTTATTACATTTTTAAATATTTTTATAAAAAAGATTTAAAAAAAACATTTAAAAATATAAAAAAAATAGTGATCCGCCGGTAGCGGGAGCAGGGTCCAAGCTACCGGTGGTTAGGGCCCCAGAGACAGGAACCTCCTCACAATACGCGCCGTATCAAGGAGGACTGCCTTCTGAATCAGGCCCTTCACCCAGCCACCCAACGAGAGCCTCTTGAGATGTTGGTCGAGGCTCTTAGCAATAAGACCATTGACCGTAACGACTATCGGCACAATGATTGCCGAGTCCACACTCCACATAGCGACAACCTCGTGGGCTAAGTTTTTTTTTTTTATTTATTTTTTTTTTCTTTTTTATTTGTGATGGGTTTGCTCTTGACTCTAGTCTAGGTCAGAGGTGACAGAGACAAAGTCGACGATGGAGTGAGCTTACCCAGAAGAAGCCTGTTCACTCTCACTTTGAATAGATTAGGGTTGTATACGTTCGGAAACACAGACGCAGGTAGTGAGTTCCACTCTTTTGCTGTGTGCATTATAAAAGACATTTGGAAGCGCTTAGTGCGAATTGGTGGAATAGCAACCAGGTAGGGATGGTAACTGGCAGTGCATCTAGATGTCTGGTGGTAGAAGGGGGCCGGTGGAATGAGGTCGTGGAGTTCTCGGGCACACTCTCCGAAGTACAATCTGTAGAAGACCGACAAGCAGGCAACCTTGCGGCGATGAGCCAAGCTATGAAGCTTGGCATCCACCAGTTTTACGTCGCCAATGAGCCTCTTAGCTCTGTGTTCCACCGAGTCAAGCGCGGCGAGTTGGTACTTAGCTGATCCATCCCAAAGGTGACTGCAATACTCCATGCAGGATCGGACTTGCGCTTTGTAAAGGGTTAAAAGCTGTCCAGGCGTAAAGTATCGCTTCACCCTATTTAGGATGCCCAGTTTCTTGGCCGCAGTTTGGGCCTTGTACTCGATGGTGGCGCCGAATTTGAGACCAGATGTCAACTCCATGCCTAGGAGCTCAAGTCGATCAGTTACAGGAACAGATGTACCCCGAAAAGTAGGAGTTTGGGCGAAACGACTTTTTTTAGCGGTAAAAAGACACGCCTGCGTTTTGGTGGCGTTAAAAGAGACCAGATTATCATCACCCCACTGGGAGACAAAGCTTAAGGTCAAATCTGTCCGCTCTACCATGGCCTCTCTCAAGGAACGAACTTCGGCCCCGCTGGTTTTTGCTCTGGACAAGTATCTCTCTGAAACTGTACTGTCATCTGCGTACCCAACAATACCAGGCCGAAGCAGGTCATTGATGTGCAGCAGGAAAAGAGTTGCAGAGAGAACAGACCCCTGAGGAACTCCGGCATCAATAGCCATAAGGTCAGAAGAGCAGCCATCAACAACTACTCTAATCGACCGTTCACTAAGGAAATCTGATATCCAGCTACAAAAATCAGCTGGGATGCCATAAGCAGGAAGCTTGCTGAGCAGAGCAGCGTGCCAGACCCTGTCAAAGGCCCTCGAGATGTCAAGCGATACAGCCAGTGCTTCGCCGTGTTTCTCGATGGCTTCGCCACAGCAGTGCGTGACATACACAAGAAGATCGCCAGTTGACCGTCCGCGGCGAAAGCCATATTGACGGTCACTGAGGAGATCATTGTCTTCAAGGTAGTTCAGCAACTTATTGTTCAGTACCCTTTCCAAAACTTTGCACAGAATGGAGGTAATGGCGATCGGACGGTAATGGGCAGGGTCTGCACGGTCGCCTTTTTTGGGCACTGGTTGTACATTTGCAAGCTTCCAGGATTTCGGCACCGTTCTTTTTTCAAGAGAGAGGCGGAACAAACGTGTCAATACAGGAGACAGTTCAGGCGCACACTGCCTCAACACTCTCGCTGGAATGCCGTCAGGCCCGCTGGCCTTGTTCACGTCTAGACTGCACAATACTCTTCGGACCTCTTTAATGTGTACTGCGAGATGCTAAGTCGAGATACTTCAATTGTTTCTCCTTTTCAGCCTTCACGAGGTTCTCGTCATGCGGGATAGTGACATCGATTATCATCGTGCGGCGCACTGATCGATCTATTACCACTATATCAGGCTTATTGGCTACAATAGTCCTGTCAGTGATAATAGATCGATCCCAGTATAACGTGACATAGTCATTCTCGAGAACTGGGTCGGGCACATACCTGTAATAGGGTACCTCAGAGTCCACAAGGCCGTATTTCAGAGCAAGTTGCTGATGGATAATCCTGGCCACTTGGTTATGCCTGTGCAAATACTCGCCGTTAGCCAAACGAGAACACCCAGAGGTAATATGTCTGATAGACTCACCGGGACAATGACATGCCCGACATATGTCGATCGTACCGTCTTTCATTATATACTTCCGGTAGTTATTCGTTAGCATAACTTCATCCATAATCGCACAGACCGAACCTTCGGTTTCCCCAAAGAGGTCACCGAAGCGTAGCCAGGCCACGGACGCTAAGAAATCTACGTCGGGCCCATGAAGGGCTCGGAAAAAGCGTCCGTGGAGCTCTTTGCTTTGCCATACTTCCTTGCGGTCGTTGGTACTAAGCACCACAGGTTTGCGCCAGTTCTCTTTAGCCAAGGACAACGGGGTGAGTCCCTTGTCGACTGCAACCACATCTCGGTGCATACCCACGTCAGCCTTGAGAAAATATTCTCTGAGACTGCACACCTCGCGGTTGTGGAGGGTCTTAGCATTTAAAAAACCTCGACCCCCACACTTCCTCGGAATGTACAGCCTCATGACAGATGAACGTGGGTGATGCATCCGGTTTGCGGTCAGCAGTGACCGGACTCTCTTATCAAGGGCGTCTAGTTCCGTCTGGGTCCACTTGAGTATGCCAAAGGAGTACATCAGGACCGGCATGACCCAACCGTTAAAGGCGCGCACCTTGTTGCCGCTTGACAAAGAACTATTAAGTACCTTTTTCAGGCGACCGAAGAAGCGCTCCTGCAACGATTGTTTCATGTCAGGTCCGTTAATGTCTAACCCCTCTGACATACCCAGGTATTTGTAGGTATCAGTTGCGGAGAGTGATCTCAGGTTTATGGAATCTGAGAGTTGTAGTCCCTCAGATTCCACAATCCCGCCCCGCTTTACATGCATGACTGCACATTTATCTACACCAAATTCCATCCTGATGGAATCACTAAAAGTTTTAGTTACTTTTAGTGACTCCAGCAGTCGCAATTTGTTGGTGGCAAACAGTTTCAGATCATCCATATAAAGCAGGTGGGATATTACCTGACCCCCTCTCCGCAAAGGATAGCCCAGCCCTGTACCCTCTAGCAGAGTGCTAAGAGGGTTCAAGGCTAAACAAAACCACAGTGGACTCAGACTGTCGCCCTGGAATATTCCCCGCTTAATCCTAATAGGTTCGTCGCTCCCCTGAATTTGTCGACATCTTGGATAGCGAAGGACCGTTCTCCACTGCCCCATACACGTCGTCAGGAAGGTGCTCAGAGTTGTATCAATTTTGTACAACTCTAACTCCCTCAAGAGCCATGTATGGGGCACCGAATCATAGGCCTTCTTATAGTCTATCCAACATGTCGACAAATCCTTTCGGGATCGACGGATCTGTTGGCTTATGGCCATGTCAATGAGGAGTGGCTCCTTGGTGCCGCGAGACCCATTCCTACATCCATTTTGAGAGGCAGACATAATAGAATTCTTTTCTAAATGAGAATTAATTTTCACTCTCAAAATGGATGTAAGAAGTTTATAGACCGTCGGCAAACAAGTGATCGGCCTATAATTTTTGGGTTCCGCGGCATCACCTGACTTATGGAGCAGGTGGGTAACTCCTGTTGTAAAGAACTGTGGCAGCGACCCAGACTCTAAGGCCGACTGGAATTGCGATGCCAAGCACGCGTGCGAACTTTGCAGCCATTTAAGCCAAAAATTGTGCAGTCCGTCCGGTCCCGGCGATTTCCAGTTCGGTATCAGACGGGCTGCACTGGCTACATCGGAGGAGGTAATTATTACTTCCTCCATCTCTGGTATGCCGTCACACACGCGCTCAACATCACGCATCCATTCAGCCTCAGTATGGCAGACGGGCACCGACCAGATGTTGCGCCAGAATATACTAGTGGCATCATCATCCGGGCGGCATACGTCTGCCACATTTTGCTCAGGTCGCTCCCATGTTCTATACACCCACCTTTGATCACGCTGGAATATGCGATTCTGGGTATACCGTTCAACCCGTCGCTTATACCTACGGATACGGCTTGCCCATGCACAGACCTTCTGCTTCAGGAAGTCAATGCGCTCTGTGACACGGGACATATATTCTTGAGGCCTGATTCCAGTCCCCGAAAACGCCCGCCTCACAAAGCGCATCACTCTAGGGCGAGTATTGCCCTCCCTGAAGCAGTATAGTTTGCCGATGAGCACCCTGGTCCTCTCGATACGCCGCTCGATCCTGCACTGCCAGGCTGGAACAGCGGGTTTTGGTCGTGTAGCTATGTCACAATTTGGAAATGTGACATTGGCTACACGACATGCCGCAATAGCCGCGCAATACAAGATCGAGTGCGTATCTAAGAGGTCTTCGGTGCTTTCAAAATAAGAACCAAGCAGCGAATCGAAGGCACACACCATCGACCTATTCGTTTTGTGCATAGGCAAGCGAGGTAAACGAGGTCTAAGTTGGACGGGGGCAGTTCTAAACTCCTGAATCGCATCCTCCAGCGCGCTCCTCAATCGATCGTTACACTGGTTACTTACCGTAACAACCTCATCGTCCCCCTCCACATCATTAACATAAGACCGCAGTTGGATTATATCACTTACTGGAGGTTGCACTGCGGTCTGTGACGGGACAGGGACGATACGGTTGCTCAGTACCTCTAAGCGCAGCCTATCAAGCGCAGCGTCATCCAATCTGTGATTCCGTTGGATAACCCGCACCTGGTCCGACAGCCGTTGGGCCGATACGTTGATGGCTCGTTGAAGCGTCTGGAATAGAGACAGCATCCTATCGCGATACGCAGTGAGGTTAGTTCCCCCCTCTGTTGCCCCGTAATATGCGCGCATGACGTTCTCATTCATTTGTGGAGTCCATTTCATGCGCTGCACACAACCACCGGCAGCGGGGACCCGGCTTGGGGCCGGTTGGCCCCTAGGTTCCATGCCGTTCGGTGGCCGGCCTCTTCCCGGTCGACGTGCAGGTGGTGGCGACGTCGGTGGAGAGAAGTACTCGTCGCTCGAGCTCGATGCAACTGCCATGGCCGGTGTCACAGCACTCTTGATGGGGCTGGGTGCCAGCGGCGGCGGGGCGGAGCTGAGCGACGAGTCCGGAGGTGGAAGGGGTGCGCGACGAGCTGCTGACCTTGTTAACATCTTCTTATTATAGTTATTCTATTCTTTGCTTCTCATGTCTTTGTTATTTTCTTCTTGTTGTTTGATTGGAGGTGACATCTGTCATGTCACCTCCTATCCGGCAGTTTTTGAACAAATTCTGTGGTAATCTGGTTCATTATGGTATTTTAAAATTATATCTGGGTTATTTTTCTTTAAGTTTTGTTGTATGGTTTATCAAAAAGTTAAAAAACTGCGACTAAAATTAATAAAAATGGAAAAGAAGAAGAAAATAAATTTTGAGGCTTGTTGACGTTGGTGTTGCCAGCTTATTATTATTATTATTAATATGACAGGTGGTATCTTAACCAACCACGCCGGCTGGCCTGTCATGTATGGTTCACAACTGTCTGGTAGTTGTAAGTAGACCAAACATGGCTCTGAAGGATCACTTTTTGCTTTAAAACCGGATTCCCTGTTTGTAGAATCACCTCAAAATGTAATACCGTATCTTAGTACGCCACACGACCATGATAAGCTGTGAGTAGTGAATACATCAACTGTTGCGGCAAGCTTAACAGGGCATAGGATGAACTACTCATTTTCTTCGCTTCATTGTGATCCTTCCAGTTGAGCTGCTGATCAATAATCAAGGATAGAAGTTTCCAGCATCAATGTCGTGAATTTTGTTACTTTATTATTGAACCTCCATTTTCGAATTGGCTTTTTTGTGGCCAAAGTGCATTATTTGGATTTTTCCAAGATTAAATTCTTAAATTATTATTATTACGCCCAGAGAATAATGAACTGACTGCGTTATTGAAATCAAATTCCTATAATTCAGGTTTATTGCAGGTATTGTTACCGGACTATCGTCAGCAAAACTTTTATGAGGAAGTTTATGTTCGTCTAGAAATATTATATGTGACAAATTTATAAAAACCGGTCAAGTGCGTGTCGGACTACGCACCATGAAGGGTTCCGGAGTTGGGATGAATTTATCCCAAAAACAAGAACAAACTTAACATTGTAGTTGAGAACATGTTCTCCCATACATTCCAACTGCAAATGTAAGTTTGTACGCACAATATTGAGAGATTTACCATGTTATTTTAAGACCATAGACTTCTTTTGCCTGTTATAGAACGGCTACGTAGTTTCGGAAATATGGTAAGGATGGTCAATTTTCGTATATTTTCTTAAATAAATTTAAAACAGTTTATTTTAAAATATAAAAAAAAAAATATTTGAGACCCTCATACCCCACCCTTTCATTTAATAATGTCACAGAGTACAGTTTGCCAAATTTTCTTATTTGCCCCCAAAATTGATCCCCCATATTCAAATTTCATTTATTTACATTACACGTCCGTGTTTGGGTTCACAGAAATTCATACGTTTACCAAATTTCAACTTAATCAGTCCATTAGATTCGGAGCAAATTGGCTGTGACAGACAGACAGACAGACACACGAGTGATCCTATAAGGGTTCCGTTTTTCCTTTTGAGGTACGCAACTCTAAAAAATCGAAGATTAATTTTATATGATGCTACATTTTCCGACACACGCTATTATGAGAAACATTTTTGTGGCGCATTTCTACATTAGTTGACCTCTTAAGAGAAAGTGGTAATTATAAGTTCTAGAGAGAACTTATAATAATTGCATATGTGTACTTCAGCCACAGTAAAACTGGACATCGCAATGAATCCGCCATCTAAAATGTGTACCTACTACATCCACTCCACGTACGGTCATCTGCACATCCATGATAACAATGCGACATTGACAGCATGTTCACTTGTAGCAGTTAGAGCGACTTTCATAGTAAAGTATTACTACTTGACGTTACCACAAGTTCTGTTACATAAGAGTGACCGCACAGATTGCTTCGACACAGTCCCCTGAGGAAGATTCCCTTCTTATCAACACTTTTATCTTTTTATCCCCGCTCTGTTCAGTTGTTCAGTGTAAGCTGATCTTAATTGGCAATTAGCGTCTCCTATAAACTCGAGAGTTTCCAAAAGATTTGTATTTACAAGTTTTCTTCTTATTTTGTTCTGAACTTTGAGGAAGTCATTGCTCAAATGTTTCTTACTTCGGATGAGTTCAAATGGAAATATTATAAGTTACTGTAATCTTAAGAGCGTGTTTACATGGGGCGTCTTATGAGAGGCTTTTTTGAAAGACTGAAGAATTTATGCCAAATGAATGAGACGTTTAGTCGAAGATTCTTGTTATCTTAAAAATGTTAAAGAAATTGTCTTGAACTGAGAGTTAAAACTGCCCATTGTCATAGAAATTTATAGGAAGTTATTATTTCACACGACTGATAATGAATAACAGTTGTGGTAATTTAAGTTCATATTCCATTTGTACCCAGTAACTGGGTTGTGAAAGTCAGTTAAGAAGTCGTCCCATGTAAATGTTGGTATTCAGGTGTTTCCGGTAAGACAGGACGCCGACACCAACATATAGGAAGAGGCTAGGCAGATTAATTGATTCCCTTTGTTAAACACTCTCTTTCCTTGTACATTGTGTAACTAGACATTTAGGTATATTACAATAAGCTGTAAGTTCATTTAAATGATCAAACATACGATTTTACAGCTAATTTGCACAATGTGAATACATCCGTAGGTACATTCATGTGAGATTAAAATACGTGCGAATATGAAGTTACGGAGAGTTAGTAGAAGGTGTGAGTTTGCGAAGATCAGCTCGTCCTCTGTCTGTATCTGGGTGGAGTAGTACATTTGTAGTAGTATATTTGTATTACAGTGAATACTTTATGTGCGGAACTCAGTGGTTTAAAATACTAGCGAATATAAAGTAGTTATCTACTTAGATACTGAAGTCTGTGAGAGTTGGATTGTACATTTGTAATATGCTTTCTGAAAGGACATCATTAGTAGTCAACAATGGTTCTTTCCTTATAGTTTCGCCAGGTCTGTCTATCTGTCTGTCCGCAGCTTAGCTTCGAGACTCTAAAATTAGTACTAAAAAGCTATAATTTGTAATGAGTATACATAATATTAATCAAGCCGGCTAAGTGGTCAAATAAAACATTAAAAAAAGATTGTAGGGTATCTGCCTTGCACGTAAAGTGGGGATGATATTTTTTTCTCTTCTATCCCATGGTGTGAGGTATCGTTGGACAGGCCATTCAAAAATCAAAATTCGATTTAGGAATCCGTTTGCTTAATATTAAGCTTTAAAGTGCTAACTCTTGTTAGAGTCAAGTGTAGCCAGATAAATGGATGTTTTTGGATATGTGAAAAAATTCACGGCAAAATTAACGAAGTTATATGATAAATGATTTTATTTCTGTAAGTAGGTTTGTACAAACACTTTTACAAGTCAATCATGTTTTTGTTTAAAACTAGATGAGGTCGGCGTTTCCTATCTGACTTCTCTGAGAAGAAAGGCCGAAACAAACTCAGAGGTCACAGTCTCTTATAAAGTCCAGACATAATCTTGGTCACTTCATGTGAAGACCATGTAGATTGGTGTCTGAAATGGTCTTTTGAGGAAAGAAAACACAGATTGAGAGGACCTGTCCAGTCAGTGCACGCATTTGTCAGTAATCGCGCAGCTCAACTCAGAACTTAAGGAGCTCAACGATTCGATGAACAATACCAAACAAAGGCCATTTGGGTAGGCCGCATAAATTACTCAAACTGCCAGACCATGATTCAAAATAACTGAGAGAAAAAATAAAACAAACAAAAAAAGCAATGACCTACATAGTCTTCACATTCACAATAATTAAAATAATATAATAATAAATATAAACGTTTATTTCAGACCAAGTCCATAATTTTGTTAGTAACAATATACTTACAAAACTAATGTTAGTGTTGACAGTACGATTACATAGAGACATGAAGTCGCACCCATCTTTGCAGCATGGGGGACTGCCACCGGTCTGTAAAAACACCCAGTATTTTACTTTACAAAGTAAATATTCATGTCAACATTCAGTATACAAAAATAAAAAGAGAAAATATAAAATTTGGTGTAGTTCAATCCCAAGCCTTTTTGTCCTCAATATAATCTTTAAAAAACTTTATAAAAAACTTTTTCCAAAAAAGACAACCGACTTCCAAAATAACACTTCAAAGTAAATAATAACTTTAATTTCGGAAGTCGGTGTCTTTGGATGTGTTTTAGTATTTTGCCACCGACTTTCGAAATTAAAGTTATTATTTACTTTGTAGTGTTATTTTGGAAGTCGGTTGTGTTTTTTGGAAAAAATATGTTATTTTTCACTTTTCAGCGGGTCAGTTTGTAATTTATCTAAGTTACACCTTTTACAAAATATCTAATGCTTATCCCGATGCAGGGACGTTAATTGTTGAGGAGTTCTCCTGGTTAGTAGGTACCAGGAGAACTCCACATCACCATAAACATTTGACGAGCATAAATTACTTAGCAACCATTAATAAAGTATCTAATCGAATCGCAACCTGTGAAATACTTATTATTGAGTAGTTCCGGCGGCCATCTGTGATCTTCATCATCAGTTCCACTTGACCTAATGGTGCTTTCCGAGAACAAATGCACGAGTAAAAAATACCCAAATCGCTATAGGTGTGCGAGTAATCGGGGAACATACATACAAAAAAAAAAAGATTCCGACGAACTGGGAACCTCCTCCTTTTGTTGAAATCGGTTTAAAAGAAAAACTATCACAGCGACCAACTTACATTGGCAGTTATAATGTATGGGAGAACATGTTTTTAACTGTAACGTTAAGTTTGTTATTGGGATAAATTATTCATCCCAACTACGGAACCCACGAGAGAGAGCACACGAAGGAAAGTTATTAAAAATATAATGGTGCCTAAATTAAACATAGCAAAGCATTGTTCACGTTACCAAGCAGTAGAGTTATATAATAAGCTACCTACTGATTTAAAAACTTTAGTATATAACAGAAACTTATTTAAGGCGAAACTGAAAGCCTTCCTATTAGAAAAATGTTTATATTCTGTATCCGATTTGATGTTAAATGATTTCAGATAAATTGAGTATGAATTATTGATATGGTATTGACATTTGATTTAGTTGACACTTATTTTAATTAACATTTGATTTAATTGACATTTTTTGATTCACATTTAATTTGCTTGTGATTGATTTAAATTGCTTGTAATTTATATTTAGTTTTCATTTAATTGACATTTAATTATAGGGGTTGTCTTTGTGCTTTTTATAGTTTAACATGTAAACAGTTTTTGATTGAGGACATAGTAATATGATATTTTCTTAATATATTTTTGTTTGCTTTATATATATTTTTTTTGTTGCGTAGATTTGAAATGTATTATTTTGTAAAATTCGAACACAATGAAAATTGTTTGATGAATAAATAAATAAATAAAAACCCTTTATAGTGAACCGACACGCACTTGGCCAGTTTTTGTGTCCATAGTAACAAGAGTTCCATTTATTTCGTAAAAGCACGTTTACGAAAATGGTACTTTTTACTAGTTTTTTGGGGTTCCGTACCTCAAAATGAAAAAAACGGAACCCTTATAGGATCACTCGTGTGTGTGTCTGTCCGTCTGTCACAGCTGATTTGCTCCGAATCTAATGGACCGATTAAGTTGAAATTTGGTACACTTATGTATTTCTGTGACCCAAATACAGATGTGTAACGTAAAGAAATGAAATTTGAATATGGGGGTTAATTTTGGAGGGAAAATAAGTAAATTAAAAAAAAGTTATGCAAACTGTACCGTGTTACATATCAAATGAAAGGGCTTACTGTGAAGGTTTCAAGTATGGTTTTTTTTTTGAAATTGTAAAATAAATCCGAAAGTACTTATCCTAACATTTTGAAAAAATACAGAAAATAGTTCTTTACCTATAGATTATAGAAAAACTTAAGAGAAGTCCATGGTTTTAAAATAACATGGTAAATCTCTCAATATTGTGCGTACAAACTTACATTTGCATATCGTAGCTGTGGCGTAGCATATCATAGCTGTGGCGTAGCATATCATAGCTGTGGCGTAGCATATCGTAGCTGTGGCGTAGCATATCATAGCTGTGGCGTAGCATATCGTAGCTGTGGCGTAGCATTTCGTAGCTGTGGCGTAGCATATCATAGCTGTGGCGTAGCATATCGTAGCTGTGGCGTAGCATATCATAGCTGTGGCGTAGCATAACATAGCTGTGGCGTAGCATATCGTAGCGGTATTGTTGTAGTGTCGTAACAATGGCGTAGCAGAAGCGTAGCATGTCGTCGTCATTAAATTGTTGTAGAGCTCGTCTAAGTTTTAGCTTACACGAGCTGACGCGCCCCACTACCGCATTTAGCACACAAGCAAATTTAAAATTTAGTAGTGGGGCGCGTCATTTCAGCTCAACAAGCTCTTCCAATGTAAAAAGGGTCTAGTAGCTCGACATTTTGCAGTAAGTGTCATATTGTTGCCAGCGGGATAGTACAGTTCAAATATAAATTGTATTAGCCAATGCCTGTAAAAGTATATCGGTCATTGTATAAATTTTTAATACTTTGTACGTACCTGTTGTAGTAAGTATAGCCATTTTACTCTAGGTACATCTTCACAATATTAATGAGTAAAAAATATTTTTAAAATATTTTAAAACATTTTAAAAGAGTAACTAGGGAGTTTCTTGCCCATACTTTTCCAAACGAATGTACCTTTGGGAAGGGGCACCTAGAATCAATTCAATTATCTTGTTCATTTTGACGTTCACAAGTGCCTTTTAATGGCCATCGTTGAATTAATACTTTGACTTTAAGTAGGCAAACTGTATATCTAAGTAATTTAAGGTAGGTAATTAAGAAAGAGTATCAAATTTCAGTGTGGCGCAGGCATGCAGCCCCTGCACCGACGTACCTATATTCGCGACTGTTCCGAAGTATAGCGACTAGACAGACCGGCGCGGGCAGCCAGCCAGCTTGTACAGACGAGCAAGCTGTTGGGTACACAGGTGGCTTGCAACTGTTGTGAATGTACTGAGTAATCAATATTTGTATATACCTACAAAGATCTTTCGACGCGCGGCCAGAGTCAAAACTAACCCGCCATCTTGTTTTTGGAACAAAGCTTAACACAGCTAGAGGTAAAAGTTGACTGGTAGAAATCGTCACGTAACGAAAAAGCGCGTTCAAACTTTAAAAGTGTTTCTACTTCAGTTGAATCTCGATAACTCTAACCTCCTTAAGTCGTAGCCTTCAGTAAGACTAAAACAATTTTATTGCCACATACGCGGGATCTGGAATTATGTAGACTTTGTAACTCTAGATCTCATCTAGGCCCAAATTGATTGTCTAGACGAATCAAATAAATTTATCTTTATAAAAGTAAAAACCGACTTCAAAAACATAAAACGAATAAAATAACTTTCATAAATACTTAACAGTTTCTGAAGTCGGTGCCAAGCTAAGGTGCATCGACATTGAAGAATTGAAGACACTGACTTCAGAAGCTGTTAAGTTTTTTATGAAAGTTACTTTATTCGTTTTATGTTTTTGAACTCGGTTTTTACTTTTATAAAGTAAATTTATTTTTTCATTTTTAGTTGAATTTATAATAAGCCATAAGCCTAAAACGAACGAGAAGAAGAGTCATCGAAATCCGCTTAGAATTGCCAGAGATACAGCACTGTTATGTATATAACTTCGTACATATGTAAGTTTAATTACCTAATGTATTATGTATTTAAACCTTCCTAAAAGTATGTAGATCACGCTAGAGAAGGAATCATCAAAATTGGTTCATTAGTTTTTGAGAAAATCGCGGACATACAAACATACATACATACATACATACGGGGCAAATAGAGAACCTCCTTTTTTGAAGTCTGTTAAAAAATGGTGAAGATCTGATGAAAAAATAAATTTACTTTAAAAAACGTAAAAACCGTCTTCAAAAACCTAAAACGATTAAAATAACTTTTATAATAAAACTTAACAGCTTTTGAAGTCGGTGCCAAGCTAAGGTGCATTGAAGAATTGAAGACACCGACTTCAGAATCTGTTAAGTTTTATTATGAAAGTTATTTTATTCGTTTTAGGTTTTGAAGTCGGTTTTAACTTTTTTTTAAGTAAATTTATTTTCTAGCTCCATCATCACATCGGCTCCATGTCATAATAATATTGCATTGTCATCAGATTTACATCCGCATGTAAAATTTCAGCTCAATCGGAAACCGGGAAGTGGATCAAATTTAACTTGCAAGATTCGGTTACAGACAGACAAAAAGACACCGGGACAGGTAAATCTAAATAAAGCTTGGAAAATGAAGGAAGAAAAGATGATATTTTTCCTGTATACCAAATACTTTGTTCGGCTGTATACACACACATACACAGACAGTACTCGTAGCCTCACAGTATCGTATCGTGGTGCTTCAGATAAAAAGTCCCGCCAGGTAATGTAGCTTCAGTACTTGTGACAGTTTTACAACTTGCTGTTCTTTTGTTATACGAGTAACTGATCGATCATTGTTGCGATTTAGTTTTATTTTCAAGCGAGTCTGTTAAATCTATCTGTATTATTCGTTATGGTTGAGAATTTTATTGGGAACTGTATTTAGTTACTTTTGACGATAAACACTCACTGTGAGAAACAGCCTCACCTAATGATCAAAAACAAAAACGAGATTCGTGATAAAAAGATACAATAAACACACTTCACTTGTTGCCAAATGTCTTAAGTTGTCGACATATCTCATGTCAATTTATGTGATCGGCAATAGCCAACCAATCACGACAGCAAAATAGGAATTCCAAAAATTCAAAACTTTTTTTAAATTATCTCGCTTGATGCTTTGTAATTCTGATCAAATCAATCTATAATTCTCATAATTATGATGAATGTGTTTGGTTGTTATTATTTTGGTGAACCAATCATCCAAGCGGATAGTAGCACAAGTTGTACAAGATACCAACGTGAGATCAGAGTAGCAATACACTGAAGTTTACTTTATTTCAGGTAGTAAATTAAATTCTTCGAAGTATACCTCGTTTGGAAGGAATGTATCGATTCCAAGAAATCGTGATCTGACTCAGGGAGTTTTGTAGGGCAGTTTCAGTAGTAATTTGTCGTACTAAGAACTATGTTTCGATATTCAGGTGATAATTTAGGTTCCCACGCTTCACTTTTTGTTCATTGTTGCCTTTCTTTCAGCATCGAAGTGAAAGCCTCGACACAAAATTTATGAAAAGAGAAAAATCTTTTTAAAACCAAGCTTTTATTGAACTAAAAAGTACTAATTAAAACTAACGTAAACATAAAACTTTAATATTCTCTTAAAACTGACGTAAAAATAGAACTATAATATTCTCTTAAAACTTACGTAAACATAGAACTATAATATTCTCTTAAAACTTACGTAAAAATAGAACTATAATATTCTCTTAAAACTTACGTAAACATAGAACTATAATATTCTCTTAAAAAAACTTACGTAAACATAGAACTATAATATTCTCTTAAAACTTACGTAAAAATAGAACTATAATATTCTCTTAAAACTTACGTAAACATAGAACTATAATATTCTCATAAAACTTACGTAAAAATAGAACTATAATATTCTCTTAAAACTTACGTAAACATAGAACTATAATATTCTCTTAAAAAAACTTACGTAAACATAGAACTATAATATTCTCTTAAAACTTACGTAAACATAGAACTATATGTCGGCGCTGAATAAGAAAGATATTTGCGCAAACAAGCACGTGCGCTATGTGACGTCATCGCACCACTCTATGAGTCAGGCGAGGTGGGGACGGACTGTTATAAACCGGCGCGCTAGTCGGCTGGGGACACTTTTGCTCAGGCAGTCGTGAAGTCAACACCTCTCAATTGTGATACGGATCACACCTGAGTCATAATCGTGATTGTTTATAAAAGTGTTAATTAAGTAATTTGTTATTTAAGTAATTTGTTAATTAAATAATTTGTTAATTAAGTAAATTCGTTAATTACTCAGTTCATAATTTAATAATAATAAACAAGTTTCCTAAATTCTATTATTGAAGTTTTTCTAAATAACATGTCCGAAGAACACCCTCGCCCCGTCGATCCTGAGGATTACCGACCGCCTTCACCTATTCTGCAGCGAGTATCGGTTCCATCCGATATCAGAAGCGGGATGGACCTTGGGGCTTCATCAGCTCCATCTGCCTCCATGGAAGGTAGCAATACCTTTGGCGCCAACCAGGCCTTGTCTGCATTGGCCGGTATAATTGAAAGTCTTACGCGACAGCAGCAAGCAAGCATGGAAGCTAATCGTGAGTTTTTGGCAGGACTATTAAACCAAACTGTAGCTCCAACAAACCGGCCAAGACTCAGCGACATTTATATTGCTTCATTTGATCCTGATGGTGAAGTACCAGTAAGAGACTGGTGCGAGCACGTGGACAGGGCAAAGAATCACTGGAAAATGACCGATTATGAAGTATGTACAAAAATTGCTGGTTTACTGCAGGGTCGCGCCAAAACCCTTGGAGATACGTGGTTAGTAAAGTCGCCAGTATGGTCAGACATGCGAGAAGCTATAATTCAAACCTTTGAACCCGAAGCACGATATTCGAACGATATAGTGAAGTTGCGAAGCTTTAAATTTGATATGGCACACCCAGCTGAATCCATTACCAGAGCTTGGAACATCTGGAAACGAGTCGTCAATGGCGACAAAGATAAGGACGCTGTGGAAGCCGTAATTGGATGCGTAGATAATGAGTTTCTTCGACTGCGTCTTTTATCTAGCAAATGTTCTTCAGTCCCTGAATTAATTTCAGTGGCAGCTACAATTAAACAGCGTGAACCTCGACAGGGTGAACCACCTGCGAAACGACCGAGATTGAGGAACAACAGAGAAGAAAATACGCATTGTTTTAAATGTGGAAAACCTGGACATATACAAGCACATTGCGACAAAGTTAACGAGAAGATGAGTGGTCCCAAGCCATTGCTGAGTACAACTAGTACAAACGATCCTTCGAACCGTACAGAACGCCCTAAGCCCAAGTGTAATTACTGTGATAAAATTGGTCACACTGAATCGACCTGCTTCAAGAAAATGGGAGATGAAGCTGAGAAGGTTAATTTGGTAAGAGAACAAGAAGAAATATTAACTCCAATGACTGTTAATATCAATAGTCGCAAATTTACAGCTTTCTATGATAGTGGCGCAGCACGCTCCTTAATAAGACGTTCTATCAGTCGATCTATCCCTGGAAAGCGTGAAGACTGTGCCTTAATGCTGAAAGGAATTGGTAGTGAAAGTATTCCAATTCTATCCTGCCAAAGAATCAATGTTACGTGTGACATAAATGGCATTTTTATCGAAATTGCCTTTCACATTGTAGAAGACCACGAAACGCCTTGTGGTCTCTTGATAGGGGCCGAAATAGTGAAGGGTACAGGTTTGAGCGTACTCATTACAGAAATGGGTGCTACCGTAATGAGACAGTCAGCTATTTTGAATTTTGACGAAGATCCCTTCAGCAATTTGGACACTGATTTGACCAATGCGGATGAAATATGCGAATTGAAAAAGGTATTACTAAAATATAACGAGACATTTGCAGCTGGTATTCCGAAAAAGCAAGTAAATACAGGAAGTTTGGAAATTCAGTTAAAGGATCCGACTAAAATAGTATCTAGGAGACCTTATCGGATGGCTCCAGCGGAACGAAAAAAGTTGAAGGACATTATTCATGAATTAATCATTAGCGGAATCATCAGAGAAAGTACATCAAACTATGCCAGCCCTGTGATACTTGTTAAGAAGAAAAATGGGGAAGACCGAATGTGCACTGACTACCGTGAGTTGAACAAAAATACTGTCCCTATCAAGTTTCCGCTTCCAATCATTTCTGATCAGATCGACCGACTATCGGACGCTACCTATTTCATCTGTCTAGATATGGCACAGGGTTTTTATCAAATACCAATTAATGAAGAATCTGTACCAAAAACAGCCTTCATTACACCTGATGGCCTATATGAATATGTAAGAATGCCATTTGGGCTCATGAATGCACCAGCTGTGTTTCAGCGCGCTATAATGACGGCATTACGACCTCTACTTGATAACATCTTGGTCTATATGGATGATGTGTTGATAAAATGCAAAACATTTACCGAAGGATTACAGATTCTGGACAAAGTTTTAACAGCCTTAACTGAAGCCGGATTTACTATAAATGCAAAAAAGTGCTCATTTTTCAAGACGACAATCGAATATCTTGGTAACCTGATCACAAAGGGTACTGTTCGACCGAGTCCAAGGAAGGTCGAGGCTTTAGAAAAGTCTGCAGTACCCACAAACATAAAACAGGTACGTCAATTCTGTGGCTTAGCTGGTTACTTTAGACGCTTTATACCATCATTTTCTGAACGTTTAATTCCATTGTACAACCTTACGAAGAAGGACGCTAAATTCCAATGGACCGCAGAATGTGAAAACGTCAGACTTGATATCATTCGTCGATTAACTTCTACACCAGTTCTAACTATTTTTCAAGAAGGACTTCCTATCGAACTTCATACGGACGCTAGCAGCACTGGGTTGGGTGCCGTCCTAATTCAAATACAAGATGGCCGACAGCATGTGATTGCTTACATGAGTATGAGAACTACTACCCCGGAGAGCCATTATCACTCTTACGAGCTAGAAACGCTTGCTATAGTAAGGGCGATAAAGCATTTTCGACAATATCTCTACGGCAGATCTTTTATAATCGTTACTGACTGCAACGCCATAAAATCATCGTCAACCAAACATGAACTCCTCCCAAGGATCCATAGATGGTGGTCCTTTCTCCAACATTACGACTTCAAAATAGAATATCGCCAAGGAAGTCGAATGAAACATGCGGATTTCTTTAGCCGCAATCCTATAACGTGCATTAACTTGGCACAAAATGTCGATACATGGTTAAAGATAGAGCAACGGCGTGACGCAGAGTTAGCCCAAATTATAAAGAAATTGGAAAACAACGAAGAAATGGGTGAGTACCGCATGAATGATCTTGTCTTGGAACATTGTCATAACGATAAAGATCCTGGATGCAAAAAGTGGAAAAAAGTGGTTCCAAAGTCATACCAATGGAGCATTATTAATGCCTACCATACTGCGCTAAAACACTTTGGATGGGAAAAGACTCTCAGCAAAATTCGTGAAAATTATTGGTTTCCTCAGATGTCCACAACAGTAAGAAAGTTTGTAGATAATTGTGTTATATGCAAAACTAGTAAAGGCTCTTCTGGAGCCAAACAAGTAGAAATGCACCCCATAGAGAAGAAACCCGTTCCTTTCGATACTATCCATATAGACATGACTGGACATCTTACTAGAAGGAATAATAAGCATGAATATGTTGTCGTTATTATAGACGCTTACACTAAGTTTGTAACCTTAACGTACGCAACTAATAAGACTGCCAACTCAATGTTGCAAGCACTAAAACGTGTTGTATCTCTATTTGGAGCTCCAAGACAAATCATAAGTGACCAGGATACCGCTTTTAAAGCCGAATTTGAAGAATTTTGTAGGCATTATAACATTCACCAGCACTTCATAGCCCCAGGGGTGAGCCGGGCTAATGGACAGGTGGAGCGTATGATGGCGGTTATTAAAAATGGTTTAACTATCATTCGCAATTATGAAACTCAAGACTGGAAGAAAGGTTTAGAAGCTCTTCAGTTAGCAATTAACTGCACTAAAAATAAAACGACAAACGTTAGTCCAATTAAAGCCCTCACCGGTAGACAATGTGCAGTACCACCAGAATTAGTATCTTTGATGGACGAGGAAGACGGAACTGTAAGTCGAAATCAACTTGACAGTTACATGCAAAAGAAAATTGTTACAAGAGGAAAAGAAGACAAAGCAAGATTTGATCAGAATAAAGCCAAAGTAAAAAGGTTCCAAAAAGGCGACATTGTTCTATTTAGGACTAACCCTAGGTCCCAAATCGGACTTGACTTGAAGTACCCGGATGCTTATGTTATTTGGAAGATATTACCAAACGATCGTTACCAAGTAAAGAAGATAACAGGACGCGGACGTCCAAAGAAAGTAGCCCATGACCAATTGCGGCTTGCACCTAAACCAAACGAAGGTGCAAATCAGGATTCCATGTCGGCGCCAGGCGAACCTACTGTAACACCAGAATCAAACGAGATCCAACCGAGCACTCCTGACAATCCGGTTCAACATCAGGAGGCAATTGCACAGTAAAGGTAACTTTCACTATCCTAGGACTCTTCAATTCAGTAGTTGCATGACCAGTTCATGAGTATCGTAAGTTGAGGACAGGAGCCTCCTTACTGTTGTAAAATGTAACGTAAGTTGAGGACAGGGGCCTCCTTACTGTTGTAAAATGTAACGTAAGTTGAGGACAGGGGCCTCCTTACTGTTGTAAAGTGTAACGTAAGTTGAGGACAGGGGCCTCCTTACTGTTGTAAAATGTAACGTAAGTTGAGGACAGGGGCCTCCTTACTGTTGTAAAATGTAACGTAAGTTGAGGACAGGGGCCTCCTTACTGTTGTAAAATGTAACGTAAGTTGAGGACAGGGGCCTCCTTACTGTTGTAAAATGTAACGTAAGTTGAGGACAGGGGCCTCCTTACTGTTGTAAAATGTAACGTAAGTTGAGGACAGGGGCCTCCTTACTGTTGTAAAATGTAACGTAAGTTAAGGACAGTAGCCTTCTTACACAACCCAACATAAAACACTAGGCTTAGGCACCAATTGAACCTGAACATACTTCGCATTTAAACTTGGTTTTTAGGTCGAGGGCGACCTTTTTGCAGAATGGCCGTGTCGGCGCTGAATAAGAAAGATATTTGCGCAAACAAGCACGTGCGCTATGTGACGTCATCGCACCACTCTATGAGTCAGGCGAGGTGGGGACGGACTGTTATAAACCGGCGCGCTAGTCGGCTGGGGACACTTTTGCTCAGGCAGTCGTGAAGTCAACACCTCTCAATTGTGATACGGATCACACCTGAGTCATAATCGTGATTGTTTATAAAAGTGTTAATTAAGTAATTTGTTATTTAAGTAATTTGTTAATTAAATAATTTGTTAATTAAGTAAATTCGTTAATTACTCAGTTCATAATTTAATAATAATAAACAAGTTTCCTAAATTCTATTATTGAAGTTTTTCTAAATAACATGTCCGAAGAACACCCTCGCCCCGTCGATCCTGAGGATTACCGACCGCCTTCACCTATTCTGCAGCGAGTATCGGTTCCATCCGATATATAATATTCTCTTAAAAAAACTTACGTAAACATAGAACTATAATATTCTCTTAAAACTTACGTAAAAATAGAACTATAATATTCTCTTAAAACTTACGTAAACATAGAACTATAATATTCTCTTAAAACTTACGTAAACATAGAACTATAATATTCTCTTAAAAAAACTTACGTAAACATAGAACTATAATATTCTCTTAAAACTTACGTAAAAATAGAACTATAATATTCTCTTAAAACTTACGTAAACATAGAACTATAATATTCTCTTAAAACTTACGTAAAAATAGAACTATAATATTCTCTTAAAACTTACGTAAACATAGAACTATAATATTCTCTTAAAAAAACTTACGTAAACATAGAACTATAATATTCTCTTAAAACTTACGTAAAAATAGAACTATAATATTCTCTTAAAACTTACGTAAACATAGAACTATAATATTCTCTTAAAACTTACGTAAAAATAGAACTATAATATTCTCTTAAAACTTACGTAAACATAGAACTATAATATTCTCTTAAAAAAACTTACGTAAACATAGAACTTTAATTTAACTGTAACTTTAACTAACTAACTTTAACTTTAGCTAACTTTAACTGTATGCACTATGCAAGTGCACCAAGGACAACCCCCGGTTGGTGCAGGACTATTGTTGTACGTGGAAACAAAACATATTGGGCTATGGGTCTGGGTGGCTAAAGTGGATTGGGTAACGTGAACTATGGAAGAACTATGTCCCCTGCCTGACCAATGTTATATATTATACACGGATAAAATGGCAGGGGGTCACTTGCACACTCAATAATGGGCCCCCGGAAACGGCCGCTAGCACATAGTGACGTAGCGACAAGGGAGCAACACTTCCTGAGGTGCTTGAAGAGTGGAGAGGTATTCCACGGCTATCAGGACAATCCCGGAAGTACGGTCAAGATCCCTACCAGCACCTTACTGGAATACTGTACTTACGTGCTAATCGAGTTTACGAAACACAATAATATTTGTATCGAACAGGTTCTTCATAGGTCTTTTGAAATTAATATAAGAGTTGATTATGATACAATGCTTGAAATAGTACTCATCGTATTTTAAAGGTTATCTAAAAAATTATAATAATGGTGTTACTAAATAACCATGACCTGCCTACATAAGAAAATCCCACAGTTGGCTGTTATTTTTTTAATTGTTAAAATTCTGTCGGCCTGCCCTATCTTTGACCCCCAAGCACGCCACTGGAAGTAGGTACTTAAATATAATTCTATGGATTCCGTTTATTGCATCAAATAAGCGGCAATGAGAAAAGCACAGTCAACCGCTCGTCAGTAGTAACACTTGAACTACGAATTGCCAAATTATTACCATGGACTTTCGGTTCACTGTACTATCTTAAATTCATTCCTTCACTGACACTCAATGCAAGGTAAAGTACAGTGTATTGTTTAAAAAAATATTTTATTTTAACAAGCTTTTATTATTCTGGATATCATCCTTGTCAAGAAAAAATAATAGAGTCCAAACTCTATAGGGTTGCGTTGTTTTATTGCCGAGTTCCCATAGCCACCTTCTGGTTCCATCATCAGATTAGCTCCGTGTCATAATAATATTGCATTGTATCCTATTTACATATGCATGTACAATTTCAGCTCAATCGGAAACCGGGAAGTGGGCCAAAATTGTCGCAATATTCGATTACAGACAGACAGAAAAGTAGAAAATAGTTTATTGTCCAGGTAATACACGATAATATGTCTAAAAATATTACCTCTAAGTGGGTGGAGAAATATTATTTACTAGTGAGCCCCAAACTAGACAGTTAGTCTGGACATCTTGGGGCTCGGGGTACAGATTCCAGAGTGGAGACTAGAAAGGTGATTTCAGGCGTTGTATGGTAAGTTTGTGTATGTGTGATGCGTGTGTGTGTTGTGTGGGTGTGTGAGTGTGTATGTGTGCGTATTTGTTCCCATTGCGCGTCATTTGATTCAGTATCAGGTGAGGGTATATTAATTGTTTCGTGTCATCATAACCAAAGTATAGCAACATTTTCTTTATTATTTTTTTAACAACTGAATGAGGTAGTATTTTTAATTTCACAGAGTTTGCAGACTTTATTATACGTATTAATGAGAAGGTAAGAGTACCTATGTCTAATGTTTTGCCCATGGCCAGTCATTAGATATAGGTACTCTGATGACTGACTATTGGTAGTGTTGCAGATATCAATGTTGATATCACCAGTGACAATTAATGTTTGTCTGTTTGCTAGTGAGCTCAGTAATGTGTCCAGTGAGAACAGGAATGGATCAATATTACTAAAAGAACTCCTTCTTAACTGTAAATAAATAGAATTGCGATTTTATCATCGATGGTTATGAGAAGTCGATCTGCGTCTAGTATTGTAGGTTCAATAGCTATAGTGTTGTAATCAGTTTTAACAAAGCAAATTCCTCCGTTTTTGTTTTCCTGAACCGATATGCGATAAGCATTATATCCTAGCAAAGGATCTACAATACTGCCGTCAGACAGCCAGCATTCCGTTAGATCATCATCAAAGCAGATAGTAGTTCGCTGTAGCATTACCGCAATATTGACAAAATTGTGTTGGAAGCTTCTGATATTGAGCGATAGAATTTTCAAATTAAACTCGGTATTTTTTAATAATGTTTGGCAATATTCAGTAGTTTCAACGGTGTGACAGTTTACTTGTAGACTTTCGTCTAAGTCTTGCACTATGTCAAGTAATGCCACTAGTGTAGTATTTTGATTTTGATTTTGAGAGAGAGTTCATTTGAAGGGGCTGTCAGTGACCAGCAAGTTAACATGTTCCATTTGCCAAACTTAACGAAATGAACTTTTGGGAATGTCAGGATACCCGGACAGAGGGAAACGTAAGAAATGTCCTAGATATATGTAGGTACGAGGTGGTGAGTGAGTTTAGTGGGGTGTGTTAAGGTATGTGTAGGTGACATAATTTGAACATAAAACATTAAAAAAAATAAACTTATATAGAACGCAAAATAAAATTCAAAGTAATAAAAAATATTTCTAAAACACACGAAATAGTTAACTATTAAAAGAAAACAAAAATAATAAGTGTTTATGTAAAACACAAAAAAGTTATTAGCAATTAAAAATAAACAAAAATAAACGTTATTCTGTGAGACACGTAATGTTTAACAGTTAATTGTAGAATATAACAAAAACTATCACTATAGGATACGAAATAGTAAACAATTAAATGCAAGCAGGAATAATAGGTATTTCTATAGTACACAAAACAGTTATTAGCAATAGAAAATAAACAAGAACAAAAATGTATTCTGTGAGACTCGGTAGATTACAATAGAAAGTACTTTATAAGACACAAAATAGTGAACAATTAACAATAAACAAGAAAAAAAAAAGGTAAATGTAGGTAAAGTTTTCTAGTATTAGTAGTAAATAATGTGTGAGTTTGTTTGTAGAGAGATATAGATGGGTGGAATTCCCTCACGTTCACGTATTTATGATAAATGAGCCGGTATGTCAATAAAAGCTTGTTAAAAGAAGAGATTGTAAAAAGAGATTTCTTTCGTTTTTTTTCGTTCGTCATTTTTGCCAATAGGAAGCCCATCGACAACATGAGTTGTACTTAACTAATACAAAACATTTACGCACCGAACTAGTAAGACCACTGTTGATTGATACATAACAGTGGTGCCTAAAACTAACAATGTGTAAACCACTCAACTCCCCATAACCTACTCAAACCGTGGCCCCTGGGTCCCTGTGGGCCCAGTATTTAATGGGGCCCGATCTCTGCTCACCCACTCACAGGCGCGTCTTATGGTACGCGGGAAAGGACTCTCGGCAGTGATTTATAATGTACTACAGGAGGGGCTGATTGTGTTGTGGGGCTGAAACGAAGAAGTTCTTAAACGAAACGGTTAAGTTGATTGGTTGAGTTCTACAGTTTTGTGGTTGAGTTTATGTAGATGTTTTACTGAAGATGTATGCAGATAAATGAAACTCAAGTGTCGGTTTGTAACAAATAATATAAATATTGTCTATTTGTAATATCAAAATAACAGCTTTTTATTAAATGCATAATAAAGTAATACGGTACTTATATTAAAAAAAACCGGTCAAGAGCGAGTCGGACTCGCGCACCGAGGGTTCCGTCTTCCTATCCTACTAATATTATAAATAAGAAAGTTTGTGAGGATGGATGGATGTTTGTTACTCTTTCTCGCGAAAACTACTAAACGGATATTCATGAAATTTGGCATACAGATATTTTATAACCTGGATTAACAGAAAGGATACTTTTTATCTCGATATTTTTATGGGTTCGAGACGTGAGTGAAGCCGCGGGGCACTGCTAGGCATATATAAAACAAAGTGTGATGTTTACAGACATCGTTTTATTTTTCCTGTAATAAACTTCTATCACACAGAATAATTTCAGATTTTTCTCTATGCAAACTTCGGAGATAAGGAGAGGATGGGGACGGTATTTTTATTTACATTTTTCATCAAAAGTGGAAAACTACTCGTATGCGGCCTAAAAAAAAAAACAAAAAATGTTTGAGAATATGCAAACGGCGCTGATAATCCACATGCCCTAGTAGCCCCACATCGAATTTTTAAGACCTGTTGCATAAAAAAAAATTTCTTTCTTATTTGCAAAATAGTTGGGCAAACGGCATCTAAAACCATTCCAAAATTCACACATTGAAACCAATAAAATGAAAAAAAAATCGTTTCAAATAGGGAAGTGATTTTCCGACATCCACGCAAACGAAGTCGCGGGCTCAGCTAGTCTATTAAATAAAATTCTTAAATTCATTCATTTACTGACAGACAAAGCACAGCCTCAGCCGTTGGGTCTAGAAACATGAAGTTTTGCATAAGAGTTCCTTGTGTAACGAACGTGAGCACGAAAATCAGGATTTTTGAAATTTATCTCCTAAAGAGGCTAGATAGGGGATTAAAGTTTGTACAGAAGTTCGTAATATTGTGCCGATAGAAGATCCCCTCGTATCGGACCGATACCGATATTATCTAAGTAATTTAATTTATCTAACTATTGTGTGATTATGTTCTCGAAAAGAAGTAATTCTCTTTTCTTACACACTAAATGTATTATCGTGGACTGGCTCTATTCGATCTAAGGTAACGCATTTTATTAAAAAAAGGGGTCAAGTGCGTGTCGGACCACGCACAATGAAGGGTTCCGTAGTTGGGATGAATTTATCCCAAGAATAAACTTAACATTGTAGTTGAAAAACATGTTCTCCCATACATTCCAATTATGTCCATCGTTAAACAAAAAGGATCCAACCCACATT
The DNA here is from genome assembly GCA_948252095.1 of Dicycla oo. Lineage (NCBI taxonomy): Eukaryota > Metazoa > Arthropoda > Insecta > Lepidoptera > Noctuidae > Dicycla > Dicycla oo. The sequence continues at coordinate 21,495,988 of OX411735.1, read as the reverse complement.
ACACCTTTTTTTTTTTTTTTTTGTCGCTGAGAAATGACATTACGCATCTCCGCTCGTCGGGGGACGACACGGAGTATGTGGGACTCCCTACCAGAGTGGCAGTATACCCACTAAAACTCAGCGGTGTTCCCGCATCGCCGTGATGGGAGGGCCATGGGAAACCGGCTCATCCTTTACTTCCACAACCCTCCCGGCGCATGCCCGCCTAGCTGGCAGGCCCCGCATGCCCCCCAGGCTGGGGGGCTACGGGAATGGCCGGGAACACCTGGCCATTCCCGTCCGACACTGGTGGAGGCCTGTGCAATACAGGCGAGGGTGCCCCCGCACCCGTTGCCTGCTGGCCTCCACCTGGGAGGAGTCGGAGATGACTGTCATACTGACGTCTTCTTCGACCCCTCCTCCGCCTTCGGAGCGGCGCCGCGAGAGGGTCTTCCTCCCGCGCGCGCTCCGCTGCCTCCTTCTGGGAGATGACGTGTTCGCAGAAGGAGGCGACTGCCGCCCAGGACCCCTCATCCCCCAGCATGGCGTTGATTAAGCCGGGGAGTGAAAGGTCCGTTCCGATCGCCGCCGTGAGACTGCGGCGCGGCCCGGACCACGACGGGCACACCTCGAGGGTGTGCTGCGCCGTGTCCTCCGCCGCGCCACAGTCGTGACACGACGGCGTCTCCTCCCGCCCGATACGGTGCAGGTACGATCCGAAACAACCGTGTCCGGACAGCACCTGCACCAGGCGGAAGGAGAGGAACCCATGCGACCGCTCGAGCCAGTCTCGCAGGACCGGCCCAATTGCGTCGAGGGTTCGGCGGCCGAAGGCTGCGGTGGCGAGGTCCGACGTCCAATGGACGACGATGGCGTCCCTCGCCTCCCGCCGGACGGCTTCCCGCTCTTCCGGGGCGGGGCGTTCTCCTCTCGCCCTCCGCCCCGCCGTCCATTCATACACTCTGGCGAGCACCCACGCCTCGAGTTCCCAAGGTGGGGTGCCGGCCAGAGCGCATGCTGCCGCGAAGCCCACCGTGCGGTAGGCCCGCGCCACCCTCTGGGCTATGGCCCTTTGGGGCGCCCGCAGGGCGGCGGCGTTCTCCCTCCTTTGGAGGGAGTCCTCCCAGATGGGCGCCCCGTAGAGGGCCATACTCTTCAAGATGCCGGCGTAAAGTTGCCGGCATCGTGCGCTGGGCCTCCCCAGGTTGGGAAGCAGCCACGCCAGTGCGCCCGCGGCCTTCAGCAGGCGCGACGACAGCCCACTAAAATGTGGACCGAAGCGCCAACTGCTGTCAATTACAAGGCCCAGATATTTCATCTGGGCTTTAACCTCGATTCTGACGCCCTCCACGAAGATGTGGGCGTCAGGTGGGGGGCGCTGCCGAGGTCCGTGGAAGAACACGGCCACGGTCTTGTGCAGCGCCACCGTTAAACCTAGGCGGCGGATCCTCCCCGCGACCAAGGATCCGCCCGCCGAGGCCAAGTTGGCCGCCTCCCTGAAACTCCCCCCCCGGGCGGTGAGGAGAGTGTCGTCCGCGTAGCAAACGACACTCGTGCCTCGGAGGAGAGTTCCCCGCAGGAGCCAATCATAGCCGACGTTCCAGAGGAGAGGTCCTATGACTGACCCCTGCGGAACGCCGGCCTCAACGGCGTACCGCCGGACTTGGCCAGTCCTATTCACCAGGAGGATCGCCCGATCCTCCAGGTAGCTGGCCAGCAGACTGCGCAGGTATCGAGGCACTCCGTGGAATCGGAGCGCCTCTAGGATGGTGGAGTGGGGAACGGAGTTGAAGGCGTTGGCTATGTCGAATGACACAGCCAACAATCCGTCCCCTGCCTCCATCGCCTCCTTCGCCTGCCCCTTAAGGCAGGCCAGCGCGTCCACCGTGGAACGCTCAGCCCGAAAACCGAACTGAGCATCCGACAAGTCCGGCCCGATCCCGCGCAAATGGCCCTTTAACCGCGCAGCGATTACCTCCTCGAACATTTTGCCGACCTCATCGAGCAGAACGATGGGCCGGTATGCCGAGGGGGAGTCTGCGGGGCGGCCCTCCTTGCGAAGGAGGCACAACTGCCCCTCCTTCCACGGTTTCGGGAACCTCCCAGAAGCAAGGCATGCGCTGAAGAGGTCCCGAAACCTCTCCTCCATTTGGGTGGCAGCGATCGCCACCACCCTTGCGGGAACGCCGTCGGGGCCTGGAGCTGTCTTCTTGGCGCGGATATGAAAAATCGCCGCGCCAAGTTCCGACTCCGTGACAGGAGGGGGGGCCTCCTCTTCTTCCTCGTCGTCTGGCGGGGCTATAGCTCGCGCTGGGCCCATCACTGGCGGGGTGAAGTTGTTGTCCCTGTACGGGAACAGGGACTGAACCACCCCATCCAGAAATGCGGGCTCCAGGGTCTCGGCAACCGGGGGACCAAAGGGGCGCAATTTGTTGCGCGCCGCCTTATATGGTCTCCCGTAGGGGTCGTTGTCGAGACCCTCCAGCAGCTCGGCTCTCGCCGAGTCTCTGGCGGCGGCGATGGCCCGATCGAGGATCAATTTTGCCTCCATGTGTACCTCATAGTGGTGGTCCTCGTCGGCCCGGTCCCGTCGACGCCGCCGCCGGCTCCGCGTATAGGCCCTCCTTGCCTCCACACACGCTGCTCGAAGCCCCGCCAGCTCCACCGACCACCAGTACACGGCGCGTTTGGGTAGTGGTCGTCGGCGAGACCGAGGCATGCTAGAGTTGCATACCTCGGTCAGAGACTCCCTCAGTTGTCCCGCTACGGCGTCCACATCCAAGCCGGCGGTAGGCGGCGACAGCCAGTCCTGGATGAACGCCGCCTCCGCCGCTGCCTCCCTGTCCAGGCGGGTTAGGGCCCACCGCGGGAACTGTGATCGCCCCGAGAGGGGCCGCATCTCACCGGGGCTACTCGTGGAGATGTCGAACCGGATGTAGCGGTGGTCCGACATGGTCTCCACGAGGTCCACCCGCCAGTTCAACACGCGCGCGGCTAACGCAGGGGTGGCGAAAGTGACGTCCACTATTGAGCCACCCTGACGCCGCACGCATGTCTGGACGCTTCCTCTGTTCAAGAGGGAGAGTCCAGAGGAGGCAGCCCACATCTCCACCGCCCGCCCGCGTGCGTCGGTGGCCGGGTTGCCCCAGGTCACCGACTTGGCGTTCAAGTCTCCCAGCACGAAGACCTGACGCGGCGCCGCCCTGCCGACCACGGCGGCCAGGACTCCGAGATAGTTCTCGAAGTCCTGGAGAGGGCGGTTTGGGGAGAAATAGACGCCCACGAGGGCTATCTCTCCCCACGCGGCGGCCACGTATCCCGGTCCCCTCTCTAATAGCGAGAGGGGAGGGGAGTCTGTGGAAGACCGCGCCGCTAGTGCCACCAAGCCCTCCTCGTCACCCAGCCAACTGCCGGGGATCGAGTAGGGCTCGGCGACCACCGCTACGTTCACCAACCACTCAGCCATGGCCTGCACCAGCAGGTCCTGGGCCGCTCTGTAGTGGTTGGTGTTCGCCTGGAGGATGCGGTAGTCGGAAACCATTATTCCGACATCGCACCCCCCTCCTCAGCAACCGCCGCTGGAGCTGCAGCGGCGACGACGGTGGCGGCGGTGGTGGCAACAGGGCGAACCTGCGCCGGCACTATGCCCTTCCTCACAGGGGGCTTGCAGCTCCTGCCCGTCATGGTCCGCGGGGCGGCCACTGGCGGCACACGCCGTGCAGTGTGGCGTGGTGGCGCGGCAGGTGACACTCTTGTGTCCCTCTTGCCCGCACTGGTAGCACGTGTCTCCCCAATCGAACTTTGAGGGACACGTGGCTCGGGTGTGGCCGAACGCAAAACACTTGAAGCAGCGCATAGGCTGGTCTTCAAGTGGTCGGACCACAGCCGAGCTGAGTCCCACCAATAACCGTCCTTTGCCCGCAGCAAGGACGGCCCCAGCCGCGGCGACTGGGCACTCAACGCGCATGATGCCCATGCCGCGGCGCCCGGGTCTGATGGCTCCGCCTTTCACCGCGCCAGCGTCGCAACCTCCAGCCGCAGCAACGGCCGCCACCACATCCTCCTTGGTGACCGAATCCTCCAGATCGGCCACCTCCAAGGCTGCGGTCTTAACTGGCCTGACGACCGTTGCCGCATCCGCGATGACCTCTTGCAACTTTGTTGCGAAGAGGTCCGCATTTGTGCCGCGTGTTTCCCCCGAGAACTCGAAAATTCGAGCCCCGGTTAGGGTTCGGCGGCACGTGATGTTGCTGATCCCCAGCTGTGTGGGATCAGCATTGGTACGAGCCCGTCTTAGGACGGACTCGTACGTCTCGCCCCGCTCCACGGCCTCCGGGGTGATGGTCACCACGACGGCCGCGGTTTTGGGAGGAACTAGCTTCCTCCCGCCGGCTGGAGCCCTTTTGGCTGCGGGAGCAGTCGCAGCGGGCTTGGAGGCCGACTTTTTACCCTTCTTTCCCCTCCTGACCACTTCCGTCCACGACTGGTTGGACGGGGTGGTGGAGGGAAGAAGTGCGTCTTCCTCCTGCGACTTCTGGGTGGCTGCTGGGGTGGCAGACGACCCAGACGCTCCCTCCGCACTTGTGGTGGGGGTTTGAGGAGCCACCTTGGTCCTCTTGCCCTTGCCTTTCCCCTTGTCCTTGGAGGGCTTCGCGGCCTGGGGCTGCGCACACGATGCCGAGCCTGCTAGAGGCACAGGTTCCGGCTCCTTCAATGGTGGACTCTTATCCGCCGCTAGCGGCGGTCGGAGCCGCCTTTCCGGCAAGAGCCGGTCCTCGATGCCTGCGAAGCAGGCTCTGGTGAAGGCCCTCTCCTCCATGACAACCTTGCGGATTATATCCTCAAGGTTGGAAGGGGAGGAGGAGGAGCCTCCTACTGCCGGACCTGGAGCAGGTTGGGCAGGTCGGGCCGTGGCCTCAGCCAGCTTCTGGTGTAGCTGGCTGCTCTCCGCTTGCAGGCGATCCACCTTTGCCTGCAGCTGCCGCGTCTCGTCCGTGGCCGTCCGCTTCACCAGCTCCAGGACAATGCCGTGCAAGCTGGCGGCCCGGCATTTGAGGGCCTTCTGGAAGGTCCCCTTCAAGTTGGAGGACTTTGAGGCGACCTCCAAGACCTCCTCCTTGTCCTCCTGCGCCATGCGCTCCAGTTCCGCCAGGGAGTGGTCGGCATACAGCACACTAGTTGCACCATAGCCAGACCTCGACCTGGCGACTTGCGCCTGGCGCTCCTTCGCAGCGACCCTCTCCTCCAGGTCTTGCTGTAATTGCGCCCTTTTCGCCAGATCTAGCTGGCGCTCGGCGTCCACCAAGCCCACATCGTGGGTAGAGGAAGTCGAAGCCTTTTTCGACTTCAACTTCCTCTTCGGCTTGCTTCTGGCCGACTCCGAGGAGCCCTCGGACCCGAGCCTCAGATCGGCCCCTTTCCTTTTGAGGCAGCCGCTTTCAACCGCCGACGCGTCCATACTGGAGTCGTCGGAGTCCGACAACTCGTCTGGCCTGCTAAACAAGCTGGCCGCAGATGGTGCGCGGTCAGCTTCCGACGCCAAAGCGTCGCCGGCGTGGCCCTGAGAAGGGCCGTTTGATTGGCCCTGAGAAGGGCCGTTGGGTTGGCCCTGAGAAGGGCCGTTTGAATCGCCTTGGGAAGAACGATTCGAAATGAATCGCCCAGAGGCGTCACGCATTGGTTTCTTATACATCGAGTTAAAATTCAAATTCAAATTCGCAGACGTCCGCATAAAATCTACGATTCACAGCTCACTTTAGCCGCCGGTCTGCCACTCCGTTACGGTGGTCAGACACGGCGTTGCCCGGGGATCACGACGAGGACGTATAAGCTGTGGGGGGATCCCCACCCACAGTACACCTAATGTAACCCACATTAGGTGTAATGTGGGTTGGATTCTTTTCGTTTAACTATGGACAAACGTAAGTTATTTACGCACAATATTGAGAGATTTACCATGTTGTTTTAAGACCATTGACTTCTTATAGGTTTTTCTGTAATCTACAACTATAGAATTATATTCTGTATTTTTTTTTTAATTTTTAAGGTCAGTAGTTTCGGAGATAGAGGGGGGAATGGCCAATGTTCGTCTACTTTTTTAAATAACTTTAAAATAGTTTATTTAAAAATTATAAAAAAATATATATATTTGAGACTTTCAAAATAAGCCCTTTCATTTAATATATCGCACGGGACAGTTTGCAAATATTTTTTTTTTAATTTTCTTATTTTCCCCCAAAATTGATCCCCATATTCAAAATTCATTAATTTACATTACACGTCCGTGTTTGGGTCACAAAATACATACGTGTACCAAATTTCAACATAATTGGTCTATTAGATTCGGAGAAAATTGTTTGTGACAGACGGACAGAAAGACAGACACATAAGTGATCCTATAAGGATTCCGTTTTTTTTCTTTTGAGGTACGGAACCCTAAAAATTGACAGATCTCGTGCTCTACATGACCTTCCGGTATACATTGAAAATACACTTGGGCAGGCTTTCGCTATAGGTGTGCTTATAATATTTGAAGACTTCTGTCGATTTATTAGATCCTAACCTGATGACAATGGGACCAACTAAAAAGTATACCCTTTCAAAGAAAAAAAAGAATTTTCCAAATCGGTCTAGCCGTCGTCGAATAAACGGGGAACATACATAAAAAAAAAGATTCTGACTAACTGAGAAACTGCTCCTTTTTTTGAAGTCTGTTAAAAAAGCTCAAATGAAAGTCTGACAGGAACAAAGTTGGTATTAAATTACATTACTAGAACATGAAACATTATGTACATACATCAACATAATTCACGTACATCGCCGGTATTACTCCATGTGATACCACAAATTAATTTGGTAGGAATAACAGAATATAATATAACTAGCTGTTGGCCGCGACTTCGTCTGCGATCCATGATGCATAAGTCCTTCTCCAGGTCATGGTCTGCCCAAGTGCCAAATTTCATCCAAATCCGTTCAGCTGTTTTAGTGTGAAAGCGTAATCAACAAACAAACAAAAACTTTCGCATTTATAATATTACATTTGCATTTTTAAGTTAGATAAAAAACCGGTCTATCGACACTTTAGACCCACAAAATGTATTAGTTACTTAAATAAAAAAAAACTCTTAACACACTACTAAAGTTTATATAATAATATAATAATTCAGTCATGATTCAAAAGACACGTGTCGCCATCTATCCTCTTAAAGAACGTTATTGTTGTTTTCCTCGAAACAGTACTTTTTTCGGGATGAAAGTTACCCTATGTCCGTGTCTGTACATCTGACAACGTATATGCAAAATTTCAGGATGATCGGTTTTGTGGTTTAGGCGTGAAAAGGTAACAAACAAACAAACAAACTTACTTTCGCATTTACAATATTAAAGTTAGGATTGTATGATATCGCAGACATGACTGCCGGGTTGGTCTAGGGGTCAGAAGCGCGGCTTCTGAGCGTGAGGTCCTGAGTTCAAATTATAATATTAAAGTTAGGATTGTATGATATCGCAGACATGACTGCCGGGTTGGTCTAGTGGTCAGAAGCGCGGCTTCTGAGCGTGAGGTCCTGAGTTCAAATTATAATATTAAAGTTAGGATTGTATGATATCGCAGACATGACTGCCGGGTTGGTCTAGTGGTCAGAAGCGCGGCTTCTGAGCGTGAGGTCCTGAGTTCAAATTATAATATTAAAGTTAGGATTGTATGATATCGCAGACATGACTGCCGGGTTGGTCTAGTGGTCAGAAGCGCGGCTTCTGAGCGTGAGGTCCTGAGTTCAAATTATAATATTAAAGTTAGGATTGTATGATATCGCAGACATGACTGCCGGGTTGGTCTAGTGGTCAGAAGCACGGCTTCTGAGCGTGAGGTCCTGAGTTCAAATTATAATATTAAAGTTAGGATTGTATGATATCGCAGACATGACTGCCGGGTTGGTCTAGTGGTCAGAAGCACGGCTTCTGAGCGTGAGGTCCTGAGTTCAAATTCCCGGCCAGGCAAAGTGTTATTGGGTTTTTGCTTTTCTAACAGCCTGGAGTTAGTCTTTGTGGCCGGTGGCGGTGTAAGGCAATAGACTCGTGTTCTATTACGTCATCCTCCGTCACCGTTTCCCAGTTATGTTGGAATCGTCTTCCATTACATGGGAATTAAACCATAACTGGCGAAGTGTTGCTTAACTCTTTGGAGTAAACAGACGCGATGTTATGTTGAGTACCATAAAATAATGTTTTTTCAACAAATTCATAATGATTGCTTGACGAGGAAATGCAAACGCACTTCGCTTCACCCCTCGTCAAATTAATGAAGGGCTCGAGTGAGCAATCTCTAAAGTTCAACCCTTTAATCCAGGGGTGCATCTGTGATAAAAATGCTCGTAAATGTTCGCGGGATTTATTATAGTATGTAAATTATTGTCTGTAGGGTAAGCAGCGAGCAATCGATTAAAGTTTTGACGTTCTTTGTGTCGCAGCTTACGTAAAGTTTTCAAAGAAAAATGTAGAACTTACAGCGGTCAGCTATTATTTGTTCTTGTCGTCTTAAGTTATTACATTTTTACTTAACCTGTCTAGAGTTGGCACATAAAGAGCTTTGCTATATATCGATCAGAATATTACAGAATATTAGCGACGACTGCATTCTTAAACCGAAATATCCAAATTATTACATGGATAGCAACACACACTCAAATAGGGACAGAAACACGAGACAAAGACCAGACGACAAGGAACCAAGTATTCCAAATTCGGTAAATAAGCAATTTTAATTGAGTTCCATATTTCGTCTGCTAACATTTCTCTACTTAAATAATATATTTACGACGCCTAAAACTTTAGCAATACTTACGAGCAAATTATATTAGACCAAAACTAGGTAGGTACATTTAAACCTATGTTGTCCAACAGCTGGGATCAGTGCTCCCCATACTGTTCCACTTCCGTTTACCTTTTGACTTCTCTGGCCAACCGGTCAGCATGGTTGCTGACCACTCTACAAATATTTTAAGCTCAATTTTATTTGAAAAGTTCTATACAATAAACCCATCATGTCTGCAACTCGCGCCGACTTCTTGCGTTGTTCGTGTTTTGTTTCCACACTATACAAAGTGCTACTTCATATTGTTCTGCACGTCGAGGTGTTCACACTTTGCCCGCGTCCTGAATGGGCAACTAGTGCTATGCGAAAATGTTTCACTAAAAGTTGTTTAAAGGAAAATGGTGTTGTTTCTTTTTGCGGATATTTAGCAGTACCACCTAATAGTGATGTATAGACATCTCTAATGCCAGAGGTATTGGCACGCAGGTGCGTGGCTATTTTAGAGGTGAATACTAAAGGCCTCATGTGCCTTATTTACCGCAGCATATTTACCCTTCAATCCGGTTTATATGGAGCAGTACACTCTTCATTGATGCTCATTGAAATGTGACTTTTGCAGTTTGAAATTAGTCAAAGCATGTGTTGTATAAGACATTTTTCTAAGCAGTAGGAAGTCATGACTTTGGACCCCTAGTTTTATTTATTAATAAAGCTGTATCAACAGCTTTTATAGACAACATATCATAAGTACTTGCTTAGGGAACAATTTTATTAGCCTCGGACTTACACAGTCGCTGTCTGTCAGATAAGCCAACGTCTGGCGTAAGGTACTTGAACAAAGTATCCATCAGTTGATAGCAGTCAGAAAAATATAAATATTGCGTGTTATTGTGTCGCTTTGATCATTCACGTAGGACGTCGACACGTGTCAATATCGGTACACGCATGCTTCAGTTTTTGCTCTCGAACTGGGTCAAGTCGCTTCTTCGGCGCACGCCGCCGAGCCAAACTTGGCGCAAAAGTATAATGTATCAGGATAGTATAGCACGTCTGTAGGGATACAGAGCAGACGGGCTCTGTGAGGCGTTTCATTTGATACCCAAGCTTTCTGTTACGTACTGAAGCTTAAGTTTTATTCGAAATTTTGAATAGAAACTTATCTCGTCACTGATTCCTATTTCTAAAACCTTTATAGCTAAAAGATAGATTCTTATGTAAGGATTTTGTTCACTAAGTATCTCAATAGTCCTTTTCCAAACAAGAAAGCGCTTTACGACTTCGAGAAAAACCCACTCCAGAGGTCAAAGGAAAAGGCAGTACTGAAATCAAAACAGTCTTAAATCTACTGGAGAATTCGGCGGCATTTGTTTAAAAAGGCATTAGGTTTGGGTCCAACGGTACCGTACCCACTAATTGCGCTACCATCGAGGCGAAGGCACTTTTATCACAGAAGAGACAAATACAGAAGGCTGACTGACTCCATGTAACGAGCGAACACACACGCAGACATACACACGCTACACGTAAACTGGCATTTGTTTGAGATAGCCGTATTAACAATTAAAAAACGGGTCAAGAGCGAGTCGGACTCGCACACCGAGGGTTCCGTACCATCACATATATATAAAAACTGTGCTATTTAGAGACCTCTTTTATTTTTCCTGTAATCTTTATGTAAACTTACACACAAATAAACTTACATACATACATTTACATAGAATAATTTCAAATTTTTCTCTATGCAAACTTCGGAGATAAGGGGGGGAACGGTATTTTTCTTTTTACATTTTGCATCAAAAGCCGAAAACTATGCGGCCTAAAAAAGATGTTTGAGAATGTCCAAACTGCGCTCTTTCATATGACTAGTAGCCCCACTTAGAATTTTAAGACCCACTTTCAGTCCCTGTTGCAAAAAAAAAGTTCTTTCTTATTTGCAAAATAGTTGGGCTTACGTAATCTAAAACTATTACAAAATTCAAGTTGATAGCTTTAGTAGTTCTTGAGATATCCAGCTGTGACAGACAGACAGACTGAGGTGCACCATAAGGGTTCCTTTTTACCATTTTGGTATGGAACCCTAAAAACTTTCTACCACATAAAAAATCCCATCTCAAATAAAAAAAGTATATTACCAAGTTTCTAACAAATAGAGTATTGATATATTTTTGAAGTGAAAAGTTCTTTAGGCGCGTTGAGCGATTTTTGATAGCGGAAATCTTACAGGTTCGTGTCACCGCGTCACTGCAATACGAGTACCTCGACACCCGCGTGACGTGCTGTGCTTAGTTTTACGTTTAAGTTTTCATTACTGACGGCAGTCCCCATGACTGACAATTTTTTTTATTTACGTTTAGTTTTTACATTATTTTATTCTTTATTTACTTGTCACATTAAGATCCGAAGTAGATAACTGGAGAAATGGCAACGGAAGCTGGAGAATGTTGGCCTGAAAATCAGCAGAAACAAAACCAATTATAATATCAGGATCACATTCAGACATATACGGGTTGGACTGTGGGGTAAGGCAGGGGGGAATAACCTCCCCGCGTCTCTTCAACCTGTATATGAATCAACTGATCGAGGAGCTCAGCAACACTAAGGTCGGTTGTTCCGTTGATGGGGTGTGTATAAACAACATAAGTTACGCGGATGACATGGTGTTGCTGAGCCCGTCTCTTTCTGCGATGCGCAGGCTTTTGAATATTTGTGAGACCTACGCGGAGGCCCATGGGCTCAGATATAACCCAAAGAAAAGTGAATACATCATCTTCAAAGCTGGTACTAAAAGCTACTTAACTGGACCACCTGTCACTCTTTGCGGGTCACATTTGAATAGAGTAGATAGATTCAAGTATCTGGGTCACTGGGTCTCTGATGATCTGTCTGACAATACGGACATCGAGAGGGAGCGTAGGGCGTTGTCCGTCCGGTGCAACATGCTGGCTCGCAGGTTTGCACGTTGTTCTTCACAGGTTAAAATAACCTTATTCAAGGCATACTGCCAGACTTTCTACACGTGCAGCCTGTGGAGCAACTTCACTCTGCGGGCGTACAACGCGCTTCGTGTCCAGTACAACAACGCGTTCAGGATTCTGTTGGGGCGGCCCCGGTTTTGTAGCGCATCGGCAATGTTCGCTGATGCTACTACCGATGACTTCTACGGAATAATCCGGAAAAGGAGTGCATCGCTTCTGCGTCGCTGTAGGAGTAGCTCGAACGGGATCCTGAGCGTGTTGTCCGAGCGGTGGGATTCTCCTTTCTTGCGGAGATGGCTGCAACTGCATGCCAGTGCCTGCACATATATATATCTTTGACTTTGGTATTAATTTTATTTAAATTTCCTTGGACATATTGTGACATTTTATTTTATTTTTGACATTATGTGACATTTTTTTTTTTTTTTTCGATATTTTGTGTAATTATTTTAATTTATATAATAGTGCAAGCATGGCAAGTGTAAAATTCTTTTTAATTTTTATGTTATGGGTTAAAGACCTGAAATAAATGAATTTAATTTAATTTAATTTAATAATATGTTCTGTGATTTCAGCGGACTGTTATTCACAGAATTAACACTGTGTGAATCAAATGGCGTCAGGCCACGAGAACAATCTGCAACTCCCGCATTCTTAAGGCAACTTAAGGGCAAGATTTATAAAACAATGGTTAGACCTGCTGTCTTGTATGGATCAAAATTTTGGGCCACAAAAGGAATTAATTCAAATTATTCGTATTCAAATTTATTTATTAATAATCAGGTTATACAAGAACAGATTAGACGGAGACCCCCAAATAAAATTTTCTGACGAAAGTAGGCCTCGCCGATGAAAATTTAAAAACGTTTCATAACCAAAATGTCCTCCTACCTACCTATTCGCAGGTTGCTTTGGGTGAAGAACAGTTGTAGTTTTTTTTAGGCACAGAACTATTTAGGTACCTATACGAACGCAGCTCCTAATAGGCCTCCGTTACTAAATTAATAAGTATTATATTATATATTATAATAATAAATAAATATGTTACTGTTGGACCGCGGTCAAATGCTTTTACGGGCGCTAGTCTGATTTATACAAGATGGGTATTAATGAAACCTGAAGAAGTCAGCCAGGGGTTGGGTAGTTTTTGGTAAAATAATAATAAAAAGAACTGAGAAAGTGCGTGTCGGACCACGCACAATGAAAGGTTCCGTAATTGGGATGAATTTATCCCAAAAGCAAACTTAACATTGTAGTTGAAAAACATGTTCTCCCATACATTCCAACTACAAATGTAAGTTTGTATACACAATATTGAGAGATTTACCATGTTATTTTAAGACCACAGACTTCTTACAGGGTTTTCCTGTAATCTTATTTTTTATTATTTTTCATAATTTTTGGCTCAGTAGTTTCAGAGATAAGGGGGGAATGGTTAATTTTCGTCTAATAAATAACTTTAAAACTTTTTAGTTTAAAATTATAACAAAAAAACATATTTAACTGCACACGGTACAGTTTACAAAACTTTTTTTTTAATTTTCTGATTTGCCTCCCGAAACTGACCCCCATACCTATTCACAATTAATTTAGTTACGTTACACGTACGGGCGTGCACGTATAATTTTCACTTAATCGGTCCATTCGATTCGGAGCAACTTGGCTGTGACAGACGGACAGACAGACTATAGTGATCCTATAAGAGTTCCGTTTTTCCATTTGAGGTACGGAACCCTAAAAATATCCTCCCATACATTCATTGCCTCTGCCGGTTGACAATAAACTATGAGAGAAAGTTTTTTTTGTATTTTTTTCCAAAAAAGCGTCACAGGGGTATTTAGTTAGACTTCCCCTAGCTGAATTATTGATGGTTCATTACTAATATGTGTAAGTTATAAATGTGAAGTAGCTGCAACGTTTTTCAGTCACCATAAGCAGTTGTGGCTAAGATTTGTAAATTAACAATAGATAAAATAGTATAGTACTCTCCGCCTGTTCGCCTGTCCGCCCATCCACTTGTCTGCCTGTCCGTCTATCCTACTTTTGATGGACTGTACGTAAAGTAATACATCCAAAATATTTATATCAGAACCCACGGTGCGTGAGTCCGACTCGCTCCTCACCGGTTTTTCTAAATCGGCACCGAAATGACAAAGCCATACATCGAAGTGAGCTAAAAAACTACCGAAGGCACATTTAGGACACCGAAAAGGGATTTGTTGTCATTTCGGTGAGTTTTTCATAGCGGTGGCGGTTTCAAGCCACCGAATCCGGCGTTATAAGAACACCGAAAGGACAAAAAAGATAAAAACAAAAATGACAAAATAATGAAAACGACGCAATCCTATCGAGTTTGGACTAGTTTGATTCGTTTTGACAAGGACTCTGGTCCTAGATGATATCTAAAATAAAAGCTTGTTAAAAAAAAAGATAATACACTTGTTTATATATACGTATAATATTATTAGCTTCTGCCCGCGACTTCACTTGAAATTTCTTGCTCCCGCGACCAACCCCGTCGCATCGCCGCCCGCTCGCGCGACTACTTCGTTTTCGCGTAGCGTTCTTTATGACTTTTTTTTTTCTTTTTGCTCGGCTCTTCGGTCATATCGTGATAATAAATAATCTATAGCCTTCCTCAAGAGTTGGGCTATCAAATGAAAAAATATTTTTTCAAATCCGACTGGTAGTTCCAGAGATTATCGCGTTCTGACAAACAGAAAACAAAAAAGTTATAGTGAGTCAACCTTAAAAGATGGACATAATTATGCTATTGCGGACTTTTTTTATTACCCGACTGCCAAAGAGGGTTATATTTTTCGCGCGTATCTTGTATGTTTGTAAATTTCTTTATTACCTCGTATCTACCAAACGGCTAAATGGATTTCGACAGTTAAGGTATCGTTTTATTAGTCTTAGAAACCCAAGTGTCCTTAGATAGTGTTGTTTGGTGATAGGTGTTAGTGATATAACCAACTACAGACCAATATAGTATGCTGCTTTTAGGAACTCATTTAGCCCATTTCAGTATGGTTTTCTTAGAGGTAAATCCACTGTCACCAACCTTGCCTTGCTGAATGATTTCATCACTGCTGACATGGACAAGGGTGAACAAGTCGATGTCGTTTACACTGATTATAGCAAAGCTTTTGACCGTATTGATCACAAAATCCTACTGCAGAGGCTAAACAGTATGGGTATACGGGGAGACCTGCTGAGATGGTTTTCCTCTTACCTGGAAAATCGATCTCAAGCAGTAGCTCTTCATAATTACCTCTCTGGTTGGATTTCTGTCCCTAGTGGTTGTCCCCAAGGATCTTTACTGGGACCCTTATTGTTCACGATCTATGTAAACGACATCGACTCATGTCTGAAGTCTTCTTGCTATGCTTTACCGACGACATGAACATCTATGCCGCTATATCATCAACAGATGACATGTCTGCACTTCAGGCTGATCTTCGACGACTTGAAGATTATTGTAAAGCAAGTAGGCTGGATCTTAATCCCGCCAAATGCTCGGACGTAACGTACTCTCGTAAACGTTCTGTCTTAACTACTTCTTACACACTGAATGGTCAGGTACTACCTCGGTGCAATTATATCCGTGATTTAGGGGTTTTTCATGATTCTAAACTCATTTTTGAGTCTCACGTGGATGCCATAGTGGCCAAGGCATCTAAATCGTTGGGATTCATCATGCGACTGTCAAAGTGTTTTATTAAAACAAAAACCCTTAAACTCTTATATTGCACTTTTGTGAGGAGTCTGAAATTTGGAACCCAGGCTACAATAAATATGTCGACAGAATAGAGGGGATCCAAAGAAGGTTTATCAAGTATTTGTGCTTTCATCAGAGGATCCCGTATCATACAGAGAACTACCACAATCTGTGTAGAAAATTTCATTTACTTCCATTAAGTACTCGCCGTGAGATCTCTGATTGCATTCTACTGTTTAAAACTTTAAACCATGAAATTGATAGCCCCGATCTCTTTTCCAAAATAAACTTGAACGTTCCATCTAAAACTCGGTTTAATCCGCCATTGCCATCATCACCCATGCATTATGCGTGCAAGCAGCACCTTCAGCAACCAGTGTAAGCAGCACGATCTCGACCCCTTTACCACCAGTGCCAGTGTGGTCACAGTCAGAAGACGCCTCAGCCTTGACTTCTTTTCAAAAAATAAATTAAACTGTTAACATTAAATTAAACTGTACCAAGTTGTAATTCATTGACCATTGTCTATCTCATTGTGTTTAATGTTTCGTTATTTATGCGATTATCTGTTATATTGTATACAACATAGACTAAACAGAGGTACGTATCTATTATGTAAAGATGTGTTTTTGGTTTTTGAACTGTTTTCTTTTTATAATAAGTAGGTATGTGTTGGCTTATTTTTTTTCCGTCTCTAAACGTGAGTACTTATTATTGGCTCACTGTTTAGTATTCTATTACTATCTTATTTTAAAACAGCTGTTAGTCCTCCATAATTGTTAAATAAATAAATAAAAAAAATAAACAAAAAGGCCGATTTTGGAGCGAAATAGTAATACGTTAATAAAAAAAAACCAATCCTATATATTATATGTTTAAATTTAATAAGAAATAATAAATTGGTTAATAAAAAAAAAAATCGACTTAAAAAAAACGAACTCAAAATTATGAAATAACTTTAATTTCGGAAGTCGGTGTCTTGGGATCTGTATTTTAGTTTTTTACCACCGAATTTCAAAATTAAAGTTATTTCATAATTTTGAGTTCGTTTCTTTTTGAAGTCGATTTAATTTTTTTAAATTATTATTATTTCGTAATTTTTAGTTTTTAGTAAAAACTGGAATATTTGATTGTAATAAGTAGTTAATATTTTTGTAATAAATATTGCACTAGAATTTGACCAAGGTTTTGAGATGTTTTCCCTTTGACACCACACCCGTAGCTCGTATCAATAAGCCAGGCCGTCACACTTACACGTTGAAAGCTAGGTCATTCTAACTATTGCAGTTGGACCAATAAGCACTTACCTGGTCATCATCAGACCTTCAGAAAGAATCATGTTGAAGCATCCGTGCTCAATTAGATAAATTTTGGAAGCTGGGTCATCCTAACTATTTCCGTTATTAAGAACCGATAAACACTTACCTGGTCATCATCAGATCTTCAGCAAGTGTCATATAGTAGCACCCGTGCTCCATTAGATAAATATTGAAAGCTAGGTCATCCTAACTATTTCCTTTATTGCGAACCGATAAGCACTTACCTGGTCATCATCAGACCTTCAGAAAGTATCGTGTGTAGCACCCGTGCTCAATTAGATAAATGTTGAAAGCTAGGTCATCCTAACTATTTCCTTTATTGCGAACCGATAAGCACTTACCTGGTCATCATCAGACCTTCAGAAAGTATCGTGTGTAGCACCCGTGCTCAATTAGATAAATGTTGAAAGCTAGGTCATCCTAACTATTTCCATTACTGAGGACCAATAAGCACTTACCTGGTCATCTTCCATTATCTTGAAAACTACTAAACCGATTCTGATGAAACTTTCACTGTGCCCTAAGTTGGAGTAAATGTAAGCCAACAAAAAAGAAAGGTCACGATCCGATTAATAGTTTCGGAGATATGCGTGGACAAACATACAAACATACTATCATACAAACATACAAAAACATCTAAAAAATTTTGTATATTTGCTTGGAAGCCCTAATAGATCATCATATGTGAATATCTCGCAGTTCCAATAATATTACATACATACGTAGCGAATTGATAACTCCTTTTTTTGAAGTCGTTAATAATTGATAAATCCGTAGCCCAATTTAAAACGAAGCAAATAAATTGTATATGGCTTTATATTATTTATATATTGTATCTGGAAAGACAAAATATTAATTAAACTAAAAAGATTGAAATAAAAAAAAATATTTAAAAAAATCCGGCCAACTGCGTGTCGGACTACGCACAATAAAGGGTTCCGTAGTTGAGATGAATCCCAAGAACAAACTTAACATTGTAGTTGAAAAACATGTTCTCC
The DNA here is from genome assembly GCA_948252095.1 of Dicycla oo. Lineage (NCBI taxonomy): Eukaryota > Metazoa > Arthropoda > Insecta > Lepidoptera > Noctuidae > Dicycla > Dicycla oo. Next base: position 21,478,181 of record OX411735.1, on the reverse strand, counting down.
CATACAATCCAACAGCAAATATAAGTTTGTACGCACAATATTGAGAGATTAACCATGTTGTTTTAAGACCATCGTCTTCTTGTGGGTTTTCCTGTAATCTGTAGGTATTGAACTATTTACTGTATTGTTTTCAAAATTTTAGACTCAGGACTTTCGGAGATAAGGGGGCGTGGGGGGGGGGGGGGGTTATTGTCAATTTTCTTAAATAACTTTAAAATGATTAATTTTAAAATTATAAAAAAAATACATTTGAGAGCCTCATAGTAAGCCTTTCATTTCACACGGTAAAGTTTGCAAACTTTTTTTAAATTTTCTTATTTGCCCCCTAAAGTTGACCCCCATATTCAAAATGTATTTATTTATGTTACACGTCCGTGTTTGGGTCACAGAAATACATACGTGTATCAAATTTCAACTTAATCGGTTATTAGATTCAGAGAAAAATGTCTGTGACAGACGGACAGACAGACATACAGACCGACACACGAGTGATCCTATAAGGGTTCCGTTTTTTCCTTTTGAGGTACGGAACCCTAGAAACAAAAAACCCGACTGCACAAACACATAACTAAAAAAAGCAAAACAAGAATTATCTACCTATAATCTATAGAATTTTGGTATCGCAGGCGGGGACGCACCAATAAACTGAAAACCCCGTTTTTGCAACATTTTTCTTTGATGCTCCGCTCCTATTGGTAGTAGCGTAATATTATATAGCCTATAACTTTCCTCGGTAAATTTGCTATCTAACGTTTAAATAATTTTTCAATTCGAACCAGCAGTTCCTGATATTAGCACGTTCAACCAAACAAACAAACTTTTCAGCTCTATAATATTATAAGTGTAGATTAAAATCCTAACTAAAACATATTACAAGCTGTTTTCTAAAAAAGAATAGCTTTTATTTTTTGTTTGAAGCCTTCGTTTTAGAGTTGCACATCAGACACCTGGCAGTATATCGTGACGGATACGAGTACGTGTCATGTATAGTTGCCAACTTATGTATGTTCTTGTATTCTTGTACATAAATACTATTCTTATTCTATGTGTGTGTGCATCTGTTTTCTGCTCGTTGTACGAAGCTGACCTTCTGTACCTATGCTATCCTGTGTTTTTATGCTAATTTGATTGGGACATCGTCTGTCGGTGAATTACGAGTGTATCCCTCCACTTGTTTCGGATTATACAGGCTGACTTGCGAGTTGGAGACTTAAGTAGGTAGGTAGCTTTTAGGGCGTGATGGTGAAAATGATGTGCAACTTTAACCCTCTGAGGCTTGATGGAATTCAAAATTAATTTGCTTCACAATTAATGGGTTTTTGTTGATAATCACCACGCGTGACGGAAATATTGGAGATCATATTATTATGTTTTATTTGGCGTTTATGATATATTGTTCTCACATACAGTGTAAGGATAGACGTAAATTTATCTCAAATTATAAATCCTCCTGTACATATTTTACCATCTAGAACACTCGACCTTCATAAATTTGAGCAATTTCAGTAAAAGCTCCTAATTACTGTAATGTAGAATCAAATGATAATAAAAATGTAATAACTTTGTCACAAATTCCATTATCCATTTAACTGAAATGGAAACCAGTGAAAAGTTTCACTTATCTTGAGCAAATCGAGAAATCTAATTAAGAAAGAGGTTAACCAACTCGTTTTAGTTTAAAATTCTTATATGAGATGGTTTTCGTGACTTTCGCAAAAAGCTAATAATTTTAAAACCTCTTAGTACAAAAATATATATTTATCAAGATAGGAACACCACCAGAACTTTCTGTTCTGTGGGAGCTCCCTTACTATGCTTGTGTGTTGTGTTACTATGCTTGTGCTGCAAAGATCAATTGTTTTGTTTAGCTTAATTTTTCAAGACCAGTAGAGTACAAATAAAACTCGAAACAACCTGTCTGTGAGTTTGACTGAACTCGGATAAAGTTTGATATTTGGATACTCGTATACTTTTGATTTAAAGACGACAACCAAGTCACTAGTGCAAAGTTTTTTTCATATTGTGAGTAATACGAAAGGACCGCTTTTGTTTCAGCTTTACTTTTCCAAATCCAAGATGACTGACTAAGGAACTTCCTAAGAAAAAGGCAACGTGGAATCCAAGATTGTCCAGATTAAGGAAGTAAACAGTGTTGGATTAATTTGGCATATCCGGTGGGGTATCCGGGATCTCTGGATCCGGACACATGAGGTCTCTCCCGGTCCTAATCCCGGATTTAGGGCTTGCTTCAGTGCCGTTTTAAGGCCCAACTAAATTAAACTTACGGCTTTATTCGTCGGACTGTGAAATTACTTATAAGATTCGGTGTCGTACGATTCGGGCGTAAAAATAAGAGCTTCGATTTTTCTTGTAATTATTGCTGTCTCACTCTAGTGTTAATTGAAGCCTCGGTTTCTAGGTGGTTATTTATTTTGAACACTCTCAGCGCCAAGGGGCTTTTGAGGCAAAAGTAGTGGCATATCACTCGGGGATCTCTTCCAGTATACATTCTGCTGTATCCAATCCATTTGAACACACCAATTTAATAAAAAAATTAAAAAAGAAACAAAAACCCGACTGCAAAAACGCATAACTGAAAAGAGAAAAACAAGCATTATAATCTATACAATTTTCGTATCGCAGGCGGGGACTAACCAATAACCTGAAATATAGTGTAACTTTCGGCTGTTCCCGCCTGCGGTGCCAAAATTCAAAGGATCATAATGCTTGTTTTTCCCTTTTCAGTTATGTTTTGCAGTCGGGTTTTTGTTTTTTTTTTTATTTCAATCTTTTAAGTTGTTTTTGTTGTAATTTATTTAAAAAAATACCTTTCCTTCCCTTTTTTATACTTCCAGATTCAATATATAAATATTAAATAGTCTATGCCACTCCTACAATTAAGACGAATCTAACGTCACCTCATACCTATGTTGAAATCCATCAAGCCGTTTAGGCTACAGAGCGTGGCAAAGAAATAGACCTACATACGAGTACATACAAACTCTCGAAAAATATTACCATCCTTCGGGGCAGTCAGGTAAAAATATAAAATAGAAAAACAATTTTGTACAAGAATGAAATTACTTCGATAGTGAGAAAGAACCATTTTTCTTGATTCACAGCCTACGTAGTGAAGTATTAGAATGAACCTCTAACTCCTATACTTCCCGTATTAGAACGACTGCCTACTATGAGATACTCGCCGGAGAAGGAGGGCTCACGGAACTCATCAAACTCTCGTAATTTTACCTCCTGAATACGGAGTATTATGAAAATGGAGTACTCACACATTAAAGCATAATACCAAGATTTTTTTGATAGAAGTCATAGTTGTACAAGGATTCTTAAATGCTATGTCGCCAGCTTATTGTAAATCCTACTAATATTATAAACGACAAAGTTTTTGAAGATGGGTGTATGGATGTGTGTTACTCTTTCATGCAAAAACTACTAAACTGAATTTGATGAAATTTGCACACTGACAGTTGTAACCTGGATTAACACATAGGATACCTTTTATCCCGATTTACTTACGGGTTCGAGACATACGCGGGTGAAACCGCGGGGCGCTCCTTGTACCTACATAAGCATAAGAATAATCAGCCTATAACGTCCCCACTGCTGGGACACAGGCCTGCTCTCTGTGGGAGATAATACCTACATCCTACAAAAATATATATTATTATCTGATCTAATCTATTCTAACTATTGAGAATTCTTAGTCCTCAGTTAGAAAGCGCCACATTATGACGTTAAGTGCTGAACACGTCGAAGTATAATAAGATAACCTTTGCGTCATCATCATCATCACCATCGTTTAAGCCCAAAGACGTCCAATGCTGGACATAGGCCTCCCCCAAACACTGCTATTTCCAACGGTTCTGTGCTTCCCGCATCCGCGGATGCCTTTGCGTCATACACCACGTCATTAATCGCAGTTGTCAGCTGTATCAGCAATAGCGCTAGCTTGCACTACAAATCACTACTTTAACACTTTGAGATAAATGAATTTAAAATACTGTTCTATTTCTACCAATCGTTTGAAGTTGAAAGAGGCATGTTAATTTGTGGTGGAAGAAGGCCTAAATGTTAATGCACAATTGCACATGGTCACTCCATTTACTTATTCATCCGTACTTGTGCGGACTGCCCCCGACCTCTTTATTCGTTCGTCGGGCGAGCTCAATGGCAGAAACTTGAGCCCGCCCGATTTACTGTGCGCCCAGAACCGGCCATGAAAAGAATCGTAATAATAGAATGGAAAATTAATTGCTTGTTTTGACTGTAGAGACTGGGAGGAAAAAGCTCTTTTTCTCATATACCTATCCGGGTGTATGCGGGTGCTGTTATTAAAAGGATTTGGACCACTCGTACACTGTACAGTGTCCTCATATGGAGCAATGTGACGAGAATGCCAGGCTGTCTCCAGTTACTAATCAACACCAGGTTGCTATCACCCCTGCGTTAACTAAGCTTGGTGATTATAGTAAAGTTTAGACTCATGTTTGCAATCATTACTTAACAGCAGATTTACTGGCGATTATAATTACGGAAGTTAAGATTTTGAAATAAAAACTTTTTTCCAACGACTTCCGAAAAACCCCATAAAGTGAAAAATAACTTTACTTTCGGTGTCTTTGGATATATATTTTACTTTTTGCCACCGACTTCCGAAATTAACGTTTTTTTCACTTTGTGGAGTTTTTTTGGCAGTCGGATTATTTTTTTGGAAAAAGTTATTTTTCACGTTTTAGTGGGTAGTTCGTAATTTATCTAAGTTACAATATCCTAAAGTCAACTGCTCGTCACCTTTTAAAAAATAATTCTTTTCCCGATGCAGGGACGTTAATTGTTGAGGAGTTCTCCTGGTAAGTACCAGGAGAACTCCACATCACTATAAGCATTGTGACAAGCATAAATTACTTAGCAACCATTATTAAAGAAGGTACCTAATCGAATCGCAACCCATGAAATACTTATTATTGAGTAGTTTCGGTGGCCATCTGTGATCTTCATCATCAATTCCACTTCACCAAATGGTGCTTCCCAAGAACAAATGCACGAGTTACTATAAAAAATACCCAAATCTCTAAAGGTGTACCTATAATATATAAAGAGTTCCGTCGAATTCTCCAGGGTCCCATCATCAGAACCTGATCTGATGACAACGGGACCTAGAAAGTATACCCTTTCAAACAAAAAAAAAAAAAAATCCAAATCAGTCCAGCCGTCTTTGAGTAATCGGGGAACATGCATAAAAAAGAAAGATTCCGACGAACTGAGAACCTCCTATTTTTTTAAGTTGGCTAAAAAGGGTTCCAGTTGGTTGCATATATTATGTTTAATTTGAGCAAGGATTTCTTGATAGGTACAAGGAAAACGGGTCAGTTTTAATGGTCAGATTACCTAATGACCCAAATTTGCAAGCACTCTGTTGTGAAAATATCGGAAATGACAAAGAACAACAATCAGTAGGCCGGTTTACCACGCTTTACCCACGACGGTGTTTCCTGTGTCACTTGAAGCAAGCTTAAATACTTGAAAATAGAGAAAAGCGGACAGCATATTTACAAGCTTTTATTTAGTTTCACCTGACCGGTGTCTGTATGTAACCGAATCTTGCAAGTTAAATTTGACCCACTTCCCGGTTTCCGATTGGGCTGAAATGTTACATGCTTAGCTAAACTGGATGACAATGCAATATTATTATGACATAAAGCTGATCTGATGATGGAGCCAGAAGGTGGCCATGGGAACTCAACAATAAAACGACGCAACCCAGTCGAGTTTGGACTCATTTGATTTGTCTTGACAAGGTCTGTGGTCCTAGATGATATCCAGACTAATCAAAGCTTGATTTAAAAAAATAGTATTTTTTTAAAATAATGCACTTGTTTAAAAATGACATTAAAAAACCCGGCCAAGAGCGAGTCGGACTCGTGCACCGCGGGTTCTGTAACATAAATAGTGCTATTTAGAGACATCGTTTTATTTTTCCTGTAATCTTTACATAAACTTCTATCACATAGTTTAATTTCAAAATTTTCTCTATGCAAACTTCGGAGATAAGGTAGGGGGAAAGGTATTTTTTTTACATTTTTCATCAAAAATTGAAAACTGTTCGTCCTAAAAAAAAAGTTTGAAAATGTGGAAACAGCGCTCTTTCATATGATACCCCACATGCCCTAGTAACCTCACTTCGAATTTTTAAGACCCGTTTCAGTCCCTGTCGCAAAAAAAAAAATTCTTTCTTATTTGCAAAATAGTTGGGCAAACGTCATCTAAAACTATTCCAAAATTCAAGTTGATAGCGTTAGTAGTACTTGAGATATCCAGCTGTGCCAGACAGTCAGACAGACAGACTGAGTCGCACCATAAGGGTTCCTTTTTATCATTTTGGTACGGAACCCTAAAAAAAGACAAAAGAAAAATCTTTTTGAATAAAAAGAGTCATGTTCCAATGTACTCTAAATACGCTAATAAGGGGGTTAAAACATCTGAGTATAATCCTGCTAACTAAAACATGCATAATGACACACTTGCCTCGTTGGTATGGTGGTCTCAAGCACTACTGCAGAGCATGAGGTCCTGGGTTCATTCCGGTCAAAGGTTTCTCCATCAGGAATTCCTCAGTAGCAGTCCAGAGTCTGGATTTGTGCCGGTAGATGGCGATAGTCTCGCCTCCTATTACATGGGACTTAAACATAACTGGCGAAATGTGGGTGTACTATAGGGAGGTACACTTCTGCCTAACCCTTCGGGGACGACAGGCGTGATGTTGTGGCATAACATACATGCATCTGACCACTCTCAAAACCATTAAAAGTTTTCAAATTGAAAACCAGAACGAGAATGAAAAAGTAACAAACTGGAACATAAGGACCAAACAGTTAATTTTTATCCTGCAGCACTGTCCCCGAGAGATGGCTCTGATTTTACGAGCAACCCTTCGCAATGACTCCATTTAGATTGTTTTCTGTACTCATTAACTTGATATCGCCGCGGCGAGGAGATTTTAAAAATAAAATGGTCCTCGCGGGAGTCGTGGAGCGCCGCGCCGAGGACCAAGAATGAAATCTTTGTAAACAGAGAGCGATGTTATTGTGGAACAAAGTGCTTGTAATGTTTGTTAATATTACGGCAATGTTGTTTTCAAGAGTTTTACAATGTTGTTTTGGGTTTTTTTTTTCATTTTGATAACGTCGTTTTAGTTTTATGGTTCAACCAGCTGTTGTCCGCGACTTCGTCTGCTATCAAAGATGAATAGTAGCCTGTGTCCTTCTCTAGGTCATGGTCTACGCAAGTGCCAAATTTTATCCGAATCCGTTCAGCCGTTTTAGCGTGAAAGCGTAATTAATAAATCAACAAACACTTTCGCATTTATAATAGGTTAGGTCAGGATTGTTAGGAAGATGAAAAACTGGTCTATCGACACTCTTAGACTCACAAAATGTATTAGGTACTTAACAAAAAAAAAAACTCTTAACACACTAGTCATGTTTCTATAATAATATAATTCAATCATGATTCGAAAGATACGTGGTGCCATCTATTATCATAAAGAACGTTATTGTTGTTTTCCTCGGGAACAGTACGTTTTTGTCCGTGTCTGTACACGTGTCAACGTATATGCATATTTCAGAATGATCGGTTCAGTGGTTTAGGCGTGAAAAGGTAACAAACAAACTTACTTTCAAATTTATAATGTTAGTTAGGATTTATCGTTTATTACTCGTGGTCCCTGCCGCAGTCCCTGCAAGAGACCACGGGGGATCTTGTTACCCATGATCCTTCCGAGAAATACAATGCTGCCGAGTATTCTCGAAAATATGATTAGCGACAGTAAAATATATATATTTACATAATAGCCCTAATTATCATCAATACATCTCTCTAAGTAAGATTAGTTTAAGTTAGACAGCAAATCTAACTTATACAGGGTGTCCGGTATAGAACGGATAACCTTGAAATAGCATATAATAGACCATATGACCGTTCTAAAAAAATACAAAATTAAAAAAAAAAAACAATCAAAAGCGAGTCGGACACGCGCACCGAGGGTTCCATACCATACTATTTCCTACTTCCTATCCTACTAATATTATAAATGTGAAAGTTTGTGAGGATGGATGGAAGTTTGTTACTCTTTCACGCAAAAATACTGAACGAATATTCATGAAATATGGCACCCAGATAGATTATAAACAATATTAACACATAGGGTACTTTTTATCCCGATATTCTTACGAGTTCAAGACTTAGGCGGGTGAAACCGTGGGGCGCTTCTAATCATCTTTACATAAACTTCTATCACACAGAATAATTTTAGATTTTTTTCAATGCAAACTGTGGAGATAAGGGGACGGGAATTTTTATTTACATTTTTCATCAAAAGTCGAAAACTATGCAGCCTAAAAAAATGTTTTAGAATATGCAAACAGCGCTCTTTCATATGATACCCCACATGCCCTAGTAGCTCCACTTTTTAGTTATTCTGATACAATCACCAAATAGTGCTGTAACTTTGTTACAGTGCTGCAGTGTCCTCATAAGTACTTCATCACACAATATTGCATCCTATGAAGTCCACTCTGAGTTGCAATTAGCTCAATTAATGAAGTGTGTCATTTTCAAAATTAATACCAAATATTCTTTACCGATGAAACACAGTCTTACGTATACCTACTTACTCAACAGTTTTTAAATAATTGAAACTTGAAGTGAACTTGACGTCGAAATCTTGGACGCACCTTAGGACGTTTTAAGATGCGAGCACGACGTCCCATCTCTAGTCAGAGCAGAGCCGCTTACATGCATTCCCGGTGCCAAGTTCCCGCACTAAACCAATAAAACGAGAACACTACTTTAAATCCACACGAAGCATTATCATAATCTTATTTGTATTAGAGCTTTGTTTCATTTTAATACGAAAAGATAAAAGATAAACATTATTGAAATACCTACATTTAAATAAGCCATGATGTATTATTTGAGGGATTGTAACGAATTTAATCTAAAAAGGGTTAGCGTTCCCCTATTTTGACAATGATTTTTAGTAGTCCCATGCGATAAGGGTAAATCTGTGATCTCCCTAATTTTGGAATGCTGTTCGGAAAATCCTAGATCGAATTTCCAATCACACTTTATTTCAACCAGGGGATTTAAAATAACACCACACTGCACACTGCTCTCAATGAGACAAGATACAATATATATTTAGGTGACATTCTGATTGGTTCGGATTTGTATGTTGAGAAAAATGATGAAGTAAAACTGTGCATTGGATACCCATACTTAGAACGTTGATGAATACGATGTATTTTAAAAGCTTTGGAAGATTTCGACGGGTGCTTCAATCCTAAATCTGATTTAGAACTACCTCAATGGTTTGTAGTTTATGAATTAATTTCGTATTTATATTTTTAGATGCATTGTTGCATGTTTTAGCGAAAATAACCCAGTTTTCAGCCGACATAGTATCGTTGTTCAGAGCTCGGGTGAAGCAATAAACGCATTCCTCAAGTTTAGGAGGTGGAATAAATCAGACGCACGCCTGAGCCAGTGGAATGTTCTCCGTGTTCTCATTTGTATTAGGCTTTCGTGGATTTTAGTAGATTTACATAGAACAAAAAGTATTTATTTTTATGTCATGATAACTTAATATAACATCATGCTTATGCGCCCGAAAGAGAAAGTAGAGATGAGTACATCTACAAGTTTGTAAATTAAGTCCCCATATAATATAATATCGCACAAGAGTATTTCCAATAATCGGCCACAAATACTAACTCCGATTTGATACTGAAAAATTTCTAATGTAAAACAAAAATAATAATTTGCCTGATCTAGGGACCAAACCAAAGCCCCCCGCTCTGCAGCCGCGCTGACGACCACTAGACCAATGAGACGATTAAATAAATTGTCAATTTTATCGTTACATTTGAGTTGCCTTGTACGACACTTGCTGGCATTTCCAGGACGGTCAATTATTTCCCGAGTACCTACAAAGTAACCGCGAAGTGTTGACAGATAGTTACCTACCCCCTGGGACCTACTGAGGGTAAGTTTTACCCTCTAAGCGATTTTTGCTGGAGGGCGTGACGATAGTTTAATGAATGTTTTCAAAACAACTGCTGGAGTAAGGAACCCTCTGCTCTTACAACTTGCAAAAGAGGAGGAAGTTCCCTTTCAGTTACTTTCGAAGTTATGTTTGTTCCTTCGTCAAACATGTTTTATTTCAAAAATCAATCTGCCTAGCCTTTTCCAAACTATGTTGGGGTCGGCTTCTAGCCTAACCGGATGCAGCTGAATACCAGTATTTTACAACCCAGATACTGGGTAATACGATACCCCTTAGTAAGACTGGTTGTCAGACTTTCGGGCTTCTGACAACCCGTAACGACTGCCAAAGATCCACCAATAACAGCCGGGACCAACGGCTTAACGTGCTTTCCGAGGCATGGAGGAGTCTCGGTATGTACAGATGGTCACCCATCCACGGACCAACCCCGGCAAGCGTAGCTTAACCTGATGGATCGACCCGTGCGGCTGCTATTACTTAGCCACGAACTCCCCGAATATGTTTTATTTATATAATGTTATTATTCAAAGATGAACGTTCTGTTCTCTAATATCGTTACATTACTTTGTAAGCGACCCGCGCCTACTTCGCTGAGTTTTTAAGACTTCGTAAAACACAGAGATTTCTTTATTGAATGAATGAACACATTTATTTGTTAAACACAGGCATGTCAATTAAATATGAATATTGTATACACATCAATCTTTCCGAATCAATTCTCTACGTGATGGTGAGAACCGCATCAAAATCCGTCGCGTAGTTTAGAAGAACAACGGTCTAACACACTCGAAAAGTGGCTTTTATTTATGATATGTATGTATAGATATTTAGAATACCTCTTGTCGTCTTAAAAATAATAGCCGATCGGATAGATGTTAGTGCAGCTGACTGCCCCAGGTTTGAGTACGATCTCATCATCATTCAAACTCATCCATCCTCATCAAACAAAACCTCCATTATTATTATTTCAATATTGGTCCTTTGGTCCTTCAGTACGAGTCTACTTATTTACATCTCCACTAAAGGAACGGTTATACTAAACAAATATATCGCCTCACTCTCACAACCCCAATCCGCATGTGTTAGTCAGTAGTTTATAAGTGGGAACTAAATAAACAGCCGTTAGTTCGGTCCTTCGAGACGGGAGTGCTTAAACTCATGTTAAACTGACAAACTGTTATAAGAATATTGTCTGTTGAGTACTCGGTAGTGAGTACACACGCTTCAGTGTTATTATATAATAAAACAATTATTGTGGAAATATAATCATTATTATTTAGTAGAGAAGTCGTGATGGCCTAGTGAGCTCCAATCCGGGTAAGTTCCAATATGGCTCAACATAGGTGAAGGACAACATCGTGAGGAAATGTATACGATGTAGTAAAGCATGTTTTCTTCGACTTTTGCTCTAGTTTTCACACTCGTCAAAAAAGTTTGTGAAATAATATATTCATAGAATATGCTTTATAATAAAATAAACTACTCTACTATATTGTAATACTTACGGGTCTACAATTTCGAAGTGTACCAAATAATAAAAGGTGCTATTTAATTGTAATGCTTTTAATATAAACAAATTATTAATAGCCACCATTTTTTGTTAGTTAATCAGACGTCGCCCAGCATTTATTGTTTTATGTCAGTCATGTCTCCTTATTGGACATTTATTGCTGAATGGAATGGCAGACTGCCAACTTATATCGTGCAATGTTATTGACAGTTGTAGCAATAATCATATCTGACCTCCTTTTAAACAACGAAACATTAAGTTTACATAATAAAGAATCTCAACAATTAGTTTTTATTTTCTCTTTGTCATTTCGGGACTTCTTTAAGGCATACGCTGGCTTGCCTTGCCTGCCCTATTGGTACCTAACAAAAGTCTGAAAAAGAAGACCTGCATGCACCAGCTAAAGCAAAAATACAAAATTATAAACAGTAACAGAATACCGGACCCAACTCCGAGATATTTGTCAAATTGTACATACATTAGTGAATCCAATTCAGTGGTAAATTGTGGCTAGTTCCAGTATTTCGAGTGAAACATTATAATATTCGGAGCGCAGCACACAATACCCCTAACTCCCGTCGAGCGGCCTTCACACCTGGCTTATGAATATATCCTGTGAGCGGAGCGAGCGGTAAATACTGAGAACCGTTTATTTGCAAGTGGTCCTTTAGTCCGCAATAATACCGCGATTGTTACGGGGTTACGAAATAAACATAATATATTTCAGCAACTGGTGAAGGGAGCATTTTTATGTTGGAATTGTTTAGTAAATTTTAAAAACACGCCTGTATTCCCCCAAGGGCTAGGTAGAGGTGTAAGCAGGGTAGATATATGAGACGGCGCAGTGAGGGCAGCAGATACAGTGGTGTAGGCAGGGTGGATATATGAGACGGCGCAGTGAGGGCAGGAGATACAGTGGTGTAAGCAGGGTAGATATATGAGACGGCGCAGTGAGGGCAGCAGATACAGTGGTGTAGGCAGGGTGGATATATGAGACGGCGCAGTGAGGGCAGGAGATACAGTGGTGTAAGCAGGGTGGATATATGAGACGGCGCAGTGAGGGCAGGAGATACAGTGGTGTAAGCAGGGTGGATATATGAGACGGCGCAGTGAGGGCAGGAGATACAGTGGTGTAAGCAGGGTGGATATATGAGACGGCGCAGTGAGGGCAGGAGATACAGTGGTGTAAGCAGGGTGGATATATGAGACGGCGCAGTGAGGGCAGGAGATACAGTGGTGTAAGCAGGGTGGATATATGAGACGGCGCAGTGAGGGCAGGAGATACAGTGGTGTAAGCAGGGTGGATATATGAGACGGCGCAGTGAGGGCAGGAGATACAGTGGTGTAAGCAGGGTGGATATATGAGACGGCGCAGTGAGGGCAGGAGATACAGTGGTGTAAGCAGGGTGGATATATGAGACGGCGCAGTGAGGGCAGGAGATACAGTGGTGTAAGCAGGGTGGATATATGAGACGGCGCAGTGAGGGCAGGAGATACAGTGGTGTAAGCAGGGTGGATATATGAGACGGCGCAGTGAGGGCAGGAGATACAGTGGTGTAAAACCAGTTTTCCCATACATTCCAACTGCAAATGTAAGTTTGTACGCACAATATTGAGAGATTTATCATGTTATTTTAAGGCCATAGACTTCTTATAAGTTTTCCTGTAATCTATAGGAACGGAACGGAACACTAAAAAAAAAATACAGAAAACAGTTCTATACTGTTTTCTGTATTTTTTTTTAGTGTTCCGTAAAAAAAACGGGACCTTTATAGGATCACTCGTGTTTCTGTCTGTCAGTCTGTCTGGCACAGCCAATAAATAAATCGTTTTAAAGATATTTAAGAAAATTGATGAAAATTGACCATTTATTTGAATTTCAAATTTAATTATAATATGAATGAGTAAAATTTCATAATTTGTAAATTTAAAAAAAATCTATTTCGAACCAAATAAATAATAAAATAATAACCATAATTAGGATCACTCTATGCAAATTTTTTTAACAAAAAAAAAAAACAACCTAATTCCATATAAAACACAAAAAATAAGGTGCCTTTGGTTTTGTACTTTCGATTTTGCCACCGACTTCCGAATTTTAAAGTTATTTTTTAAGACAGACAGACAGACACACGAGTGATTCTATAAGGGTTCTGTTTTTTCTTTTTGAGGTACGAAACCCTAATATTTAGGTTAGAGTTTAATTTCTTACGAAATAAATTCTTTTGCAAAAAAAAACGGGTACTTTAGACTTACGTCTCTACTTCAATGAAGACGAACAAGAAAGGGGTTTTATTAATTTGACGATGTATTGGCATGTTATTTGAAGCATCCTGGCATGATCTTTACGTTCCAAATTTAAATTTTGAAATTAACAAAAGACAAAAAATATAATTATTGTGGATTATTGTAAAATTGCTTAACTAATGGCGCGAATTGCTGTAACAATGATTTTATTGATTACTAAAATTTTAAAACTTTTTGATTGTTTTCTGCAAATCAAAGAATTTAATCTTTCTTTTTACATTAAATACCACTTTTTGATATGAGTGATAAAGCCGATAAAGGCCGGTAAAATTATAGCCCTACTTGAAGAAGATTGTGCGCAAACTTACGTGTCTCAGCGGCTAAATGTGAGTCGTTCAACTGTCCAGAAGACTTGACAACGGTATCAAGAGACCAGTTCGGTCAAAAGAAGACCCGGTCGGGAAGAAAACGATGCACAGAACCAAGAGATGACCGCTTTTTGTGAGTCAGGCGTTGCGGAATCGTAAAGCGTCAAGTGTGGGCCTGAAGTGTGGGTCTGAAGAAGTAAGAGGAGTAGAAGTTAGCTTGTGGACGGTCAGGAGGAGGCTTTTGGCTGCCAATATTAGGAGTTACCATCCGGCTAGGGGCCCTAAAATACTCCATGAGCACCGTGTTGCTCGACTTCAGTTTGATCGAAACTGTGCTTCATGGACTCAGGAGGACTGGGATAAAGTATTTTTTTCTGATGAAGCTAGAATCTCTTTGTGTGGAGAGGACCGACACCAGCGAGTGCTGCGAAGACTACGGGAACGCTATGCGGAAGTGTGTTTCGAAGAAATCACTCCACTTGGCGGAGGCTCCGTTATGTTGTGGGCAGCAATTAATTCGTCGGAGCGTACGGAGTTAGTTTTCATAGAAAATAGAACATTAAATGCACACCGGTACATAATGGAAGTCCTAATTCCATATGCACAACGCGCATTGACTGCACTTGGGGAAGATTCCATACGAAAATGATCACCCGTAAAGTCCTGACCTCAATCCAATTGAGCATGTCTGGGATGTTCTAAAGAGACGGGTAAGATCAGTGCAACCTGCTCCACAAAACATCAGGGAGCTGAAAAGAGTCATTGCAGAAGAGTGGGAACGTATTCCTCAAAACGTTATTAAAAACATCGTGGAAAGCATGCCCAGAAGAATTCAAGCTGTGATTTTGGCAAGAGGAGGTCACACTCGTTATTAGGTTTTTACATTTGTAACTTTATTTAATTAAAAAAAGTAAAAAGAAAACTACTTGTCTTTATAGCCGACCACTTCTTATTGTTTGGCCGTGTACATCGGTTTTAAAGAAATCATCGATTTTTTTTAATTGCCGGAATTTTCTTTACGCGTATTAATTTACACGATTATAAGTATGCAGACTACGTCAAATAATTAAATTTCATTTAATTAACTCAAATCGACCTTAGAACGTAAATTTTCTTAGGTGCCCGTTTTTTTGCAAAAGAGTGTATATAGGAATACTTTTTTTTTGTGACAAACCTCAGTTGGACCCATCAATTTTTTATCCTTATAAGAAACAGGATCGATTGGCATCAATAAAAGTTATTGTGAACATAGGCCATTTTCTTGCTGTTTGTACTTTTTTCCAAAATCTGTAAAAAAAGTCCTCAAAAATTAACGACAGTATTAGACCATTTTCTTGTTGATTTAACGGTTAAGGTGCCTGCCCTTACTAACCAATCTAAAAAAATCCAGCCTGTATCAGCACCCTGTATGCAGCAGCTATTGAGAAATTCATAATGTAATACATAACACAATAGCACTGTGCGCGACCTGGGAATCAAATCCAGGATGCTTAGACGTTGCGCTTACGAACACTATATCAACATTACAAAGCTGTATAATCGTTATCAACATTGGGTGGGCTAGTCACGAAAATGTTTTTAAGAAAATAATCAAGTTAACTTTGACCAAATGTCTTATTTACGACTCGTATTTTGTGAAACTTAAAACCACACAGAAACCAAAAGGACCATTATTTCACTTCTATATATATTTTTACTCCAAAATCACGACAAAGCGTTGTTTACGATCAGTATAAACGTGCAGCCATCTCACTCTTATTTATACAGACATAAGGTTAACATTCGGTTAAAGATATAAGGTTCATTTTCCAACAGATAGTGATTTACATTCGTGGCAAAGGTGTCCATTTTTCTTTTGTTATTGCAACATGGCTGCTCGTGGTTGTGACGTTCACTGCAGCTACTTTACCTTTGACTCTGTTCAGTGTTGGCGATAAAGAAGTAGTGACCGTGTTTTTATTACGTTGGGAGATAAAGAAGTTATTTTGTCACGATCATACCTTATTATGAGTATAAATCTTTTCATAGCATTCAAAGATTGAAAGGCCTGTTTGATAAGTTCAGCGGAGTAATAAGCGTAGTACCCTTAGAATGGTAATAAGCGTAGTACACCTACAATGGTAATACCATTAATTTAGTCAATACAACAACATTCATCTATGTAGACAAACTTTTCAAACATACCTATGTAGCAATGGATTAGGGATTTCCATCATAATCCTTGGCATTGTGAATGTACGAGTATTAGGTTGGGGAAAAAGTCTTTTCGCATTATAGTATGTATGAACATGTAATAAAATCTCTTTGGCTATACTATTTGTATCTGGCTGGTTTTGGTATCATTGAAAGTTTAAATTTTAAAGAACATAATTCTAAATTCAAATTAGGAAAATGTGTGATTTTCATTTGTTTTTCGTACCGTCAAGATGAGTGAATCTAATGAAGAAATTCGAAACATTTTAAAATTTTACTACAAAAAAGGTAAAAATGCAACGCAAGCCGCGAAAAAAATTTGCGATGTTTATGGACCTAGTGTAGTGTCTGTAAGAGTAGCACAAATTTGGTTTAAGCGTTTTATATTACGGATAAAATGGAAGCCATTTTTGAAAAAGTGGAGCAAGATCGGCATATCAGTAGTTACGACGTAGCTGAAGAACTGGAAATTGACCACAAAACAGTTTTGGCGCATTTGAAAAAAACTGGGTACACAAAAAAGCTCGACATTTGGGTACCTCACGAGCTCACTGAAAGAAACCTAATGAACCGTGTACTCATTTGTGATTCTTTATTACGACGTAATGAAACCGAACCATTTTTGAAGAATAATAACTGGTGATGAAAAGTGTATCACGCATGACAAGAACGTGCGAAAAAGGTCGTGGTCAAAGGCCGGTCAGGCTTCACAGACTGTGGCAAAACCCGGGTTAACTCGCAACAAGGTGATGCTGTGTGTGTGTGGTGGGATTGGACGCGCGAGTCTCCGCGCGAACGCGTAAGCGAACGGGTGCAGAATAAAAATGTCTACCGAAGTTGTGAAGTGTTCACAGTGTAACATAGTTATAAATGAGCTATTATGTTTTACACAAAATAAAATCTGTGTTATGGATGAAGTGAGTCTAATAAGACTTATTATAAGCGATTTCTCTGCATTAGAAATTAGTTTAGCGAAGGAACTCCTTTTTACGTCTTTTTCAACTACCGTCAGAAAAGTTGCGCGACGTAAAAATAAAGAACAAAAGGATGTGGAAGATATCATAACTGCTTTTAAAACTGTTGATCCGGATAAAATGCCCATCTTCGTGGCAAGAGAACTACATAAATTGCCACCAGTAACCTTTGACCACATAGATGCAACAAGGTTGTTAAAAGATATCGTGCTACTACAGTCGGAACTAAAACTAATTAAGGAAACTTATGTTACGAGTGAATACTTAAAAACTGAGTTGAATAACATGAAATATGCATCATTATTAAATGAAGAATCCAATGTAAACAATAGACGAGGTGCTTATTTGTTAGATAGCGGCCCGACCGGTTTTTTGGATATTGATGACGCGTCCGCATTAATAAAGAATGTACCGGATGTAGAAGCAAGAAGTGCGAAACAGCAAGTGCATGATTTGCCGTGTTCGACATCTACACAATCAGCTGGTGTGGTGCATGAGTGTAGTTCTGCCGCCTTTGCACTCAAAGCATCTGATAACGAGCACGCGCATAATATAGCTTGTACGCACACAGGCACCACAGAACAGCTGATTGGACAGGCCGCTAATCACACCGTAATGAACACGGCTAGTGGTACGAACGTAACAAATAATGATAAGTCGATGGCGGAAATAGTTATGTCGAAAGGTGAATCGAAACCAAAAGTCTCTACATACATTAAGTGATGAGTGGTTGGTGGTACAGAAAAGAAGATACAGAAATAGGACGGAGGGCATCAGAGGGACAGCTTCAATTAAACCTGAAGATAGATTCAGACCAGCAGATCTTAAAATCCCATTGTTCGTGTCTAATGTGCACAAAAATACCTCTGAAAAGGACATAATCGAGTATATTTTCACAAAAACCAACGAAAATGTTACCCTTCAGAAAATAAAAATGAAAACGGAAAGAAGTTACAACGCCTACAAAATAACAGTTACGAAGCATAAATTAAATGTTTTCCTAAATAATGAGATCTGGCCAGACGGTGTGACGTGTCGTCCCTTCATGCCATATAAACAAGTTTATGATGAGAAGAGAATAAATATTTCGACCGATAATGTATAATGCTACTATGGTAACATTTAACTGTAAAAATATAAAACGGTCTGTGGACGGTATAAAACAGATATGCGGCTTTGCAGACATCATTGCCTTACAGGAGACGTGGCTGCTGCCCTGTGAACTGTCTTACCTGGCGGATATTCATGGTGACTTTGGCAGCACTGGGACCTCTGCGGTGGACACCAGTGTGGGTATCCTCAAGGGTAGACCATTTGGAGGGGTGGCGCTCTTATGGCGTAAATCTGTTTTCCAGTTTGTATCAGTGGTACAGTGTGCAAACCCACGTATATCGGCTATTCTTATTTCTACAAACGATCGGCCCGTGCTTGTTGTCAGTGTTTATATGCCTACGGACTGTGCTGAGAACGTACCTGAGTTCACAGACTGCCTAAGTGCGATTAGTGCTATTATTGAGGAAAGTAGTGTTGAATCTGTTTTCATTCTCGGAGACTTAAATGCACATCCAGGTGAGCGTTTTTACACTGAACTTTTGGAATTCTCTGCGGAACAGGACTGGATATGTGCGGACACTAATAAGCTATGTTTATCGTCCGATACTTTCACTTTCGTTAGTGAGGCACACGGGTGTCGCAGATGGCTAGACCATTGTATTGTCACAAGGGCCTCGTGGCCGTGTGTTTTAGATATATATGTAAAGTATGATGTGTATTGGTCAGACCACTATCCATTAGTTGTTACATGTAATTTTAATGTTATTACACAAAAAACCTTATTGAAGAGTACACCATGTAATAAAGTTAAATGGGGAGATAGGAGCCCAGAACAGATAAACGAGTACACAAAAATATGTAATACACATTTAAAAACTATAGATTTCCCATGTGAATTTCAGAGTTGTTGTGGAAGAGTCTGTCACAATGATTCCCATAAGGATATTGTCAATAAATTATATGATGATGTAATTAATGTGTTACGAAAGGCTGCGACTACTACATGTATGATAAAGAATGGCAAACAAGGAAAGTTATTAGCAGGGTGGAATAAGCACGTGGGCGAGTCTTACTCGGGTGCCAGGCAGACATTTAATACATGGGTAAGCTACGGTAAGCCAGCTAGCGGGCCATTGTTCAGAGACATGATTGAGGCGCGTAAAATTTTTAAAGGCAAGCTTAAGTGGTGTCAAAACCATCAAGACCAGATAAAAATGGACTTGTTGGCGGCACACTACACGAATAGGGACTTTAAAAATTTTTGGAAGTGTACAAATAATTTGAATACTAGGCCTGGCATCCCAGTGAGTGTCGGTGGTGTTTCTAGCCCTGAAGACATTGCTAATGTTTTTAAGGAACAATTTGTAGTAAAGTCACCCTTAGGACCAGCATGCGGACGGTTCGATGCTGAGACTCAGGGGATGAATATTTCAATTTTAATACTCGCTAAGGATATTGATCGTGCTGTTAGGGGTATGAAGGGAGGAAAATCACCGGGGTATGACGCTCTCAGCGTGGAACACCTAAAGCATGCTGGTTTTCACCTTCCTAGAGTACTGGCAATGTTATGTAATTTGTGCATAAATCACTCACATCTACCCCCTGCCCTAATGAAGACTCTGGTGGTACCGATTATCAAGAGTAAAACGGGGGATGTGTCTGAAAAATCGAACTACAGACCCATTTCGCTAGCCACGATTGTAGCGAAGGTATTTGACAGTGTGCTTAACTCATATTTGAACAAGCATGTTAAGTTACATGACGCTCAGTTCGGCTTTCGTCCTGGCTTGTCGACTGAGACTGCTATTCTTAGCCTTAAGCACACTGTGAAATATTACACTGAGAGACAAACCCCGGTTTATGCTTGCTTTCTAGACCTCTCGAAAGCATTTGACCTAGTGTCTTATGATACGTTATGGCAGAAGCTAGAGGAAACGGGCCTGCCGCCAGAGTTGACATCACTTTTTAGGTATTGGTACCTTAATCAGAGGAATACTGTAAAGTGGGCTGGTGAATTGTCGAGTGAATACAGACTGGAATGCGGAGTGAGGCAGGGGGGGTTGAGTTCGCCCTTGCTTTTTAACTTGTACATGAATGCGCTGATCGAGGAGCTCAGTCAAATGCCCGTAGGGTGCTACGTAGATGGTGTCAGTATAAACAACCTTAGCTATGCCGATGATATGGTGCTGCTGGCTCCCTCGATTTGTGCATTGCGGAAGTTGCTTGCCGTATGTGAAAAGTATGCAGCCACACACGGTCTGAGTTATAATGTTAAAAAATCAGAGTGCATGATCTTCAAGGCGGGTACAAAGTGCCCAACGGTTGTTCCACCAGTTTTACTGAATGGTATTCCTCTTAATCGAGTATACCAATTCAAGTATCTTGGGCATGTAGTTACTGAAAATCTTGGAGATGATGTAGACATGGAGAGGGAGCGCAGGGCATTGTCAGTCCGGGCGAACATGCTGGCCCGCAGGTTCGCTCGATGTACAGACGCGGTGAAAGTAACTTTATTCAAAGCGTATTGTACATCTCTGTACTCAGCGAGCCTGTGGTTCAGATATACCCAAAGGGCTTACAATTCTCTGCGCATCCAATTTAACAATGCATTCAGGGCGCTGTTGCGTCTGCCACGCTTCTGCAGTGCGTCAACAATGTTCGCTGAGTCGCGCACAGACGGCTTTGATGCCACCTGGCGCAAAAAGACAGCCTCACTGCTAAGCAGATTGCGTGGGAGCAGTAACAGCATCCTGAATGTAATAGGCAATAAGTTAGACAGTCCACTGGTGTGGAGCCTCACCCAGAGGACTAAGTCTCTCTTAGTTATTAAGTACTAATATAGTTTTTAAGTTCTTACTAACAATATAATGTTAATGTAATGGACCAATGGTTGTCTGAATAAAAAATTAATTATTATTATTATTATTGGAAGGGCATTATTCATTATGAGCTGTTACCACCAGGCAGGACCATCGATTCTGAACTCTACTGCGAACAACTGATGAGATTAAAGCAAGAAGTTGAGAGAAAGCGGCCGGAATTAATCACCAGAAGGGGTGTGGTTTTTCATCATGATAACGCTAGACCTCACACACCTTTAGCCACTCAGCAAAAATTAAGAGAGTTTGGCTAGGAGGTGTTAATGCATCCGCCGTATAGTTCTGACCTTGCTCCTTCAGATTTCCACCTGTTTCGGTCTCTTCAGAATTCTTTAGGCAGTGTCAGGTTAACATCACGAGAGGACTGCCAAAACCACTTATCGCGGTATTTTGACCAGAAGTCCCAAAATTTCTATAGCAATGGGATCATGTCCCTACCTACAAGATGGCAAAAAGTTATCGAACAAAATGGTACCTACGTACTTTAGTTAAATGTAAATAAACTATATTAAAAAATGTTTTGAATTTTCTTAAAAAATGCGAAGAAACTTTTTCCCCAACCTATTATGAAGCAACTGGATGCTGGCTAACTTAAACGGAAACGGAACTTAAACAAAATCTTTTGAGTCGTTGTACAAAACTACTATAAATTTAAGGAGATTTTTCACAACATTTGCCAATGTTTAACGAATGTGGATGGCTAAGTAAGAGTAGGGGGAGACCAAAGCAACGATGGATGGGCTGAGTGACATGATACAATTAGAATGGAGGTGAATACTGAGATGATGGGCCGGCTGATAGAGATGTGCGGAAGAAAACATGCTGCGCCGATAACAAATACAATAAATTGGGATAATGACAGTAGGATGTAATGAGAACCATTCTTTGAATGCATGGATGCATGCATCAAACCATGGATAACCCCGCGATTAATTAGATATGTGACTCATCGTGACAAACTTCATAATAACTGTAAATCTGACTAACTCTGAGTAACTTACACTTTAAAAACCCGTCTGGCAGACAATCTCATGAATCTTTAATAAATACATACACATCCGACGTCTCAAACCCTCATTCTCTCCTCCTTGAACCTACACATGCGTGCGAAATTACTAAAATTATATCTGACCTTAAAGTCGCAAGTGCTCTAGGCCCTGACAAAATTTCAGTTTTCCTTATCAAAAGACCTTTAAAGTGCTTACTAGTACCAATGGTGCACATTTTTAACCTGAGCCTTAATACCGGTACCTTACCAGAAAGTTGGAAAATAGCTGCGGCTTCCCCTATCCACAAGAGCGGCCCCACACATGCACCAGATAACTAAAGACCTACAGCACTACTAAGCTCTGTCTCTAAAATATTAGAGAGGATAGTTAACTCCCGTGTTATTTCTTTCATTGAGAATAATCATCTCATTTATGACAACAATTTGGTTTCCGAAGGGTTAGGTCGACCGAGGACACTGCCACTCTCCTTGCCAATTGTGTCCCTTCTCATATTGAGAAAAAATAAAAATGCCTTGCCATCTTCCTTGATCTTTTGAGGAGGCGGAACGCGTGAGGGAGAGGCAATCTTTGCGCCCTCACGCCCCTAGTCGCTGCAGGAGACGCTGGGAATTCAAAGCCGATTCCCGGCCAACGGAGGTAAGGACCAGGCTCGGGTCGACGGCGCATTGTGTTCCACGCGCGCCTCAAAGAGATGTCAGCACTAGCTGAAGGGGTCCGCTAGGGCCGATACCTGCCAGGGTTGCGGGTTGTTTGAAAGAGTTACCGTGGTCTTGGCATGGGCAACTGAAGGAATACGGGTGGGTTTTTAAGTCTGACACGCTCTCCCGCTCCAAACAGAGCGGGAGAGCTTATTTGATGAATTCCCACCCAAAAAAAAAAAAAAACGCAGCAAGTCTGTTTCATCCGTACTTCACTTTAGTCGTCATATCGGTAGTCACTCTTTTTCTAGACATATGATAACAAAATACTGTCGAGTATTTGTCTTCAACCGAGACGCGTAGTAAGCAAGATGCGAGACGCGTAATAACCCCGCATAAAGCATGGCCTACATCTGATCGATCACTCATTGATATAAAGGGCTTTTGCTGTAGTATTCAAGTTCAGATCGATCCATCAATCATGGGGTGTGCTCTAAAGCTTATACATATTATATAATAAAAAACCCGGTCAAGAGCGAGTCGGACTCACGCACGAGGGTTCCGTACCATCATTTGTATATAAAAAGTGTGCTATTTAGAGCCATCCTTTTATTTTTCCTATATCTATATTATTTACATAAACTTCTATCACACAGAATAATTTTAGATTTTTCTCTTTGCAAACTTCGGAGATATGGGGGGGAACGGTATTTAAAAGAAAACCGGTCAAATGCGTGTCGAACCACCCATAATGCAGGGTTCCGTAGTTGGGATGAATTTATCCCAAAAACTAAGACTTAACATTGTAGTTAAAAAACATACATTCCAACTACAAATGTCCATAGTTAAACGAAAAGTATCACTAACTATTTAAGTATGGACAAATGTGAGTTTGTACGCAAAATATTGACAGACTTTGCATGTTATTTTAAGACCATAGACTTCTTATAGGTTTTCCTGTAATCGATAGGTATAGAATTATTTTCTATATTTTTTTCAAAATTTTAAGCTTAGTAGTTTCGGAGATAAAGGAAGGGAATGGTCAATTTTCGTCTATTTTTAACCGACTTCCAAAAGGAGGAGGTTCTCAATTCGTCTGTATTTTATTTTTGTTTGTTTGTTTGTTACGCGATTACTCAAAGACGGATGGACTGATTTGGAAAATTCTTTTTTGTTTGAAAGGGTATACTTCCGAGGTGGTCCCATATAAATTTTATTAACTTTGCTTGGGGAGTTTTTGAGTTAGCTTCAATAATGCGTATATTTCCCACTTATTTTATGTGGATGATGTGATGATGTTTTAATAACTTCCTATCACTGTTATTTACATGGCTATATATCTACAATTATTGTGCTCAATTATGTATTCGAATTTGTGTGGGGTAGGTTCCACCACTAAAAAGTGAAAAATAAAAACTTTTTAGCAAAAAATAAAACCGACTTCCAAAACAAAACACTACAAAGTGAATAATAACTTAAATTTCGGAAGTCGGTGACAAAAAACGAAAATACAAAACCAAAGACACCGACTACCGAAATTAAAGTTATTTTCACTTTGTAGTGTTTTGTTTTGGAAGTCGGTTTTATTTTTTGCTAAAAAGTTTTTCTTAAATAACTTTAAAACACATTATTTAAAAATTATCAAAAAAGTATATTTGAGACCCTCACAGTAAGCGCATTTATTTGATATATCGCCCGGTACAGTTTGCAATTTTTTTTTTCTTATTTGCTCCCACATTACACGTCCGTGTTTGGATCACAGAAATACATAACTGTACCAAATTTCAACTTAATCGATCTATTAAATTCGGAGCAAATTGGCTGTGACAGACGGACAGACAGACAGACAGACAGACACATGAGTGATCCTATAAGGGTTTCGTTTTTCGATTTGAGCAACGTAACCCTTAAAAAATAATTGAAAAAAATTAAATCGACTTCAAAAAGAAATTAACTCAAAATTATGAAATAACTTTAATTTCAGGAGTCAGTGGCAAAAAACTGAAATACAGATCCAAAGACACCGACTTCCGAAATTAAAGTTATTTCATAACTTTGAGTTAATTTCTTTTTGAAGTCGATTAAAATATTTTTTATTATATTTTCACATCACAAAATTCTCCAAAATAAATAATCCATTTTCCTATATTTGTTCAGCTATTTCAATATTATCTTTTCTTATAGAGTAAACAGTAAACGTTTTGAGTCAACAAGCACATGTCACATTTGCTCAAGTAACGTTATCTAATCTGATGTCCTTACTACCTCGCGACATGTCGTGTGTGTCAACATTTACTTTACAACTACAAAATAGGTACATAAGTGGTTTAATACATCCTTTTTTAGGGTTATGTACCTCAAAAGGAAAACATGGAACCCTTATAGGATCACTTGTGTGTCTGTCTGCCTGTCCGTCTGTCACAGCCAATTTGCTCCGAATCTAATAGACCGATTAAATTGAAAATTGGTACACGTATGTATTTCTGTGACCCAAACACGGACGTGTATCGTAAATAAATGAATTTTGCAAATAGAGGTCAATTTTGGGGGCAAATAATAAAATAAAAATAAAAAGTTTTGCACACTGTACCGTGTGACATATCATATGAAAGGGCTTACTGTGAGGGTCTCATATATATATTTTTTATAATTTTAAAATAAACTTTTTTAAATATACTTATGTAAATATATGAAAATTGAGCATTCCCCTCTTTATCTACGAAATTTCTGAGCCTAAAATTTTGAAAAAATACAGAAAATAGTTCTAAACCTATAGATTACAGGAAAATCTATAAGAAGTCTTTGGTCTTAAAATAACATAATAAATCTCTCAATATTGTGCGTACAAACTTACTTTTGTAGTTGGAATGTATGGGAGAACATATTTTTCAACTACAATGTTAAATGTTGTTCTTGGGATAAATTCATCCCAACTTTGGAACATTCCCGACACGCACTTGGCCGGTTTTTTTTTGTATCTAGCCTGCTCTGTACCAATCCTGGGCAAAGGCCGCCCTTTATTTCATCCATCTTTTGCATGCTCGTACATCCTCCTTCTACTTTGGACGGAAGCTATCAACTCATCCCGCCATGTTCTACGTGGATACAACCTAGTGCTAGAGGTGTGTGACTGTGTGGTGTCTGGTCCTATTTTCAGATTCCAGGTCAGACAAAGTTGGGCACGCCACAATTGCGGCGATAAGTCCCCTCTTTGAGGAGTGGTTGGAGAGGCGTCATGGCACCCTCACCTTCCGCCTGACGCAGGTCCTCACCGGGCACGGTTGCTTCGGGAGGTTCCTGTTCCGGATAAGGCGGGAGGAAACGCCCGGGTGTTACCACTGTGTGGATCGCCCGGAAGACACGGTGGAGCATACGGTGGAGGTCTGCCCGGCTTGGGCAGAGCACCGCCGCGTCCTCGCGGAGGCGATCGGCGGCGGCGATCTCTCGCGTCCGGCCCTGGTACAGGCCATGGTACGGAGCGAGAGTGCATGGGAAGCCGTCACCTCCTTCTGCGAAGCTGTAATGCTCGCGAAGGAGGAGGCTGAACGCGTGAGGGAGAGGCAATCTTTGCGCCCTCACGCCCCTAGTCGCCGCAGGAGACGCCCTGGGCGTCGGGAATCGATAGCCGACTCCCGGCCACCGTAGGCGCGGGCTTGCGGATGGCGAGCAACGGGTAGCTCGCCGTCCGGTAAGGACCAGGCTCGGGTCGACGGCGCGTTATGTTCCACGCGCGCCTCAAAGAGACGTCAGCACTAGCTGAAGGGGTCCGCTAGGGCCGATGGCCACCGGGGTTGCGGGTTGTTCGAAAGAGTTACCGTGGCCCTGGCACAGGCAACTGAAGGAACACGGGTGGGTTTTAGTCAGTAGAAGTCTGACACGCCCTCCCGCTCCACCCAGAGCGGGAGAAGTTATTTGATGATTTCCCATCCACAAAAAAAAAAAAAAGGTCAGACAAAGTGTTATTGAATTTTTCCATTAAGAAATTAGCACGAAGTCTGGATTTGTGCCCGGTTAGTGGTAACAGAGGCGCTCCATAACAATACATGGGCAACAGTATAGGCGTGACTGTGAAATGTATCATATTGAGTTTAATACATTTCATATAAACGCCTGTTCTGTCGCTCATAGCATTTATTTCAATTACACAATGGCACTTTTGACTTGTCAAAGGAGTCAGTCAGTCAGAAAATGAAAATAGTTGGCCGTTCTAAGGCGTAGTAGACTCCTATCGAAAAACAGGGCAAGCAACTCCATGGACACTCTTATGTACGTAATGAAATAGGAAAGGTTTGTATTTTATGAGAAAGAATACGATGAACACACTGACTTAAATAAATAGTACAACGACATATTAATAGGTACTTTATATTCAGTCTTCACCGATCTCCGACCCAATGTTGGGCAAACGTCTACTTGCTCTAAACAAAAGACAGTCTTGCTTCCATTTTTAATTTACAACCACAAAGCAAATACCTTGTCTTTTGATAAAAAGTTAAATTTTAAATTTAAAAACCCCCAACACAAATGTACCCTCATTTCTTTTTGCTACTCCATCATCAGACCCTGATTACCATCTATCTATAACCTATTCATTGAGACCATTCCAATGAGCCCAAACACGATACCTCTGCTGTAAGTTGGTAAGGGAGTTGGGTATCCTACAAATTCCAGGTAATGCGGCAGCATCAGTTCAAGGTTACTTTGTTATTCTAATATCATTGAAGTAATAGAATACCAAATTTTGACTCCAGCAGACCTGTGGGAGATGTTCACATCCATTCATCAACTAGTAAAGAGCTGACAACTGATAACTAGTAAACGGCTGAATGGATTTTCTTGAATCATAGCAAAGAACACTCTCGATCAAGTTACCTTTCAAACAAAAAAAAAAAAAAATTTTAATTGGTAAAGTCGTTTGGGAGCTAGATGCCACAGCTGTGACACATAATACACACGTTACACTTAAAACACCTCTGTTTCGAGTGTTAAAAATAGAAAAAAAATTAAATTAATTTTAAACACGTAATTTTAATTCTTACAATAAAACACGCGCACGTTTGTAATTTCATTTACTCTTACACGAATAATTACAGATGTACTAAAATGTCATTACAACATGTACGTTTTATATTAATTGTGCCATATGTAATCTATTGTGGCTGCAAGCGATAGAGTTTCATTTCTGCTGTAATGTTTGTACGAGTAGCATATTTTTGGAGTCCTGTCATTTGTAGTCCTTCACTGTGGTTAAGGGTAGTTAGACGCCAGAAAGTCTAACAACCATTCTTAACAAGGGATATCAGGTAAACGTATTCAGCTTCATCCGGTTAGACGGAGAGCCGACCCCGGCGTAGTTGGGAAAATGATAAGTAGATGGTGATGACTCAGTGGAGTGCTAATACTAATCTAGTTATCATTAGAATAGTTACAGTTTGGAATAAACAACACTATTTTATACGTCAAACGGTGTCCTGACCAAATATCTATTTTTTTTTTATTCTTTTAAACCACCCCTGTACTAGAACAAACAAACCAAAAAAAAAAAAGTATCCAAATCAGTCAAGTTGTGTTTGAGTTTTGACGAGACTAACGAACAGAAAATTTTTATATATAAGTGATTAGTATATTGCCAGTATGCATGGTTCCAATCTGGATTATAGTTTTTGCAGTTTGGTCACTGAATACAGAACAAACCAGAAAGTGCCATCAATCATAATTCCTTATTGTGTCCAAAATCAAAATAAACACTCTTCACATCCTCACCTGCCTCTCTTCCTCAACCTTATAATATTTTACCACTGGCTTGGGAACACTTACCATGTTTGGGGGTAACATGTACTCCTATCCTTTATTCAGGTAGCGATTAATGTAAAAATATACTGTTACTTTTGAAAAAGGGCTGACGAAATGTCAAACTAATGACATTATTTACAAGACTACTCTTAACACTTCAGCTTATGCGTAATTGGGGCAACATAAACTATTTACATTTAACGTTTGCTAACAGTTTAATATTAATATATTTTAAGCTAGTAATCTGTGGGAAATATTTATTACATGTTAAGACATTTCTGATTTTAGGGTGCCGTACCTCAAAAGGAAAAAGCGGAACTCTTATAGGATCAATCGTATGTCTGTATGTCCGCCTGTCACAGTCAATTTGCTCCGAATAATGTTCGGTACATTAGACTCGGAATTGAAATTTGGTACATGAATGTCTGGGACCCATGCTCGGACGTGTAACATAACTAAAGAATTTTTTATACGGGGGTCACTTTTGGGGGACAAATAAGAAAATGAAAAAAAAAGTTTTGCAAGGGCTTATTGTGAGGGTCTCAAATATATATATATATATATATATATTATATGTAAAAAAAAACAGAAAATAGAAATATACCTATAGAATACAGGAAAACATATAAGAAGACAACTCAACAAACAGACAGAAAATCTCTCGATATTGTGCGTACAAACTTACATTTGCAGTTGGAATGTATGGGCGAACATGTTTTCAACTATACAATGTTAAATTTGTTCCTGGGATAAATTCATCCCAACTACGGAACCCTTCATTGTGCGTGGTCTGATAAGCACTTGGCCGGTTATTTTCTTAATATACTTCTGTTTGATTTCAGTCATGGAATAAAATCAAATATAAATAAAATGTAATAGAAAGAGACAGAGAGAGAGAAAGTCGCAAGTCGTAACAGTTTTTCGTTCCGTGACAATTTCTACTAGTCAACTCTTACCGCAAGCCGCTTTAAAGAATTTCGTTCCAATTACTCAAAAAAATCTCTAATCGCTCTTGAAATAATATATTGCTTTAGTTTGATACGCGTTTGTGCCTTCTGGTTTGTTATGCATTCTGTGTTCGGAACTAAGCACAAAAAGTGTTCGCGCTAGGAGGCGAGCTTGTGACTACAAACCAATAAGGTTGTACTCTATATAAAATGAAAACGGACTTGTGCTGGTACTCGTAGATTGGAGAGAGGTTTGATTGCTGCGGAAACACTGGCCAGTTAAGATTGGATTATTTGTTTTGGAAAGTTCCAACGCAGGGTAGAAATCTAGAATGACTGTACTATCTCATTGTTATCTTGTAACCGTGCATTTTCTGGCTAACTTTCTTTATAAAAATTTGCGTTATAATATTCTAAGTACTATTTGTTTTATTTTGTTGAGTCCCTAAACTGTGTGCGGTGAATGAGTCTCTGACGTGTGTGTGCCTTAGGTAGGGAAGGTAATTTAAAGTCACTTGTACGAAAGTCTCACATGAATTTATTGTCCTCTCTATGAACTGACACGATTACACTGTTATTACTATACTCGTAGACGTGTTTACACTACCGCTACTCTTTAGGGACTAAGGCTCGCGCATACAACGATTCCGCTTGTCGACCGAACATTTTGTCGCGTCAGCTCCCACAATTTTATATATTTATTTACTAATTCATGTACAGATCATTTAACCTGACTTGGTTTCCGTACCTACGTCTTTTTCGGGTGACCACTAAAAAACAGCGCTGTGCTGTGGGCCCCCCATAGCACAGCATCATGCTGAGTGGAAGCCTTCTTGTCACAGTCATGGCGTGCCAGCAGCTGCCGACTTTTGTGTTGTGCTCGTGATTTGTGTCTCGTGATTTTTGTATTTTTCTTTTAAAATTCGAGTTAATTATATTTTTATATGGACGTGTTTCTGTGACAGATAAACATATTTTTCTTTTCTTTATCTTACTGATTTGATGAAAATGCACTTTCTTATTGAAGAGTTTACTTATCTAGAACAAGGACCAAAATCATAATTATTTAATTAAATAATAAATGTGTGTGGTGCTTGTTAACACTTGAACGTTCCAGATTAATCTTGAACGTTATACTAACAAAAAACAAAAATAAATAAAAAGAAAATTAAAATAATTCTAATATTAAGTGATAGCAATTTATTATATCGACTAGATGACCCGGTGAACTTCGTATCCCCTACATATATTTGTGAAAAAACGCAATTGTTAGGGATTGGTCGGCACAATAATCTATTTCCGGGTCGTAGTGGAATGCTGCTCGGTCCAGGTTTAGAGGAACACAGCGTCTGCGGAGTCGCCGTATTTCATTGTGTCGTGCTCGCTGTTGTTGTGCTTGGTGTGCCCGAACTCGTTCCATTCTAAGCCTACTCATTATTATTCACTGTGGAACGCAATCCTGCCATACCAATACGAATGTTACCTCTTTCGCAAAAAGCCAAACGCGTAGTACAAACGCTAAACTATACAACGATTTAAATAAGAAACTTAATAACCTCAGACCAATAAAAACTTTTTTATTGGTCTGAGTTAATAACATTTCATTAAGTAGACGCAAAGTTAAAGTGAAAGTTACTGAATGGCTTCAACAATTTGATTACCAAACAACCGAACACCTTCTTACTTATCTAATATAAATCCCACTAATGTCAATTTACTCACACACACACACACACACACACACCACGACACACTATCAACCACAGACTCATATACACCACAACACAAACCCAAGATACAGGCTCCTGGCCTAGTTTGGGAATCAGTATCAGTACATATATATTGTAATAAACGTCCTAATATTGTACATACTTAAATACAAATGTTGACACTTTAGTGTCTGTAAGGTGCGGTGTTGATGGTAAATGAAACCCGTGAATGCCAGAGTAATACTGAATTATATTTCATAAGATAGTGCATAATAAATGGTTACAAAGGTGCATAGATTATAGTAATACAGATCTTAAAGTAGGTAATTAATACAACCCTCACATCACCGTACTAATTGAAAAAAAAAAAAAAACTATAAAATATCTATTCAGTTTTTTTTTTTTTTTTTTGTAATTATGATGCATAGTATGGTTTTGTTCGATTTTTATGAACAATGTCCTTTTTTCCAAATTGATTAATAATTTCTACGTTTGGTGGTATGTCTTTTACAACTTTGAAAGGACCTGAATATAACGTGTCTAATTTCTTACATGATGTATCATTTTTTACTAAAATTAAATCATTCGCTTTATAGTGTATAGGATTAATATTCTTATCGTATTCTATCTTCCTATTCAACTTACTTTTTAATAGATTGTTTCTTGCCTCTTTTTGTGAAAGCTGTAATCGGTATTTTAATTCATGCTGTCAAAATTATATAATGGATCTAAATTTGTTGTCAGATTGCTAGGAAGAGAACATTTCTTACCAAAAACTAACTCGTATGGAGTGAATCCTGTTTCTGTATGTACCCCCGTGTTATAAGCAAAACTCCAAAAAGGAATCCACTTACTCCACATCTCTGGATGGTTCTCTGTTTGGATTCGCAAAAACGCATTTAAATGTTTATGAGTGTTCTCCAATGCTCCTATGGATTGGTGATGGTATGCTGTAGAATTAAGTTGTTTTATGTTTAGTAATTTACATACCTATTGAAATATGTCTGAGAGAAACTCCTTTCCCCTGTCTGTCGCTATTACTTTCGGTACACCGTATCTGAGAATAAAGTTGTTGACAAAACATCTTGCTACTTCT
Organism: Dicycla oo; assembly: GCA_948252095.1. Lineage (NCBI taxonomy): Eukaryota > Metazoa > Arthropoda > Insecta > Lepidoptera > Noctuidae > Dicycla > Dicycla oo. Next base: position 21,445,683 of record OX411735.1, on the reverse strand, counting down.
TCTGTTTTTTTAGAAATTAAGGGATAACCTTCTACATATTTTGTGAGTTCGCATTGTAATGTTAGCACATATGAAAAATTATCATTGTCTGTTTCCAAAGGTCCAACCAAGTCTAAGTATACTTTTTCAAACGCAGTATTAGCTGTACTAGTAATCACCATGGGTTCCTTCTTAGGTATTGAATACTTTTGTCGCTGACATTGGTCACAACGCCTTACAAATTCCCGAACATCATTATCAATACCTGGCCAATAATAGTATTTCTTTATATTATTTGACATTCGTCTCATACCAGCATGGCCACTACTAGGTAAGAGATGAAAGTCATTTAAAATAACTTTTTTATCGTCCTTATTCTCTATCCTTTTTACATCACTTAAAATGCATATGCGCGGTCCGGACCTACTTTTATTATTTTTTATTGACGTTATTAACTTTTTTATAAAGTTCTCGTTGTCTTTGTTTTTTAATATGTATATTTCCTTTATTTTTAATAGATTGCAAAATTCATCTAACTCTCTCACAAACTCGTCTCGCGTCATTTGCGATTGAGAACTTAGGAATTTCACGTAAATTGTAGATTTATTTTCTGCATAACAGTATATTTTATTTTCTTTAGTAATAACCCCCATAGTCTTTAAGATTCCTAATTCTTTAACACCAATAAATTTTAATTCGACAGATTCTGTAGGTTTGATATGAGTACTTACGACTTTTGGTTGATCAGGCCTTAAGTCTGAAATATCCATATCCACCACTGATTCTGGTTTATTTAAGTTTTTCGTTTGTGCTCTTGTCATGACATTCATTAAACTTTCGTGCATTTCCTTTAAATTATTTATAGTAATTCTAGACAGTGCATCTGCAGCTGCATTGTCAGAACCTTTTATGTATTGTACTTCAAAATTGTATTCCTCTAAAGTCATTCTGAATTTCATTAGTCTACTTGATGGGTCTTTCATGTTGAACAAATATACTAGTGGTTTATGGTCCGTAAATATCATAAAAGGGCGACCATACAAGTATGGACGAAAGTATTTCACAGCCCATACAATTGCAAGTAGTTCCTTTTCTATGACTGGGTAATTCTTTACAGCTTTGTTTAGACTTCTGCTAGCGAAAGCTACCGGTCGTCCATTATTATTTGACAAAATCGCTCCTATAGCATTATTTGATGCATCAGTTTGAACAATAAATCGATTCCGTTCTGAAAAGTCAGGATACTGTAATACTGGTGGGTGTATTAACCTTTGTTTTAATGTTTCAAATGCTTGTTGACATGCCTCACTCCATTCGAATTGTACACCTTTTTTTGTTAATGTATTTAAAGGATGAGCAATTTCAGCGAATTTAGGTATGAATTTTCTATAATAATTAGTGAATGCTACGAATCTTTTTACTTCTTCTGTGCTTGTTGGGCATGGATAATTTTGAACTACAGTTATTTTTGCAGGGTCAGGCATTATACCGTCACTTGAAATAACGTGTCCCAAGTACAAAATCTGTTTCCTAAGAAAATCACACTTGGTGGGGTTTAGTTTTAATTTAACGGTACGTAATCTTTCAAAAATATCTTGCAAATTTTTATTATGAGTATCTAAATTTCGTCCAAATACTTTATTTTTATTTTTATTTTATTTATTCGGGAAAATAAACAGTTACACATTAAAATCTTATTCTAAGTTATAAATATACAAGAGTTATAAATGTATAACCTACAACATTTTCCACAACATATTAAAAGTTATATCTAACAGTGCGCTAATCTAAGCTGTTAAAACAGAAAAGTATAGTATAGTAACTATAGACATAGTGAACATTAGACATAGACACGCATGCAAACAACAGAGAAAGAGAGAGAGAGGGAGAGAATGAGTAAGTGTTAAACTAACTATTACAATCAGAAATTATTTTGTAGATAAGACTTCTAAATTTTTGAGCAGAGACAGAAAAGAAGTCGATATCTTCAAAGAACTTGTTGTATTGATTGGTAAGGCGGCGTAGGGGTGCTCGCAAGCCCGCGTTTGTACGACAAGAACTTGCAGCAAATAAAGGTCTTGCGCGCACCCCACGGTGTATCGTTGTTCTAGGTACTACAAAACTAATTTTGTTGCGAATATCGATACAATCATAAGTATTACACAGATCAAACAGGAACATCGCATCCAGCATTATTCGCCTAGACTTTAAACTTTGCAAATTATACTTCTTCAAAAGATCATTATAGGATGCATAAGTACGATAGCAACGAAAATGCATGGCCTTAAGAAATTTTCTTTGTACTTTTTCAACCATGTCGGAATATTTACCATAGTGGGGACTCCATACTGCAACAGCATACTCCAGCTGAGAGCGAACCAACGTTTTATATAGATATAAATAGGTAAAAGATCGCGTAAATACTGTAGCCGTTCTCATAATAAAACCAAACAGGCGGAAGGCATTATTAACAATTTTGTTAATATGGGAATCCAAATGGAGTTTGTCATCCAACAGAATTCCAAGATCACGGACCAGGGTTTCTCTTGTTAGATTTTCGTTTTTTAAGGTGTAGGGATATAGTATGATGTTTTTATTTTTGGTAAAACTAATGACACAACACTTGGATACACTAAGTTGAAGTTTATTGCGTGTACAGTATGCCGAGAACGCGTCTAAATCTTCCTGTAAGAGAGAGCAATCACGATGACTTTTAATATACCTAAATATTTTAATGTCGTCAGCGTACAACAGCAATTTTGAATTTTTAAAACATGTATCCACGTCGTTGATGAATAAAATGAATAGGAGAGGTCCCAAAATAGAACCCTGCGGTACTCCGGAAGTAACATCTACAATGGCAGAGCAAAAGCCTTTTATTACAACTCTCTGAGTTCTATTGCAAACATATGAATAGAACCATCTTAAAAGGTCCCCACGTATCCCATTAAACGCAATTTTCTGCAAAAGCAGTTCATGGTCAACCTTGTCAAAGGCTTTCTTGAAATCAGTATATATGGTATCAGTTTGAACACGGGCATCCAAGTTGTTAAACAGGTAATCTGTAAAAGTCACCAGGTTCGTCGCGGTTGATCTCTTTTTGACAAAACCATGTTGCTGTGGTAATAAAACGTTGTGAAGTAAAGGGTACACTTTATCGTGTACTAATCTCTCGAAAACCTTTGACAAAGCTGACAGTATTGATATTGGTCGATAGTTCTCGACGTCATGCCTATGTCCAGACTTGTAGACAGGGGTTATATTTGCAAGTTTCCAAGCTTGTGGAAATATCCCCTGTGAAATAGATAAATTAAATATGATATGCAACGGTACACAGATATTAGTGGCAGTCCCTTTAATAAAGATTACTGGCAAACCATCTGGTCCTGGCCCCTTAGAAGGGTCTAATGACTTAAGCCCACTCAGTACATCAGCTACTGAAAACTGAATGTTACTTATCAACGAGCAGTTAGGGGAGCAATCGGTATGCGAGGACGGTACATTGTTTAAGGTGGATGGTTCATATACAGAATTAAAGAAGTCAGAAAAAATATTGCAAATGTCTTCTGGGTTATTAAATGGTTGATTTCTGTAATTCATAGTGGAGGGAATTCCAGTAGTGGATTTTTGCTTAGAAACGAACGTCCAGAAGTGCTTAATGTTGTCTCGAATACCATCCTCTACAGAATTAATGTATTTTCTATATGATTCTTTGTACTCAGACTGAAATCTCGCGCGCAATAGCGAAAACTGCTCGTAGTCAGATAAATTCTTGTACATTTTCCATCTAACCCACGCTTTGGCTTTGTTTTTATATATGCGTATAAGATATTTTGAGAACCACACAGGAAACTTTAAAGACCTACTACTAACCAAAGGCACATGTTTTCTTATTATGCCAAAAACAATGTTATAAAACGTGCCTAAATACTCGTCAGGTGTTTGATCATTTAAAAACATATCTTCCCAGTCTATTTCTTTCAAGTCTTGATTAATGTTGTCGTAATTTGCTTTAAAATAATTATGTTTTTTAATTGTCTTGCGAACCATTAAATTATTGGGTAATGAAACAGATATCATCACACAAAACGGGGGATGATGGCTATCTAACCGCAGTAAATAATCCATGGGGGAGTATATGGTACAGTCGTCATTACTAATGACCAAATCCAATATTCTCCCCATCAGATTCCTTGAATTATTAAATTGATGAGCGTCGAGAAAAGACATGAACTGACCTAAGTTAATACAAATAGGAGAATTACCTCTACAAGTCTGAGCAGTTTGTGAGGTACCCGTGGTGCACGTAACCCAGTCAATTTCGGGTAAATTATAGTCCCCTAACAGATAAAAATGTTCAGGATTATTATGCCCAAGTAGGGATTGTAATAAATGGAAATATTCAACGTATATACTTTCAGGTGTTTTGGGTGGTATATAAACTGCAGCAATAATTGAATTTCCACCTCGACCCGAGCATGGCAACTGTACTAGTATGTGCTCAATCTGCATATGTACAGAGGAACATGGAAGTAATCTTACTGAGCGCAGTCCTTTTAACACAGCGACGAGAACGCCACCTCCGTCTTTCCTCTTGGTAGCAGCGCGATCTCTGTCACATCGGTGTACAGTATAACGTTCATCGATGAACTCACTGTCAACTATATCGGGCGTTAGCCAAGTCTCGGTCAAGATTATTACGTCATACGAATTATCAAGGATATTCATATATAGTGTATGCAATTTCGTACGGATTCCCCTGCAATTTTGGTAATATATTATTAAATTATCTGTCATTGTAACGCTGAGCTATCCGGATTAAAATAGTGCCAGCATTATTCATTGCAAATATTAAAATCAATAATAGTATTGTAGTCCCAAGATATTCATTTAGTATGAATGTAAAACAATACAACTTCCTATAAAACATGATAGAAACATGATACAATGTAACCCTGTAGTTCCAGAACAATATGACAGAGTCCAGGTAAATATGATCTGTTATGCCACCTACGCCCATCGAAAAACACATTTCAATCACATCAAACAAATTATTTACCACATAGTTAATTAGTTCAATTTTAAAAGTTGACTTATTCAATATCAATATAAAGTAATATAACTGTACATTAAACCTAAAAAGCACATGACACAATATAAATTTGCAGTTCAAGAATAGTGAGGATCTTATTTCACCGCCCTGGTAAATATAATGCAATATGCCACCAACGCCTAGCAAAAAACTTATAGCAATCACACCAAAAGGATTTTTTACTTTAATTATTATACAGGCAGAACATATTAAGATTAAGGCTATACACTCAGGATCACATATGAATACAAAGAAAGTCTCTCCCTCAAAATCTAAAACTATTATATTAAGGGAAACTATGACAGAAATGTATGCAATAATTAAATATAGTGCAAATAAAGAAACAACATAAAGGCATTTACTGTGCAAAGCAATATTGTAGCAAAGCCTCTTACATTTCAGCAGAGCCAGGCTTGATTTTAGCAATGTCTTGTAGGGTACGAATTGCAATGGTCTTAGTGCCTTCTTTTTCACGGACAAGTATGGTTCCATGCTTAACCCAGATAAACTTATAATCATGCTTTTTGACAGCGTCCCGGCACTCACGAAACAATTGTTTGTTTTTTAAGGTCAGGTGTTCATGCATGTACAATGGCAGTGAGGTACCCGATACTCCCAATTGCTCCACTGTAAGTCCCTTGCAAAGTCGATGAGCGCTCAGGATGTTATCGCGTAATATTCTCGAAGCAAACTTCACTACAATATTTTTAGGCTTGTTATTTTGCTGGTGCGCGTGTGGAACTCGGTGAATAGATATTATATCGTTTTGTTGTATATTGCACTTAACAGCAGAGCCAATGGTCAGCATTAAATTAATAAGATTTTCATTACGCCGTTCCGGTATGTTGCATATTTCTATATTACAATTTCGAGCGCCCTGTTCAAGGCTATCTATCTTAGACACCAAATCCGAGACCAGCTTATTTAAACCAGCGGACTCTTGAATTTGCTTACAACAGTGGTCAATCTTCTTGCTGAGATCGGTGTGGTCGTCAGTAACAAACTGAACCGAGTTCCTAAGAGAATCGATTTGAGACGTCATACTTTCATGTTTCTCATCTAGTTCAGACACTCGCTGGCGTAAAAGAAGCTGATCCGAACGAAGGGAATTAATATCATTCTTAATCTCAGACGTAACTTGAGTAAGGGAAGCTAAGTCGCCTTTTATTAATACAACGTTGTCAGATATTTTGGTGATACCAGCCTCCATGTCGAGCCTCCACTCATTCAGTGCACTCTTGAATTCCATAGTCAAATTTTGTATGGCCTGAGTCCACTCACAATCAGGTTGTTTACGCTTACAATTACGTGTTGACGTATTTTGTTCGCCGGTAGGTGTGCCAGGTTCCTTGTTTAGGTCGGTATCAGAAAGAAACTTTTTATTCTCTGAGAACTGTGACATTATGCTGTGGTGGGTAGAACTTGCTCAAATAATAAATGGAAAAAGTTGTGCGTTTAAGTAGGATCCGATCCGCCGACACTTCGCGTGGGACAACTAAGGCAAAAAGCCAAACCAATACCACTCGACCACAGCAACTTAATTTTGTAAGGCGAATTTAGGATCTGCTACATAAGCACAACATTAACAAGCACGAGCTGAGCTCGTGCTGTTGGTTCCTTTGTTTTCAACAGATCCAAGGTCACCTTGAACACTGAGGAATTATTAATATGCCAATTATTTGTGATTACACTGAGTATATTAGAAAGTTATTATGATAATTCTGTTAACACTAAAGTCACTGCGTGCCACAATTGAATTTTGTCAAGTTTAGCAAGATATTACACTACTTATTCGATATTATTGTATAAAGTGACTATAACACGCGGTACTCAGGCGATAGCGCACGGACGCTCCTATAGCATTATTTGATGCATCAGTTTGAACAATAAATCGATTCCGTTCTGAAAAGTCAGGATACTGTAATACTGGTGGGTGTATTAACCTTTGTTTTAATGTTTCAAATGCTTGTTGACATGCCTCACTCCATTCGAATTGTACACCTTTTTTTGTTAATGTATTTAAAGGATGAGCAATTTCAGCGAATTTAGGTATGAATTTTCTATAATAATTAGTGAATGCTACGAATCTTTTTACTTCTTCTGTGCTTGTTGGGCATGGATAATTTTGAACTACAGTTATTTTTGCAGGGTCAGGCATTATACCGTCACTTGAAATAACGTGTCCCAAGTACAAAATCTGTTTCCTAAGAAAATCACACTTGGTGGGGTTTAGTTTTAATTTAACGGTACGTAATCTTTCAAAAATATCTTGCAAATTTTTATTATGAGTATCTAAATTTCGTCCAAATACTATTAAATCATCTAAATAAATCAAACATTTTTCATAATTTAGACCGGCCATTGCTATTGTTATCATTCTTGAAAACGAACTGGGACTGGTTTTCAACCCCATGGGCATACGTGTCATCTGGTACTGTCCCGAATGAAAAGCTGTGTACTTTCTGCTATTTTCCTCTAATTTAACGTTATAATTAAAAATCAAACGAACTTACTAAGTGAAGTTCGATGATAATTATGTGAACAGCTTCATTCGAAGCGATTTATTGTTTACGTATTGTAGCAGCGCCTCCATGTACCAGCCTTGCACGGATTTTTAGAGGTAAGTAAAAAATTTCGCTGGCAACACTATCCTTTTACCCCTACTTTGCTCCCACTACACTATTTCCCTTTAACGGTCGGCAGCCATTTTAATATCATTTTGTTGAAAGCTAATAAATATTTCACATTTTTATTTATCTAGGGTAGGGTAGGTAACTTTTCTAGGGAGGGTATAAATCGCTTCGAATGAAGCTGTTCACATAATTATCATCGAACTTCACTTAGTAAGTTCGTTTGATTTTTAATTATGTTTCACAGCTTCATTCGAAGCGATTTATTGTTTACGTATTGTAGATGTTCAGAGACAAAAATGTGAAATTAAACAAAACAGGTGAGTAATCACAGGTGTCTTTTATTATACTTTATTTTACAACGCCTTATACCTATTCTTAGTCTAATATTAAGTATTTATTACAGATTATGACCACCAGCAAGTACTGTAGTGGCAAAGAGATGAGGAGCAGTTACAACCTGCCTATTATAGTGTTTAGCGAAGACAGAAGATGAGACACTCCATCCGGCAGTTTTTCTTATCAGGTCAATATTGACTCCAAGTCTATTGGCTGAGGATGTGGCTGCATGACGAGTGCTGTGTGCACTAAATATGGACACGACGTATCTATACCGCTACTGTAAAGTGTATCTTTTATCCAGTGACTAAGTGTTTGTGATGAAACTTTTGAGTGTGGTTTTTTGGAGCTTACAAATAAATAATCATTTTTGCGAAGCGGTTGAGTCTTATTTATATAAACCTCTAAGCATTTTGCGGGGCAGATCTGAGGACGAGCGTCGAAAAAAGGTAATCTTAAGACTGGTTGTGAAAAATTAGGTTTTGAAGTTTTTATAAAATCAGGTATTTTTATAGTTATGTCAATAGCAGAATTTACTTGAACGTTACATAATTTTATTAATGAAAATGTCTGAACGCGATGCGCAGTCACCAAAGCCAATAGAGTTATAGTCTTTTTGGAAAGAGTTTCCAAATCAAGGTCTGTGTTAGGCCATTTTTGTGCTAAATAATTTAAAACGATGGTTGGATCCCACGTCAAATTATATTTTGGATTACTAGGCCTTAATCTGTAAACTCCTTTCATAAATCGCTTAATTCTATCATCGTTTGCCACATTACTTAACAACAAGGACAATGCGGCTTTATATGAATTGGTAGTACAGTATTTTGCCCCTTTGTCAAAAATAGTGGTAAGAAAATGAATGACTACAGGAACTGAAACCGAGGAATAATCATACCCATGTTTATTACAATAATTTAACCAAGATTTTATACAAACATCATATTGTTTGTAAGTGGAATCAGATAATGATGATAACATAATTTCAATGGATTTATTAGATAAATGTCTTTTTAATAATGTTTGCCTGAAAGCTTCGCGGCAACCAATTTTAAGGTGCGGTGCAGATTGTGAGGCGTTCTGAAAGGAGAAGTTAACAAATTTACGTTTGGTTCAAAATAGATTGGTTTGGAACATATTAATTTTTGGAAAACAGGGAACCAGGGTTGTGTTGGCCAATATGGTACAACTACTATGCCATTTGCTTTGTCACTAATTATTTTTTGCATTGTTTTTGTGATTAGTGAAAACGGTGGAAATGCGTAGAATAGTTTATTTTTCCATGGAACGGTGAAAGCATCGATTCCATAAGCGTCAGGGTCGTTTTTCCAGGTTATGTACATGGAACACTTAGCATTACACCTACTCGCGAAAAGGTCTATTTCGGGGTATCCAAAATAATGAGTTATTTGGCTGAATGCATAGACATTGAGTTCCCATTCAGTGTCCTGAAATTTCATGCGTGATAATTGATCTTCTTCATAATTATCTTTAGTGTTTATGTAAGACGCAAAAATAGTTATTCTACGCCTTTCGCACCACTGCCATATTTGCTTAGTGATATTATGCAAGTGTTCAAACTGTATGCTGCCCATGAGATTTATACAAGATATAGCAGTTACATTATCAATTCGTAATAGTATTTTTAAATTATACGATTCGTGGGCAAAACATTTAATTGCGAGAAAAGCTGCTTTTAACTCTAACTCGTTAATATGTACGGTTCTTTCACTATCTTTCCAATAGCCAAAACATTCATCTGTGCTGCAATAGGCTCCCCAACCCGTACATGACGCGTCGGAAAAGATTTCTAAATCATATTGATCACAAGTTAAAGAAAATGAACCATGATCAATATGTTCTAACCACCACAACATATCACTATGTAAGCTGTCGGGGAGGCGAACTAACTTTTCGTAGCTAGGATTGGTAAGTAAGCAGGAATATTTAAATTGTTCAAAAAGTTTAGTGTAAAGCCATGCATATTGAATTGCAGGACAAGCTGAAATTAATAAACCTATGAACCGAGCAAATTCACGAAGTTTACATTTACGCTTTTTTAAGAAGCTAGAAATGTATTCTTTTATTTTTGACTTTTTTGTACCAGGTAATTTTAATAACATATTTTTCGAGTCAAATTCGAATCCTAAAAACTTGCATAGTGTTTGCGGTTCTAAGCAGCTTTTTTCTGTATTTATTATGAAACCTAAGTTTTTAAGTAGTGTTATTGTTAAGTGAACGTTATTTTTACATTCAAGAAAAGTTGTTCCAATACAAAAAATGTCATCTATATAGACCACTGATACCATGCCATGGGTTCTGAGATATTCCATAACTGGCTTTAATAATTTTGTAAAGACATATGGAGCAGTGCATAAACCAAACGGTAGACAGTTAAATTCATAAAGGGTATTATTGTATCTAAAACGGAGGTATTTTCGGTGAGATTTATGTACGGAAACTAAGAAGTAAGCATCTTTTAGATCTATTGTTGCCATATAACAGTTTTTTGTTATAAGTTTTGAGGCTGTACGATAATCCTCCATCTTGAAATGTTTGGTGTCTATGAATTTGTTTAGACATTTAAGGTTCAATATGAATCTCTTGTCGCCATTTTGTTTTGGCACTAAAAACACACTCGATATAAATTCTCCTTTAACAGAATGACATTGCGATATTACATTATTATCTAGTAGGTTTTTGATTGATTTATCAAAATCTTGAGCTTCTTGAATATTATTAGGAAACACATTAGGAGAATCAGTACGATATGGTGTACATTTAAAAGGTATTTGGTACCCTTTGATCCAAGATAGAATCGTTTTGTCAGTAGTGATAATAGACCACTTTTTGAAAAAATACTGGAGCCTGCCAGCAGTTAGTACCTGATTAGTTACTTTCGATGCGGTGGCCTCGTCGGGGACGAGTAGCGACGCGAACTGCCGCTGGTTTGCGGCGGTGGCGGCGGCCGGTACGCAGGGCGAGCGGCTCGCCTCGTAATGTTCGGCTTGTTGTCCGTCTTGCGGTGCTGAGGGTTGTAGTTTAAATGACCCTTATTTGGACCTTTTGGGATACCCTTGGGCTTGTTATATTTTGGTCTTAAGGCGTGTTTCAAGGCATCTCCCGATTGTTGTATTGTCTTGGCGGCTTTAACCTTGTCGGTAACATTTTCCCCAAATAAGAAACTGCCCCTTTTTGTTTCAAGCAAGGCGTCCTTTAAATTAATGTTAATTGATGAAATGACAAAGTTACGTCTTGTTTTTGTCTCCTAAAAATGACTGTCGCATAATATACGACAAGCGTCACTAATTGGTTTTAAGAGTTTTTGTTTGGAAGTTTCATTTGAAATAATCATGTCAGTAGCAGATGCTAAGGCTGACAATGCTATACCAAGCTGATTTTGCTTGTACATGAGGGCCGAATCTCTTTTTACTAGAGTATCCTGCAGAGCTGCCTTTACTTCCGGGTTGAGAGCTGGCGCTAGCAGTAGGTCACAATTGTTAGGGACGAAATAACTTTTTAAAAGTTTTTCCTTGACATCCTTAGCCAGGCCCTTAGTAAGGATATCTTGCCAACGATTGGCAATGTCTTTGTGAACAGACGGACCCATGGTTATGTCCGTCTTTGGAGCATCGCCGAGTAACTGCAGGGTGTCTTCATCTAAGTCTTGGTCTTCCATCACTTCCGGCTGTGCTTCTGCTGAGGTGCCGGGTGCAGGCGACAGAGACGTGGTGCATAGCGGTGGTGGAGCTGGTGGTGGCGAAGCAGGGCACGAAGGACAAGCACGTGGCAAGGCATGTGGCGAGCCACGTGGTGAGGCACATGGCGAGCACAGTGGCGAGCCACGTGGCGAGCACAGCGGCGAGCCACGTGGCGAGCACAGCGGCGAGCCACGTGGTGAAGCAGGAAGCGGCGAAGCTTGAAACAAGCAGGCTTCCTCATTTTTTGACATACCACAGTCTACATCTAGTCGATGGTGTGTAAAATCTGCGAAAAACGTTTCTTTTTAGAATACCTTCGGTAATAAGTGCAATCTTTATCACTTTTTAACGTGACAGAGGAAACCCAAGCTTGGTAGTCTCGCATCACTTAGGTAAGTATTATCTTAATGAATATGTGACAGTATCAGCCCAAGTATAGCAGTACGCATCACTTTATATAATGACAGAGGAGACCCAAACTTGGTAACCTCGCATCACTGATAACAGTTTTTATAATATTGTGTAACTCACTGTGGAAGTCTTCTTCGGATGAAGAATTAATTCGGTGATTAGTGGTTGCCTGCAATTTATTTTGCAATTTTTGAATTTTTCGCCGTATTTCTTCTTCAGTTTTTTCTGTCTTCCTTTTCTTTCCCATTTCAAGGACCTGGATCTATTTGTAGGTACTTGTAGGTAGGAGCGGAGACGTGCGAAGGCTTGAGCACGGAAACGCGGAATGATATTAAAATGGCTGCCGACCGTTAAAGGGAAATAGTGTAGTGGGAGCAAAGTAGGGGTAAAAGGATAGTGTTGCCAGCGAAATTTTTTACTTACCTCTAAAAATCCGTGCAAGGCTGGTACATGGAGGCGCTGCTACAATACGTAAACAATAAATCGCTTCGAATGAAGCTGTGAAACATAATAGCCTTGGTGCAAATCAAGATGTGTGAAATAAATGCTACCCGACAATGATTCTAAAATTTCTGTAATATCCGGTAGTGGGTATTTATCGTTCTCTATGCAATTATTCAGTTTTCGGTAATCAACTACTAGTCTCCATTTATTATCTCCAGTTGAATCCGATTTCTTCGGTACCAATAATATTGGACTGGACCAGTCGCTTCTACTGGGCTCTATAATACCTTCCTCTAGCATTTTATTAATCTGACGTTTTATTTCACTTTTATGAGAATGTGGCAAACGGTATTGTTTAGAAAATATTGGTGTAGTGTTGGGCTTTACGGATATAGTATGACTGTATACATTTGTAGTACTTAATTTGTCTTTCGGGAGGTAAAATATATCTGAATATTTTGCGCAAATATTTTCAATGGTTTTTTGTTCTTCATTGTTTAAATGTTGCAATTTTAATTGAGAAAATAAGTTTTTAACCCTGTCTGCGTCATTTTGCGTTTTTTCATAGTTACAGACGTCAAATTCACTAAGTTTTCTAATGTTTGGTTTTATTTCCGTTAGCGATACATCTTCTTCATTAACGTTTAATATTTTAATTGGTATTTGTCCGTGTTGAGGAGTACCTATAGAACTTGCTAAAAACACACCATGTGCTAGTTCTTTTGAAGATACTACACAATCCTCATTAAAGTTCGTTTGTATGTAGTGTATAGACTCACTTCTAGCAGGTACATTTATAGTATCAGTATATTTACTTACTAGTGGAAAACAAATAGTTGTTCTATCAGTAGATAAAGTTAAAATATTCTTATTAAAATCTAATTGAGCCTTATATTTATTTAAAAAATCACGACCTAAAATTCCACCTCCCTTAATTGGTAAGTTATGAAATACGTAGAACTTCTGACTAATTATTTCACCATTTAAATTAAATTGTAAATATAAGTATCCTATTGCTTGAACTCTGCCACCTAAACCGTTTATGGCTACGTGCTCGTTATGGATTGGAATGCCGCATTCGAGCGCATGTTTATATGTGCATGCTGACACCGATGCTCCAGAATCTACTAGAAAATAATGTTTCTTAATATGACGTTTATTTAATAATGAACATAAAGAAATATAACAATTACTATCACTAGCTAAAATACATTTATTATCATTAGTCACGAAAAAACTGATTGGATGTCAATCCTGATTCTGTGTATTGTTCAGAGTTGTTCAGTACATTGACGTCACGTTCTTTAGGTATCCCTTGATTTCTTCTATTAGAACAATTAAAGTTACCTTTTTGCCATCTGTGACTGCCAGTTCTTCCTCGAGCCGGCTGCCCTCGTGAAGTAGGCCGATACCGTTGCTGCTGCCCTCGCGCTTGGCCCCTGTATGTGTAGAAGTTTCTACCTCCACCACGTTGGCCTCTATAATTATTTGAACGGCTTCTGTTATTATAATAATTATTGTATGGTTTTTTATACATACCCATAATTTCTCCATGGTGAGTTGTTGTCGAGACCTCCTCGTCTTGAGCTGCTTGGACTGCGTCCTTCAATGAGCTGTAATTTCTTGCAGAAATAATTGTACTTAATCTACGATTTCGCAAGCCATCGGCAAATTGTTTGATCGCAATGTTTTCATTAATTGGTTTTAATATATTATAGTTCTGTTCATTGTCGTTAGCTTGCGTAATCGTTAGATCCACAAATAATTCCGTGATCTCTTTCCCGTAATCGGCAATCGACAACTCATTTTGTTTAATTTTTAGTAATTTATTTTGTATTGCTGTTGCCGCTTTCTTAGACAACAACACCTTTTTCATGTCATCAATTAAGTCATTAACAGTATCATACTTTGCATTTAACCTTATCTTAGCTTCTTGTGAAAGTCTACTTTTCAACACAAAATTGATTAAGTTTTGTTTACAAACGCTATCCTTCAGTAGAGAATCATAGTATTCAATATTATCAATTAGCTGTTTTATGCTAGCTTCCTCATTTGTCATAATCGGTAAAAGAGTTAAAGCAGTTTTCAAATCAAATGTATTCATTTTTGACGAAGTCTCTAAAATATCACTTTCACGCAACAATAAAATATCCTCACGTAAATCTATAAATTGACGACAACAATTGTCTATTAATACAATATCTTGAGCACTATAATATTTTTTCGTAACTTTTTCTTTAAAATCAATCAACCAAGTTTCATACTGGTCATAAATTACATCAACCTCATTTAATTTATTTTCTAATACTCTTTTTGTCCTTCTTTTCGGTCCTAACTTTATTAAGTAAACTCTAATCTTCTTTAAATCATTGTATAATTTTAATAGAGTATCCATACCTTTTTACCACCATAACGGAGAGGAATTATAATATTCTTGTAATACATTGCTAAACATTAGTATAAGTATTATGATTAAACACCGCACGCAATTGACACCAAAGTCCAAAGTTCAATCAGCGCATCGTCCTTATTTGGTAAAGAGATTTGTTATTGGAATGTGAACACGATTAATTATGATTGTATTTATCACTTTATTTATTTTTTAAATGAAGCAATTATGATACGCACTTTTATTACTTTTTATTTTATACACTTTTTATTCACTTCACTTTTTTTTAACACTTTTTTTTTTTTTTTTTTTTTTTTAATTTCTTTTTATACCATGTCTTCCTCGTAGTTTTTTGAAGACGGCTCCGTGGCCCCCAGTCGCATGCGTCGACGGAAAAGAGATCTCCTCATAGTCGTCCTATTTATCTCATTGGTGATCCATTTTTTATGGCATCTTTTATACAGCCGATATGTGAAGCCCAATATGCCGAGTAGTAGTATAAGCAGGATACAGGACAGAATAATGTTGGATGTGGACATATGAAAGCGAAGTTCGTTTGCCGTAGCTTGGTTGCTTCCAGCCGCCGCGTTTTGAACGATCAGGGTTTCCTCTTTAGATTGCTGCTTGCCCATTTTCGTGGATGATTGGTACACTCACGCTGACAACGTCTAGCTCGTAGGTACAATAAATCAATAATCGTCCCATTTTCACTAATATTCTTCGTTACTTATCGAATGATATTGTCACACAGTCACACTCAACGTCTCAAGTTCGCGTACCGCGTATAGATTCCTTTGGCAGGGTCGCCATGTAAGGTGCGGTGTTGATGGTAAATGAAACCCGTGAATGCCAGAGTAATACTGAATTATATTTCATAAGATAGTGCATAATAAATGGTTACAAAGGTGCATAGATTATAGTAATACAGATCTTAAAGTAGGTAATTAATACAACCCTCACATGTCAATAAAAAATTTTAATTTTATTTTTCATTATCTATCTCTAGCTGGTCGTGAGTGCGGTTTGCACGTGAGGTAGCTCGTCGCGCATTTAATTGACTTCGACGACCTACGCCAGGTCGTCTTCTCCTTGGCATTTTAAAACAATAACAGTAAATAAAGTTCTCGCGCACTGACAAACTGACGATAGATTTTAATAATTGTCTTGAAATTTATTTGTTTATTTTCTTTTTTCGTCAATCAACTGACACTTTTACAATTTTTTATTTCTGAAACAGAACTGTTTTGTATTTCAACAAAACAGACCAAAGAGATCGGACCTCATACTACAGCTATGAAACAGACAAATTTCTGATCGCATCTATAAATATTTGACCACCATGTGACAATTTTTTAATACCAAAAAGACAAAAGACTTCAAATGTTTCACATCTAGGAACATTTTGTATTGGAAAATTAAATTGTCGTTTTAGTATTTTTCGTTACTTATTGTTTATCTTTCTCACCGTTTAAACCTTCCCTTAACTTCCACAAATATTTCAAGATCATAAATTAGCCAAATCGGTCCAGCCATTCCCGAGTTTTAGCGAGACAAACATACATCAATTGATTTTATATCAAAGATAAGTGAAAGTCAAATAATTTATTTCAAATAAGAAAAGGTACTTTTGATGTAACCCCTCTGTTACTATATATCGATACTCTGTCGAGATTGGCTCAGTTATTATTTGGGCAGCTGTTGGGAGCTCGTTACGTCATTTTATTGGACGCAGTAACTTGCTGAATGGTTTGTTTTCAGTCAGTTCCATTAAAACTAGCGAAACTGCTGACGAGCACGAAATAAAGCAGAAATATTGGATTTATTGGCGGAAATACTATTGTACTATTCGTGTTTTGTTTTGACGTTTTCACTTTTTAGGGTTCCGTACCTCAAAAGGAAAAAACGAAACCCTTATAGGATTACTCGTGTGTCTGTCTGTCTGTCCGTCTATCATAGCCAATTTGCTCCAAATCTAATAGACCGATTAAGTTGAAATTTGGTACACGTATGTATTTCTGTGACCCGAACACGGACGTGTAACGTAAATAAATGAATTTTGAATACGGGGGTCAAGTTTGGGAGCAAATAAGAAAAAGACGAAAATTGACCATTATCCCCGCACCCCTTTATCTCCAAACGTACTATGCCTAAAATTAAAAAAAAAAAACAGAAAATAGTTCAGTGCCTATGGCTTACAGGAAAACCTATAAGAAGTCAATGGTCTTAAAACAACATGGTAAATCTCTCAATATTGTGCGTACAAACTTACATTTGCAGTTCGAATGTATGGGAGAACATATTTTTCAACTACAATGTTAAGTTTGTTCTTGGGATTTATCCCAGCTACGGACCCCTTCATTGTGCGTAGTCCAAAACGCACTTAGCCGGTTTTCAACTCAACAAGTTATGTTATCAGGGTCCCAACATGAGGAATTAACGGACGCTGTTGATTCAGGGCCGCTAAGTTCAGGGCTGACTCAATACAGATTGCCATCAACACGCTAAGAAGAAGCAGCTAATGTGCTGAGTGGGTCAAGCTGACAGCTAATAGTTTGCATGACACTTCCCTTTGCGTCTGGCCTACTATGAGAGTGTAAGATAACGTCCATATTACCAACTGCTCAAAGTTAAGGATTTGTCCCATTGAATTCTTATTCAACGGACACAATTCTTAACTGAGCATTTTTTCGAATCCTTACAACTTTGTGTGATACAAGAATCGATGTACAAACTTCATTTTCGTCAACCGCACTTGAATCCACTAAACCTAGGAGCCACGTACTCGATTATATCAACCCAAACATACCTACATCCATATCATGCGGTTATCGAAACCCCTCGATCTTCCCTCGAGTATCGTCAGGTGAATCCGATATAATATACATACATTTACAGAGGTAATACATTACTCACCTATATATTAACATCACGGTATTATCTCAATTGGTCAGTAATATCGGTCCATAGGGAAACCCATTTTATCGGCCCACAGTCCGATAATTGTGTTCATATAAATCCATAGTATCATAAAATTGCGATTGTTATATCAGTAGGTACTTAAAATATGTCTGCGCTTTAATTGCATTGCATTGGGATAGCTCAATGACATCAATAATAAAAAGTATTTTGGAAATATATACTTTATAGTTATGTTATAGAATCACACAGAAATACTATAGGTTTATAATTATACATTAATATTTCTGTGTGATTCCATAGAAGTAGAATGCGTTTCAAATCGTATGCAAATGCGTTCAACCAGTAAAGCGTGACTGGTTAAAAACCTCACAAACAAACATCAAAATGTTTTTCAATTGCCGCGCAAACAAAGTCGCGGGCACTGCGAGTATTTGACAGGACCGTGTAGTTAATTTAGCAAATGATATAATAGTCCGGGAGCTCAATTGTTGGTCATTTATAACTACAGGGCAACCCGCGGGACGCCGGCCTCGTCAGACTGTACATATTATATCATAATATTACACTGGGTTTGTTGTTGTATAATGTAGACTGAAGGACGAAATATTATTATGGAGGAAATTGCAAGACATGTTACAACAGCAAAACAATTTGTGTTTGGTTATAAAACCGGTCAATAGCGAGTCGGACTCGCACCGCGGGTTCCGTACCATCCTACTTCCTACTAATATTATAAATGCGAAAGTTTGTGAGGATGGATGGATGTTTGTTACTCTTTCACGCAAAAACTACTGAATGGATATTCATGAAATTCGGCGCGCAGATAGCTTATAACCTGGATTAACACAAAGGATACTTTTTATCCCGATAATCCCACGGGTTCAAGACTTACGCGGGTAAAACTGCGGGGCGCTGCTAGTCATATATAAAAAGTGTGCTATTTACAGACATCCTTTTATTTTTCCTGTAATCTTTACATACGCTTCTATCACACAGAATAATTTCAGGTTTTGCTCTATGCAAACTTCGGAGATAAGGGGGGAACGGTATTTTTATTTACATTTTTCATTAAAAGTCGAAAACTATGCGGCCTAATTAAAAAGAAAAAAATCTTTGATAATGTGCAAACAGCGCTCTTTCATATGATACTCCACTAACCCTAGTAGCCACTTCGTTTTCTAAGCCCCCTTTCAGTCCCTGTTGCAAAAAAAATGTATACATTTTATTTTTTTTCTTATTTGCAAAATAATTGGCCAAACGTCATCTAAAACTATTCCAAAATACAAGTTGATAGCATTAGTAGTCTTGAGATATTTAGCTGGGACAGACAGACAGACTGAGTCGCACCATAAGGGTTCCTTTTTACCATATTGGTACGTAACTCTAAAAAGTATTTCGAAATTGCATATTACATTATAATGTCATCACAAGTCTGTTTACCAAGCTGATGATTTCGGAAAAAATACCTCATGTCTCAAGATAAAATATATATAAATCATTAAAACAACAAGTTTAAACTTGTTGTTTTAATGATTTATATATATTTTAATCATTGATCTACCTTCAATAATTGAAAATATAATACTCAAGTTAATAAACATCTACCTGTAATTCCAAAAATAAATTCCATTTAAATATTTCAATTTAATGTCAGTCAGAAACATTTTAATGGAATTTAGTTTTGGTCCAAAGCGTTTGTAATAAATTTTATTAGTCTAGTCTGTTGAAAGCGTTGCGACGGTCAGAAAGATTCCATCCCTTTCTGCTTCAATTGAAATTCTCTCGATTCTGTCATTAGTACGATATGAAAGCGAGATAGAATATATTACGACAAAGGATGGACAGAATTCTCCAATAAAAACTTTTGCGAACAAAAAGACCAATAAAAACTTGGTCCTTTTGGATTTAATTTTTATAAGTGCTGCATGGTTGGTGGTACTAAAAAAATGAGATTCAGTAGTCTTACTTTACACAACATGGAACAGCTGGCTTGTTCGCAAAATGATGCAATAAACGAAAATTTACTTAAAAAAAAGTGAAAAACCGACTTCAAAAACATAAAACGACTAAAATAACTTTCATAATAAAACTTAAAAGCTTTTGAAGTCGGTGCCAAGCTAAGGTGCATTGAAGAATTAAAGACACCGACTTCAGAAGCTGTTTAGTTTTATTATTAAAGTTATTTTAGTCGTTTTAGGTTTTTGAAGTCGGTTTTTACTTTTTAGGGTACCTCAAAAGGAAAAAACCGGAACCCTTATAGGATCACTCATGTGTCTGACTGACTGTCTGTCTGTCCGTCTGTCACAGCCAATTTGCTCCGAATCTAATGGACCGATGACGTTGAAATTTGGTACACGTATATTATGTAAAAAAAGTTTTATTTTATTACAGATATTTAAGCACTGTCTATACGTAGGCCGACTGGAATCCAACTCCAATATTTCTTAAAGGGCTTTAAAAGTCCAAATCAATTGTATCACCCGTAGTTCTGCCAGCACGCATTGCACTCGCAACAATGTACATGTCCGCTCACGTAAGCCAATTACCGCCAACTTGACGCGCAATTATCCTGTCATAGAACGGCATTATTTAAAACTATAATTATCACATTTTGGACCATTACCTAAACATTATCGTGGATAGTTTTAACTAGAGATGTTCCTGAGCTATTCGGAGGGTCAATTTGGGGAAAATTAAAGTTAATAGAGGTGGGATTATGCCTTCTGTGTTTACACAAAAACTGTTTTGTTTAAATCGGGTAATTTATTATAATAATTAGGTTTAATTGTCGTTGCGACCCAAAGGTTCTTAAGTACTAGATCAGGAGTTCAAAAGTTGACTACATCGTTCAATGAAGTACGTATTACGTGCGTACGAAGATGCAAGTCAATGTGACGTGTTCAATAAAACAATACGAGGAGCTAGACTCTCATCATCTCATCGTCTGTATTTCACAAAGAGATAGTCACAGGTGTAACTGTGTAGTACCTTTACCCATATTTCACTAGCTATGTTCAATTCCCTTAATAATATGTTATACGAAGCGACCCTATATTTTTTTAACCGACTTCAAAAAGGAGGAGGTTCTCAATTCGCCTGTATGTATTTTTTTTAACGACTTTAAAAAAAGGAGTTATCAATTCGACACGTATGTATGTAATATTATTAGAAATGCAAAATATTCACATATGATAATCTATTAGGGCTTCCAAACACATATACAAAATTTCATAGATGTATATTTGTATGTATGTAATATTTGTATATATATGTATGTTTGTCCACGCATATCTCCGAAACTATTAATCGTATCGTGACCATTCTTTTTTTGTTGGCTTACATTTACTCCAATTTAGGGCACAGTGAAAGTTTCATCAAAATCGGTTTAGTAGTTTTCAAGATAATGGACTAATACGTGTAAATGTGACCGCCTGGCTTATTGATACGAGCAACGGGTGTGGTGTCAAAGGGAAAACATCTCCAAAAAACAAAGTTCTCAGTAACGGAAACAGGATGACCCAGCTTTTAACCTTTATTGAGCACGGTTGCCACTACATGATACTTTATGAAGGTCTGATGATGACCAGGTAAGTGCTTATTGGTCCTCAGTAATGGAAATAGGATGATCTAGCTTTCAACGTGTAAGTGTGACGGCCTGGCTTATTGATACGAGCTACGGGTGTGGTGTCAAAAGGAAAACATCTCAAAACCTTGGTCAAATTCTAGTGCATATTTATAACAAAACTATTATATTTATAAACTACATATTACAAACAAATGTTCCAGTTTTTACTAAAAACTAAAAATTACGAAATAAAAATAATTTAAAAAATTAAATCGACTTCAATTTTTTAATTTTTTTGTCGATTTAATTTTTAAATTATTTTTTTTTGTATGTTTGTTACGCAATTACTCAAAGACAGATGGACCGATTTGCAAAATTATTTTTTTTTTGTCTGAAAGGGAAATACTTCCTAGGTGGTCCCATATAAATTGTATTGACTTTGCTATGGTAGTTTTTGAGTTAGCTTCAATAATGCGTATTTTTAACAAAAAAAGGAGGAGGTTCTCAGTTCGTCGGATTTTTTTTAGGGTTCTGTACCTCAAAAGGAAAAAATCGGAATCCTTATAGGATCACTCGTGTGTCTGTTTGTCTGTCCGTCTGTCACAGCCAATGTGCTCCGAATCTAATAGACCGATGAAGTTGAAATTAGGTACACATATGTATTTCTGTGACCCAAATACGGATGTGTAACGTAAATAATAATAAATAATAAATTTTGAATATGGGGGTCAACTTTGGGGGCAACTCTCAATATTGTGCGTACAAACTTACATTTGTCCTTAGTTAAACAAAAAGGATCCAACCCACGTTAGGTGTAATGTGGGTTGGATCCTTTTCGTTTAACTATAGATATTTGTAGTTGGAATGTATGGGAAAACATGTTTTTCTACAACACACACTCTACAATGTTAAGTTTTTCTTGGGATAAATTCATCCCAACTACGGAACCCTACATTGTGCGTGGTCCGACACGCTCTTGACCGGTTTTTATGTATGTTCCCCGATTACTCCAAGACGGCTGAACTAATTTGGAAATTTATTTTTTTGTTTGAAAGTATACTTTCTAGTTGGTTCCAATGTCAGGTCAGGATTTGATGATGGGATCCTGGAGAAATCGACGGAATTCTTCAAATATTATAGGCACACCTAGAGCGATTCGGGTATTTTTTATAGTAACTCGTGCATTTGTTTTTGGAAAGCACCATTAGGTCAAGTGGAACTAATGATTAGGATCACAGATGGTCGCCGGAACTATTCAATAATAAGTATTTCACGGGGTGCGATTCGATTAGGTACTTTATTAATGGTTGCTAAGTAATTTATGCTCGTCACAATGCTTATGGTGGTGTGATAATTAACGTCCCTGCATCGGGAAAAGAAATACATATTGTGTAAAAGGTAATAAGCAGTTGATATTAGAATATTATAACTTAGGTAAATTACAAACGACCCATTAAAAAGTGAAAAATAGAAAACTTTTTCCAAAAAACACAACCGTCTTCCAAAATCCTGCGTTTGTGTTTCCGAACGCATACAACCCTAATCTCTTCAAAGTGATAGGGAACAGGCTTCTTCTGGGTAAGCTCACTCCATCGACCTAGACTAGTGTCAAGAGCAAACCTATCACAAATAATAAAAAAAACACTTCAAAGTGAATAATAACTTTAATTTCGGAAGTCAGTGGCAAAAAACTAAATAAAATACAGATCCAAAGACACCGACTTCCGAAATAAAAGTTATTATTCACTTTGAAGTGTAATTTTGGAAGTCGGTTGTGTTTTATGGAAAAAGTTTTTTTTCCACTTAGTATATGTGGATAATGTTTTAATCACTTCCTATCACTGTTATTAACATATCAGGTAGTTGTATTCGAATTTGTGTAGTGGGACTACCGCTAAAAAGTGAAAAATAAAAACTTTTTAGCAAAAAATAAAACTGGCTTCCTAAACAAAACACTAGAAAGTAAAAAATACTTTAATTTCGGAAGTCGGTGGCAAAAAACGAAAATACAAAACCAATGACACGGACTACCGAAATTAAAGTTATTTTTCACTTTGTGGTGTTTGGTTTTGGAAGTCGGTTTTATTTTCTGATGAAAAGTTTTTTTTTTTAATATTTGTAGAATATTATGTTGTCTTTTATTCTGTGCTTTTTGGAACGAAGTTCTTTAACGCGGCTTGCGGTAGGAGTAAACTGGTAGAATTCCTCACGTAACGAAAAAGCGTTATGTCCGAAAAAGACAATTTGTCAAAAAAGCTTTTGAACAAGTGTAAAAAAATACTTTTGACACTTGAAACATGAGACCGTTCCAACCGTGTGTCCCACGATACCTCCTGACTTTGTTTCTATCGCCATGAACCGGGAAGGAAAAGTCTCCGAGCTCCTACTGAAACATTCCCGAAGGAAAACTCAATAACACCTTCCCCGACTTGCGAATCGAACCTGGTTCCGCAGTCACAAAATCAATGACATGACAACAATTATGAGTAACTCCTAGTTTGTCTGTTAAAGTAATAAACTCGTGTTAGGACAAGCTCTGTAATGTTCCGGACGGTTCGAGTCCCAAGACAGACACAAGTTAAATTGAGTTTGTTTGTTAGAAAATTGACAATTATAGCACAGGAGCGACCCAGTCACATGGTAGACAGTAATATTATACTTGTTTAGAAACCTATCTCTCTGTACAAATATTACAAACTAAAGTCATTTTTAGGGTTCCATTCCATTCCTTCCTTAAGAACAACGAAGTGATCCTACACTACGTTGATCGTCTGTCTGTCTGTCAGTCTGTCAAGACCCATTTTCTCAGGAACGCGTGACAGTATCAAGTTGAAATTAAACTCTTCATTGTTCGTGGTCCGACACTCACTTGGCCGGGTGTATTTTTTGTGTCTGGCTGTGTGATGGCGCTGTTCTTCTAAACTGTGCAACAGAATTTGATGCCGTTTTCACCATCATTTAGAGAATTTATTTCGGATGGTTATATGTATAATATACACTTATATTACATTACACAACATATATTAAACGTACATATAATAAAGAAATCTGAATGTTTTGTCAAGTCGTAAAAACTCGCTGGTTGCAGAAATAAAACTTTATTGACCGAGCGAGCGATACGTCTCTGCTTCAAGACCGGCAATTTTTTTTTTCGTCTGTCAGTTTGTTTCTACTCCTCGTCGTATTTTACAAACGATTTAGACGAAACCTGGTATAAAGCTTTTACGTCTTTATATTTTTTGTCATCGGGATTTTTGATTGGAACCCTTCCAATCAAAAATCCCGATGACAAAAAATATTTCCTCTAAAAACAGGAAAAAAGGGGGCTACTTGATATCACCGCCTTATGAGAACAGATTTCGATGGTTCTTTTCTTATTTGAAACTTAGTAACGCTAAGTTGGTCTCATAAAAAAATGGTGAAGATCACATTAAAAAATACCGGTCAAGTGCGTGTCGGACTACGCACAATGTAGGGTTTCGTAGTTAGGATGAATTTATCCCAAGAACAATTGTACTTAAAAACATGTTCTTCCATATTGAAACGGGAAAGCAGTAATAGACTTCACACTTGACGAATAATCACAATTATTTATTGATATTTTTATACAGTTGAACAGAGTTTCGACTTATCTCATGTACGGCAGCAAAATGTTCCCGCCAAATGAGCGGTGCGACTACTTATACACTTCGGCGGCCGGATGTGACGTCACTAATGGTCACTCGCTGGCTTGGCTGACAATTTCTGCTCCAAATGTCGTAAAGTGGCATTGGCTTGGCGTTGGCTTTGGTATTGGCTTGGCGTTGGCTTGGCGTTGGCTTGGCGTTGGCTTGGCGTTGGCTTGGCGTTGACTTGGCGTGGCGTTGGCTTGGCGTTGACTTGGCGTTGGCTTGGAGTTGGCTGAACACATGACGAGGCGTTACAATATAATCCAACTGCAAATGTAAGTTTGTACGCGCAATATTGAGAGATTTACCATATTATCTTAAGACCATAGACTTCTTCTAAGTTTTCCTGTAATTTATAGGTATAGAACTATTTTCTATATTTTTTTCAAAATATTAGGCTTAGTAATTTCGGAGAATGGTTAATTTTCGCCTATTTTCTTAAACAACTTTATAACAATTTATTTTAACATTATAAAAATAATATATATTTGAAACTCTCACAGTCAGCCCAAAAATTGGGCTTTTTTCTTATTTGGCCTCCAAAGTTGACCCCAATATTCTAAATTCATATATTTACGTTACACGTCCGTGTTTGGGTCACAGAAATACATACGTGTACCAAATTTCAACTTAATCGGTCCATTAGATTCGGAGCAAACTGGCTGTGACAGACGGACAGACAAACAGACACACGAGTGATCCTATAAGGGTTCCGTTTTTTCTTTGTGAGGTACGGAACCCTAAAAGCATGCAACGTTTATTTTTCTAAATAAAAAGAGTGCCGTTTATGAAAAAAGATTAAGTGTAGCGCTACGAAAGCGTAGCTTGTAGCAGTCGTAGCGCGTAGCAGTCGTAGCGCGTAGCAGTCGTAGCGCGTAGCGGTCGTAGCGCGTAGCAGTTGTAGCGCGTAGCAGTCGTAGCGCGTAGCAGTCACAGCGCGTAGCTCAGCGTATGGCGCGCGGCGTAGTCGAGCTAACCTAATTACATGTGTTTAGCCCTTCTTTGCTGCTTTTGTTGGCATTTTGCGATAAATGGTAGAAAAAGTAAAAAGTCTGTAGCATAACGAATTCTAAACTAGATATTAATTATCTGTGCGATTTTTATATTTAATCTATGACGTTACTACTTTCACCTCCCTATAGTACTTGCTAAAGACTCACTCCTTTTCCGCCATAACCACAAGCTTGTATAGCTCCCCGAAATTGGGTAAGTACTCATAGTGTCCTTAGGAGAATCTGTATAGTAGCAACTGTGTTTTATCTAGTGTTCATTCTAAATAATGATCTTGTAAACCACTGTGATGTTGATTTACCTCTCCAATGACCCATTTCCTTGTCTTGGGGCTACGGATTCGTCTGGTTAGGAAACTACGCACATCACAGAGGCTTACCGGATCTTCCTCTGAGCTCACGGACGCACCCTTGCGTGGTTCCAGGGTTCACGGCTTTGGATACTTCACGGCTTCGGATACTTCGCTATTACGGATACAATCACCGCTCCGGCTAGACCACACCTTTGGCTAGACTACCGGCCATAACCTCTACGGTACCCTACGCGCCAGACGCGGCTCTATACCCAGCAACTACGCGCCAGACGCGGCTCTATACCCAGCAACTACGCGCCAGACGCGGCTCTATACCCAGCAACTGCGCGCCAGACGCGGCTCTATACCCAGCAACTACGCGCCAGACGCGGCTCTATACCCAGCAACTACGCGCCAGACGCGGCTCTATACCCAGCAACTACGCGCCAGACGCGGCTCTATACCCAGCAACTACGCGCCAGACGCGGCTCTATACCCAGCAACTATGCGCCAGACGCGGCTCTATACCCAGCAACTGCGCGCCAGACGCGGCTCTATACCCAGCAACTACGCGCCAGACGCGGCTCTATACCCAGCAACTACGCGCCAGACGCGGCTCTATACCCAGCAACTACGCGCCAGACGCGGCTCTATACCCAGCAACTACGCGCCAGACGCGGCTCTATACCCAGCAACTACGCGCCAGACGCGGCTCTATACCCAGCAACTACGCGCCAGTCGCGGCTCTATACCCAGCAACTACGCGCCAGACGCGGCTCTATACCCAGCAACTACGCGCCAGACGCGGCTCTATACCCAGCAACTACGCGCCAGTCGCGGCTCTATACCCAGCAACTACGCGCCAGACGCGGCTCTATACCCAGCAACTACGCGCCAGTCGCGGCTCTATACCCAGCAACTACGCGCCAGTCGCGGCTCTATACTCAGCAACTACGCGCCAGACGCGGCTCTATACCCAGCAACTACGCGCCAGACGCGGCTCTATACCCAGCAACTACGCGCCAGACGCGGCTCTATACCCAGCAACTACGCGCCAGTCGCGGCTCTATACCCAGCAACTACGCGCCAGACGCGGCTCTATACCCAGCAACTACGCGCCAGACGCGGCTCTATACCCAGCAACTACGCGCCAGACGCGGCTCTACCCTCCCACTTTTTATGACACCACAGCAAAAAAACCTTACAACCAGAATCTACGACCCTCTTCTGTAACTTGTGGCTTAACCTAAAATTAAACTCTGTTTTAAGTGACACTTGAGTCTCATTCTCTACCTACTAAACCCCTATGCCACAAGTCGGGAGTTCTTTCGCTGTACATTATGTACTAATAATATAGAGCCATCTAGTATACATTTTTAGAAGCTAAAAGATTTCTTTTTTTTGGGTTATTATAATGTACTAAACTCCGTTTTAACGATTTAAATAAAACTTAAACATATAAAATTACTGTGTGTAATAATAATTACGTATAGTCTTGTGGAGCACAACTTAACGTGCTTATTTTCTGAATTTTCATTCTAAAATTAAAGAAATAACCAAACAGACGATGAGGGCGCCACTGCGCGCTCGGTATCCTCTTGAGGAACTTCGTTCCAATATAGTAAGGAGTTGAGGGTGTGTTGTTGTGTGTTACAGAAACCTCGTAATTTGTTAAGATGATGAAATACAGTGTTTTTAAACTTAGCTAATTTTTTATCGTGGTATTAACTTTAAAAATAAATTTTCTTTTAAAAAAGTAAAATCCGACTTCCAAACCCTAAAACGAATAAAGTAACTTTCATAAAAATCTTAACAGCTTCTGAAGTCGGTGCCAAGCTAGTAGTGCATTGAAGAATTGAAGACATCGGCTTCGGAAGCTGTTAAGATTTTAATGTAAGTTATTTTATTCGTTTTAGGTTTTGGAAGTCGGTTTTTACTTTTTTTAAATAAATTTATTTTTCCATTTTTAATTGAATATAAATTACACAAGCCTTAGACGAACGAAAAAAGAAGAATCATCAAAATCCGCTTAGAAATGCCGGCGATACAGTACATTTATATATATAACATCGGGCCATAAGAATAATTACCTGATGTAATATATATTAAAATCTTCCTAAAAGTATATAGATTACGTAAGTAAAAGAATCATCAAAATTGGTTCATTAGTTTTTGAGAAAATCGCGGTCATACATAACGTTACCATTTTACTTCTGAGATTTCTGCACAGATACTTATGTATGACAGAGATTTACGTGATTTTTTCATTTGTTCTTCTTCATTGATATCCTAAGAAGCAGCGTATTGGTCACGTAACGATGTTACCATACTACAATTTTATAAACGACCTACCATCATCATCTGCCCAGCGTTTTCCCAACCAAGTTGGGGTCGGCTTCCAGTCTAACTAGATGCAGCTGAATACCAGTATTGAGCGACCTACCAACACCACATTAAACCTACATAGTTTCTTACTACCAACTAATAGTAATAACAAGAAACATTGAACCGTTCCTACATAAAGTGCACCGCTTGCTCGTCACCATGACAACCACTGAGCCGCATTAGAACCGCGTCGACTTCACTCACTGATTATATCTCTATTACGTCGGCGTCGGTGGGTTAACGTTACTATTTGGTTGTTCGCGTACTTAGGCAATTTAATTGAGGCTTTTATTAATCTATCTTTTATATATATACAAATGAATCGCTGAAATGTATGTCACGCATAACTTCGGAACGCTTGAACCAAATTGGATATTTTTTTTTTTGTTGTGTTCGTAATTGTCAGGACAAGGTTTGTATGAAAGAAAATGTTTTAAAACTTGCCGGGGAATTGGCAAATTCGGAACTGAAAGTGCATTTTCTATGAGAATATTGTATATTATTAAAATGTTGACAGGACAACGTTTCTCGGCTCAGCTAGTTTGGAATATAATGGAATGTTATCGTGTATTGTTGCAGCAGGTGGAAAACAAATCAAGTTGTTTAAAATTAAAAAATAAGTAGGCGCAGTTCCCGCTCACGCCGCCATTTGTTTTCATTAAAACGTTGGTCCCAGTTGTTTTCTTTCGGTTGCTGACACTGCCGTAGCTATTGTACTTGCTCGGCATCAGATTTTTTAGGCTCGATGCATTTCTACTGATGCAAGCGTTATTCAGTTTTGGTTTTATCATTTCTGAGAAGACTTACGGCCGATATGTGACGACGTCTGTAATTATTTTGGTATTTTCAATTTCATATTAATTTTTAAAGCTATGTTGACCAATATTTTTGTGTTTGTCTTTAAGTCCTGATAGTGTTTTGTCAACTCTTGACAAAGACATCAGAATCATTGTTGCACTATACAAATTGGAATTTCGACACATAGTGAAAAGTAGAGGGTTGTGAGCATGCGCGTGCACACTGTGACGTCACACGCACATGATATGTGGCCTTAAAATTATTATAAACGTGGGCCTATTTTCTCTAAAATTTAAAGTTAATTGTAATTAAACATTAAATTCATTGGAAGAATGGAACGAAATATGAGTGAAGGAGAGGTGGGTGTGTGTGAAATTGACGGGGAGAGTTTGCGTTTGATTGCAAAGTGAAACGACGATATTAAAAAAAGATAAATTTTGTAATTTGTGTTAAAGAGACTAAATAAACGATAATCTCAAAGAAAAGTGTTTCTCTCATCACGTCCATCTCTTACATAAATATGAACTATCTTTTGAATACTCAACCATTACTCTAGCATTAAAACTATCATAGTTATTAGCGTTTGAAAACTTACATGTTTTTGTCGGTCAGAAATATTGAACGTACCACCAGTACACCGAGCGAAAAGACGTTTTCACGTTAAAAATAATTAGTAATTTGATTTAGCTGTAGCTGCTGTTAAGGCCGAATAGAGAAAACTTAGTAAAACAGTGAAAAGTTACGGCGTGTTATTATAGATTTATTATTATTTTGCAAATGCTGGTTCGACAAAATAACATAATAAACGTCTATAGTTAAAAAACGTTTGAATCGTGAACAGATATCTGCATCACGACATAAAACAAAAACCGGTCTAGAGCGAGTCGGACTCGCGCACCGAGCGTTCCGTACCATCATATATTTAAAGAAATGTGCTATTTAGCTCCTTTCACAAAATTGTTTTGACTAGTTTTTGAAAACAAAGACCATAGTCACGGTGAATTTGGTCTTTGAGAGTTTTGTAAATACAGTTATATTCATTATTCGATTAGGAAAAAGTAATTTATTAGGTAAATTCCAGAAATGAGCCGTTGGCCAGAGACTATAATTACAAAAATATTAATCTAACTTGAAATTCCCAAAACGTATTCATATGAAAGTCGTCAATCAAGGCATAGCTTGCAGCATCACAAATAAAAATTAATATAAAGTTGAGCAGCGAGTGGCGGTCTGAGCGGTCTGTGGTCCCTCACTACGGACTCACTGGCATACTAGCTAGAACTGGCAAATAGCATCCTACTCTATGCACATTTCACGAATATGAACCAAATAAACATAGAGGCAACGACGAAACACCGGAACGTCCTCGAAACACGCAATACGGATCGCATGACATACATTATGTTTCACGTAACATCACGCCTGTATTCCCCGAAGGCGCAGGCAGTGATGTGACAGTACACCCACACGTCACCAGTTATGTCATAAGTCTCATGTCGCAGGGGGCGCCTGTTGCTATCAACTGGACACTAATCCAGATTCCGAGCTGTTACTGAGAAATTCCTAATGCATGGGAAAACTCAACTCTTAACACGTTGCCGAGCCAGCAGCAGATCAAACCCACGAACTCATGCGCCTCTGCTAGAGTACACAGATATCTGCATCACTACATAAAACAAAAACCGGTCAAGAGCGAGTCGGACTCGCGCACCGAGGGTTCTCTTTTATCACACAGAATAATTTCAGATTTTTCTTCGGAGATAAGGGAACGGTATTTTTATTTACATTTTTCATCTAAAGTCGAAAACTATGCGGCCTAAAAAAACAGAAAAAATATTTGAGAATGTCTCTTTCATATGAAAATACGTTATTAGGGTTCCGTACCAAAATGGTAAAAAGGAACCCTTATGGTGCGACTCTCTCTGTCTGTCACAGCTGGATATCTGAAGAACCACTAATGCTATCAACTTGAAATATGGAATAGTTTTAGATGACGTTTGCCCAACTATTTTGCAAATAAGAAAGAAATAAAAATGTATATAATATGTATTTTGCAACAGGGACTGAAAGGAGGTCTTAAAAATTCGAAGTGGGGCAACTAGGGCATGTGAAGTATCATATGAAAGAGCGCTGTTTGCACATTTTCAAACATTTTTAGGGTTCCGTACCTCAAAATGTTGCTTGTACGATTAATGTTCCTGGGCGTAGAATTAAATTGTTTTCTAATAATGTATACTGCATGTCCATTACTGTTTATAACAAATTACCTGATGGCCTCAGAACATTTAAATGTAAATTATTTAACTTTCTTTGAAACAAATGTTATTACTCGACTGAAGATTTTATGAAAGACAAATTTACCTAATTATTTGACATTATTGCCTATAAATCATATTTTATCCCCTTGACTTAGTTGCATTTTGACTTATATAATTAATCTCTTTTAAAAAAATATTTGTAACTCTAATTCTTAATTTTAATGTAATGGTGACCTTTAATTTTAAAAACCATATTTGTACGCCGGAAACGGCAGAATATTATGATCGCAATACATAATTCATATAACAACTTTGTACAAATAAATACAACTATTCTGACAAATAAATGCATTCTATTATATTCTATTCTAAAAGGAAAAAAAGGAACCCTTATAGGATCACTCGTGTGTCTGTCTGTCTGTCCGTCTGTCACAGCCAATTTGCTCCAAATCTAATGAACCGGTTATGTTGACATTTGGTGCACGTATGTATTTCAGTGACCCAAACACGGACGTGTAACAAAAAAAAAATGAATTTTGAATATGGGGGTCAATTTTAGAGGGCAAATCGAAAATAAAAAAAATAAAGTTTTGCAAATTATACCGTGTGACATACCAAATGAAAGGTCATATTGTGATGGTCTCAAATATATTTTTTTAAATAGTTTTATAATAAATCGTTTTAAAGTTATTTAAGAAAATACACGATAATTTTGAAAGAAAAAAATACAAAAAATAGTTCAATACCTATAGATTACAGGAAAACCTATAAGAATTCGATGTTCTTAAAACAACATGGTAAATCTCTCAATATTGTGCGTACAAACTTACATTGTCCATAGTTTAACAAAATGGTTCCAACCCACACATTTGTAGTTGGAATGTATGGGAAACATGTTTTTCAACTACAATGTTAAGTTTGTTCTTGGGATAAATTCATCTCAACTACGGAACCCTTCATTGTGCGTGGTCTCCGACACGCTCTTGACCAGTTTTTTTTAGGCTGCATAGTTTTCGACTTTTGATGAAAAATGTAAAAAAAATACCGTCCCCCCCCCCTGCCCCCCCTTATCTCCCAAGTTTGCATAGAGAAAAATCTGAAATTATTCTGTGTGATAGAAGTTTATGTACAGATTACGATGATGTCTGTAAATAGCACAGTTTTATATATATATATGATGGTACGGAACCCTCGATGCGTGAGTCCGACCGGTTTTTATTTGTTTAAAGTAACAAAAATACAACGATATTATAAGTAAATAAATATTTTTTACTGAGGACAGCGTATTCGCACAATAGTTGTGAAACAAAATTAATGAAAGCCAATGTGTGTAAATTGTTCCACCTTTTGATATGACTGATTGAGCACCAACAAAGCCATCGTTGATTGGTACTTCCCCGCCCCTCTTACACGAGTAACCACAGTGTAAATAGTTCAGTAGATCAATGCTAGTAGTCTATGTCAATTCTTCGCAGAATGCTGCCAGGCTGCTGAGCACGTTGTGCGGTAGGTGAGATTGTCCGATGCTGCGTCACTGGATCGCACGTGGGTAGTGTGACGTCCCATTCCAGACATAGGCATAAGGATACTAACATTAGATTTAGGTTTTCTTTACTAACACTGTATGTATCTCTGTTGTCTGATAATAAAGGCTTTATTATTAATAGGGTTCCGTACCAAAATGGTGAAAAGGAACCCTTATGGTGCGACTCAGTCTGTCTGTCTGTCACAGCGGGTCATCTCAAGAACTACTTATGCTATCAACTTGATTTTTGGTACAGTTCTAGATGACGTTTGCTCATCTATTTTGCAAATAAGAAAGAATTTTTTTTTTTCAACAGGGACTGAAATGGGGTCTTAAGAAATCGAAGTGGGGCTACTAGTGCATGTGGGGTATCATATGGAAGAGCGCTGTTTGCACATTCTCAAACATTTTTTCTTTTTAGGGTTCCGTACCTCAAAAGGAAAAAACAGAACCCTTATAGGATCACTCGTGTGTCTGTCTGACCGTCTGTCACAGCCAATTTGCTCCGAATCTAATAGACCGATTAAGTTGAAATTTGGTACACGTATGTATTTCTGTGAACCAAACACAGACGTGTAACGTAAATAAATGAACTTTGAATGTGGGGGTCAATTTTGGGGGCAAATTAGAAAAAAAAAAAGTTTTGCAAACTGTACCGTGTGACATATTAAATGAAAGGAATTACTGTAAGAGGGTCTCAAATATATATTTTTTTTATAATTATGAAATAAATAATTTTAAAATTATTTAAGAAAATACACGAAAATTGACCATTCCTCCCCTTATCTCCGAAAGTACTGAACCTAAAATTTTGAAAAAAAAAATACAAAATATAGTACCTACAGATTACAGGAAAATCTTTAAGAAGTAAAAAAACGTGGTAAATCTCTCAATATTGTGCATACAAGCTTACATTTACAGTTGGAATGTATGGGAGAACATGTTTTTCAACTACAGTGGTAAGTTTGTACTTAAGATTCATCGCAACCACGGAACCCTGCATTGTGCGTTGTCCGACACGCACTTGGCCGGTTTTTTAGGCCTCATAGTTTTCGACTTTTGATGAAAAATATTTTAAAAAAATACCCCACCATTTATCTCCAAAGTTTGAGTAGAGAAAAATCAGAAATTGTTCTGTGTGATAGAAGTTTATATAAAGATTACAGGAAAAATAAAACGGTATCTCTAAATAGCACACTTTTTTTAATATATACGGAGCCCACGGTGCGCGAGTCCGACTCGCCCTTGACCGGTTTTTTTTATATGTTTTACATATCTTGGGACATGGAGTCCCAGACCTTTGGAAGGTGTATTCGCAGAGGCCCCGTAGGCAATTTAAATGGAATGAGGCACAAAACAAACTGTCGGTTCTTTCACTAACATTATTCGTAATTAACATGAAATGTACATAAATAACAACTTAAACCTAATTCATTAATTAAAATAACGATATAATTATCCTAAACGTCGGTTATAAAAAATATGTGAAGTTAATATTAATAATAATAACCCCACCGCTGTATCTCTACGTTGACGTCTTGCGTGCTCCGAACTTTAGGTCTGTGCCGGTAGAATTTACTTTGCTGGAACGGGTCTAGGAAGAGGAGCCAGACCAAGAGAGATACAGAAACCCGCAGGCCAGCATGTGGCGAGCCGTTGGGCAGTAGCGACCCCACGGACCCTATCTCCCGGGAGAAGTCTTGTTCTTCACCCTGGCTTGCGTTTATTGGCCGGCTGGAGTGAAGACTGACGAGGAACAGAGCTCCCACCTCTTTCTTGCCTTTATTGGCCGGCTTGAGTGGAGATTCGCAAGAGGCAAGAGCAAACGTATTCAGGCGGCCTCCTTTTCACGTGACAATACCCACGTAGCCTACTCTCTTGCATGTTGTCGGTGATATCGCGCACGCCCACGCTTCCTCCACGCTGACATCATCTAGTTTTTAATTTTATTTTTTTAAATGATTGACGTGTGTTTGTACTAACCTACTTACAGAAATAAAATGATCTATCATTTAACGAAGTCAAAGATCTACGAAAGATGTGATGGATGGTCACCCATCCACGAACCAACCGCGGCAAGCGTAGTTTCGATCGACCCATGTGGCAGTTTTTTTTTTTTGTTGTTAAGACTGGTCGGACGGAGTGTTCCTACTGCCTTACATACGCTGTGTCCCCGGTACCCACAGAGGGGAATATAAAAACCGCAGCGAGTTTGATTGCACAAAGCGTTGTTAGAAGTACATGCACGACACACACGAATCAACGACGCTTTTACATTGCTTCACAACAACTTTGCAAGTTTTTGCACGAAAAGACTAGCAAAAAAATATCGCAAAATTTGTAAGCAAGCACTTTATGCATCAGATAAATGGCCAAAAGGATTCCTTAATTGCAAAAGTTTTTCCAAAAAAAAAAAAAAAACTTCACTGTATTTAACTTTAATTTCGGAAGTTGGTATCTTCGGTTTTATATTTTTGTATTTTGCTACCGACTTCCGAAATTAAATACACATTTCAGTGTGTATAGGGTTTTTTTGGAAGTCGGTTGTTTTTTTCGGAAAAAGTTCTATGTATCACAATTAAAAAGTGAAAAAAAGCACGTAAGTCGACCCAGTAATCACAGAAAAACCGGTGTACTTACATGAAAAAGAAAAATAAAAACCCGGTTAAGTGCGAGTCGGACTCGGCCAAATTATCAATGTAGTTGAAAAACATGTTCTCCCATACATTGCAACTGCAAATGTAAGTTTGTACGCACAATATTTTGATTTTTTACATGTAATTAAGATGTAGGCCAATCTATTAAATTTAATAAGTGAATCAATTTGTAAAACACGTATTTGTACGCCTCGTTAGGCCAAACATGTTTGTAAGCCAGAAATAATAAGTGAACAGCCTGCATGCCTATTGTATGTAAACACATGTTTTGACAAATAAATCATCTTTAATATTGATAGATTTACCATGTTATTTTAAGACCATAGACTTCTTAAATGTTTTCCTGAAATCTATAGGTACAGAACTATTTTCTGTATTTATTTTTCAAAATTTTAGGCTCAGTAGCTTCGGAGATAAAGGGGGAATGGTCAATTTTCGTCTATTTTTACCCGACTGGCCTTCTGGGCCAGTCGGGTAATTGGAGGGTAATGTTTTTCGAGAGTATGTATGTATGTATGCTATGCCTAAACGGCTTGATGGATTTTAATATATGAGGTGTCGTTAGATTTTTCTTAAGGTTTTTACTTGCGCCAACGACCTTGCGTGTGTGGGCGGAGCTTTGTACTACTCCCCGCACCACCCGAACCTAAACATCGCGCGCGATGCTTCGCTAGGGTGTACACGATTACTACCGCGCGCGACATACAGTAATTAATAAATAACAGCCGTCTTATTACAAAAGATTTAAACACATGTTCAACGCGTATTTTATGTTTTTTTATGTATGGAGTTTGACGTTAGACATGCGTTGAACATGTTTTTAAACCTTTTGTAGTAAGACCGCAGATGTTTTTATAAATACCTACATATAAGGTATTAAAAAATTAACTTTACAATCTTTAAGGAGTGGCAACACATAAAACATCTTGTTTAGATATTTCTTTATTAGTCACATCAATCACATTCTGAAATAAAAGTATGTACATTTCTACCAGTTAACAATTATACAACGTGGCGCTGCAATGGCGGCATGAAATCAACACACGTATACGGTTCCACGTTCTCGTTTTATAAGGATACATTTTAATTTCATTAAACGTTATTATTTATTGATTTATTTACAATTTTATAAAATAGCGTCTTATCTGTATAGCACAGAGATGAAATTAAAAAGCGAACGAAAAAAAGGGTAAGGGATTTTGAACACTGTATATGATATTAAATTCATGTTATGTGGGACCTGATATGAAACCCTAGAGGTACAACTAGACGATAGCGAAAGAGCCTACTCCACAAACAAAAATGTAGGTACTATAAGACAAGATCAATTTGTAGGTCTTTTTTTCATTTTGTTAGTGGATATGCTCAAGAACCAAGAATATTAGTAGCTAAAAACAATCGGCATCGGCATTTATTTCAATGCCTGCACGTACGAAGTTGCGGGCATTGCTGGTGCATCATAACATTTTTGTTGTTTGTCAAATAGAAAACCAATATTTAACTTGTTTATTGACAGATTACTCAAAATTCATTAAAATTTCATTGAATTTCGGTCAATGTTTTCTTCTTTTTATTTGAACTTCTTCATCATCGCTTACTCGTATATTACCGAACTCTTGAATTGAAGCATTCGGAAAGTCAGTAGAGTAGTAGAGTAATAAAAAGTATTTTCTGTATCTTCTTCATTTATTTGAATCTTGCTTTCTTTCTTGCCAGTGTTCAAATGAACAAAAAAGGAAGTACACGGATTTCCGTGTACTTCCTTTTCGTGGTGTTTGTTTTCTAGTTTTCTACCTCATCATGTTCCTTCGTTTTTTTATCATTTATGAGCAAGTATGTTGAGAGGATCGTGTTGTTTCGCTGTCCCATTTTCTTCCTTGTTTCCATCTTTTCTGTTGCTCCGCCATTGTTAATAGTTTTACTTGCTTTGGTCTTTGTTTTTTTTTCCAGTTGTGATTTTTGTTTATGGTTATATTGCCATTTTCATTTATTTTTTTCTTACAGCCTCTTCAAAGTTGAATTGGTAGGCTGAAATAGGGCACTTTACTTCAATTGTCATGTCATTGCAGATTCCGTCAGTGCTAGAGCCTATGTAGGGCAATCGTTCGTCCAGAAACAAACCACACACACGGTTGTATTTTAATCCCTTCCTGTTTTGATAATTGCTCTAAAGCGATTTTTTCGTTGTCAACTCCGTGTTTTATAGATTTTACATGACTAATACAGTCTTTGTATAAAAGGTATTTAACAAGATTTCCGCAACTGACATTTGGACGTCTTTTGATTAGTTGATTATTGAACAGTATGCCTTTGAACAAAGGTTAGATTTTACTTTAGCTTTAAACGCATTGAAGGGCAAATCTAGCAAAGAAGAGGGTAGCTTGTTATAAAAGGATATACCAAGCCCAACAAATGAGTTATGAACCTTATGAAGCCGGTGAAATCAAGCACTAAATTTGTCCTTATTTCTGGTGTTAATATTGTGAATATCCCTGTTTTTAGTGTATAAATGTATATTTTGTCTTATATATAAGATGTTGGCGAAGATGAATTGTGATGCCACCGTGAGAATACCAATATGTTTAAAAAAAATCTCTCAAAGAAACTCTGGCACCGAGCTGGTAAATTGTTTGAACAGCTGGTTTCTGAAGAACAAATATATTTTGAATGTCAGCGGCTTTGCCCCAGAGCAGAATACCATATGACATAGTGCTATGAAAAATAACTAAAATAGACTAACCTAGCTGTATCAACGTCAGTGTATTGTCTTACTTTCGTGACAGCGTAGGCGGCTGAACTGAGCCTTCCCGCTAGGCTTGATATATGTGGGCCCCACTGAAGTTTAGCATCTACTGTTATACCCAGAAAAACTGCCGAGTCTACAGTTTAAAGCATCTCTATCTAAAATGATGTTGGGTCCTAGATTTCTAACATTCGGTAAGGCAAACCAATCTGTAACCATTGAGAGTGCAGTGTTTACGTCGTCAAAATCTTGTCTATTCCTGTCTACTTTAAAAATAAGAGAGGTGTCACCTACAAGCAGTACAACGTCACAGATACCCTTTAAATAGAATGGTAAGTCACTGATATAGGTACACTAAGAACAAGAATGGATCCAGTATTGAACCTTGAGGTACACTTAACTGAACTGGTAGCCGGGAAGATTTCACACCATTTACATCTACACATTGAATTATACAACGTGGCGCTGCAATGGCGGCATGAAATCAACACACGTATACGGTTCCACGTTCTCGTTTTATAAGGATATTTTAATTTCATTAAACGTTAATATTTATTGATTTATTTACATTTTTCTAAAATAGTATCTTGGAGACACCATAGGGCTATACTAATTTTCGTTATTATTTAGTTTGTTTGAAATTTGTTTATTTTTTTCAATTTACGAATTGTTACTGGCCGCTAGCCCTATCCGTGTCTTGAAGGAATGTCGTCATTACCGTCAAAATCTTTTGTATTTAAAATGAATTTGATAGGATGATAAGGGATAGACAAACATCAGATATTTCCCGCACGATTTGATGCAGCCAGCAGAGACCATTGGACAGTACCTACCATTTGTAGGTGGGATTTTGTAGTAGGGATAGGGAATATTTACTTATTCTTTGGTTAATTAAGTACCTACCTATAATACATAACATGAAAATTACCAAAATATGAATTGAAGTAGGTACTAGAAACAACAAAAGAAGGAGACAGAGATTACAAGAGTAAGTTTCCTATTTCAATGTACCTAATTGAAATAGGAAACTTACTCTTGTAATCTCTGTCCCCTTCTTTTGTATAATTTTTTGAGATTTCGTTTTTCTGTCTTTGTTTACTTCCCATCTTGAACACACTATGCTTTAGAAAATGATTGTTATTTTTTTTACTATAATATAATAAAACACACTGAATACACTAATATTAACAAAGTAAAGGATGTATTCACACAAAAAAAAATATAGTCACGTATAAGGTAGGTAAGATACCAAAAATTAAATGAAACTCTGTCCGTGTGGCTACACTGTTCACAAAAAAAAACAATGTTTATCGAAGCGAGGAGGTCGTCACACAACGCGGCACAGGTCCGTCCAGCAACACGTCTCGCCCCGCACTGAGATTTTGGGCGAGAGCGGGGCGCAGTATAAATTTGCCGCTAATGATTTGGTTTGTAAATTAATTTAAAATCAAATAAAAATAATTTAAAAAAAGTAATGACATGAAATCATTTCTTATTATTTTGTAGAGAACTGTGTAAATTTATGAACACTTTTAATGAAAATTGTAGGAGTAATATGGTAAAAACTAGAAAAAATAGACCTGGGTTTACCTTTTTTTTTCTTTAGTTATATAAACTAAAGCAGATTTCTGGACACATGAAATCACTTCTTATGTATTGTAGATTATTATATATTTTTTTCTATCAAAAATATGCTATAGTTACTGTAAAAAATGGACACAAAGTTACTTAGTTTCGCCGTATTTTAGGGAGGACGGGCCTTAATTGTGGAAGTGACATAGGCTATATAACATTTATATATTACATCTGGAAATATGAAAGAGAGGGGAATTTTTTTTTTTTAAACAAATTGCTAACATTGCTGGTATCAAATGAATACGTGTAATGAGTTAATTCCAAATATATATTAATAAAACCAAAAACATTGAAATAAAAAAAAATATTTTAAAAAACAAAAAACCCTACTGCAAAAGCATATAACTGAAAAGAGAAAAACAAGCATTATAATCTATAGAATTTTGGTACTGCAGGCGGGGGCAAACCAATAACCTGAAATGGCGGGACAAACAAAAGTTACACCATAACTTTTGTTTGTCCCCGCCTGCAGTACCAAAATTCTTTATATTATAATATAATGCTTATGATAAATGATTTTTATTTCTGTAAGTAGGTTTGTACAAACACTTTTACAAGTCAATATTTTTTTTTAAACTAGATGAGGTCGGCGTTTCCTAACTGACTACTCTGAGAAGAAAGGCCGAAACAAACTCAGAGGTCACAGTCTCTTATAAAGTCCAGACATAATCTTGGTCACTTCATGTGAAGACCATGTAGATTGGTGTCTGAAATGGTCTTTTGAGGAAAGAACCACACAGATTGAGAGGACCTGTCCAGTCAGTGCACGCATTTGTCAGTAATCGCGCAGCTCAACTCAGAACTTAAGGAGCTCAACGATTCGACGAACAATACCAAAGAAAGGACATTGGGGTAGGACGCATAGATTACTCAAACTGCCAGACCATTATTAAAAATAAGAGAAAAAATAAAACAAAAAAAAAAACCAATGACCTACATAGTCTTCACATTCACAATAAATAAAAATAATATAATAATTACAAAGTAAATATTCATGTCAACATTCAGTATGCAAAAATAAAAATAATATAAAATTTGGAGCAGTTCAATCCCAAGCCTTTTTGTCCTCAATATAATCTTTAACGGCTTGTTTTCTCTTTTCAGTTACGTGGTTTTGCAGTTGGGTTTTTTGTTTTGTTTTAAATATTTTTTACCTTAAATAACTTTAAAACAATTTATTTTAAAATATTAAGAAAAATATATTTTTTATAATTTCAAAATAAATAATTTTAAAGTTATTTTATTATATTTTTATAGAAAATACACGAAAATCGACCATTCCTTCACTTATCTCCGAAAGTACTGAACCTAAAATTTTGAAAAAAATACAACAAAGTAGTTCAATACCTATAGATTACAGGAAAACATATAAGAAGACGATGCTCTTAAAAAAACATGGTAACTCTCTCAATATTTTACGTACAAACTTACATTTATCCATAGTTAACCAAAAAAGATACAACCCACATTAGGTGTAATGTGGGTTGGATTTTTTTCGTTTAACTATGGACATCTGTAGTTGGAATGTATGGAAGAACATGTTTTTCAACTACAATGTTAAGTTTTTCTTGGGATAAATTCATCCCAACTACGGAACCCTTCATTGTGCGTGGTCCGACATGCTCTTGACCGGTTTTTTTTTTCTTGAAATACATTATCACTAAGCGGCTTACAGTGCTGTATTTCTTCTAGCAGATCTTCACAGATAATAATAGCTTTTCTGAATTACAATTGGCAAACATATTACTTGCGACGATTGCAGCCACTGGATTTTCAACCTTATCCCTTTACGATAGCGGTATTATTCATTTTCTAAATTACATTAACAAAAATGTTACGGCACGTTTGTGCCACGCGATTATGTACCTTACATCTGAGAGATGCAGTAGTTAAAATTCTATTAACCGGAGCTATCAATGTGGATACAACTTGCTACAAAAACGTGCGACAATACACCAGAGTCGTGTTTGTAACTGAGACCCGGAGAGTCGTATCGAAGTGGCGCCTAGTGTACGACAAAGCAGTAAGTCAACGTGAACAGGACAATATTGAAACTATAACGTGTCATTGCTATACCCGTACCTGCGCAATTTTATAGGCATTATATAGGTACTGTTTTTTCTTCACAGCTACTGTTTCTTCATACTCAATATTCAATCATTTATTGCATTCCACAATGTTACCACGGCTGGGTTTCTGGCCTCTCTGCGAGAGGGAATGGGCTGTAATCCTCCTCACGGGCACTGTGCGGGATGGTGGATGACACAAGTTTTCGAAATAAACAAGACGACTGAGATTGACTAGTAGACTCGCGAGCGCAAACTGTATTGCAACACTTAATATACCACTAAAGTGGTACCACTAAAAACGGGATATTTACCAGGTTCTTTTTTTTAATCAGATCTTCACAATTTTTTTATAAGACCAACTTAAAGTTACTAACTTAGCAAACAAAAAAACCGGTCATGAGCGAGTTGGACTCGCGCACCGAGGATTCCGTACCATCATATATATTAAAAAAAACTGTGTTATTTAGAGACATCGTTTTATTTTTCCTATAATCTTTATATAGACTTCTATCACACAGAATAATTCCAGATTTTTCTCTATGCAAACTTCGGAGATCAAGAGTCTGTTGCAAAAAAAAATAAAAAATATATTTCTTTCTTATTTGCAAAATAGTTGGGCAAACATCATCTAAAACTGTTCTAAATTTCAAGTTGATAGCATTAGTGGTTCTTGAGATATCTAGCTGTGACAGACAGACAGACTGAGTCCCACCATAAGGGTTCCTTTTTGCCATTTTGGTACGGAACCCTAAAAAGAACCATCGAAATCGGATCTCATAAGGCGGAGATATCCAGTAGCTCCCTTTTTGCCCCTTTTTGGAGGAAGTACGACTCCAATCAATAATTCCTGACGACAAAAAAAAAAGAAGTTGTAAAGCCTGTATACCAAGTTTCGTCCAGATCGGTTGTAAAATATGACCTGTAGAGGAGTAGATACAATCTGACAGACGAAAGCAAATTTTGTCAGACTTAAAGCTGAGACGCTTCGCTCACTCGGACAATAAAGCCGGACTGAGTAATGTGGCAAAAGAATCACTACGACGACGACAATACGGCGTCTTAAAGTTGACACTTTCAAGTTCATGTTACTTGCAGGTATGGGGAATTAATTGTAAGAACCTTCATCATTCTCCTGTACTTATCCCAATTTATTTGGGGTCGGCGCAACATGTCTTTTTCTTCCATACTTCTCTATTAGTCGTCATCTCGGTAGTCACTCCCTTTCTGGCCATATCATCTTTCACACAGTCCATCCATCGTTTCTTTGGTCTTCCCTTACTCGTATAGCCCTCCACGTTCATACTCAACACTTTCCTGACGACATTTTCCTCATTCCTCCGCATCACATGCCATACCATGACAACCGATTTCCACACAACTTTTCAGTGACCGGTGTCACTTTCAGACTTCCTCTTACTTCTAATTGTAAGAACCTTATGGCATGGTAATTCTTCTACCTTCAGATACGACCTCTCTGTCGTCACCAGAATCAGGGCCGTGTTTGGACCCAAGATCGGTAACGTACGTACATACTATATACCTGTAGCAAAATCTCAAAATAAAACTAAACAAGATCATCGTTGAAAGAAGCATCCAGTCAGAGAGATCTGGCTGCATTGTGGCTAACTTTTAAGCTTTGTGAGAATCACTTTCCAAAATTCTACCAAGTAACACTTTAACGAGAAATCTTTTCCATTTAAACCCTTCCATTCTAAGCACCACAATTCGTTGTCCTACTGCACTCTCCACTAGTCGCGATACATCGAGAACAATAGCGCATTGTCTCGTCCCGGCCTCTCGTCCCGTTGTCCGGGGTTTATCGCGCCGATCCCGGGATTACCCCCCCCCCCCCCCCCCCCCCCTCCTGCCCTGCATAGCGACACTTTATGAGCGAAATGGTTGCGTTTGGAAGAACAGTTTTATAGTACCCGTGTGAGATACAAGCGACACACACACACACACACACACACACACATTGATACAAAGGATGTCATACTTAAAATACTAGCACACTCCCTTCCTAGCTCATGCCGTATAGTGAAATGATAATCTAGATTCTAAAACATAGTAAACAAGGCAAAGATGTTATTATTAAAGCTGGTTAAAAAAAACTACTCAACCAATAAAAATGAATCCCACGCGGGTTTTCTTTCCCATCTCGTAGTTGACTGGTAACAAATAAATTTTTACTATGGGACCAAACCAGATATCGATAAAAAAAATCAACTGCTCTCTACATTTTAGTTATGTATGGGACAGCTGATTTTTTT
Organism: Dicycla oo; assembly: GCA_948252095.1. NCBI lineage: Eukaryota > Metazoa > Arthropoda > Insecta > Lepidoptera > Noctuidae > Dicycla > Dicycla oo. The sequence goes on along the minus strand of OX411735.1, from coordinate 21,400,903 downwards.
TTTTTCTCGAATTAAGGTTTGGTTCCATAGTAAAAGTATGTTTGTTATTATGAATACAATCATGTGTTTAAGTATCGGTCATTAATTACCAGTCACCCTTTATAGACACAATGTTAAAGAATCATGAAAATCGGTCGTGAAATCACGGAGAACTCTTGCTAAGTATTTATCCTCCTGTTTTGAAGTCGGTCAATAAGATAAGAAAATAGTACTGGCAAGTGACATCAGACTTCCAGGAAAAATCCCCGAACCTAAAAGTTGGTAAATGCTTGGATCACCTTCCAGCTATATTAGAAAATGCCAAGGCATGCGATGACGCAGATTGGATGACCAAGTGTAAGTGTACTTGGTCATCAAACCTACTCATCTCATGCCTTTACACTCTTCCAATGCATACGACACAACATTAGGATACAATCAGAGCACTTTGTCATGGACTAATTCAAATGAAACTGTTGGATATGATACTTCTAACTCTACTTATTCTGTGTCAACTGCTCGCGACTGAATTAGAATTTTCCGTTTATTCTCGAGTCTCTATTTTATGCAATTTAATTTGCAAAATGTGTGACGACATTAAAACGCAGTCCGTAGTATGGTGGATTAATATTTTTTCCTACAAATGAACAAAACGAGAAAAAATACTGTGGTGTTTTCTGCATGCTGGTTAGAGTTTCAGGAAACAGAAAATGTTTCAATCTGCAAAGAAAATATAAAATGTTTCTGTATTTTGCAGCTTTGGTTTTTAGCCGACTTCAAAAAAGGAGGAGGTTCTCAGTTCGTCGGAATCTTTTTTTTTATGTATGTTCCCCGATTACTCAAAGACGGCTGGACCGATTTGGAAAATTATTTTTTTGTTTGAAAGTGTATACTTTCTAGTTGGTCGTATTATCTTCAGGTAAGTACCAGGTACTTACCAGGAAAACTCCTCAACTGCATCAGGAAAAGCAATATTTTGTAAAAAGAGCTGAGCAGTTGACATTATGATATTGTCACTTAGATAAATTACAAACTGACCCACTAAAAAGTGAAAAATAAATTTCTTTTCCCAAAAAAATCAATCAACTTCCAAAAAAAACCCCACAAAGTGAAAAATAACTTTCAATTTCGGGAGTCGGTGGCAAAAAAAGTAAAATACAAATCCAAAGACACCGACTTATGAAATTAAAGTAATTTTTCAATTTATGGGGTTTTTTTTTGGAAGTCCGTTGATTTTTTAAAGTTTTTATATAGTGCACATATTTATATGAAATTCTATGAGAACAATAATAATTATTTGTAGTCAAGTATGTATCACTATGGTGGTATGACTTTTAGTCATGGCCAGCTTGCTGGTGGTAACTGCACTGCCTGTGGACATCTGCATGCCAGAAGCATCGCTGATGCGTTGCTATCCCAGAGACAAAGCGGAAATACCTGGAATTACTTCGACACACTTCAAACTAGAACATAATACGTTTGGCGGTATAATAAAAAAAATAAATAAAAATAGTTTATTTGATAACCTTAAACGTACAACTTTGAGATTGGAGCCTCCTTTTAAGAGAAAGAGATGCCTGTATTAGGAGACTCCGCTCTTTCAAAAACAAGAAGTGTAAACTATAATACGAGTACATAATCAAAAACAACGTGATTTGAGTGAAAGAGGGTGGGTGTGTGTGAGTGTGTGTGTGTGTGGAGAATTGTGTTAGTATAGTGTTAGTGTGTCTATTGTAGAAGTGATTCAGTCTCACTATAGGTTAACTTTTTTATATCGGAGTTATTTTGGTAAAGCTCCATCACACATTCGTAACAGGTTCTAACAACTATTACGTACAAATCGGCTACAATATAAATGTTTGTTACCCTGTGTTTAGCAGAGCGCATCGTCCCTCGGCCACATGTCGCCGAGTCGGCCTTGTTCTCAATCTCGAGCAACCGGTCGGATGTTCACCCTTATGGGAAGTTATAGACGAACCGGATTTGATTTAATTGAATATGAATTCTTAATTTCATCTCGAGTAAAGTCGTACAGTACAAGTCAATGGTTGGATTTTAAAATCACCTTCAGTTTATAGTATTTAGGGCACTGTTTGGAATTCCAAGTGATTATTTATTTTTAACCGACGAAAAAAAGGAGATTCTCAAATCGACACGTATTTATTATTTTTTTTTTTTAATATGACCACGCATAACTTTTTACAGAGTAGTCCGATTTGGAAAGATTCTTGTTTTATTCGGGAGGGTATACCTCGAAGTTGGTCACATGTAAACTTTATTACTTTGTTGTTAGGGTTCCGTACCAAAATGATAAAAAGGAACCCTTATGGTGTGACTCCGTCTGTCTGTCTGTCTGTCACAGCTAGAAATCTCAAATACTACTAATGCTATCAACCGTGCGGTTGGTCGTATCTGCCTCCTTATTAATTAGTTTTTGTTAGCTGATTGTACTACATTTCTCCAGAATAACAAAACTCATTTTCTAACTTAATCCATTTTCCAATTCCCTGAACATGCATCCATGCAATACGCTATAATTTAATCCGCTAATAGGACAGCTAATGTTCTGCCGGGTAGTCCTGCCACTCGTGCTCGAGGTTATGGCTTTTGATCCGGGTAAATACCAAGATGACTTTTCAATTCATATGTTCTTTCTAAGATTATCTTGGCCATTACTGATATCGGTGAAGGAACACTACGTCAGGAAACCAGGACTTGTTAATAAGTCTGAAAGCCCCGATCCGTCTTAAGAAAGCGCGGTGATCAATGCTTATGCCGTCTTTGTACGAGGTGAGGTCATTGCCCTGCAGTAGGATAGTAATACGCTGATATTATTATTTCGGAAAGCAGTGGTAGTGGTTACCCAGTGGTGACCCAGTGGTGACCCAGTGGTGACCCAGTGGTGACAGCCCCGACTTACGAGTTCATGGGTTCAAACCCAGGCTGGCGCTTTACTTTGTGTTAATAATTTCATCACCACTGCAGCTGCTCTCAAAACGGTGTAGGAAAACATCGTGAGGAAACCGGCATGTCCTAGAACCAAAAAGTCGAAGACCTGTGACATCGACCAACCCGCACGGGGCCCGCGTGGTGGATGACAACCCACTCCCTCCCTTTTGAAGAGAGGAGGCCTGTGTCCCAGCAGTGGGGACATTATATGCTGAGTATTCATTTATTTTTAAGTGACTTTAAAAGGAGGAGGTTCTTTGAAAAAGGAAGAGGTATTGATTTGAGTATGTTACCCGATTACTGGAAGACGGCTGGACCGATTTGGAAAATTCTTTTTTTGTTTGTATACTTTCTAGTTGGTCCCATTGTCATCAGGTCAAGATCTGATGATGGGATCCTGCAGAAATCGATGAAACTCTTCAAATATTATAGGCACACCTATAGGAATTTGGGTATTTTTTATAGTAACTCGTGCATTTGCTCTCGGAAAGTACCATTTAGTGAAGTGGAACTGATGATGGCCTCCGGAACTACTCAATAATAAGTATTTCATGGGTTGCGATTCGATTAGTTACTTTAATAATGGTTGCTAAGCAATTTATTTTTGTCACAATACACATGGTGAAGTGGAGCTGATGGTGACTTAAACATAAGCTCCATTTCTCCTGGTACTTACCAGGAGAACTCCTTAACAAGTAACGTCTCTGCATCGGGAAAAGCAATATTTTGTAAAAGGTGATGAGCAGTTGACATTAGAATATTGTAACTTAGATAAATTACAAACTGACCCACTTAAAAGTGAAAAATACAAACTTTTTTCCAAAAAAAACCAATCGTCTTCGAAATACACCGACTCCAAAAATACAAACTACCGAAATTATAGAAATTTTTCACTTTTCACTTTCTATTGTTTTTTTTTGGAAGCCGGTTGTTTTTTCTTTTGTAAATTTAAAAAAAAAATAGAACGGTTTAACTTTTATAGCGGCATAGCTGGTCAAGTGGTACCTACCATACAAACCGATATTAAGCACTTGACTAGATGGTAGGAACAGAATGCTTTACCAAAGCGGCCACTACAAGGCTATGCGGCTATGCGGTGTGACCGAGTGAAGTGACATTGTTGGCCTGTCAACAACACTGTATTCACAACGGCATTCTCTGTGACTTCACAAACAACAAGGATTCTGTGGACTGTTTAGATACAACGTGGTAACCAATGTTAGCGCGGGGAGCAATAAAAGAAGTGGACTGTATTTTTTAGGCAATCGTTTATTACCGTGCTTATTACTATATTAACTTTCCCGGACAAACAATAAAATGATTAAATTCGGAGGGAGAATCGTCCGTCGCGGTGGAGTCCTGCCCAATTTTTTGGCCGCAGTTTGGGCTTTGTGTTCGATGGTAGCGCCGAAGTCAACACTGGATGTCAACTCCATGCCTGCCATGTACCCCGAAAGTAGGAGATTAGTCGAAACGACTCCTTTTAGCGTCACCATTTCGTGGGATACAGGCGCCATTTTATGTTACTGCATCCTAACTAATATTATAAATGCGAAAGTGAGTTTGTTTGTTTGGTACGCTTTCACGCTAAAACGGCTGAAAGAATTTGGATGAAATTTCGTACATGGGTCGATTATAACTTCCATGATAAGGTCAAGGATATGGTTTATTTTTCATCCTAAATCGCAGACGAAGTCGCTAGGCAATAGCTAGTTATCAATAATAATACACCCCTTGAGAAATCAAAAGTGCATTTAATTGGTTCATTTGAAATAAATGCTTCGAGTTTAAGTTTGAATAGTTTACTGTCGGCGGAAGTAAGCTCGTACAGAGGTATTCACAATGATACTAAACACTATAAATACACCATCTAAAATTCATGACAGCATCAAATTATAAGATTAACCAAACAATAAACTGTAAGCGTTTTTATCTACGCCCCCTCTATAAATGTTTCTGAAACAGTTAGCTTATTGCCGAGAGTTATAATGTTGTACTAAATTTCATTATGCGACTCCTTTGCTTTTTGGATCCCTTCCTTACTCATCAAACAGCCACATTCTCACTACTCAATTCGTGGTATCTTTATGAATTTCAAAAAAAGAACATTGTCCTGCACGCGCGCTTCACTACCACAGCGCCGTAATTTAAAAAATATTCCGAGGTTATCTGGATCTGCCAACATTCAACTAGGTGCAAATATTCAAGTGCATTTCAATAATTGTAAGATCCAAAATGTAAATAATTATTACAATAAATAATTCTATTATTACGAATTTGTTTGTATTAGATACTCAGCAATTAAACTTTCCATGAAGTTACATTTCCTGTATGGTTTCAGAACGGTATCTAAAGGATTCATATCATAGGTGTAGATAAAGTCTTGTATACATCTGTACATAATTAGATATTAAAACATTCACGTGATACTATAAATCCACATTCGTGTTTTAATACCCGTTATTATACAACAGTTGCAGAAATAACTAATAAATTCTACTATACAATAAAGTCATGTTCTTCAAACCCTTCCGACATTCCACGTCACGATTATATGAAGAATGTCAAGTTTTGACTGTTAGGCAACTTTTTGTAGTCTACACTGTGTTGCGTAAGCATTCTTCCCTACCATACAATCTTAGTTCTCAAGAAAAGCGTCAACGTCATAGGGTATGTCCTACTCAACGCTGTAGAACGGCACTTGGTAAACGACATTACTACGGGATTGCAAGTCTTATTTATAATAGAATTAATAAAAGTTGTTCCATATATTCTGCTACATTGCGAGAATGTAGCAGAATTACGAGGACACTGAAAATCTCCTACAAATATAATTCAACTCTGCACTTCTATTCGGTATACACGCGCCCATACACGCGCCCATACACACACACACACACACACACACACACACACATATACACACACACACACACACAGACAGACACAGGCACGGGCGACTACTTCTAAATTGTAACATTAGTGTCACAATTTCGTATTTAATTAGAGAATGCTGGTACCCATAACACAAGTTAAATCTTTTACTTGGGTACCAGAGTTCATACAAACACTTGTGCTAAATTGACATTAATAGTCTTATGTTTAAGTTCTAATGCGTATTTTTTTCATGATCCACGCTTTTCTTTTTTATAAATGTTTGTCTGTATATCCCCATTATGTTCAATAAAATATACTATTATTATTATTATTATATACAATGTTGGGTACTTCATTTTTACGTGCATGAGTAAAATTAATTATACAAATTGTTCTGGGAAATACAGTTCAATTGATTATTTGACCAGTATACATTTAAAAGGCAGGATCATTGACTGTCGCCACGAGTGTAACGACAGTCAATAGTAGATCTTTGAATGACAGACGGGACCAACGGCTTAAAGCGTTTTCCGAGGTGCGAAGGGGTATCGATATTGTAATGGATGGTCACCCATCCACGGTCCACGGCAGGCGTAGCATAATCTTCGATCAACTCATGCGGCTGTTATTATACTCGTACTTAGCCACGAGATCTCTTAAAAATAGAATACATAAAAATGATGGTTTAGTCGGCTCACTTGAATCCCTCTCACAACAGATCCAAGTACCAGGGTATAAGCGTCCCTCGGAGGCTCGGAGCCAAAGGAAGGATTTTCCTTTTAAGCAAAAGAAAAGGGGAGAATAAGCCGCCATTCTAAATTACATGTCTAAATTATTTCCGTGCGAATAAAGCTCGGGGCAACAGCTTTCTTTCAAACGATAAAGATATTTTTACTTTTTCTGTTTTGTTATTTTTACTAAAATTACTTCTTGATACGACGTTCAAAAATGGCGATTATGTCTTTAATGTAATGCTGCGTTTACACGGTAAATTTTTCAAGCAATTATTGCCGGAAATAATTTTATTGTTTCATTCATTCATTTCATTCATTCATGTGCAGCAATTAATGGTGCAATGTGATGCAATTTATTAAACTGCTACAATGTTAGGTCATCAATATCATCTGCGTAGCCTTTTCCCAACTATATTGCGGTCGGCTTCTAGTCTAACCGGATGCAGCTGAATACCAGTAACTTACTGGGGTGTGGAATGATACGATACGGGGCGGGACGGGGCAACTGTGCTGAAAGAGAAACTATATTTAGAACTCAAAGATGTGTACGATGTATGGTAGGCCTCAAAACTACTGAAAGCTGTGAGCCTGTCTTCAAATCATTAAAAATCTTAACTTTCCCATGCCTATATATATTAGAAGTAGCAGTGTTTGTCAAATGTAACTTGAACTTGTTTCCTGCGACAGTAGATACTACAAAACGAACCAATCAACTTAGATCCCAATACAAAACCATATTGTGTACAAGTGAATACAAAACAGCACTAGCAACGAAAAGTATTTTAAACATGGCTCCGGTTATATACAATTAAATTCCTGATAGCATTAAAAATGAAAATTTGCACAACTTTAAAAGAAAATTAAAGAATTTTTTAATAGAAAAATGCTATTATTCAATCACCGAATATTTGAATGACATGTTATATAAAATGCTGTTATAAAATTTTCATAAGTAACATTAATGATCTTCCTCAGTGACATTTAATCTTAATTTATGACGTCAGTCAATATGAACAAAATGTGACTCCATATTGCTCCACTAATGGAGTTGTTTCCCGGAAGCTTCGCCGCAAGGTGGCGCTGTATGTTTGTGTAACAAACAGACAGCTGTCAAAGTTTTTGATGAAGACGTGTGCATTGTGAGGACGATTTTTAAATATTTGCGTGGTTTTTTTTTTTAATTTATTTATGTTGCTTCACAATGTATTCTACCTGGCGTATCGCCCAGTTGAAGGAGAAGTTGAAAAAAAGTGGAGTATTGCAACAAAGAAGGAAAACCAAACTTGTCGTAAAGTACATTATATTTTAACATGTTATCGACTTTTAGCCCCATTCTGGACAATATTATGGTTTTATAAGTTATACAATAAACTTAACTCATTACTTTTATTCTTTTTAATGATACTAATGATAAAAAAAGATGTAAAGTTATTTACTTGTTACAAAATGTATGGTTATTTGAAGGGAAACCATTTTTTTTCACAGGTTGTAACCTTTTTTACTACTATTAATAAAAAGACATCATTAATAATAATAGGTTTGGTACCAACGTGTCGTCTTAGAAGTGGTCTCGTAGTCTATTCCTTGAAATGTTTTTCACATAACCTCGAAAAATCCCTAGATTTGGAGTTTTTTAATTTCAGTGCCTTTTCCCACTTTCTCCTCATGCGAAAATTACTTAGGAATTTGCCAAACATATTTCTTTGCATCCAAAGGCTATACGACAACCCAATATATTGATAAAATTACAAAAACACAAAATATTGTTTAATTTCTATGGAGTTTGACAGTTCGTTTGTAATAAACACTCAGCGCCATCTACACGGAACTAAATGACAGTTTTCTTCCACATTGATATGATGTAGTGCGGCGACAGTTGCTGCAATTTACTCCTAGACTTATATAAACTTTTCTTGTCGGAATACAATATTTAACGAAATATTCATAATACTTGTACCAAATAAAGTCCTAGGTGCTGTCAACCATCCCTCCACCCTCTACTTATCTAGATTCTATTCATATCATGTAAACTACGCTGTATAAAAGCATTTGTCGAGATTGAATGATTGCTGACGGAGTCGTCAGCACTTTGCAGGTATCCCAGTCAATAAGCCCCAACCAAACGACCAGCTACAATGACCTTCGGACTTTAACCTGAACACAGAACTAAAGGACCATGTTAAACTGTGTATCTATCCAAAGACCAGGGTTAGTTTACCTCTATTTATGAACTATTGTTTAGTATTAAGAGGTCTTGTTAAAATGGTGTTATCGAAACAGCAAAAGATCTTGGGCAAAGGGTCATAATAATCTGGTTAGCGTTCAAATACTTCAGTGTAACTTGACCTCTGATTCAAAGCTATGGGTTATGTTTAAAAGGTCAGTGTTCACTGGACGATCAAAAGGATCGCTCGCAGCGTGCCGGTTATTTCCTCGCAATATTTTATTATTTGCGGACCTGCCTCAGGCCCCAGCGGAGGCACTGGGCCGGAAAACCGTTGCAAACGTACAATAATCGGGTTTTAAATAGAAAAAAACCGGCCAAGTGCGTGTCGTACTACGCACAATGAAAGGTTTCGTAGTTGGGATGAATTTATTGCAAGAACAAACTTAACATTGTAGTTGAAATGATGTTACATTCCAACTGCAAATGTAATTTTGTACGCACAATATTGATAGATTTACCATGTTATTTTAAGACCATAGACTTCTTATAGATTTTCCTGTAATCTATAGGTATAGAACTACTTTCCATATTGCCAGTTTTCGTCTATTTTCTTAAATAACTTAAAATATACATATATATATTAAGACCAGAAGTCCCAAAATTTCTATAGCAATGGGATCATGTCCCTACCTACAAGATGGCAAAAAGTTATCGAACAAAATGGTACCTACATACTTTAGTTAAATGTAAATAAACTATATTAAAAAATGTTTGAATTTTCTTAAAAAACGCGAAGAAACTTTTTCCCCAACCTAATACACAGTTTGTAAATCTTTATTTTTTATTGTGTCGTGTTTGGGTCACAGAAATACGGTGTACCAAATTTCAACTTAATCGGTCCATTAGATTCGGAGCAAATTGGCGGATTGACAGACAGACAGACACACGAGTGATCCAATAAGGTTTCCGTTTTTTCCTTTTGAGGTACGGAACCCTAAAAAGAGGATATTTTGTTGTGATTGGGTTTTTGAAGAGAGTTTGAGATTGATCGCACCGCAGAAGCACTTATTCAATTCTTAGTAGCAATAATGAATTTCAATTTATAATTACGTTGTACACTCAGGTAAATGAATTGTTAAGCTATTTATAGTCGACTATAATACGGCAAGTTGACATAGGTCAATGTGCCGTGTTATAACCATTTCCAACCGTCAGAAAATAGCAGTGTTGTCATTTGTATATACGAACAATTTGAATTGGCAGTCAATTTGCTTTACAATTAATTTTTCAAGTGGGCGTGGATGGCTAAATCCGAAACTATGAAGAATAGCGAAAAGTACTCAAAAAAGTCTCGGGCTCGATTTTGATGAAAACTAAAACTGTATCATTAGATTAAAAAAAAACAATATTTCTAACAAGGAATCGAACACGTTGATTTTGAGAAAAAAAAGCACTGTACACCATTCGATAGTGTCGCTAATAAGGATCGAATTCTGGGAAGCAATGACATGCGGCAAACGAAAGGAAAGAGTTCATTTTTAACACAATCCTTTTTTTATTTTTCTTATGTTATCTATCTATTAAGCCTTGATATTGATTTTTCAAAAATCCAATGACGCAGTTTTAGTTTTCATCAAAATCGATCCCAAGACTCCTTTGAGTACTTTTCGCTATTCCTCGTAGTTTCGGACTTGGCCATCCACGCCCACTTGAAAAATTCATATATACAGGTTGTCCTTGGAAGTATGGATCAAATCGAATAGGGGCGTGGACAAGGTCATTTCCAAACTTTTTTACCCTGAGAATTTCGGTGCAATTTTTTACGGTTCAAAAGTAATGACCAATTTTTTTTTTAACTTTTTCGCACAGTGCTCGATAAAAAAAAAATCATTAAAAAAACTATCAGGGCTATCAATTTATTTTTTTTTCTAGCAGAAAGGCTAGAAAACATGTGTTCCATAAGATAAAAAAACATTTACTGCAAAAGCTTCGGTCTGGTAAAAAATTAACTCAATTTTCGAGCGATTTTCATGGGAAAAAGTTACACTGGCGAATATTGACCATGTACCTATTAGGAAAACTTGCCCAAGTCATAAAGATTCTTTGGAGGTGTGAATCACTGGAATTAGTTTAAAAGTTAGAGAATTTTATTAACAAGGAGGTCGTATTTTTACAATTTTCTACGTTTCAAATTTTCATTTGTTTCAGCTTAACTAACGATTTAATTTCAGTCCCTAGGCTTAGGCTCAGTGCTTATATTATTGAATTTAAAAAAAATCTGTATTTCATCATAGGGAAGGTAGGCCGAGCATTCCAAACCTTGGAGTCGAAGATGTGGTGCTTCAGATGCTACGTGAGAATCCAATGACAAGAATTCGTCGCATGCCAAGAATGTCAGGGATTCCGAGATCTGTGGTATATCGTACTGTGAGACGACACATAATTCACCCCTATCGCGTTCAACGTGTGCAAGCCCTTTTACCCAGTGATTATGTGATTACGTCACCATTGTGAAGGTCCTCAATTTTTAAATAAAATTTTATGGAGCGATGAAATAAGTTTCCGAAGGGTGGGGGTATTTAACATGTATTATCTGCATTTTTATGCGTACTTTATCCCACACATTGTTCGAAGTGACCACTTCCAGCATCTGTTCAGAGTAAACATGTGGGCTGGGATAGTAGAAGGACAGCTCCTCATGAGTTACCTCCTAGATTCAATAGCCCCTCATACTTGAGATTTCTTCAGAATGACCTAAATGGTTTACTTGAGGCAGTATCATTTGAAACCCGTCGCGCATTTGAGCCCCGTCTTGCGGCAACCACATTATTGCCGCAAGAGGGGGGGCTAGTAGCACTAGGGGCTCTCCCACTTTACGCAAGAGTCGTAAGAGATCACCTAGACATAACTTTCCCTGGTCGTTGGATTGGAAGAGGGGGACACATTGGATGGCCAGCACATTCCCCTGACATAAACCCCATAGATTTCTATCTTTCTTTTGAGGTTATTACAAAGATATACTGTACACGACAGACAGTGGCACCGAGGAACAACTTCGTCAGAAAATCACAGCTGCAACCTCATTCATAAATAATTATTCCCGTGCATTTAGACGAAAAAAAAAAAAACAAATTTCATTCGACAATGCCAGTTGTGTTTGAGAGTAATGGGAAAGAATTTTGAACACGTGCTGTAATTTCCATTTAATACATTTATTTACATTATTATAAATTTCGTTGTTTTATTTTATTTTGCGACGTACGTAAGTTAGGAAACTGTAAAAATACGACCTCCGTGTTAATAAAATTCTCTTACTTTTAAAATAATAAGAATATCCCAGTGATTGATACCTCCAAAGAATCTCTATGACTTGGGCAAGTTTTTCTAATACTAGATCAACTTTCGCTAGTGTAACTTTTCCCAAGAAAATCGCTCGAAAACTGTATAAAATTTTTGCCAGACCGGAGCCTTTGCAGAACACATGTTTTCTAGCTGCGTAAAAGTATTACCACAGACAAAGATCCACTCTTCTACGTCTTAAAAAATAAAATTTAATTGATAGCCCTGCTAGTTTTTTTTTATGATTTTTACCTTTAAGCACTATGCGAAGTGATTGAAAAAAAAAAGAAAAACAAATATTGTCATAACATTTAAACCACAAAAGCAATCACCGATATTCTCCGGATTAAAAAGTTTGCAAATGACCTGGCCCACGCCCCTATTCGAATTGATCCATACTTCCAGGGACACCCTGTATATATGCCCTGTAATCACGTTCTCGAAAGCGGCTCTAACGATTTTAATGAAAGTTGCAATAGAGAGGTATACGGGGGCAAACAATCGATCTCGCTAGGTGTTTAGTGTTGCCATACTCATTTATTTATCATCTATCCATCTTTTTCTCACGAGCCCTCTCTCTGGTACAGCCATTTGTCATACACGCGCTGTACAAATATATTTAAAACTGTGGAATTAATCAACCAGTACCATTGTGAAGTATCTGATATTCAAATAATAAAAAACCGGTCAAGAGCGAGTCGGACTCGCGCACCGAGGGTTCCGTACCATCCTACTTCCTACTATGCTACTTCCTACTTCCTATCCTACTTCCTACTAATATTATAAAATTAAATGCGAAAGTTTGTGAGGATGGATGGATGTTTGTTACTCTTTCACGCAATAACTACTGAACGGATATTCATGAATTTTGACACACATATAGTTTATAATCTGAATTAACTCATAGGATAATTATATTATCTCGATATTCTAACGGTTTCGAGACTTGCGCGAGTGAAACCGCGGGGCGTTGCTAGTTATATAAGGTTGGGGAAAAAGTTTCTTCGCATTTTTTAAGAAAATTCAAAACATTTTTTAATATAGTTTATTTACATTTAACTAAAGTATGTAGGTACCATTTTGTTCGATAACTTTTTGCCATCTTGTAGGTAGGGACATGATCCCATTGCTATAGAAATTTTGGGACTTCTGGTCAAAATACTGCGACAAGTGGTTTTGGCAGTCCTCTCGTGATGTTGACCTGACACTACCTAAAGAGTTCTGAAGAGACCGAAACAGGTGGAAATCTGAAGGTGCAAGGTCAGGACTATACGGCGGATGCATTAACACCTCCCAGCCAAACTCTCTTAATTTTTGCTGAGTGGCTAAAGATGTGTGAGCTAGACCTCGCTAGCTAGCTAGACGAAAAACAAATGAAAATCACACATTTTCCTAATTTGAATTTGGAATTATGTTCTTTAAAATTTAAACTTTCAATGATACCAAAACCAGCCAGATACAAATAGTATAGCCAAAGAGATTTTATTACAAGTTCATACATACTATAATGCGAAAAGACTTTTTCCCCAACCTAATATATAGGTATAAAAAAGTGTGCTATTTACAGACATCATTTTATTTTTTCTGTAATCTTTACATAAACTTCTATCACGTAGAATAATTTCAGATTTTTCTCTATGCAAACTTCGTAGATAAGAGGGTATTTTTTTTACATCAAATGTATCAAAAACTATGCAGCCTAAAAAAAACCGGTCAATGCGTGTCGGACCACGCATGTTCCGTAGTTGGTATGAATCTCAAGAACAAACTTAATATTGTAGTTGAAAAAAATGTTCTCCCATACATTTCAACTGCAAATGTAATTTTGTATTCACAATATTGAGAGATCTACCATGTTGTTTTAAGGCCATAGACTGATTATAGGTTATCCTGTAATATGTATAGAAGTATTTTCTGTATCTTTTCAAAATTTTAAACTCAGTAGTTTCAGAGATAAGGGGGGGAGGGTCAATTTTTGTCTATTTTCTTAAATAACTTTAAAGCGATTAATTTTAAAATTATTAAAAAGAAATTAAGACCCTTACAGTAAGCCCTTTTATTTAATATGTCACACGGTACAGTTTGCAAAACTTTTTTTTATGTTCTTATTTGCACTCCAAAATTGACTCCCATATTCAAAATTCATTTATATACCTTACACGTCCGTGTTTGGGTCACAGAAATACATACGTGTACCAAATTTCAACTTAATCGGTCCCTTAGATTCGGAGCAAATTGGCTGTGACAGACGGACAGACAGACACACGAGTGATCCTATAAGAATGACGAAGCGCTTTTAGAAAAGGTAGGTAGTGCCCTTGCGCTTCGCTTGGCGGGGCCACTGCCGTGCCCCCAGATATGTTTGTAAAAAAAAAAGTAATTGCTACGAGGTGTGGGGACGACCGAACGCGTGTGATGCCGAAAATATTTTTTTTTTGAATGTTTATCCGTTTGTCTGTATGTTCTGGATTGGCGCAAAAAAGGCTGAATGGATTTGGATCAAAATTTGGCACACAGATAGTTTATAACCTGCATTAAAACATAGGGTACTTTTCATCCCGGTAGTATGTTGCCGCGGGATATTATCCGACATCCCGGTAGTATGTTGCCGGGGGATATTATCCGACATCCCGGTAGTATGTTGCCGGGGGATATTATCCGACATCCCGGTAGTATGTTGCCGGGGGATATTATCCGACATCCCGGTAGTATGTTGCCGGGGGATATTATCCGACATCCCGGTAGTATGTTGCCGGGGGATATTATCCGACATCCCGGTAGTATGTTGCCGGGGGATATTATCCGACATCCCGGTAGTATGTTGCCGTGGGATATTATCCGACATCCCGGTAGTATGTTGCCGGGGGATATTATCCGACATCCCGGTAGTATGTTGCCGGGGGATATTATCCGACATCCCGGTAGTATGTTGCCGGGGGATATTATCCGACATTCCGGTAGTATGTTGCCGGGGGATATTATCCGACATCCCGGTAGTATGTTGCCGTGGGATATTATCCGACATCCCGGTAGTATGTTGCCGGGGGATATTATCCGACATCCCGGTAGTATGTTGCCGTGGGATATTATCCGACATCCCGGTAGTATGTTGCCGGGGGATATTATCCGACATCCCGGTAGTATGTTGCCGGGGGATATTATCCGACATCCCGGTAGTATGTTGCCGGGGGATATTATCCGACATCCCGGTAGTATGTTGCCGGGGGATATTATCCGACATACCGGTAGTATGTTGCCGGGGGATATTATCCGACATCCCGGTAGTATGTTGCCGTGGGATATTATCCGACATCCCGGTAGTATGTTGCCGGGGGATATTATCCGACATCCCGGTAGTATGTTGCCGTGGGATATTATCCGGCATCCCGGTAGTATGTTGCCGTGGGATATTATCCGACATCCCGGTAGTATGATAAATGATAAATGATTTTTATTTCTGTAAGTAGGTTTGTACAAACACTTTTACAAGTCAATATTTTTTTTTTTAAACTATATGAGGTCGGCGTTTCCTAACTGACTACTCTGAGAAGAAAGGCCGAAACAAACTCAGAGGTCACAGTCTCTTATAAAGTCCAGACATAATCTTGGTCACTTCATGTGAAGACCATGTAGATTGGTGTCTGAAATGGTCTTTTGAGGAAAGAACCACACAGATTGAGAGGACCTGTCCAGTCAGTGCACGCATTTGTCAGTAATCGCGCAGCTCAACTCAGAACTTAAGGAGCTCAACGATTCGACGAACAATACCAAAGAAAGGACATTGGGGTAGGCCGCATAGATTACTCAAACTGCCAGACCATGATTAAAAATAAGAGAAAAAATAAAACAAAAAAAAAGCAATGACCTACATAGTCTTCACATTCACAATATATAAAAATAATATAATACTTACAAAGTAAATATTCATGTCAACATTCAGGATGCAAAAATAAAAATAATATAAAATATGTTGCCGGGGGATATTATCCGACATCCCGGTAGTATGTTAAGATAAGATAAGATAAGATAAGATAAGATAAGATAATTTTTATTTGTGCAAACATGAGTGTACATACAGTATAGCATGCAAGGTGGCACTTTATAAATGAGCTGTCACGTTTGGCCTATAAGGCGTACAAATATATAAAGTAGTCAAACTTACACAACAGTTCAATATAATATAATACAATGCAATTCAATTCAATATAGTATAATTATAATCCGATTCAATTCAATATAGCATAATTAAATTCATTCACGACATAAATTTAATAGGTCATTCATATTTCAATAATTTTATCATTTAGAAAGTCGCGTATGTCATAGTATGCTTTCCCTTGTAAGTGTCGTTTTAGCTTCATTTTTAATCTATGGACATTAAGTTCTTTCCACACTTTTGGTAGTTTATTATAAATTATGGGGGCCATACAAAAAATGCTCTTTTGCATTAATGCGGTTTTTGACTGGGGTACACGAAGAATAGTGTCATCGCGTCTGCTACGGCTACTTCCTTCTGATTTGCGTGGGAACCGATGTTGGTTATGTTTCACAAACATGACCACTTCCAATATATATAGCGAGGGCAGTGTTAGTATTCTGTAGTTAATAAAGTAGGGTTTACAGCTTTCGGTTGTAGCTAACTTAAAAATCGCCCTAATACATTGTTTTTGGGCTTTAAAAACAATTTCCTTGTTGGTCGAGTTGCCCCAGAAGATTATTCCATACCTAAGGTGTGATGCAACTAAGCCATGGTATGCGGTAAGTAGCGAATCGACTTTAAGCACTGCAGTCAGTTTATGTAAGGCATACGCCGAGCTACTCACTTTTTTGCACAGAGCCGCAATGTGTTCCTTCCAGTTTAATTTACTGTCAATCGTCACTCCAAGGAATTTAGCGGTATTAACTTCTACGATAGTTTTATTATTATATTGTATGTTAAGGTTACATAAGGTCGATACGCGTTGGCCAAATTGGATTATATTAGTTTTGTCAAGGTTTATCTTCAAATTATTATTATTTAGCCAGTTAATCATTGATACAAGAGAGTTATTAATGTCAGTATTATAATCATTTAAATTATTATTATATTCAATTGTCATAGTGCTGTCGTCGGCAAATAGTGTTACAGATTGATCGATAAATTCTGGTAAATCATTTATGTAAAGTATAAAAAGTAGAGGGCCTATCAAAGTGCCCTGAGGTACTCCATACTTCACTACTCGTTCTTCTGATTGGTGTTTGACTTCATTTTTAGTTTTAGCATTGATCGATGATATTTCCGTGACTTGTTGTCTATTTTCGAGATAAGATTGAATCAATTTTAGAACGTTGCCTCTTATTCCATATGCTTCCATTTTGTCCAACAGAATATCATGCCTTACATAATCGAACGCCTGGGTCATATCGCAGAATATGGTGCATACAGGGTTCGTCTTATCAACACTCGAGGTTACCTTGTGCAAGAAATCATAAATAGCCATATGTATAGTTTTGTTTGCTCTAAATCCTTTTTGCTCGTTAGCTAGTATATTATTTTTTTCCATAAAGTTGCTTATATTCAAATATATATATTTTTCATAAATTTTTGAAATAATACTGATGAGTGAGATTGGTCTATAGCACTCCATAGCTTCCCTATTTACTTTTTTAAATACAGGTATTACTTTTGACTTTTTTAAAGCATCTGGATATATACCTGAACTGATGGTTAAATTAATAAGGTAACTAAGGTGTGAGCATATATCATCAGCGATCAGTTTAATTATCTTTGTTGAAATTTCGTCACAACCGACACTATTCGTGTTTCTCAAAGATTTGATTATTCTAAGTACATCCTGTGGCACACACGGTGGCATGAAAAATGATTTTACATTCCAAGGTATTCGATATGTGACATTATTTCCTGAGCTTGGTATTGGATTGACTTTTTCAATAAAATTATTATTAAATGCATCAGCAATTTTCACGGGATCTGTAATGATATCACTATTTACTCTTAATTTTGTAATAGGTTGTCGTGGCATATTATACTTTGAGCTATTTATTATTTTCCAGCTCGCCTTGGATTTGTTACTTGCTGTATTAATTTTGTAGTTATTTTGAGCAAATTGTGTCAAATTCATAATTTTTTTTAATAGCTTGGAATATTTAGTGAATAATGTTTTATTTTAAATGTTAGGGTTACGTCTGTATTGCCATAATAGTTGTCTTTTTTTCTTACTACATTTTTTTATGCCGTGTGATACCCATTTCGATTTTTTTGTCGTATATAAGGTTGACATTTCAAAGGGAAAGCATAAATTATAAAAAAGAGTAAATGTTTCCATAAACTTATTATAGGCTACGTTGGGGTCACTTATTTCATATATGTCGGCGAATGATAAGCTACGGATATAGTCTTTAAATTTTTTAACATGCTCTATATTATAATTACGTTTATTTACACGCCAATATTTAATAGAACAACCGTTTTGGACAGGATTTTTTATTAGCTGTGCGGTGTGGTCCGACAATGCAAATTCCAATACTTGCACGTCACAGGATTTTTTATGGTTATGCGCTATATTATCTATGCATGTTTGACTTTTAAGTCTAGTAGGTTGATACACAGATAATTTTAAATTGTAGTTTAACAGTAAGCATTCAAAATCTAGCGTTTGATTAGTTCTTTTTAAGACATCGATGTTGAAGTCTCCTGCAATTACAATATTATGATATGGTTTCCTATCAAGTTCTTGCAAGACTAAATGTAACTTTTCCATACAAGCATTGAAGTTAGTTATTTTTGGAACTCTGTAGATACATACAATAGCAATCCTATACCAAATCAACTCCAAAGCACAACACTCGAATACTCCTGTTTCTGACAATTTTGCAATTTGTTCTATCTCTCTATACTGGTGACCGTTTCTTGCAAGTATGCAGGCACCTCCTCTTTTACTTTCTCTTCGAGTATAGCAGGCAGCAAGCTGGTAGTTAGGTATATTAATATATTTTTCATACCCTTGCATAATAAAATGTTCTGTGATGCATAAAATATCGACACATGTACCCTTCTCCGCCAATTCTTCTAAGCAAACCGTCATACTATCTGATTTTGATAATAATCCGGCAATGTTCTGGTGCATCACGCTTAAAGTTTTAGTGGCGAAAAAAATCCGTCGGAATGTCTTCACGCTTGCTGTCTTGACAGACTAAAAACTGCGAGTTCTTTCCATTTTTGTCATAAGAATTGCATATGTCCACAATTAGACTTTGCAAATCAGACACAACAATCCTTAAACCATGTTTGTTTAAGGTTTTACGAAGGTTATATGTATCATAACTGTAGGGTAAATTTAGGTTGGAGTCTAAGATGTGTGCATATCTGTGTGTAATTGCGTCCATATACAGAAGATTATTAAACATTTCGATGCGACTATTAAACATAATGTTAGTGTTTTCCATATATTTGAAGGTTGGCAAACATATTATAAAGTTAGTGTGGGTTAGGTTTAACAATTTTTCTCTTATAAATAACACTAATTCTATATAATTACGTGTTTTTTTAAAGTCTTGTTCGCCTGTATAGATTATACAGAAATCAGAGTGGGTGTAGTCTTTTACTTTTCCGTCAATTTTATCCATTAATTGTTCCAATCCACATTTAGGTTTACGGTAGTGGCATATGTCGTAATGTTGCAGGTCAGTAGTAGTAGCAATTTCATATAGCCTGTTTGAGGTTTCGCTACTAATTAAGCATATTTTAGGTGTTATAGGTTCATTTGGGCATTTTGTTTTGTCTTGTATAGCGATTGTACTCGTGACGCTGTCCTTTCCACTATTTAAGGTACTTTTTGATATGATGCCATTTTTATTATTTAAGTTATTTTCAGATCTGAAGTCATTTTCGGTAATATTAAATGTCTGCGTTTGTTTGGTTTTTGTGGCCTTGTTTATAATATTTTTAGGTGTCGTCGCTTTTGCTTTCACTGGACTATTGACAATTTTTTTGTATAATATATTCTTCTTAGTAAATTATTCGTTTTGTCTCTTCAGACTATGATTTTCTAATGTTAATGATTCTATCTCGTTATGCGCGCTATTTAGCTGAGAAGTTAAAATGTCTATCTTTTCCTTTAATATTTTTATTTCATTGTTATCTTCGTCATCCGATACTTCTGGCAAACTATTTGCAGTTTGTTCTAGACTTTGAGAAATAAAATCACTATCATCATTGTTTGGTTCAGACTGTGTGCGTGTGCGCCTGAACGTTATATTATTTAGGTAATTCATTTTAATTCCCAAAATACCACAACATCATTCAATTTCTACCATAAATACAATTTTTTATAGGTTGGCAACCCTGATTTGGCTGCGAGCAAAAGGACAAGTATTCATGTCCCCAAAATCATTGTAGAGGTCGATTTCTGAACGAAGCTTTTAAAGTCAGTTTTTCCACAGTCGTTTATGATTGGTCAATGTTAATCGTAGTGAGTCATATGTTCTTTGTTTACAAAGTTTTAAATTCACTACTGGTATTTATGTTAGTTAAATTGTATATAATCACGGTTTGAATATGGTTATTTTTAATTAAAAGTCGCTATTTAGTACTTGCCGCTCTTAAGCACACTGTCATTGCTCAATAATAAGACTTTAGTATAGATATCAGGTCACTCATTCAAAACACTGTAATCCTCAAACTTAACTTAATTCACAGAAATATCCTTGAGATAACACTGTCACTTGGGTACTCGGGTGCACTGAGTGTTCTAAATATTGTTTTAGGTTTCTTTGACTATATTTATCATTAAAATTTAATTATAAATTTGCAGACCGATGTTGACATTGGCTAGTGTTGCCACACATGATGATATGTTGCCGTGGGATATTATCCGACATCCCGGTAGTATGTTGCCGTGGGATATTATCCGACATCCCGGTAGTATGTTGCCGGGGGATATTATCCGACATCCCGGTAGTATGTTGCCGGGGGATATTATCCGACATCCCGGTAGTATGTTGCCGGGGGATATTATCCGACATCCCGGTAGTATGTTGCCGGGGGATATTATCAGACATCCCGGTAGTATGTTGCCGTGGGATATTATCCGACATCCCGGTAGTATGTTGCCGTGGGATATTATCCGACATCCCGGTAGTATGTTGCCGTGGGATATTATCCGACATTCCGGTAGTATGTTGCCGTGGGATATTATCCGACATCCCGGTAGTATGTTGCCGTGGGATATTATCCGACATCCCGGTAGTATGTTGCCGTGGGATATTATCCGACATCCCGGTAGTATGTTGCCGTGGGATATTATCCGACATCCCGGTAGTATGTTGCCGGGGGATATATTCCGACATCCACGCGAGCGAAGCCGCGGGCAAGAGCTAGTTCCTTGATAATAATGTTAATTAAAAACGTTACAGCTCAGTAGGTACCTAACAATACAGCCGATTATTTCTGCATGAGTTTGCGTTTATTAACAAAGAAATTCCATTTATAATGAAAAAAAAAAATAAACAATTATCTTTGACTGCGAAATAGAAATCATTATATAACAGGAAAATATAAAGTTATGTTGTTTGTAATAAAATCCTTGCATTACTGTATACGTACGAGTATTTCGATCAGATTAGCATTTATATAAAGTTTCTCGCGTTTTATTTTATTTGCTACAGTGGCAGCGTATACAAATATCCCTTATACTTAATCCGCATTATAATCCAACTAGCTTTTGCCTGTGGCTTCACCCGATGTCGGAAATGATCTTACTGGAACGTACTACCGGGATAAAACTAATCTATGTCCTAATCCACGTCATGTTCTACCCAAGCGACAAGTTTCATCAAAATCTGTTCAGCCGTTACGAGTTCATCACTTTTTTGTTAAGAGATAAATAATAATGCAAAATCGTAAATTCTTCTGTAAAATTTAGTTTTTTTTTTGTTTAATAACGGTTTCGAAATGAAGGTGCGACATGTACAGACCCCAGCAGGTCAAGCTACCCGAAACTGTCAAATTTTCGCATTCAATCTTGAACCTAATGCTTTAGCGATAAAGTTGAAAATCTATTAAACAAATTTGACAGATTGTAGTAGCTTGATGTGCTGGCGTCTGTACAGTTGTGTGACAATAAGTAGGTTAGTTTTCTTCGAACAATTTTGTTGTCGCATACAATGAAATAATACTTTGATAATTTTGTTTTGTAGTAAGTTAAGGTTAGATTGGGCGGCTGATCCCCATAGTTCAATTAGGTACTCAAGGATACATTTTACTAGAGAGTTATAAATAATCAGACGCACTGTTTTCGGAATACATTTCGTGACTTTTCGTAACGCTCCTAAAAGTGATATTAATTTTGTTTTAACATGATCAATGTGCAGTTCCCAAGAAAGTTTGTCATCTACCCAAAGTCCGGGAGAGTTTTCGTGACTAGATCGTTTAACTATTTCTCCGTAGATCGGTAGTGGTGTGAAGTCCGATAACGGTATGTTTTTCACGGAGAAAATCATGAATGATTTTTGCCGTGTTAATGGTTAGCAAGTTATATTTTAACCATTCATTGAATAAGTCAAGGTCCTTTTGAGCATCACTTGCAATGTTTTGTAACGATTTATTAAAGCAAATAAAAATAATAAAAAAAAAATAAATTGACTTTAAAAAGAAATTAACTCAAAATAAAATTATGAAATAACTTTAATTTCGAAAGTCGCTGACTTGGGACATATATTATAGTTTTTGGCACCGCCTTCTGAAATTAGTTATTTCATAATTTTTAGTTAGTTTCTTTTTGAAGTCGATTTAATTTTTTTTTATCTTTTTATATCGTAATTTTTAGTTTTTAGTAAAAACTGGAATATTTGTTGTAATTAGTAGTTAATAGTTTTGTTACAAATATTGTACTAGACTTTTACCCAAGGTTTTGAGATGTTTTCCCTTTGATACCACACCCGTAGCTCGTATAAATAAGCCAGGCCATCACACTTACACGTATTAGTTAATTATCTTGAAAACTACTGAACCGATTTTGATGAAACTGGCATTCTTCCCTAAGTTTAAGTAGGTATATGTAAGCTAATAAAAAATAAACGGTCACGATCTGATTAATAGTTTCCGAGAAATGCGTGGTCAAACATACATACATACTAACATACAATCATACATATCTACATATAACATTTTCTATATTTGGAAGCCCTAATAGATTATCATAGGTATATTGTAGTTCCAATAATATTACATTCATACGTGTCGAATTGATAACAATCGTTTTTTTTTTTTTTGAAGTCGAATAAAAAGCGTGGAGCTCTTTGTTTAAATTAATTAAAGTACATACAACTAAAATTGGATATAAAAGAAGAGTCAAGCTGCATAGTTACATATATTCTTTAACTAATGCAAGTCAATTTAATTATTTTATAATTTTTAGTGTGTGATAAAAGCGTGTATTTTTAACCGACTTAAAAAACAAACGGAGGTTATTAATTCGACATAATGTATTCTTATAAAGTCTGCAATGTTTTCTTACTGTAAACAAATAAAAAAAAAAACATACTTATAAGTCTTTTCTTAAAACACTCTCTGACTCTGGACTCACCTGACTATCTGACTCTCCTAACTAGTATTTTGACTACATAATGAATTGTTTTCTATGGCATGTCGCATACCTTTAGAAAGAGTATAATCTAAAGGACTTTTTAAACTAAGTTCAAAATGGCCTTGCAGTTTTTATTTTTTATATAGAGTTTAGAAGTTGTAACTTTTCATACATTCAAACATATTTAAGACTTTCGAAGCACATAATGTCATTTTCTACAAATCATTTAGAGCAAATAATATTTTATTGAAAATAAAAATATATTTCAGACTATAATAAAAGTTATTTTGTTCTATTAAAACCATAAACAAAATAATATATAACGAATTAAAGGCGACATTTCGGATAATTCAAAGAAAAACAAAAAAAAAACACAATTACCGTCATACTTAGACCAGAAGGTATTTGGGTGAAACCTAGCTAATGACCCTCCCATCCCCCAAAAAATGTGGTTTCCTTGCGCTGAACACCCTGTATACAAATATTGCTAATTTAATAGTTATAGGATACTAGACCTATGGGAGGTTCCAAAAGTATCCGGTGACAGTGATATCCAGCACTGTCCAGGTAAAATTCTTACGCAGTAACTCGTTAAAGGGAATTAGTAATCCATTCATCTGTATTTAAAAGGATTCAACTTATACATCACCACTTTTTCCTATGATTATTGATTGAGTAACATTATTAAATTGTAACAGAAAAATCATCGACGATAATAGAGTTTATACAATTAGCATCAATAGTCAAATAAAAGATGTCTTTATGGTGAAAAAATAAAAATAAAATAATCAAATCAATTAAAAGGGACAATATGAACACCAACTGCAACGAAATAAAGGCGATAAGAAAGTAAAGTTGTTACCTTCCATGTTCATGTACAGTCAACGTCTAGAAGTCCACTTACAATGACCATAATCGCCTGCGCTATACGGACTGCGGCGTGAGTGATGTTCCAACGCTAACACATTAACATGTCGTATAGCATCGCTACGAGTAGTTGTAGATGTGGTCAATGCTAGACAAGGATGACAATATCAGTTACTTGCTTTTTTATCGCCGTCAGATTATTTTTTTCATAGTAATGCAAAATTTCGACAAGTGAATATAAGTTAACATTAGCTAGATCGGTAACGAGGCTGCACTCGTTAATGTGATCGGGATAGACGTGAGTTCGAATCCGAGTTGGGCCAGTTTTTTTAATGTTTTATATAATTATTATTATTTGTATGTTTTAGTAATCTATTTTTGTAAATTACTTTGAACAAATAGATATTACAATAAATATATTATAAATTAATTAATTTATTATTATAATATGATAATAAATGAAACAAATTTTGATATGGTAACATTGTAATATTTTTTATATAAAAGAAATCCTTTACACTTACTTATGTTATTATTATAGTATTGAATGTTAAAAAACACATTTTAGGTTACATATAGATATTATGAAAATTCTGATATCATTTAAGAGGTTATAGCTTAATTATTCATTTTCTCAATGAAAAGAGGATTGAAACTTAACCTCAATATTACAATAATATAAATACTAATTTGTTAAAGTTACGGCCACTATGTCCCCTGACTCAAACTTAACCTACCTGTTTAGGATTTTTAATATTTCGTGTGACCTCCGTTAGCCTCGATACAGCTAATGAGACGTCGACGCATAGACGCTACAATATTTGCACAGATATTTGTGCCGCGCAAACTATCCCATAACTGCATGCAATGGGATTTGAGTAGCTCAGGGCATCTCTCGTCCCGAGCTTCCCATCTTTGCACCATTAAACCCCATATATTTTCTATGGGGTTTAAGTCAGGAGACCGAGCTGGCCAAGGAATAACTTTAATTTCCGGATGATTGCTAAACCATTCGCGAACAATGCTGGCACGGTGGATAGGACAATTGTCTTGCACAAAACTTATCTCATTTAAGTCTTCTGCGGGGTAGATATTACGCACCGTAGGCAACATTACATCGTTCAACACTTCCACATTGTTGACACTGTTGGCTCGCGTCGATATAAAACTTAATTCACCGGGCCCTTGAGCACTTATCCACCCCCACATATTCACACTGAATCTGCCTGACTCCGTATTTGGTCTGACATTTCCTTCAGACCAACGCGTGTTATTTTTACGCCACAAATGCAGCCTTCCTTTTTGGCTCGATTTAAAAGATTTTTCGTCGGTGAATATTGTCGTCTCCCAATCAAAGTCCAAATATTCCCGGCCAAAACTCAACCTCTCCTCTTTATGCCGTTGCGTTAAAAATGGTTTTTTAGCTGGCATTCGGTGATGAAGAGCTTCAGCATGGAGTATTCGGCAAATGGTGCGTACTGATGTGCCGAACTCATCGGCAAAACGCCTTGTTGGGATGAAACCATTCGTCTCATAATTAGCTACCATATAACGTCGCTGAGGCTGGCTAATAAGAGGTGGTCTTCCGCTCCTCTCACGACTCTTCAGGCTACCTTCTTCCACAAATCTCTTCACCCAAAGCCTAACAGTCTCTCTCTAAAAAAAAAATCTACATTACACACTTGCAACAAGCGATTAATCTACCATTATATTTTGTAGGTATCATCACATAAAATATAAAAAAAAATAAACTTACGCATAAGCCGGTTTCATTCGATATTTGAGATATATTAAGGCCAATATCGGGCCACAAAATTTGCCTTGGCTTCAATACTAATATTAGCCTGCATATTGAATTCAGAAGAATAGTAAAATAGCAACAACAAGATAACACAAACGCTCGTAACTATGTTCACCAACCAACAACAGCGAATAGTGGAATAATTTATTTGAACTAGTAAAGTAGTTAAAATATGAAGGTAGATTTGAAACAAAGTGAACTTTGTTTCAAATCTACCCTCATATTTTAATAACGACGCTAAGATTTAAAATAATTGTAAAACGAAAGAATCTTCGTTTAGTTGTGGACTATTTAACACATTTGTTAGCAACTCGGCATTCTTATTTCACATGTAATACTAAAAAAATATTTTTCATGTTTGATGTAAATGTGAGACTCGAACCCGAACGTTCGCCATGCGAGGCACAGTGCTAACCACTTTGGCCACCGTAACGCTTACGAAACTTATTGAAATCTGTAATAGCAATCATAAGCGGGCAACTTACAAGTTGCCAATGTGTAGTATTGTCAAACGTTCTTATAGAAGAAGATCATAAGTACAACTAATATTGCTATGCTATAGTTTTGTGAGATTGCTAGTCGACTTCTGACTGTTATAGTACAAGAACAGATGATTACATGGAGTAACAGAAATACCTAAAAAGGCGATGCAAAAAATTTCAATAGTTATTTTATTGAAATGAATTGTAAAACTAAACAACCCAAATATAATATAACTACACACACATAAGTGCGTGCGTCCACTAAGAGCCACGCCGGCAAGTGAAAAAGAAATCACGGCCGCGCGATTTATGCGCATCTATATTGAAGCGATCGACGCGACAACTGACACTCCATACGTCAGCCGCTTTATTACCGTCTACCCTCCCATTTGTAAGACGCGTGGAGACTACGCACAGTGATCTATTGGGCAATTTAGCTCGCTCAGGTTCGGTAGTGACTTGTTTTTTTGCTGATATTGTAATCTTATGTATTAAGGGCTGCATAGGAGCTACGGTGTTTTTTTTTTTTATGTTGAATCTGATTTACTTACCTACTTTTGACTCATTGTAAGTATGATTTTGGATGAAGTTGCCAAAAAGTCACCGTCACCTACTAAAATTCTAAGTCGACATTAGCAGCTGATTAGTTGTTGAAAATAAGTGCCATAATCCAAAAGAGATAACTGCCCAGCTGTGCGACAATAAACATTGAATAAAAAAAACCCACAAGCGATAATACTTCATAACCTTTCTCACACGAAAGCCAGTAGCTCAAGAACAAATAAAACACACACATTCCCCCGACAAAATCTAACGCCGTCATTCTCACAAATGCATTATCCCTTCATAACGCGACTGAATTTAAAGGCGCACGTCCAAACCAGCGCGTCACGTGTGGCCAATGGCACTTATAACCGTGCAAGCCCATAAATATTGACGCGTATGGACAAATATCTATCTCTATATGGGTATGGGATGCATTTTTTATCGTTATTACTGAGTTGGCAAATGTGTTTGTAGTGTTATTAGTTTGAAATGCTCTGGCTATTATTGTTTATTGCGAATGAGAGAGGCTTGTTCAAGTTGATGTGATTTAATTTGTTTGAATTTATTTAGTTTGAGTTGTTTGTTTGTGTTTAATTATTACCTGGTCTGTTGTTTATTTGTGTTTGTCAACTTAAATTATTTAGCCCCTCGAGTAGGCTCCTATATACTTACTTATTGCAGTACGATTACTCTATTATGGATGATTGAAAACGTTTATTTACGTAGGTATCGAGCCCGTGGATATAGAAATGAAACCCAAGTTATCACACAGTCACGTCGTCAAGCAAGACACATAAATTATATTTTATAACACTCTCAGCGTTTTAAACGCTCATTTCTTAAACTTTTGAAATGACATCTCCGACACAACTATAAAGCTAACAACCGAACTTCTCAACTTATTTTAACGACGCGATCTTATTAAACACGGCTCGTATGACGCCGGCACACTTATAACGGATAGTTCGCGCGAGCTGACGATATGTGCTGAGCTCCCGCGTCTTGTCGCACGTCGCTTATAAATCAGCATATTTATCTGACGCGCGACGCGGCTAGACGCGGCATCGCGCGAACTGCGCGTGGCCTAATCTAATACGTGAGACACATAACAACCTGCCCAACACTAACACATTTGAAAGTCAACTTTGTGACAAGAAAAACAGTGTTTATTTTACAGCGTGTCAGACGTAATGTTTTACTTTCTTTTATAGTTTTGAAATTAAACTTTGTTATGTAAAAAATAGGGTTGTGTTTTGATTGGGGTGTTGTTAAAAACGAATGCAGAAATATTTGAAAATTTTAACACGGGGGAAATGAAAAACGTTTCAAATGTAGGACAGAGTGTTATCTTGCGGGTTATTAATCTCCATGTAGTTATGGGACACATATTAAACAATATAAATAATAATAAACAATGTTGTTTTGTTTGTACTAACTTTGTTTACGTGAGAACTGGCGCGACACGACCAGCCATAATGTTTGCATTTGGAACAATCATGCAATGAGGGTACTATAAAATCAAAACATCTTTTTGCGGCGATAAGTTTTCAAAACGAAATGTTACCAACAAAGTTTTAATTATGAATTAATCTTTACTTTTTTTCATACTAATATGTTTTATTATTTAAAGTTACCGTCCAAATTAATCAAATATATATGTTTAAATGTTACCAGCTGAATCAATTATTTTCTAAATCTGTTTGATGAAAGATTTTTTGAAAGATTTTCACAGACAGCTGTACGTCGCTTGCCACTGAAGGCTGCGAGTGTCGACCTCAGGTTGAGCTGCTTCTCACACGGACAGCTGTACGTCGCTTGCCACTGAAGGCTGCGAGTGTCGACCTCAGGACGAGCTGCTTCTCACACGAACAGCTGTACGTCGTTTGCCACTGAAGGCTGCGAGTGTCGACCTCAGGACGAGCTGCTTCTCACACGGACAGCTGTACGTCGCTTGCCACTGAAGGCTGCGAGTGTCGACCTCAGGACGAGCTGCTTCTCACACGGACAGCTGTACGTCGCTTGCCACTGAAGGCTGCGAGTGTCGACCTCAGGACAAGCTGCTTCTCACATGGACAGCTGTACGTCGCTTGCCACTGAAGGTTGCGAGTGTCGACCTCAGGACGAGCTGCTTCTCACACGGACAGCTGTACGTCGCTTGCCACTGAAGGCTGCGAGTGTCGACCTCAGGACGAGCTGCTTCTCACACGGACAGCTGTACGTCGCTTGCCACTGATGGCTGCGAGTGTCGACCTCAGGACGAGCTGCTTCTCACACGGACAGCTGTACGTCGCTTGCCACTGAAGGCTGCGAGTGTCGACCTCAGGACGAGCTGCTTCTCACACGGACAGCTGTACGTCGCTTGCCACTGAAGGCTGCGAGTGTCGACCTCAGGACGAGCTGCTTCTCACACGGACAGCTGTACGTCGCTTGCCACTGAAGGCTGCGAGTGTCGACCTCAGGACGAGCTGCTTCTCACACGGACAGCTGTACGTCGCTTGCCACTGAAGGCTGCGAGTGTCGACCTCAGGACGAGCTGCTTCTCACACGAACAGCTGTACGTCGCTTGCCACTGAAGGCTGCGAGTGTCGACCTCAGGACGAGCTGCTTCTCACACGGACAGCTGTACGTCGCTAGCTCCGAGTCACCAGACGCCATGGTGGGTGGAGATCCGATCAAGTGGCGGAAGGCTATAGAGAGAACTTCATTCAAAACAAATTTGATATCACCCAGTGTATCACAGAATGCATCAATATTCCGCCAACAAGCCTACGACCATCGACATCTAGGGATGAGTCAACTCATCTGATTCTCTTTTCAGAACACTCGAACGAAGGACCCTCAAACCGGGAACTTCGTGCGTCTCCCACGTTTACCTCACAGACAACTCAATATTTATCTACACAGAGGACTGAAATTACGTTGACTGGAAACCCTCGTTAAATGGTTTAATATTGTATAATTATATTTATTGATGGTCTTTTAATTTAACAATAGTAAAAATAACAAAATTATATACTATCTTAATAACTAAAACTATTCACAAACTAAAATATGGGGTCAGAAAATTCATTCGCATCGCTGTTGACTGGTAATATACCCAAGAGACTGGCGGCATTGCCACGTTGTATGGCTTAGCCTCTGGCCAAGGTAAAAGCCAGGCCTTCGATCACGGGAAGTGTCAACCAGCCGTTTCGAGATTTCCTTAAAGAGACTGTACGGGACAGATTGTTTCCTGAACTGTACACTATAACTGTTTGTTTGTTAGGTAGCGAGTGTGTCCAACGTGTAAAACACTTCACGTAGTAAACCAAAAGTTTATTGATCACTAGTGTCGTACACCGTAAAGGTTAGTGATTCTTACATGTACGTCTGTTCCGCGTGTTGGTAAGTTGCACACTAAGTAGCAGTAATTGTTGCGACAAGTGAACCTATTGATTCGCCTTGTCAGCCAGAAGTAAGGTCAATGTACGTAGACCGTACAGAGACCATGAGCACTCGGACCCCACGGCCCGAGGGTTTCAACCCCAAACGGCTCGAAAATACAATTACCAATAAGTTTATTATATTTACGCCGCTTGAGGTTTTCCACAGCCGCAGCAGCGGCGCCAGCACAGCACGCTGAGCTAGGAAGATGGGATGGCGCAAGAGTATCGACACACGTTGCATCTCACACTAAAGGCCTACCCATCTTCCATGGTCTCATGCCATCGTCGCGTGCCAAGCCAAGGTGTTCTAATACACCTGAAACGCCGACGGTGACAAAAGCTAGTCGGATGATGTCATTAATGTTCGCGTGCCGCGCTAAGCGACCCGCACTTCTTCTGAAAGACAGACCGTGTTGTCCGAGGCTGTTGACAACTTCGCCACAGTGACAGCGATGAGGAGAACAACAGGGAGCTCCTAGCGAGGCGGAAAATAGTGTAGTCGAACAAAGTGCCTATGTACGACGACAGTAGTGCATGAAACACACTTACTCTTACTCTGCAGTAGCAGACGTGTTAAGAGGACTACAGGACCTAAACGCAAATAACGCAAGTTTTATAATGCCTAAAAGTATATGATCTACTGCAGTAAGCAAAATCAGAAAAATATATGATATTCTTCAGGATATATGCCAGTTAGATAGTGTGTTGAAAACATAATACAACTAATTTGATACGATAGAATAAAATCGCGAAGATACTTCTAAAAAAATATTTTAACGATTAAAAACCATACATTATTACAATTATACATTATTACAATTATTCTACAAGCAACATATTAACGTGATAGTGTTTTAATTTTTTAGTCCAATCAATAGATTTTTTGTAAATCAATAATTGCTACATATTTTGCAATAAATTACCAGCGTTGTGTCATCGCGCTTCTCTTTCTTTTCTATGCAGTCAGACAGTGACCGCGCTTTAGGTCATGTAGTCCCCTTAAGTAAACTGTTCGGTATTACTCTACAGAGTGGCTCATCCCACCGCACCGTCTCTGGGAAGTTGGATTATCGGGTATATCTGAGTTCGGGCAAGCGAGTCTCCAGGCGTC
Source organism: Dicycla oo (assembly GCA_948252095.1). Classification (NCBI taxonomy): domain Eukaryota; kingdom Metazoa; phylum Arthropoda; class Insecta; order Lepidoptera; family Noctuidae; genus Dicycla; species Dicycla oo. The sequence goes on along the minus strand of OX411735.1, from coordinate 21,369,041 downwards.
CATAGCCTCAGTGAAACACGCCACAGCAAAATCAATCGGTGTGGAGGCTAGGATTTTCCTGATTAATTTCTCAGTGCCGTAGACAGAGGATATGAAAGCCGGTAAACTAATACTAGAAATTTTGCGGACACCGAGGCCTCCCATATGAATGGGAAGAATAGCTTGTGCCCAGCTCGGTCGTACATAGCCACATTTAAAATCGAAGTTAAAAATATTGTATTGGATTATTTTATGTTCTCGGAATCGTAGTGAAAAGTTAAGTGTTCTTCGCTAAAAACCCATTATACCTCGATTTCTATTTACTCCTTCGCTAACACTCGGGAGTAAAACTACCTCGTATATGTATATTGGGTCATTTTAGGCTATTGTATAACAACCAACTATTAACGAACCGTTATTGAAACAATGGTTATTGGAGTGATTTTGTTTTTGAATATTTATTTTGTGTTCTACCCAATCGGCAACATCATAAGGTCAAATCGGCGAGGTTAGATCCTAAGGTTATTTTGTTTGCGAGTGTTTCTTTAAAACAACGCAAGCACACAAGTTTGCCCGTGTTGATTAATCGAGGTATTCGGATCTGCCTTCTGTTTTAAATTGGAAAACCATTACACCATATTAATGATGTAGAAACTTTACTTATAATTGTCAATAATTTGTGAGAAGTGTTTGTGAAACCAACCAACTCATTAAATAAGCGACAATGATGAGTAGTAGGATATTATTGGGCATTCTACCCCACCTTCCGTTCCATCGGCTCACTCCGTTCGCCTCGTCACTCTCGGTGGAGTAGAATGCCCAATAATATAAATGAAATCCACTGGTTCGGCGCCTATTCCACCCGATGGAATGATCATCTCCGTCACTCTCGGTGCAGTAAAATGTCTAATACTGGTTCGGCGCCTATTCCACCCGATGAAACGGAAGGTGGAGTATGAATTCCTACATAGTGCAGTAAAATACTGGTTCGGCGCCTATTCCACACCAAAAGTGCGCACCGTGACTTACAGCTTAGTACGGCCGTTATTCTAAGTGCGTACGATGTGGCTATGTAGCCCCCTAGTTATCCTAACGCCCTAGCCTACCATACAAACCACACCAAACGTAGGTTACGTTGGTTTTACGTGAGGGAAGTCTGTTACCAGGAGACCTACGGGAACAGACGGAACTTGGGTAGGAATAGGGGTTTGTGTACGTCGTGCAATGTACACAGGAAATGGTTTTCTCACCGCCGATCCCACAGACTCATAGGATCGATGACGGCTAAAGGTGTCTTGGCCACAGTGAGAGGAACACTTTATTTCTAAAACTCAATATTAACTTACCGCGTTACCGTTATTTTAATTAAGTCATTCAGTCGACACTAGTTTACTTATTAACAAATAAGGGTGCTCGCTACTTGAACTGGTAGCCTAAAATTCAGGACAGATTGTCACATGTCTCTCCACAAAATTAGAGGTAGCTCATAACCTTAATAGGCTACACACTTACTCCGCTTAAGTGACCAGATTGGCTCGAGGATCATCTGAACTTTAAGTTACCCTACATTAAACTAAAATCCAGGACAGATTGTCTTATGTGAGAGACATAAGACAAAAGTAAGAAATAGTGCATACCCGGAGGCACCCACACATTCTATTTTCTGTGACCAGATTGGCTCGAGGACATCCAAATTTTAATTTAATTAATTCAAACAGAGAGCACTACCTTGCTCCACTTCCCTACTAACTGTTACTAACTAACAATATATCGCTTTGTAATCGACACCAGCAGTTAGCAAGGTACCTTTACACTCGACGATACCCGCGCCGTTCTCAGTTGCGAACCGCCTGACGGCAGCGTCGGAAACCGTGATCAGTTAGTCAGCCTAATAAAAACAAGTAATACTGTGTATGCTGCGTGTGCATCACGTTTTCACAGTCGTTCTCAAAACAGTACACACGTATTGTCCGGCGTCACCGCACCGTTCTTTATCCTGAACGCTTTCATCAGACAGTTGTAACCACGTAGTGTAAATGGTATTTTATATGTGCAAGGCTGCAATCTTGCAACATGCAGTCTAAGCAGTTTTGAACTTCATTGCATCTTGAGTAGGTATGTGTGTGTGTTAAAAGAATTATAATGTTGAATGTAACATGATCGTCGTTCACGTTGTAGTATTTAATTAAATTTAGGTTTATACAGAATTGTCTAGGTACTTCACATACCTACTATGTCTTACCTAGATTTGTTGTAATCTAGTTTATATAAACTATAATAAAATAATACTTATACCTTCTTATTCTTAATAAATCTTCACTGAATTCGTCTTTTATAGAACTTCCTAAATATTGTTTTCGTATTTATATTTGAAGTTTGTAATCGCTTCTAATTTATTGTGTTTCATTCTTCTAGGTAATAAGATTATATAATCTTATTTATATGATATATTTTTTATCAAGTACAACATGTATTATTGGTTGAACCATTACCCACTTCGATCGGGCGCGATTTTAACTTAGATAAAAGAGAACCCTGTGCACAACAAGATTATTTGGGAGCATTATAATAGTACCTATGCTAAAGTTAAACTAAAGTTATTATCGATAAATTAGACAACTATAAAACCATAACTCAGACATGTGTGTTCGATTCCCACACGATACAGTTTCTTGGATTCTTTAATTGTGGGTTTAAGTGATTATTTAATAATACGAATTAAAATTTTATTTGTGAGTATTTTTAAATGAACTTATTCCACAGTAGTATTTTTATGTGATTATAATATTAGTCCCGAGTTTAACTGCAACTTAACATTAACAACCACACGGATTGGTTTGTGCGTATTACAAAATGGTTTATTATCAAAATAGTTACGATTATTTTCAACTACCTACTTACTTCTTGAGTCAACTATGCTCACAAAATTTACTTTCAACGACGCGATCTACCTACGAGTTTCACCTCTCGCATAAACGTAATTGTGATGATAAAAATTCTCAACAAACATACATCAATTATTCAATTAATTATACATATTAATTCAGTATTGAGTCATAAAGAATAACAGGGATCGGGTTCACTTTGTCGGCTTTATTTTGCGGTTCTCATGAACAAATTGCAATTTAGCGAAATTGGTATGCGATCAATATGGTTCAATATGACATAAACGACATATTTTTTTATACAACTGTAAGACATGTACTTAGAGTTTAAAATTGAAACGATCTATTTTATGCTTAAATTGTATTTTTTGTGAATATAAACGAATTAATTTCAATCAATAAATTACATTCGCTCCAGAATCTTCAAAGTGACAAGTAGTACTAACAGTACTTTAAAATCAACTTTAAAACATGTAAGTGAGTACTTCTTAATTTTAAATTTGTAGTCATAATGCACAGCTACGGACCTGGTTTTTGCCTGCCGGCTGTTGTAATTAACATGTTATATCTATCCATCGTGATTGCTACTCAGCTACGGACCTGGTTTTTGCCTGCCGGCTGTTGTAATTATCATGTTCTATCTATCCATAGTGACTGTTACTTAGCTACGGACCTGGTTTCTGCCTGCCGGCTGATGTAACTGTTCTCATCCTGTCATAAATTGATTATTGTATCTCAAAAAAAGACCTTAAACGGTTATTTGTTTTGTTATATAAAATATTAAGTACTTTTTATCTTGTGTAATAGGTCTGACTCCGACGTTTCCCGTGTGTCCGACTACATAAAGAGCCCGCCGACTGCTACAAAGGTCGTGCCGAGCAAGAGCCAGCCTACGAAAAAAACAACAAAGCGCAAAGCTTCCTCGGTCGTGGAATTAGGATCAAGGTAGTTTATGACTATTTTTATTTTCTAAGTTATTACTTTCACATATTCTAATATAAAGTAGATTTCAATAGAGAACTTTGATTTGCAAAAATAATTTTAAGTACATACTTATTTTTCTCTCATCATAAGTTTGTATCTAGAAAAGTGTTTCTTCTAGATTATTAAAATAAAATTTAATTTGTTTACAGTAACAAGAAACCAGGGAGCACCGATCTTTTCGGTTTGGAAGACTTAGATGGCCTTCCTCCGCAGTCGGAGTTAGGTTCATCCTTGCTGTCCCGCGTCGCCAACGGGAAGGTACGACGGACAGCGGATCTAAGGGGTGCCTTCTTTGTGGAACTGAAGGTGTACCATAAAGAAGACATCATCTCCACTGCTCCTGAGGAGCGTTGGAAGAAGTCCCAAGTTGCATTAAAACTGCAATTGGATAAAGGTAGCTCGCAGTGGAACTCACTACAAAAATTCATGCATAAGGCTCACGAGTTGTTCAATGACTCAGAGCCGGTATATTATAGCGATAAGATACATTTTAAATAAGTTACACTATTAATTTAAAATTTTAATTTGAGGCATCCAAAATAAAGATTAAAACTGCAACTGGATAAAGATAACTCGCAGTGGAACTCACTACAAAAATTCATGCATAAGGCTCACGAGTTGTTCGATGACTCAGAGCCCGTATTTATAGTGATAAGATACATTTTAAATAAGTTACATTATTCATTTAAAATTTGAATTTGGGGCATCCAAAATAAATCTTTATTTTTAAACTTAGCAAGTAATTAATTACGATAGAATGCCTTTCTGCACTGTTTGTAACATATCTGTTGAGCGCAGTCATTGGACAGGTCATCTACGCAGTACCGATCATAAAAATAAAAATATTTCATACGTTTGCGAAGGTGTTGAATTAATTCATTCTGCATTTCTAAATCGTATAGCTTCTTATAGAATTATTGATACTAATGAAAATTATTCTTTAGATTCGTTTTTTAATAACAGTCAAGAAAAAATCAAGACATTAATAAACAAATCTCTTAAGGATCATATCTGTCTAAAAATTAATTTTGAATATTTTGCTTTGTTTTTGATGGTTAAAAATGATAGTCAGGAGATGAAATCATTTGCTACAAAGAATTATGTAGTACATCAGAATTATGATTATGATTCATTAGCATCTCAGGTTAGAAACACGTTGAAAAAAAAGATAGAAGAATTTCAAGATCGTGACAGTGGGTGGACATTTTTAAACAGTTCGTATTTGGAAGTTAATGTTAACAAATACCAACCTTTGCGCGGCTCAAGCTTTATCGAGTTGCCGACATCAATTAAATCAAAAAAAGCATGTATTAATATTCATAATAAAGATAATTATTGCTTTTTATGGTCAGTTGTTGCTGCTTTATATCCAGCTAAAACTCATCCTGAAAGAGTATCATCTTACCCCCATTTTCAAAGCGTGTTAAATATAAAAGACATTCAATTTCCATTGAGTTTCTCAGATATTGCTCGATTCGAATTAAATAACCCTGAAATTTGTATATATATATATGGCTTTAAAAATAATTCCGTGATTGGACCGTTTTATAAACCAAAATCTTTGAAGAGAAAAGTGATTCATTTACTTTACTTAGAAAAAGATGATTTATCACATTACTGTCTCATTAAGGATTTACCTCGTCTTGTTAAAAATCAAATAACAAGACACCACAGTAAATTATACTTTTGTGATGTTTGTTTAATGTTCTTTGATTCATGTGATGATCTGAATTCACACAGTTGTGGAGGAGTTGCTACTGAACTACCTCCAAAGGGTTCTTTCATTCAGTTTGAAAATTATGGTAGAAAGCAATTTGTGCCATTCGTTATATATGCAGATTTTGAAACAATGCTAGAGCGGTACGACTCCTGCGAACCTGACCCAACTCAGGCGAGCACCGTTACGAGACAGCGACATGTGCCCATCGCTTTCGCTTATCATATTACATGCACTCTAGATGAAACCTATAATCGTTACGTTTCGTATCGTGGTTTGGATTGCGTTTCGAAATTTGTGAAGTCTATCTATAAAGACGCTAAAAAGCTTTATAGAATTTTAAATAATACCATTCCTATGATTTACACGAATGAGAATGCTCTCGACTTTGAAAACTCTGATACATGTCATATTTGCGAGAATTTCTTGTTTGGTGATAGGGTTCGCGATCATTGTCATTTGACTGGTAAATATCGTGGCGCAGCTCACAGTTACTGTAACCTACAATATAAAATGCCTAAGTTTCTGCCTGTATTTTTTCATAATTTATCGGGTTATGATTGCCACCTTTTCATAAAAGAATTAGGTAAAGCTCCAGGATCTATTAAAGTCATACCTAAAACAAAAGAAAATTATATTTCTTTCACGAAGTATATTCCGATTTCCGATAATGAAAGCATACAGGTACGATTTGTAGATTCTTTCAAGTTTTTAGGAACAAGCTTAGAAAAGTTGGTTAGTACAATGAAAAAACAAGAATTTAAACAATTAAAATTTTATTTTCCCGAAAAAACACAATTCGATCTACTTACCCGTAAAGGAGTTTATCCGTACGACTATATGTCTCAATGGAAACTTTACGAAGATACGTGTTTACCCTCCAAAAAATTTTTTTTTAACTCTTTAACTAATGAGTCAATTACTGATGAAGACTATGAACACGCTCAGTCCGTTTGGTCAGTATTTAATATTCGTAACATGGGTATGTATACAGATTTATACCTTAAAACCGACGTTCTTTTGCTTACAGACGTGTTTGAAAGTTTTAGAAAAACATGTAAACGACATTACAATCTGGATCCCGCGTTCTATCTTACAGCACCAAGTCTATCATTCGATGCAATGCTTTTGAAAACTAGAATTAAATTAGAATTGATAAGTGATGTTCAAATTTATAGGATGATACAAACAGGTATTAGAGGAGGTATTTGTATGTGTTCCAGAAGACATGCCCAAGCCAATCATAAATACTTGGATTCTTACGACCCATCCCTTCCGAATTCATTTATTATTTATTTAGATTGTAACAATTTATATGGCTATAGCATGTGTCAATATTTGCCTCATTCGGATTTTAGATTCATGAGTAGACAGGAAATAGATGATTTGCAGTTGAACTTAATAGATATAAGCGATACTGCGGAAAACGGTTATATTCTTGAAGTTGATTTATTATATCCTACAACATTGCACATTGAACATAATGACTTTCCATTTTGCTCAGAAAAATTCGTCCCACCCGGTGGTAAGAATAAAAAATTAATACCGAATTTGTATGACAAATACCACTATATTATTCATTACATACATTTAAAAAAATGCTTGCAACACGGATTGGTATTACGAAGGATTCATCGTGCAATTGTTTTCAAGCAAAGCTGTTTTTTAAAACAATATATTGATATTAACACCCAGTTACGTCAAAAAGCAGAGTCAACGTTTGAACAAGATTTTTTCAAATTATTGAACAATAGTATTTTTGGAAAGACTCTGGAAAATAATGAGCATCGAATAGATGTTAAGTTAGCAAACAAGTGGTGTGACTTGAACAATAAAACAAAAAAGACTACTTGTGCTGAGAAATTGATCGGCAGTCCATATTTTCATAGCGCCTCAGTATTTTCTGATGATCTAGTGGCAATCCAAATGAAGCCTTCTCGCGTTATTCTTAATAAACCAATATATATAGGATTTACTGTATTGGAATTATCTAAGAGTCACATGTATGACTTCCATTATTCAATCATAAAGCCTTTTTATGGTAACCGAATTGAATTGTGTTATACTGATACGGATAGTTTGGTTTATGATGTAAATACTGATGACATTTATCAAGATATCAATGAACATTTTCTAAAATATTTTGATACCAGCAACTACGACTTAAACAACGAATTTAACTTACCAATTATTAATAAGAAGGTTCCAGGGTTATTTAAAGATGAAATGGGTGGTAAAATTATCAAAGAATTCGTAGGACTGCGCTCAAAGCTTTATTGTATTAAAACTTTAGACAAAACAATAAAGAAAGCAAAAGGTATAAAAAAATGTGTTACGAAAGATTTAAATATGTTAGATTATAAAAACGTTTTGTACAATTGTAACGTCATTCGCAAAAAAAATGTTTTGTTTAAGTCGATAAAACATGAAATTTTCACTCAGGATGTAAATAAAGTAGCACTTTCAAGCAATGATGATAAGCGGTTGTTATCGATTGATAAGGTATCTACTTTAGCTTGGGGTAATGCAACTATATTTAAGTAATGAATTGCCATTATTTTTAATGTAAGTAATTACAGTAGATACATTTTTTACAATGTATTTAGATAACGTTCAAATGTAATGATAATTACCTAAAGTAAGGTCAAATAATGTGTAATGTAATTGTAAAAATTTAAATTTTCTTGGTGCCTCAAATAGATATTATTAATTTAACTGTTACTTATAACAAAATATGTATAAACTTTAGAACTTAGTAAGTACTTAATTAGTTTTAAGAGCATGTACGCGACACAGCATTTCGTAAAATTCCTAAAATATAATCTACTAACTTTTTGTGACGTATCCTGCTTAGACGTATCAAGTTTTATTAAATCATATTATTCATTTCCAAAACTTCGGACTTAAGTTTGTATGAAATGCCATGTCGCTATGTGATAAGTTTTCTTATATTGGTAGTAAATAAATAAATAGTATTTAATGGTTATAATTATATCTGTTTTATTTCCATTCCTGATTGATTACAAAGCACACAGGTTCCAACTTGATAAACATATAATGTTCATTTTTGATGACAAAGGACTCGTGCCTCGAAGTTCGCACGCGCATTGTAGAATTTGACACCGAACAGGTGCTCGGACATGTTGAAACATGAAATTGATTCACAGCGTATGGTTTTATGGAGTCTAATTACATATTAGTCACGTTCCACAGTAATATTATTCAAATCAAATCAAATCAAATCAAAAGTCATTTATTCAAACTAGGCTGAGAATCAGCACTTTTTGAACGTCAAAATTACATAAGACAGTCCCCCAAAACGCCCGCCCTTCACCACTTCCTAGTGCTTTAGCTGGGGAGAAGAAGTGGCGCAACAAACTCCCCAGCAGCACAGCTGTCTGTTCAGTTAAAAAAAAAATGATTCTATATAACACTGCGCATAATAATTTAGGTACATTACGCAATACAAAACATTAAATTAAATTATTTGCTATAAGTAAGCTAGCACACGCCAATATACCAAAAAAAAAAAAAAATCGAAAACTATACTCAAGCAGAAACAAAATACAAAACTAAAAACGTAAGCAGAACTTTATACCCAAATAAAAGCCTCCAGTAATAAAGGGCGTGCCCACTTACATATAGCCGTACATGTAGTCGTAACTCAAAGTCACAGATGATAAACTAGGACCATCGAAGTAAAATCAACAACGAGTTAAGTTACTAATAACAAAACAAAACCAAGGTCAGCAAGACGACCTGTCACCACAAGCAGCACCCGTTCACGAGTATAACGCAAAGATCAGCCATTACCCCCCTCGCCATATTTGAGGGAAGGGGACAACCCGACCCCCGACGCTACCGCAAGCAGTGACATCTAAGGGAGCATGACGAACTTGCTGCCGGTTGCTCGGGCAAGAAAAACTATGATCAATTGTCGAGGTCACTAGCTAACCACATATTGCAATACCACTCATAAAAATAAATAAACATTGAAATGAGTAGATTATGTCAATAATAAATAAAAATAAAATTAAAATAAATTGACCTTGAGAGTCAAACAAAATAAATAATTATATGAACTCATATAACCTGTCAGTAGCTATGCTAATTCTGGAGAAAGAACATAAACATTGTCTTAAGCTAAACACAGCGACCAACTATTCTTATCGTTTAAGTAATCGTTGATAGAATAGTATGCCTTTGAACAAAGGTTAGATTTTACTTTAGCTTTGAACGCATTAAAGGGCAAATCTAGCAAAGAAGAGGGTAGCTTGTTATAAAAAGATATACCAAGCCCAACAAATGAGTTATGAACCTTATGAAGCCGGTGAAATGGAGCACGTAATTTGTCCTTATTTCTGGTGTTAACATTGTGAATATCACTGTTTTTAGTGTATAAATGTATGTTTTGTCTAATATATAAGATGTTGGCGAAGATGAATTGTGATGCCACCGTGAGAATACCAATCTGTTTAAAAAAATCTCTCAAAGAAACTCTGGCAGCGAGCTGGTAAATTGCTCGAACAGCTCGTTTCTGAAGAACAAATATATTTTGAATATCAGCGGCTTTGCCCCAGAGCAGAATACCGTATGACATAACGCTATGAAAATAACTAAAATAGACTAACCGAGCTGTATCAACGTCAGTGTATTGTCTTATTTTCCTGACGGCGTAGGCGGCTGAACTGAGCCTTCCCGCTAGGCTTGATATATGTGGGCCCCACTGAAGTTTGGCATCTACTGTTATACCCAGAAAAACTGCCGAGTCTACAGTTTTAAGCATCTCTTTATCTAAAACGATGTTGGGTCCTAGATTTCTAACATTCGGTAAGGCAAACTTTATACATTTCGTTTTCTTTGAATTGAGAACTAAGTTATTTGTCGCAAACCAATCTGTAACCATTGAGAGTGCACTGTTTACGTGGTCAAAATCTTGTCTATTCCTGTCTACTTTAAAAATAAGAGAGGTATCATCTGCAAACAGTACAACGTCACAGATACCCTTTAAACAGAATGGTAAGTCATTGATATACACTAAAAACAAGAATGGACCCAGTATTGAACCTTGAGGTACACCTAACTGAACTGGTAGCCCGGAAGATTTCACACCATTTACATCTACACATTGAAACCTATTATGTAAATATGAATTTATTACTTTAAGAGCTTCGTTTTGTACACCGTAATGATGTAGTTTACGCAAAAGCGTGTCATGGTGCACGCAATCAAAGGCTTTGGAAAGGTCACAGAAAATTCCAATAGCATTTTGCGAGTTCTCCCATGCGTTAAATATATGTTTCAGCAGAGCAACACCCGCATCTGTAGTCGAACGACCTTTAGTAAAGCCATATTGTTCATCATGAAGGAGGCCATTTAAATTAAAATGTCTTAGCAACTGCTTGAGTATTAACTTTTCAAATATTTTGCTAAATGCAGGTAAGATAGAAATAGGCCTAAAATTGCCAACGTCATTTTTATTACCTGATTTAAATAAAGGTATGACTTTACTACTATATTGTGTAGAACATCATTCTATCATTACACAGTCGGCCGGAGCGGTCATATCACGTTGAATAAAAACAAAACAAATTGTAAGTATTGCACAAGCTTATACGTATTTATAAAATTATTTCATAAGCTGTTAAACATAATTGTTATCAATAATTATAACTTTGTTTGTTTCAGATCATCAATAATGTGCGATTCTCCTGATTTTATCTTCTCACAATATGGTCAAGGTTGGCCAACTCCAAGTTTAAGCTGGCATGTTCCAGAGCAACAAAGACCTGAACCAACCAACAAAAAGCCTAGACCAAGACGGGAGGGTTTAAAACGGAAGGCACCTGAACATTCTATAAGTCAATCGTTCGTTATAAACAACGAAAAGAAAAAAGGTTTACGACTGATCCAGATACAAGTATTAGACATCAGTGAGCGACAAGAAGCAAGTGTTGCAAGTTCAAGTGATAATGAGAACGTGGTATTGTTAAGTGCACAATATGTAGTTAGTGAACCGGTGGACAATGTTATGGAAGAGACACAATCATTGATAAATAAAATTTCAAAGAAACTTTGTGGTGATGATTATTATTAGTAAGTAAGTAATGTATCTACCTAGTTTGTATATTCAGTAGAAATAAATAATTAGTTTAATATTGATATTATAAATTCATTTGTTAATCTGTTAGTGTAATAAAATGATTCCACATAGATCATCACAATTTGTAAATAAAAAATAAAATATTAAGAAAACTTTAAGCCCTTAGTTAGGTTCTTAGTTAAGGTTTTTAGTTAATATGTAAGTTTAATGTATATATAAATGAAATATCTAAGGTGTAAGTTTTATTGTAATTAGAGAGAATAAGTTAGAAGAAATAAAATAATTTATTTGTTAATGTAGTAGTGTATTAAAATTCTCAAAATACATCATAGTTCATAGTAGATAAGTTTCATGTACATACATAAAATATTAAATAACAAGGACAAGTGTATTTAGTTTGTAATTGTAAATAATGTGAAAACTAAATAAATAATATATTTATAATTTAAATTATCTTTTATTGACGTTATAATCATACTCCCACTTTAAATTAGCTCTAAAGAAATGTTCTCATTATAGGTTTTAATTATGTTTTCAATATTTTAAAATTAATAGAATACTTACTCAATTAAATTCATTTTATTAGAGCTAATTTTAAGTTTGTTATGTACGTTACCCAGATTATATTATTAAATAAAACAACCTTATGTACATAATCATTTTTATTAACTGAACATTACAAAATAATTTAAAATAGATTAAATATAGACATATTATTATCAAGATACCATTTTCTAATACACACCGCATTATTTAATGCACAATTCACTTTATGGTTCACACAATTAAAATCAGTTTTATTTTTACAGAACTTTTTTTTTAATGTCGCAAAATTAGGACACCCTTTCTCACCTATATCAATCACTTCACAGTTTGCACATAACTCTTTAATCCACTTAATCTTTTCCAAACCCTTTGTAATAATTTTTTTATTTTCTAAATACGGTACGATGACATGTTGAAACTCTCTGTAGTCTATAAAGCCCTCACTCCAGAAAATTCCACGATTTCTTTCCAACCACCGCACCTGCTTCTTTTCTTCTTGAGTTAAGTAATAAAACGTATGCGGTGGTTTAACCAAGAACGTCTGTGTGTGCTCATTACTTACGATAGCCACTTCTTTGACAATAAAATTATTGTCTAAATATTTAAATCCTTGGAGTTCGACAATGATAATATCCGCGTTCATGATAACTTCTTCACTGTGTTGCTTAGTGGCTTGTATTCAACAATGCAATCGTTAAGAATGAGACAGTATGCTGAAGTTTGATCTGGTATTTCTGAATCACTCTCAATTTCTACCCTTACATCCACAACTGGTCCAGTCTTCAGATTATCGATCTGTCTAGAGCAATCGATAACAAACAACGGTGCTAATTCTTTAAATTGTTTCTCGCTTAATAAAGACTCCGAACAACGGTCGTAATACGACTGCTGAAATCTGATGTATTGCTCGTATAATAAAGCAATTCTGTTATTAGCGAAGTTCACATTGAGGCTTTCATACGGGAAATATGTTGAATTAAGGTACACTCGAACATCACGAACATAGCAGTGATCAAACTGCGACATGTCAGAACTTGCATTATTTTTTCTACTTGTTTGTAGTCCGATTATTACATATCGCGGTTTTTCTATTTGAGATGATGTTTTGATAGACCAGGTGTGCTTTGTAGTTCTAGGTAAAGTGGGATATTCGTATAGATCCCAGTTTCTAAATATCATCTGGAGCGGTCGATCTTTTTCCAACAGTTTTAATAAACTTATTTTTTCTTTGTCCGATACTTTCACATGGGGTACGCGCCATATGATTTTATTGATTTGAATGTCTTCCACTATTTCTCCGGTATTCAATTTTACAGCGTTCAAATTAGTGTTGCTTCGTAACAATATTAGTTCATGTCTACTATTTATTACAACTTTTTTAAAATCTTCTGCGAAACCGATGATATTCCGAAGTGGTATAGACGCAGAAAAACTTCCCCCATTAATATTTTTTATACCATCGATACTCCAACCCCAAGCTCTAGCTACTTTTGATTCATTCTCATTCATTGATATTAACGATTTCATGGTTGTAGTTATACCAGCATTTTTTATTTTATCAATCTCCACTCCGTTTAGTTCGTACCTAATATCTTGGAACAAGAAGAGTAGTCCATTGTTCGTAAAATTAACACTAGTAGCTTTCTCTTTTGAATCTTTTTTGCTAACGATAACGGTTCCTTCCAAATACAGAGTGCTGGCTGATGGTAATATGTAAAGATCCTGTTGGTTGATAGGTATGCGTATTTCATCGTTCCTGTTGAAACTTGTTACATAAGGTTTGTACGAATGAAATTCGATTCCTTCTATACTGTTGTCGTAAGTCGGAGTGGATAAAACGTCTAAGATATTCATTTTAACAATCCGATCGCTTTGAGAAATATCTTATTGTCTTTAGTTAATTTTATTTTGCTCTTAGAACGACGTCTTATTTGGTAGGTAGCTTGAGTAGAACTGGTATTTTTAATTTGTTGAGACATATATTTATTGTAGTCAATCATTTTTTCTTCTAAGATGTAAATACAGCTGTACTTCTTCACCACGCAAGTTAATTAAGCGATTGTTTATATCTAGTAGCCGGATATGTATGCAGCTTATGTTGTTTTGATTGATTGGAAAATATATTGCGTTCTTCGGGATTTCTATGATTCTGTAACCAGGTGGTACGTTGAGTGCGAATTCATGAATTATGTGACTTGGTTCACCGTTTATGTAAGAGCCGCTCACAATGTCACATTCGATCCTTACCACAGTCGTCGGTAAAATGTTGACTGGATGCTGTGACACATGCCATTTATTTGCTTTTAAGACCTGCTTATCAAACCCTAACAGTCTACTGAAAGAGTATTCTTTCTTTAAATTAACGTCTTTTGAACAATATATGGCAGTTTTTAAAGTATTGTTATTGCATTGTAATTTAATTGAGGCATCTTTTATTTCGGATTTTAAATAATCATAAATATCTTGCAATTCATAGGTGCCTTCCGGTATTTCAATAACTTCGTTTGAACCATAATAGAACTTGTTATTACTTTTATCAATATTTGGTATAGAATTAAATGTTGAAAAATGCAATAAAGCACACTCATATTCTCCATTTAGTTGCAACGTATTAGGATAGTACGTAGATAAAATTGATGAGTTTCCAGTTATCGACAAAGTGAGTGACATCTTGCAAATGATTGAAATAAAATAAAATCAATTATTTTATACATTTTTATTCCAAAAAGTCCTCAAATATTTTAAACATAAATGACCACAGTTCACAGTGTTAAATTTTTGATATCTTGTGTAGTTATATGAAACTTTACAATTCTTAAAATATCGTAACAGTTCTAATGGAGGTTTTAAATTTCCATAGCTATCAAAATAATCACAATAGTCATATACTTTTACATAAGCTACCCAATGCGTTCCTTCGTTTTTAGAATCGTCTAAGTTAACAATACCACATTCCATACGTTTCGGCTTCCTTGGCAATTGATCTTTCATATATACTCCTCGGAAATATGGGATGTCTCTTGCGTAGTATTGGATGTCTACATTAGTTAGTGCGCGATTTGGTAGCTTCTTGTTCAGTTTTTTGTTGATTTTATAAACAATCCTTTACCGTTTTTATAAGGTTTTATGTATAAACCCTTACCCACTGCTAAACCCTCCATAGTTCTATTATGTCGTTACGTCTCTCGCAAGTTTTGTTGAGCAGATTTATAATCATTCACCGTTTTTGCAATTCCAGCTGCACCACCAGCTAAAGCTCCTAAAGCTGATAAGCCAGCAAAAATTGGAATTAAAGGTAGAACTCCACCAGTCTTCGGTATGGGGATCACTCTCGGTACTCTGATTTGGTGTAATTTGGGGCATAACTTTTTTGCAGCTAAGTAAGCCAAGTTTATTAAAGACTTACTATCCTTGGGTTTTAGCTTTTTTATTTTAGATTTTATTTTTGATACTAAACTTTTAAATGTTTTGGCACCAGAACCAGATTTCAATTTGGCTTTCATGACTTTGCTTACTAACCATGAGCTTAATTTTTCACCTTTTCCTGCATCTTTTGATTTTAGTCTCTGTTTAGCCATGTTCAAAAGCTGTAAGTCGGCTTTGTGACGATTAGGTAAATCTGTATGATTTTCATATGCTATATCGTGGTGCATACAAGCTTCGTCTAGTTTATTCACACCTCGATCGCCTCGCAACAAACGTTTATGAAGTTTAGTTCCTGGTCCGCAATAATTGTATCCAGGCAAATGAGCTTCGAACGGTAGATTATTAATTATACTGTTAACTAGTCCACCACATTGCATTACTTAAATAATAATGATACAAATTTCACAAAGTATTTCTTTTATATCTTAATTTATTAATGAGGATTTATCAATCCAACTGTTTTCATCATTATTGAGACCTAACCATTTAACGAATAGTTTCTTTCCTTTCTTTTTAAGTATTTTTTCTACTAAATAAACACCAGGATAGTTAGATTTTTGAAGTTCTTGCTCGTAAAAAGTTCCTAATATATCTTGCTTTCGTTGATCTTCTATGTGGTATGTTACTGGTATAGTTTTATTAATCTTTTTTATCGTAAAGAGTTCAGTTGACCAATTAGGAGTATAACCTTTCTCGAAATTGTGTTTGTATTTACTGATACGAATACAGTCACCTTTTTTGAACTTAGGCTTCCGCTGGATGGATACATGATTACATATGTTTTTAATATTCTCTTTTACGATGGGTTCATTCGATTTATTAACATCATTCGGTTTAATTTTAATAGTACGATGTTTTGTGTTATTATATGTATTAAATAAATCTTCTAAAGGTGTTCCTAACCACTTATAATTTCCAACGAGATTAAAATATTTGTACAAATTATTTTTAACAGTTTTAATTAGTCGCTCTACAATTGAAGCTTTTTTAGTAGAGAAAGATGAGTAATGGTTTATGCGGTACTTCTTCATTAGCGTTTGGAATGTGTTGTTATAAAACTCTGTGCCCATATCAGTTTGTAAATTAACAGGATTTTTATTGCTGCTTAGTAGTATTCGTTCAAAAGCTCGAGTTACTTCAGATTTATTTTTAGATTTTAACGGTTCTGCCCAGGCATACTTTGAGAAGCAGTCAATCACCACTAAAATGAAATTGTAACCTTTGTTATACTTTCTTAGGTTTTGCATGTCCATTAGATCTGCTTGCCACAAATCATCGATCCCTTTGAGAATAACAGAACGTCGAAGGAAGTTTCTTCGTGCCGCTTTGTGTATTTCATTTACTATTTGTTGTTTTGCCATTACTGAGATTTTCAAGTAATTTGTCTATATCTGCTTTGGAGTAAAACTTCTCTTCCAAATGAATCAAAACCTCAGGTTCCTTTACTTTTAAAGTAGTCTGAATAGACTTTTGTGCATCTAATATGATTTGAGCACGCAATGATGCAATCAGCTTATTAAATTGTTTTATCGTATCAGCACATATTCGATCTACATAATCCTTGTTCACAGCATCGTCTGATTCTAATGGATGTCTAATTTATCTCAATCTAGAAGACTTTAAATCAAAATCTCCACTTTCTGATTTTAACAACGCGTTATCATTGAAATTAATCAGTTCTGACAAACGAATTCTTTTATGAATAAAATGTCCAAATTTATCTATATTCATGTTTAAGGTGTACTTTATGTAAAGGCTGATGATGAACTAAACAATAGTTAATTTTACACCTATTTATTTATAAGTTTACTTTCACGTAATTCTTCAATAATGGATATTATTTCATTATCTAATCCTGTGTTGCCGGCATATCGAGATGCTATTAATAACTTTAACCTTTCCACCAATTCATTAGGATCATCCCAATACACAAAATCTACGTTATTTTTCCAGATTTTTGTTAATGGTAGTCCTTTACCTTTCGAATGATGACCCTGAAGCGTACTTTGCAGATTAAAAAGAGGTTTAATAACTTGTAAATATTTTGGTCCCTTATTACTTTTTATTGGTTTACTTGGGTCATTATCACGACGATGTGCATTTGTATCAAGTAACATTTTCTTATAATATTGCAAGTCATTTTCAGTAACCAAACTTAAATCAATATCTTTCTTAAGCAGTAGTTGTTTTAAACCAGGCGTATGTTTGTATTTATGACCAGCCACGATGATATAACTATCGTCGATTGTTATATGAGCAGAACCTAACATCAATTTTCCGCGTTCTACTCTGACACCAAATGGAATGTCTGTTAACGCTTCTGAAGACACTGACCAGGATGATGTATCACGACCTTCACTTTTTTCAACTGATTTATACGAAGATTCACTGTTGGTGTCCTCTACATCACTACCAATTGCGACTTTTTGCAACGTTTCGTCTCTTATCAGATCTTTAGATTCTTCATCTTCATTACTATACAGCAAAGGAGTTTGCATACTGGCTGTAGCAATTTGGTTGAGAGGCTCTGTTACAGGTTTAAAAACTGTTTCCAAGGCTTGCTTACTCTCATTCTCAACATCTCGCATTTTTCGCACCTTCTTCTTTACAGCTGCTGCAGCATCAACAATTTGTCTCTTTAAAGATTTTTCCATAATTGTTAAATGTATTGTAACCGGTTAAGCTCTGTTTGTAGAGTAATGTAAATTCAACGGTGACGTCTTAATATATACTCGTGCTCTTAATCAAAAATTACAAACGTGTCAAATTTATTTCTATAACATCCTTTATTTTTTGCACAATCTTTATTAATTACAACATAACTGAAGGGCTCACTCCATATTTTTGAACACATTTCACGAAATTCAAGCCATGTCATGTCAGTGTTGACGTGTTCTTCATAAACATGTCTCATATTTCTTTCATCTTGTTTAAAAAGTATGATTAGGTTTGCGTTGTCTCTTACTAACTGCTTAGGGATTTTACTATACGTCTGATTTAGATAAAAACAATCGATGAACTTGTGTCTCCCCATAGCAAAATAATCACGCATACCACTTTGATTTTCACAAGCAACATCGTCAAATATAATTACAGAATTCGGTTTTGCGGTCTGAACACTCAGTACTTGCTCATTTTCATGATATTTCTGAAATGAAATGCCTGGTACCCGTTGCAAGACTTTTTCTAAAAAAACGTACTTGGGCTGTTGCAAGGTTTTCGAATAAACATAAACATTTTGAAATCTTAAACCATTCTCGTGTATAAGAAGACCGATTAATAAATTAGTTTTTCCACAATTTGACGGTCCGCAAATGATGCATCGTACCGATTTAGGTAATAATTCTCCATGGCGAAAACCAGTCTCCTGAGACTGAATACAAAGTTTGTTTACATGTAACGATTGCGGTTGTTTTACAAATTTCATGACGACTCCTTGAAACGGTTATATTAATAATGAGTCAATTAATGTATTACATCGACATTTATAACTCATTGTCGCTAACTCAATCAAATGTTTCAACCTAGTGGAATAGGCGCCGAACCAGTATTTTACTGCACTATGTAGGAATTCATACTCCACCTTCCGTTTCATCGGGTGGAATAGGCGCCGAACCAGTATTATACATTTTACTGCACCGAGAGTGACGGAGATGATCATTCCATCGGGTGGAATAGGCGCCGAACCAGTGGATTTCATTTATATTATTGGGCATTCTACTCCACCGAGAGTGACGAGGCGAACGGAGTGAGCCGATGGAACGGAAGGTGGGGTAGAATGCCCAATAATATCCTACTATGAGTTACCGGGAATACTCATAGAAGACGCTAGAAAGGGATGCGGGCGGTTCAACAAGGTGGGTGCATCATTGCAAGACGAGGTGTTTGCTAGCAAACAGAATAAGTGCTATTTTGTTTAGGTAAGTGCTGGTGATATTTAGAAGATAATATACTATTGTTAGTTGCAGGCTACTTCGCCTGGTATAAGTCTAAGTCTGGTATTATTTGGTTGCGTCCGAGAATCGAACGGGAGACTGTAGCCAAATTAACGAATTAGTTAGCATTGCATGCTCACCATGTGCACTGACATTTTTGATATTATTTTACTTAAAAAATAAATTTACTTTTAAAAATTAAAAACCGACTTTAAAAACGTAAAAGGAATAAAGTAACTTTCATAAAAAACTTGACAGCTTCTGAAGCCGGTGCCAAGCTAAGATAGACTGACATTGAAGAATTGAAGACACCGACTTCAAAAGCTGTTAAGTTTTTTTATGAAAGCTATTTTATTCGTTTTAGGTTTTTGAAGTCGGTTTTTATTTTTTTAGAGTAATTTTATTTTTTTGATTTTTAGTTGACTATACAATTACATAAGCCCAAGACGAACGAAACGAAGAATCAACAAAATCCGGGTCAAGAGATACAGTACATTTATGCATATAACTTCGTACATGAGAATAATTCCCTAAATATACTAAAATCTTCCTGAAAGTATGTGATTACGTATTTTTTTCGTTTTTGCCTTTTGAGGTACGGAACCCTAAAATACAGAAAAAATTCTATGTATACCTACATTTTACAAGAAACTTATAAGAAGTCTTAAAATAACATAAATCTCTCAATATTGTGCGTACAAACTTACATTATTTTGTTTTTGGAATATATGGGAGAAGATGTTTTTCAACTACAATTGATAAGTTTGTTCTTGGGATAAATTCATCCCAACTACGGAACCCTTCATTGTGCGTGGTCCGACACGCACTTGGCCGGTTTATTTAATCTCTTCAAAACTGTTTAAAACAAACACATTTGATGACCAGTCCACATAGCCTATAGATTCAGGCAACTCTTAGTTGTCGCACTGGTTAGCAGCATGAGTTCCCTAACTCCGACACAAACGGTACGTGCCGATCGACGTCAAATAAATCCTAAAACTATTTGCACAAATTGCTCTCTAACTATTTCAGTTTCGTAACAAATGTTGCAAACTTTTTCAGCAGGAATTTATTTTAATAACTAGAAATAAAATTGACAGCCTGAGGGTAAAACGCTATACAAATAGCTAGATACGTGAACTAATAACTGTACTATTAATAGCTCACCGTGAAGCTTGTCGCTTAGTAAATATGATCGATTTTTTTTTAATTTTCAATTATATAGGCTGATAAACACATTACCATACTTTGTATCGCGCAGTCGGTTAATGTGTTTATCAGCCTATATAATTATGTATGTATGTACTATGTATGTATATATACAGTATGTTAGTTCATTTGTGGCGCTCTAGAGACCAAATGCGTAAGGCGATTTTGATGATTCTTACGTCTAACGATTTGTTTTAATCTTGTGATTATCACTAAATACGTTGACAATAATTATAACTCAACGTGGTGACAATCAGACGTCATATTGTGAAAAAGAAAAAAATAAAGTCGACGAACTATGTCAAGTTGTATCATTGAATAGGTGTTTGGAAATCATCTTTATGTTTCTTTAATAATTTTTCTTTTTTAATGATTTAAATTTGGTTGATAATGATTTAAGTTTGGTGGTACCGCAGGTACTCACTGTTTTCAAAAAAGTTGTGATAAAGTTCTTATACACTTAAATAATCGTATGATATAATAGGTATTTATAAAGTGAAAAATAATTATTATAATATAATTCTTAAAATCGAGGAAACCACTGTACTTTATTAACACCCGTCGCTTTTATATATAAACTATATTTTTTGGTACCAGATCCTTTTTAGTATATTCGGAAACTCTACAGTGCGCAAAATCATTGCCGCCGAGAAAAAAAATCGTAGTTTTTTTTTTTATAGCAGCAATTTTTTTGGGTAGAATAGACCCTTTTTATTGCACGTATATTTAAGAAGCTAGCAAGCAAGCAAGCAAGTTGAGAATCGCATCTTCTCCAGCGCTACGGGGCGTGCAGCCTCTTCGCACTTGCGCCTCCCTGCGCACCTCCTGCTCTAAAAACACTTTAGGAGTAGGGCAAGCGAGTACCACGTGAAGTCAGGGTAGGCTTTTTCGCTTCTATGACAGGTCTTGAACATAATCTATCCTAAAACGGCTGGTGGGAAACAAACAGCTACCAAACACTTGCACGACACAATACGCACAAAAAGCTACCAAACACTTGCTCGACACAATACGCACCAAATGCTACCAAACACTTGCACGACACAATACGCACAAAAAGCTACCAAACACTTGCACGACACAATATGCACAAAAAACTACCAAACACTTGCACGACACGATACGCACAAAAAGCTACCAAACACTTGCACGACACAATACGCACAAAAAGCTACCAAACACTTGCACGATACAATACGCATAAAAAGCTACCAAACACTTGCACGATACAATACGCACAAAAAGCTATCAAACACTTGCACGACACTATACGCACAAAAAGCTACCAAACACTTGCACGACACAATATGCACAAAAAGCTACCAAACACTTGCACGACACAATACGCACAAAAAGCTACCAAACACTTGCACGACACGATACGCACAAAAAGCTACCAAACACTTGCACGACACTATACGCACAAAAAGCTACCAAACACTTGCACGACACAATACGCACAAAAAGCTACCAAACACTTGCACGTCACTATACGCACAAAAAGCTACCAAACACTTGCACGACACAATACGCACAAAAAGCTACCAAACACTTGCACGACACGATACGCACAAAAAGCTACCAAACACTTGCACGACACTATACGCACAAAAAGCTACCAAACACTTGCACGACACAATACGCACAAAAAGCTACCAAACACTTGCACGACACAATAGGCACAAAAAGCTACCAAACACTTGCACGACACAATACTCGTACGCACAAAAAGCTACCAAACACTTGCACGACACAATACGCACAAAAAGCGAATTGTCCTAATGTACCGACAATGAGTGACAACTGTCAAACGGTCGCACTACTTACATTCGTTTACGTATCATTCATTAACAACGTTCCTATAAGAGTTCCCACATGTACCCTTTCAACTATCTTTTGGGGATGTTGGGCTTTTACTCGTTGGAGGTGAGAAGAGGCTTTGTTCAGCTCATGGTATCGAGTAAATTCTAACAGGGACGTATAGACTGCCCAGAGCTCCATGGCCTTTACGTCGACTCTTTGTGTCCGACAAATACATCGGACACCGTCCGAGCCGCCGGCACAATCTGTTTGCGCAACCGTCTTCCAAAAGTACTTTGAAGATGCTCAACGCCCTTCTGACTGCCAACCCTGAATGTGATGTGTTTGCGGATGAATGGAGTAAAATATATGTTTGGTGTTCTGTGAGAGAAAGTATCAAGGGAACGGAATAATATATGTATAATATAATATTATTATCCTGGGACATTATTTTACACACGGGCATCTGATTCCAAACTAAGCAGAGCTTTGGAAACCAGATAACTGATAAACTATTACATATAATACAATACTTTTTTTGTAAATACATACTTGTATAGATCATTACACCCAGACTCGGGACAAACAGACATGTTCATGCGCACAAATGTTTGTCCTGGATGGGAATCGAACCCACGACCTGCAACATGATAGGTGGTGTCTTACTTAACCAACCACGCCATCTGGCCTCCACCCTCCTCTCACCCTCTGCAGTCGACTGTTACATGTTAGTTTTAATTTAATTATGTTTATCCAACAAAACTAACAATATAATTCTTCTTTTATGTTTATAAGTTAATTAATGCAATTGCTGTTGTACATTTCTAATTAATCATAAATAAATAAAGAGTAAAAAATAAACTTTATTATTTTTTATTTTATAAATTATATTATTTGCTTCATAGTTGAGTTAATTACGGTAGCAACTGTTGTTTTTTTTTTTAATTAACATAAATTATTACATAACACACAGTTCGGTTTTACAAAGGGTCGTTCAACTACTGATGTGTTGAACTTTTAGGAGATATTTTGAATGCATGGGAAGATAAATGCGATACCTTGGGCATCTTTTGAAATTTATCCCAACTACGGAACCCTTCATTGTGCGTCATCCAACACGCACTTGACCGGTTTTTTCCTTTCTTTTCATCAAACTAAATTGGTAAGTACCAACCAAAATACAGTTTTACACGCTTAGTTTTTGTTTTACAGGTTGCTTTAATTTTTGATATAGTTGGGTAAACGTCATTTAAAACTATTCCAAAATTCAACTTGATAGCATTAGTGGTTCTCGAGATATCCAGCTGTGACAGACAGACAAACAGACGGTCGCAGCATAAGGGTTTCTTTTTACCATTTTAGTACGGAACCCTAATTATAAATATTCTCTATGTAGTATATACTCTATGTCAGTAATAAATCACTTCGAATTGAATTAGCTGTGGAAAAATCGCAAAATGCACACAACCATCAACGAAACGACGGCGACGACGACGCGTTCAAGCGTCAGGCTTTTCGTCAAGGCTTTGGCGTTCCGGTCATTCTAAGTGTGGTAACTTTTAAACTATTTATCCAAATTACTAAGTGTAAAAGACAAAGTTTAGCTAGATTTAATTCCAAAAGCAATGAAAATATTTATTTTGATACGAATTAACTAAGTATTCTGAAATGTGCATTGTAAAATAGTATCCAATTGAAATGTATTTATGGCTCACCATTTTGGCTATATTAGCTTCCACATAACGGCTTCTACATATACTGTCGGGGACTTTTATTTAGAACTGTTTAAGACAATTAATCTGACCATACACTATCTTCGTATAACTCTAACGGTTTAAGCAGCGCACGCCAAGATAACTCTCAGAGGGCAGTCATTTTTCCGACTTACTTGATACTTATCGTTATAGTATTATGACCAAATCACAAAAAATCTTAATAAATTTTAGCCTATGTGCTATTCAAGACTGTAATCTATCTCTGAGCTAAATTTCATCCAGATCCGTTCAGTCGTTCTGGCGTGATTGAGTAACAAATATCCATCCATCCAAACTTTCGCATTTACATTTAATTTATAATATTATAATATATTAGTAGAAATTAGTAGGATTAGTCGGATACGTTATGATATACGTTTATATACACATTATGTAAAGGTTTTTTTTTAAGATTCAATGGCGTATCATCGACACGTGAAAGGTTAAATGGGACGTTGATTTTTTTGTCCTAATTTCATTTATTTATATCGATAGACGCCACAAAATTAGGTAATAATTATGTGACACAAAAACTGTTCAAAGGTGCTATTTAGATGTAAAGAATTTGAACATCTTTTTTATTTTGTACAAGAAGTTTTACGAGCCCCCTGTAACGGAGGGGAGAATTTTTGAATACTGGAGATATAAACGCCCGACACGTAAACACATGCTATGTTTGAGGGTGTAATACTGTCATAACAATACACAAAATTACGTGCACATAGACAACAAGCCAACGCAAAAAGGATGCAGTAGGAACTCGACAACTACCTAGCGTATCGCTTATTCCGGCGTCAGAATGGTGGAAAATTGTTACACAGGCTGCTTGATGGGTCAGTTTATCCGGAAATGTTAATTCCTATATTTTATTTTCATTGTAAAACGCCTCGTAGATATTTGGATGGTCTATTCAACTCCTTATTATTATTGGTCATTTGTTTTTCTTTAGTATAGCTTACTTATTTTTTTTTTCTATATGCACGTGTTTCTGTAACAAAATAAACATTTTTCTTTCTTTTTACAAGCTTTTATTTAACTTGCAATGTTCGTATGTAAGTTGTCCTCTTCAAAATTTGCAAGTTAAATTAGACCCATTTCCCGGTATTCGATTGAGCTGCAATTTGGCATACTTATGCTAAATCGGTGACAATACAATATTTTGGTACCATCGAGCTGATCTGATGATGGAGCCGGAAGGTGGCCACAGGCACTCAGTAATAAAACGACGCAACCCTATTGAGTTTGGGCTCGTTTCATTTGTCTTGACAAGATCGACTGCAAAGTCGAAGTTGTCCTAGACGATATCCAAACAAATAAAAACCTTGTTTAAAAAAAAAACACACTTGTTCAATTTCGTGCTACAATGGAAGTTTTATTGTCATAACGCCTATGAGCGTGTAGTGTCCCGCAAAGTGGTAAGTAACAGTTATATATTCCTCTCGAGTCATTTCCATCAAAGTTAATTCCAAATATTACTTCAATCCCTACCCTCAACTCTGCATTTCATTACGGTTTTAGGGTTCCGTACTTCAAAAGGAAAAAAAACGGAACCCTTATGAATCATTTCGTTGTCCGTCTGTCTCAGTATTATGTCTGTCAGTCTGTCAAGACCCTTTTTCTCAGGAAAGCGTGGAGGTATCAAGTTGAAACTAATATCAAATACGTAGGTCTATGGTCCCTTGGAGCTCTAAAAAATCAAGCTTCTAAGTCAACGCAATAAAAAATAGGGCCATTTAATCGCAAGTTAATCAAAACCTGTAGGGACCTAAGGGGACCTATAGGAGGTCCCGTTGACATAGAATCATGTTTGGTAAGAGCACAAGTAAAGGAAAAGTCCGAAAATCGTTAATTTATAATTATTCTATCACACAAAAAATAATATATTTTTTTGGGATTACATACTTAAGATTTCTTAAGTTACTCAGTTGGAGAATTAACCGTGACGTATATCAATGTATAGGAGAACATGTTTTTCTACTACAATGTTAGGTTTGTTTTTGGAATAAGCTCTTTTCAACGTCTGCGTCAGGATGGCTGGACCAAGAGAGATTTTGGAAGTTTGAGCAATACCAAGTTTTAGTACCTATTTTGTACTATTTGGTACCAGATATCAAATAATTTGTACCTCGCTAAAGAGGGAAAACTATTACGAGGAAAGTGGCCAGCCATTCTGACGTCAGAATGGAACGAACCTTTTCCCCATAGTGGAAACCGACCTAAACACTAATATTAACATACTCGTAATTAGGAAAAACGAAATTTTTATCAGCCTGGGGTTTGTTACGGATCATCACATAGTGGATAACTCAAATTCAGTCAGTTAGTTTGCAAGCCGTTTGTCCGTCTCTCTGTGTAGTCTATACCAGAATTACAACGCGAAAAAAGCAGTTCTCTACCGGGATTCAAATCCAACACTCTTCCATTCACTCCGACATCACTAAAACTCCGTAACATTCTGTAAAGGAATTCAATTTGCGTGTTGTATATAGAATCAATTACGTCTGCGGGACGCTCTGTCTGTCGCACAAAGAGAGAATCATCGCGCGGGCCGCGAGCGAGTCCGGGGGGTGGGGGGCGACAGCTTTCATTGACGAAAAATCAGACGGAAAATTGAAACCGAGAGAATTTTTGTGGTTCGAAGGGTTAGGTTACTGGAAGTGTTAAGGATGAATGGTTTGTGGTACGTATTGTGGTGTGTGGTGAGCCGAGAGTTTGTTGTTATGGCTACTTATTTATTAATATGTGGCTGTTTATGTATTTTAGAAGATTTTTGTTTCCATTATGTGTGTAAGTATTTTAAGTTTCTTACGTATTTTGTGCCCGATATAACATCGTAAAGCCCTATATCGTAATATTTATTTTATTATAAATACTAGCGATCCGCCCCGGCTTCGCACGGTTTTTACGACTTGACAAAACACTAAGATTTCTTTACTATATAAATGTAAGTTTAATATTAATGTATTATACATATAAACGTTCCTGAATCACCGTCTCCCAGTATTTTTCCGACTATATTGGGGTCGCCTTCCATTCTAACCGGATGCAGTTGAATACCAGTATTTTACATGGAGCGACTGCCTATCTGACCTCCACAACCCAGTTACTGGGTAATACGATACCCCTTGATAAGACTGGTTGTCTTTCGGGCATCTGATGACCCGTGACGACTGTTAAAAATCCACGAATGTCAGCCGGGACCAACTGCTTAACGTGCTTTCCGAGGCACAGAGGGGTCTCGGTATGTAAAGATGGGCACTCATCCACAGACCTACCGAGGCAAGCGTAGCTTAAACTGTTCGATTGACCCATGCGACTGTTATTACTTAGCTACGAGTCCCTATATACATATTATCTAAATGATGGGGAAAAGCATATCAAAATCCGTTGCACAGTTAGGCGAAGAACGCGGCCATACAGACCGACACGAAAAGCGTCTTTAATTTAAAATATCGTAACTATAATATTATAAATGCGAAAGTAGTTTGTTTGTTACCTTTTCACGCCTAAACCACTGAACCGATCATCCTGAAATTTTGCATATACGTGGTCACGTGTACAGAAATGGACATAGGGTACCTTTCATCCCGAAAAAAGTACTGTTCCCGAGGAAAACAACAATAACATTCTTATGATAATAGATGGCGCCACGTGTCTTTCGAATCATAATTTAATTATATTATTGCAGAAGTTTTTTTAGTGTTAATATAATATATATATATTTTTTTTTTTAATTTAACTGTCTAATACATTTGGTGAGTCTAGACCGGTTTTTCATAATACTATAAAAGGCGAAAGTGAGTTTGTTTGTTACGCTATCACGCTAAAACCGCTGAACGGATTTGGATGAAATTTGGTACATGGGTAGACTATGGCCTGGACTTGAACATGGAATAGTTTTGATACCGGTAGTAGTAGGTGTTCCCGTGGAATAATTTCCGAGCTGCACGCGGGCGAAGCCGCGGGCAAAAGCTAGTGTATAGTTAAAGAAAATCTCTTTTCATAAGGAATATGGGAGAGGGTTGTAATTCAACCTTCAAAATGAATACACGATTGACGATTGAATGCCACATCCAGTGTCAATACTCTCAAACAGCTGATTTACGTTTACTGGATCGCTCTGACGAGAGTACCATTACTCAGTAATTTGTTTACTCACCGCAACCAACGCTCAACTCTACTCAACTCGACTCAACATCGGATTACTGACGACTTGTATCGCGCGTACTGCGTGTAGACATAGACGTGTCATTTGCTTTTGCCCTTATTCAATAGGCATTAAGGTTGTACGAGTCAATATTTTTTCCATACAAATTTCAGGAAAGTATTACTCCACTGTTTGACATTGCACATCCAATGTTAAACAATAGTAAAATAAAAAGCCGTTAAAAAGTGATAAGCCAGTTTCTATTTTCTTACTAATTATTACGCAAATTTGGGCGTAAATAAGTAATAAAAGATGTGTAAAAACTCCAAAACAAAGTTAGAACCGACAAAGCTGAATTATTGTAAAGTTCAATAAACATTATTTGTAATAAAATTGATCTAAGCATTGGTTTTTACATAAAATTCGAATTTTACTTTTTGTAATCTTTGACGCGCTCGATTGCCTATTATTAGTTTTACTTTACTACTACTCGTAGAGTCTAACTGCTCATCACTGATACTATCTCTGCCAGACACGATGCCAGGTGAAACAGCGTGCTTTATGGCCACGCCCACCAGTGAGCTCGAGCCCGTGACTAGTTCAACCTTAAATTAAGTACTGTTTTTTCTTCAATCAGTCTATAATGTTCCCCCCAGTACTGGGACACAGGTAAGACCAAAGAATCAATGGATGGACTGTATGAAAGATGAGCCATATCATCTTTCATACAGAAAGGGAGTGACTACCAAGATGACGACTAATAGAGAAGTATAGAAGAAACAGGTGTATTTTCTTTTAATTTCAAATCATGGTTTTATTAGTCAGGATATCATCTAGTAGCACAGTCCTTGTCAAGACGAATCAAACGAGCCCACACTCGATAGGGATGCGTCGGTTTATTACATACTGAGTTCCCATGGCCACCTTCCAGCTCCATCATCGGAACAGCTCTATATCATAATGATATTGCATTGTCGTCCGATTTTCAGCATGTAAAATTGCAGCTCAATCGGAGACAGGGAAGTGGGGCAAATTTAACTTGCAAGATTCTATAACAGACAGACAGACTCCGGGACAGGTGAAACTAAATAAAAGCTTGTAAAAGACATGTTGCGCTGACCTCAAAAAATTGGGATAAGGGCAACACAGTCTTCTCTGTGAGAAGGAGCGGGCCGTAATCGAGAACCAGGGCCCAGTGCCTGTTGCAAAATGTCACGTATTCGGATTGTTAGTTCTAGAAGAGTTTTGTCACGATGTTTTTTTTCTTCACCGTTTTGGAAACAGTGTTGATGAAATAAAATGATGACACAGTCCTCTTTGAGAGAAGTAGTGGGCCATAATCCAGCACCAGGGCCCAGTGCGGGTTGAAGAATCTCACGTGTTCGAATTGTTGGTTCTAAGAGAGTCTTGTCACGATGTTTTTCTTCACTGCTTTGGAAACAGTGTTAATGAAATAAAATGATGACACAGTCCTCTTTGAGAGAAGTAGTGGGCCATAATCCAGCACCAGGGCCCAGTGCGGGTTGAAGAATCTCACGTGTTCGAATTGTTGGTTCTAAGAGAGTCTTGTCACGATGTTTTTCTTCACTGCTTTGGAAACAGTGTTAATGAAATAAAATGATGACACAGTCCTCTTTAGAAGGAGTGGGCCGTAATCCAGCACCAGGGCCCAGTGCGGGTAAAAGAATCTCACGTGTTCGAATTGTTGATTCTAAGAAAGTTTTGTCACGATTTTTTCCTTCATCGTTTTGGAAAGTGTTGATGAAATATAATCGTTTTATTTCGTCAGAGGTACAAAGGTTTACAAACGACTGCAGTACGACACCCTGTTTGCTAATAATACGTAATTTACCGCGATCAATCTACGTGTTCACTATGGTGATTTGTACCTTTATTTTATCTCAAGAAAATAGGTGGCTCATTCAGGTGTCAATGTATACGATTTTATAATAAACTTCCAAGCCACGTTCAAGATCTAAGCCTTAATAAATTCAAATCATTTATTAAACGCAAGTTGTGTCAGAAAGCTTTTTATACCGTTAAAGATTATATTGAGGACAAAAAGGCTTGGAATTGAACTGCTCTAAATTTTCTTTTTTCTCTTTTTATTTTTGCATACTGAATGTTGACATGAATATTTACTTTGTAAAGTATTATATTATTTTAATTTATTGTGAATGTGAAGACTATGTACGTCATTGTCTTTTTTTTTTGTTTGCTTTATTTTTTCTCTCAGTTATTATTAATCATGGTCTGGCAGTTTGAGTAATTTATGCGGCCTACCCCAATGTCGTTTCTTTGGTATTGTTCGTCGAATCGTTGAGCTCCTTAAGTTCTGAGTTGAGCTGCGCGATTACTGACAAATACGTGCACTGACTGGACAGGTCCTCTCAATCTGTGTGGTTCTTTCCCCAAAAGACCATTTCAGACACCAATCTACATGGTCTTCACATGAAGTGACCAAGATTATGTCTGGACTTTATAAGAGACTGTGACCTCTGAGTTTGTTTTGGCCTTTCTTCTCAGAGTAGTCAGATAGGAAACGAAGTGTTTGTACAAACCTTATTTTTCTCAAAAAAGATCCTTCGATAATTCTGTAGCCTTAACTTTTTTGCGTAAATGATAAAATATTTTTCTTTCAGATTTCGAAGATTTCCAAACTGTGAAATTGAAAATGGTTTATAAACTTAATCCGACAGGTAGATAATTAATCTATAAACTTGAGGTTTATCGGAAACTTCGGTTTGTCGAGGTATTCTGTCGATTGTACTAACTTAATTATTCTGATTGAAACGAAATACAGATTGGATTTGAGGATATTGTTCTTTAAACAGTGAATTTTAGATCTGTACGTAAATAGACGTTGTAACAACTACTATAGTTCTTTGACAGTGCTTTTACTCTCTGAATTTGTATCATTGTCTAAATCACATTGATCTTTAGGCGCTAACCAGACGATGGCTATTTTGTCCGCGACGATAGAACTTATGGAATTCCCGATAGTCTGTGCATTATTGCATAGATTTCCATATTATCCGCTGACAAATTGTTCATGGTCTGCTCAGCGCCTAAGGTTACTCTTGGGTTGCCGCTGAGGTTGCTGTGAGAGGCTATCTGTGAAACACTAGGTAGGTACATTTCCGAAATGATTACTTTAGACAGTCATCTAGTAAGTTGCACTGCAGTAATGTTTGGTCTATCATCATCACTCAGTATTTCACCCTCAATCAATTCCAAAAAGGAAGCTGATTTTATTAACGACTGTTTTTAAATCAGTCGTTTTCGTTCTTATTTATGTTCGATCGTATAAAGCGACCATAATCCTGAGGTGGTTCCATTCCGCGCCATTTTGTGCCACTTCGCGCCATCCCGCACTTAGCAGTCAAAATCGTAAAGCACTTTGTTTTGGACAAACAAACGGGAAGTAATTCTTGTTTGGCGTTTCAAGAATCTGAATGAAAAGGCTGTCCTGAATGTACTCAAGTTAAATTGGAACAACTTGGGGGTATCGTCGTTTCTTTCTTTAGAAGATTAAAGATACAAGGTTTTATTTAGTTTCACCTGTCCCGGTGTCTGTCTACTCGTATCTGTCTGTAATCGAATCTTGCAAATTAAATTCGACCCACTTCCCAGTTTCCCATTGAGCTGAAATTTTACATGCATACGTAAATCGGCTGACAATGCAATATTATTATGACATGGAGTTGATCTATTGATGGAGCCAGAAAGCAGATATGGGAACTCGGTAATTAAACGACGCAACCCTATCGAGTTTGGGTTCGTTTGTTTGACAAAGACTCAGTCCCAGATGATATCCAGATTAATAAAAGCTGGTTTAAAAAAATATATACACTGGTTTTACTTTTTTAGGGTTCCGTATCTCAAAAGAAACAAACGTAACCCTTATAGGAACACTTCATTGTCGTCTGTCTATCTGTCTCTCTGACTGTCTGTCTGTCAGTCTGTCAAGACCCTTATTCTCAGGAACGCGTGGAGGTATTAAATAGAAATCAATATCAAATACGTAGTTCTATGGTCCCTTGGAGCTCTAAATAAATCAAGTTTCTAAGTCAACGCAATAAAAAATACGGCCATGTAAGCGACATATTTTGATACTCACAAGTAAATCAATACTTAACCTATATACGTATACTTACTATATAGTAGTGTAGAAGATCAGAGTCCAAATATGTGGAAGTTCTGAGTTTCCACAGGGGCGTGTAGTTGGATAGCAAATAATACTCAGACACGCAACAACGAGAGGTGTAATTAATACGTCGGAACGATACAATCTTCGGATAAAATAGCACACTTTTTAAATTATACCTCAGAGGCTCGTCAATCTTTTCCGCCAGGTTTTGGTTGACAAGGTATAAACAGGACAACGTAGTATTGCACTTTAGTATCTGCCACTTAGCGTCGTGTCAGATTTTCGTGAGACGTAACGTCTGTCCTGAGACGTGAGACTGAGACTGAGACTGAGACGTGAGACTGAGACTGAGACGAACCTCATATTGTGAAATTTATTCCTGGCGTTAGGTAATGTTCTTATAGCCATTAGATAGGATTAGCCTGAGTATTCAAATGTCATATTGTGAATAAAAGTCTTATTTGGTAAAAAAAGATGGTTCGGATGTTTTCGCCAGTTCGCACTTCTGTTTTAGCTAGGACACTAGGCGGTATAGTTTAAAAAGTGCGCTGTTTTATCCGAAGATTGTATCGTTCAGACTTATTAATTACATCTCTCGTTGTTGCGTGTCTGAGTATTATTTGCTATCCAACTACACACCCCTTTGGAAATTCAGAACTTCCACATAATTGGACTCCTTCTACAGTACTTACTGTTGAGAATCATGAAATTTGGCAAGAAGCGTGGTCTTACAGCATAACTAAACGAAAAAGTCCGAAAACTGTTCATTTGTAATTAAATCACATAAAAAAAATTGAGATTACAAACTTAAATTTGCAGTTGGAAAATTGACCGTGACGTATATCAATTTATGGGTAGTACATGTTTTTCAACTACAATAATAAGTTTGTTTTTAAGATAAATTCTTTTCAACTACGGAACCCTTCATTCTGCGTGGTCCAACACGCACTGGACCGGTTTTTTTTAATGTCATGGTACGGACATGTGACGCGGAAGAATGAGGAGAATGTCGTGAAGAATGTTTTGAGTATGAATGTGGGTGGCTATCAGAGTAGGGGAAGACCAAAGAAACGATGAATGGACTGTGAAAGATGATATGGTTAGAAAGGGGGTAACTACCGAGATGACGACTAATAGAGAAGTATGGAAGAAGAAGACATGCTGCTAAGAGATCGATGATGTATTTTAGATCTTGCTTCTGAAGCAATAGCCTGAAAATGAGTGTGTGGCTAATGGCAATAGCTCGTCCTCTATTATATGACTTGACATCACTACAGCGTACACTTGTGACTATCCCTTCGAAGAATGCAGGCGTGATGTTATATTAGGTTTGACTGTACACTCATGGCCGTTGACTCAACACCTTCATTACTATTCTCAGAACACAATCAATTCAGTTAATTTTAACACCCGACGTAGACAGAGGGATGTTGTAGCAAAAGGAAACAACTTTGACGTGACATTTTGTTTCATGTTTCAACTTTCTACGAATTCTGTATACTTGGTTATAGCTTCATTGAGCTATTTATAAAATTGCTTTGTAATTCAGCCACATTTTCTAGTAAGTTCAAAGGATCTTGGTGCTATAATTTGCTGTATTTTTATGGTTTTAAAATTACAATTTCTATTAGAAACGTCGTTCGACGGCCATACTGTTTTGCTTTGATTTCGTGGGTGGGCTACATGCTGTGCACACCCCTCAAAGAGTCGCAATCAATACTTACAATTCAACAATGTTATTCTGTACTCGTATAAGGGGTCTGTCAGACCCTGTAACTGTCTATCTGCTGGCTCTGTAGACCCCTTTATAATTGTATTAACTTGGTATTAAGGGATTGCTAGTACGCTTTAGGGTATGAATATGACAAGCTGTTTTTAAACGCATGTAGCTTGTGCTTTACACGCTGAGACAACTTTGACAGCACCAACAGGCAACACTTTGTTTTTTTGAGTAACATAAAAATTAATATGCAAATTAATTAAATAATTATTGACATTTTTTTTATTTATTTAAACTTGCACACTATCTTTACAGGATGACCCCAATACAATAGTGGTTTGCAAACACACACCAAATAAATTGAAAAAGCAACTTACGGCTATTACTTAAAAATGTAAACGTTAAAAATACAAAGCACACTAAAATCTATTAAATATACATTACAATCTGAAGCCAGACTACAGAATTATATGCTATAAAATCTTAACCTTAAATATAAAATCAGACTTAACACATAATATTAATATTTAAATATAGGTATTTAAATAAAGTTCAACAAAACTCTTGCGAATTCACTCAGCTTGCACGAAAATATGTCAATTCTCTCATGCACTTCGTTTAGTGCACATATTGTGCGGGTGAGGGGTGTTTTTGACAGCAGGTTGGTTCCGGCAGCAGCACGGCCAGCAGTGGCGGTCGCCGCCGCTTCCACACGTACCGGTCGGGCACGCACAGCTTCAGGTGACGCAGCACACCCGGGTTATGAGCTACTCCACGCAGGAGCTTTAGCGCATACGCCGCAAGTGTAAATTCCCGGCGCACTCTGAGTTCGTTGTACCCAACCATACCCAGTACAAGTTGTATAAAACATATTTAACTGAACGAGCGAAGCGTCTCTGCATTGCTGAGTTTGTTGGTACTCCTCTATAGATCGTATTTTACAACCGGTCTGAACGGAACTTTGTATAGGTACAGGTTTTAAGACTTTAAATAATTTTTTTGGCCGTCGGAAATTTTTGATTGGAAGGATACTTCCTTCAAAATGGGCGAAAATGGGGCTACTGGATATCTCCGCCTTATGAGATCCGATTTCGATAGATTTTTAATTTTATTTGAAAGGTACTCATAACTTTAAGTTGGTCTCATAAAAATTTGGTGAAGATCTGATGAAAATAAAAAACCTGGTAAATATCCCGTTTTAAGTAAATAACTTTAGTGGTATATTAAACGTTGCAATAAAGTTTGCGCTCGCGAAGTCTACTGTTCGCAAAACTACCACCAATGGCTGACGTAATAACTTACCTACCCCAATAGACTGAATCACCTAAGTACCTACACTGTGGAATGCAATAAATAATTGAGTATTGAGAAATGAATTCAATATTTTTATTTTGTTCATCATTATAGCTCGTCTAATTCATACTCCGCGGTGTACACTGCACGCTCCATCGACATCGTAATTGTCGTTCATACTAGCTGCGTATAGCTTCGTATCTGCGCCCGCGTCTCGCGTCTCGCGTCTGTGCTGCGGCTGCCGGCTTATTAACTCGTTGATGTAATGCATTGCTTGAAATTACTCCATTTTGTATTTTGTTACTAACTTTTATATCGAGACTTTACGAGAAAGCTCATGCCGTTAAAAATGAGCTAAACTAGTTAGGAAATAGCAGGACTGATTGCCCAGGGTATGACGTCGTCAACGTCATTAATTTCAGATTGTAAGATAATATGTCGCCTCAAAGAACCACTTATATTCTATCAACATTATGTTCATGTTTTTATGAGGTGCTAAAAATAAGTCTTCTTAGGGCTTTAACTTATATCGATGGCTTTAATTTTCTCATATTAATTTGATACATTAAAATAGTAGTTATTCTACTATACCTATCTGTATTTCAATACTCAAACAGACAAATCCTACGCTAGCGAGAACACTGACTATAGCGACAGGTACCCCGAGTACCCGCAATTGAGCTTATTACACTTTCGTATTATCGTATTCACACTTTTGAATACTGAGTTTTGTACCTGTATCTGGGCCATTTATCTCTTCTAACATTTTCCAACTTCATATTCTTTCACAAAACCTCCTAGTTCCTATATATTCCTTTGAATAAGTATTCACCATATTTCCGTGCAGTAATCTAAGTTTAAAATCAAAGCGTAGGAAGACGTTTGACACTGAAAAGACACGTCTCCTCTGAATTTGTTCAGGACGCGCAGTGCATGCAAATGCGACGTTGTCAAACATCGCGTTATGCGACGTTGCGAGGTTTACGTGTGCAGCGTACTTTGAGAAATGAACAGAATAATGGATATCGATGAGGATAATATTAAGTGATCGATGTGTCATGCATGATACATAACTATTATCTTTTAAAAAATAAGATATTATTTGACCTATATAATCGTTAGTAAAATATTAATAGTAATAGGCATAGATCTGTTTTTTAGGATTCCGTACCTCTAAAGGACAGAAAAGGAACCCTTATGGGATCACTTTGTTATCCGTCTTTCGGTCAAGACCCTTTATTTCGGGAACGCGTAGAGATATCGAGTTGAAATTGAAACCACAAACTCAGGTCTACAGTCTCTTGAAGCTGTGAAAAAATCAAACTTCTAAGTTAACGTAAAAAAGACAAGGCCGTTCAAGCCGCAAAAAACGTATATTTCGACACTTTCAAGGGTATCATTTATAGGGTACTTCCCGTTGACCTAGAATCATGAAATTTGGCAAGAAGCAAGGTCTCACAGCACAAGTAAAGGAAAAAGTCCGAAAGTCGTTAATTAGTAATTTTATCACATAAAAAAATTGCAGTGGGAGAATTGACTGTGACATCAATGTATGGGAGATCATGTTAAGTTTGTTTTTGGGATAAATTCTTTTCAACTGCGGAACCCTCCATTGAGCGTAATCCGACACGCACATGGCCGGTTTTTTATATTTCTATGGTACTAGCAAGTCTCCTTGTAAAACAGTCTTCCGGGAGAGTACTACCACCATACTTTCTTCCTTCGCTTTCCATTGCTGTGTTCAGTTTGAAATGCAATATGATTTGATGATTTATGTGCTGTGTGTGTGTGTGTGTGTGATAAGTTAGAGTAAGGTGTAATGTATGAAGAAATTCAAATTTATTTTCGACTCCCAATCATTTTGCCTCCTCAATTATGATTATTTCACAATCCAAAACTCTCTGTTCCCACAGGAATAGTTATAATTCTGGTACGGTAACAGTTCTTCAATAAATTCCCGAATTAACAAAGTGTAGCAGCCGAACTCAACGGAATATCAGTGAGTGAAAGTTTCACTAGTTAAAACTACGACGCAATCGCAATCAAATCGTCAAATCGGCGCAATACGTCTTCTTAACTTCAAAAAAGGAGGAGGTTCTCAGTTCACCGAAAACTTTTTTTTTAATATGTGTTCCCTGATTACTCGTAGAGGGCTAGACCGATTTGGAAAATTATTTTTAACATTGAAAATGTTTTTTTCGATCACTTCAGTATAGCCCCCATTTTCGCTCAGAGTGTGACAACGCCTTAGTGTCGTGAGTTTTAGGGCTACATGAATGGTTGACATCTCAAAAGACGCGTACTTATTTGTCACAAATTTTTGACAAGGGCAAAAAAATTAAAAAGTCAAAATTTTTTCTTGAAAAATCGTAAAAATGTGAAAAATTCGATCAATATTTTAGGGTCTTTTGTTATAAAATCAACTATATCTCAAAAACTAAATGAGATATCGAAAAAATGATACAAAATCCTCGGGTATTGAGTTGGGCTACGTTTAAAAAACCGGACCTCTGTATCACTAATAGTGTAGGCAGGAGGGTGCCCTTTGTGTGACGTAAATTCGGGGAGCGCGCTGCTTAGATGCGCGTCGCGTTAAAAGTTGTGTTATGGGAGTGTTTAAGAGTTTGATCGTGAAATGTATTTGTATTTATTTGTCAATACGTATTTTAATTTAATTTTATTATGATCAAATCAAATCATTTATTCGCATAGAATGTAGGTATTGTACAATAAAGTTGTTATCCGCTGTGCTAACCCGCGCGCGGGGAAAACCGTTGAGCGCCCCACCCGCGGACGCCCACGGTAATCTTGTTAACAAAACCGATTTGCATCGTAGCTTCTTGGAATTTTGTGACCGTT
This sequence comes from Dicycla oo, assembly GCA_948252095.1. NCBI lineage: Eukaryota > Metazoa > Arthropoda > Insecta > Lepidoptera > Noctuidae > Dicycla > Dicycla oo. Next base: position 21,330,534 of record OX411735.1, on the reverse strand, counting down.
GAATATTTCTTAGAATGCTAGTGAGTAGGGCTTTATAGTAATCGTTTCGTTTGAAAGTATGACCTGTTTTCATTTTCAAAATCGGTTGTAATTTTTTTTTTTCAAAATTGGTTGTAAAAAAACAAAACAATTTTTAGTTACACTTTCAAAAAAATGACTAGTAAAAAAAAACAAGCGATGACATATATGTTTTATGGTTTAAAATGCATGGTGTGTTTATTCTTAGCACGAAACATAAAACCACTTACCTTAATACAATTTTCATTAATTACAAGCATTCCAATTTGAACAAAAACCTTTTGTTTACAATAAGATTTGCAACTACAGACTAAAAATAATCTTTCCATAGATGATTGACTAGTCGCATAGAGGGTTGGCGTACCTCAAATTCCTCGGAAATAGATAGTGCATCAAACTAAAATGGAATTACAAAGGACTCCTTAATAGTGGTGGAACAAGGTTCAAACCAAAATCAGATTTGCGTGGGATGACTTTACTCCCACGAACCACTACTTAAATAAAAAATGGGATGAATTTCATCCCATGTGTAATTAGCGGTTATAATAAAATATAGTGAGCCGGGTACATTCTGCCTGAGTTTTGGCATGAAAAATTTAACAAATAATGCCATTATCAATAAGCTTATGAGTAAAGTTATGAAATAGTGAAAAAAGAGAATAAATGATTTTAACAAGTCCAGATTATGCACAATGTTGTATCAAATAATGTCAATAATATTAAATTGTTGAGATATCACACATAGGGTCATTCAAAAAATCACTTAAAGAATAATAACATTTCTGTATCAAAAAAGCCTTGAGTTTATTTTTAAATTGTTGAAGGGTGTCACTTTTTATGCTGTCTGGTAGTTTATTAAATATTATTGGACCCCTGCAGAAAACACTTTTTCTAAGTAGTGCTGTTTTATAGCCACCGATGGTTAAGAAGTTTTTGTATTGACTTCTCACGGGACCTCTCTTGGTGTCCGAGATCTGAGCAAACAATTTTTTATTTCTTTTTACAAACAATGCTATTTCCAAAATATACATGGACGGAAAAGTAAGAATTTTCAAAGACTTGAACATAAATTCACAACTATCTCTAGGTTTAAGACTACACATAGCTCTAACACAACGCTTTTGGGCTTTAAATATGTTATCTCTTAGACTGCAGTTAAAAATGATTCCGAACCTCAAGACCGATGCGACCAAACCATGGTATGCTACTAAAGCAGTCTTTAAGTCAACTTTTTTTGCCAGGTTAAAGAGAACAGAAGCTGCAGTGCTTAACTTTTTGCACACCTCTTCTGCCTCGAGTTTCCAAGTTAATTGATCGTCTATATGAATCCCTAAAAATTTCGCGACCTTTGTTTGATTGATCACTTTTCCGTTGTACTGTGCTTCAACGTTCGGTGGAATTGTACGTTGGTGAAAATGCATTACATTAGTCTTTGGTAAGTTTATTACCAGATTGTTTTTATCAAGTCAATCAATAATAATGATCAACAATAAATAATTATAATGATATAATGATGATGAGTATGATAAGCCGTTGGACCCGGCTGTCGTTCGTAGATCTTTGACAGTCGGGACCAACGGCGTATCGTGTTTTCCAAGGCAAGGAGGGGTCTCATTTATGTAATGAACGGTCGCCCATCCACGAACCGACCGTGGCAAGCAAAGCTTAACCTTTGATCGACCCGTGTGGCTGTTATCATTCACGAGCCCCTCGAGACTTCACACAACCATAATTAATAATTACAAAATTATCGTATAATAATTAGGTTAATATTGTTAATTATCTTTCACGCAATCCTTTTGTCTTTTCTTTTTTCTTTTCCTCGTTTCACAGACAGAATTCCACAAAACCACAGAGATTATCAGTTACATCACACAACGCGATGCATTGGATTCATCGGTCACACAGGACGTCGGTTCTCTCTGTGTACCTGCCTCCCCAGTTCAACTGAGGACCTGAAAGAGTAGAGTTCGTTCATCAACTCGACGGACCCGAACTGAATCAAACTCAAACACTATTATTTTATCTCGAAACTGTTTTGATTGATGTTATTAGAAGTTAATCTGACCCCGACGTGTTTTACCGACCGGGGAATCGAACCCGGGATTCTAGGGCATGATTAATGACAACTAACTGGCCCCTATTACATGGTACTTACACATAACTGGAGAAATGTAGATATGCTATCAAGGAAACTCACATCTATACATCGTAAGCACTTTGCTTGCTTGAAATAAACTGGTACATAATGTAAAGTTCCTGTGTGTAACACTTGATGAGCATTTTACTTGGAAGAATCACATCGAAATAATAAAAATAAAAAAAATCAATCAGTTCATATTTGCTTTAAAAAGAATTACAGATATTACATCTTTGCGTACCGCCATAATGGTGTATCATGCATACGTCTGCTCAGCGATACGTTACGGTGTAGTTGTGTGGGGAAACTCTTCCGAAATGGCGAAGATTTTCATCGCCCAAAAAAGTGTATTCGTGCAGTATTAAAAATGCAGTGGTCTGACACATGCAGGCCTATATACAAGGCGCACAATCTATTGAGTGTCCCCTGCATTTATATTAACGTAATTGCCAGGATTATGAGGTCCAAATTTGAAATATTTTATCGGAAAAATAACACAAATAAAAGGAAAATTACACATTTCGATTTTGAAATGCCCATTCCAAAGCTATAACTTTTTCGGCAGAGCTGCGTTTACATGGCTCCCCTAACTTACAATGCTTTGCCTAAGTCAATTACTTAACTACCCTTCAATAAGATTTTGGAAGTGGTTGTTACAAGAATGTAACAGGCTTCTTCTGAGTAAGCTCACTCCATCGTCGACTTTGTCTCTGTCACCTCTGACCTAGACTAGAGTCAAGAGTAAACCCATCTGAAAAAAAAAATGTTTTATTCGATAGATGAGTTCTTTCAAAAGTGTCCCTGTAAATTATATACTATAATATTAAACACAGATATATAATATTTAACTGTTAAGTAGATACATAAATTAACAAAATATTGTTACCTAGTAATTAATATCGTAAGTGTTAAAACCTGTACTAGCATGCTAAATATTGGTCAAATGTGTGTTACTAAATATTGTATATAAGGACTTCACGTACCTACCATATTTGATGCAATAAATGAACTGAATTGAATAAAACTTCAAGAAAATCTCTTACAATTTACAGTTGAAATATTCCTCAGAGGACTAGTAAAATATCTCGGTATTTACGTCTGATTTAGCGGATCTGTTAGAACGGAGAAACCCTTATTTACTTGGAGCAGAATCGGCCACGACAGCTCAACGCGAGCTCGACGGAACCCTGTGTTATACGACATATGGAGACTTTACTTTTATTGAAAACCGAAATAAATCCACGCAAGTATTGGTAGGAGACGATTGGGAGTTGAATGTGTTAGTGTCGGTTTTTATTTAAAGTGATGGGATGGTTTGAGATTGTCGTGTGACTGCTACCGATGGGTGACCATTTGTTACATAGTATGACCCTTTTGAACCAACTTTAATTGAGAGGTTTTGTATTTAACTAGGTATATCATACATCCATCATGGTATTATGGTGTACCTATAGGTGCACCTATGTATGTATGTACGCTAATTCCTCAAAAACTAAGAACCTATTTTAATGAATTTTCGTGCGTTACATTTGACTAGGCTATTATTCTATAAACATACGTAACGTGGTAACGTTATGTAAGTGGATCACATACACGTCTGGCATACACTTTATGTACGTGAATCAGGCCCGCGTCTGGCATACACTTTATGTACGTGAATCAGACCCGCGTCTGGTATACACTTTATGTACGTGAATCAGACCCGCGTCTGGCATACACTTTATGTACGTGAATCAGACCCGCGTCTGGCATACACTTTATGTACGTGAATCAGACCCGCGTCTGGCATACACTTTATGTACGTGAATCAGACCCGCGTCTGGCATACACTTTATGTACGTGAATCAGACCCGCGTCTGGCATACACTTTATGTACGTGAATCAGACCCGCGTCTGGCATACACTTTATGTACGTGAATCAGGCCCGCGTCTGGCATACACTTTATGTACGTGAATCAGACCCGCGTCTGGTATACACTTTATGTACGTGAATCAGACCCGCGTCTGGCATACACTTTATGTACGTGAATCAGACCCGCGTCTGGCATACACTTTATGTACGTGAATCAGACCCGCGTCTGGCATACACTTTATGTACGTGAATCAGGCCCGCGTCTGGCATACACTTTATGTACGTGAATCAGACCCGCGTCTGGTATACACTTTATGTACGTGAATCAGACCCGCGTCTGGCATACACTTTATGTACGTGAATCAGACCCGCGTCTGGCATACACTTTATGTACGTGAATCAGACCCGCGTCTGGCATACACTTTATGTACGTGAATCAGACCCGCGTCTGGCATACACTTTATGTACGTGAATCAGACCCGCGTCTGGCATACACTTTATGTACGTGAATCAGGCCCGCGTCTGGCATACACTTTATGTACGTGAATCAGACCCGCGTCTGGCATACACTTTATGTACGTGAATCAGACCCGCGTCTGGCATACACTTTATGTACGTGAATCAGGCCCGCGTCTGGCATACACTTTATGTACGTGAATCAGACCCGCGTCTGGCATACACTTTATGTACGTGAATCAGACCCGCGTCTGGCATACACTTTATGTACGTGAATCAGACCCGCGTCTGGTATACACTTTATGTACGTGAATCAGACCCGCGTCTGGCATACACTTTATGTACGTGAATCAGACCCGCGTCTGGCATACACTTTATGTACGTGAATCAGACCCGCGTCTGGCATACACTTTATGTACGTGAATCAGACCCGCGTCTGGCATACACTTTATGTACGTGAATCAGACCCGCGTCTGGCATACACTTTATGTACGTGAATCAGGCCCGCGTCTGGCATACACTTTATGTACGTGAATCAGACCCGCGTCTGGTATACACTTTATGTACGTGAATCAGACCCGCGTCTGGCATACACTTTATGTACGTGAATCAGACCCGCGTCTGGCATACACTTTATGTACGTGAATCAGACCCGCGTCTGGCATACACTTTATGTACGTGAATCAGACCCGCGTCTGGCATACACTTTATGTACGTGAATCAGACCCGCGTCTGGCATACACTTTATGTACGTGAATCAGACCCGCGTCTGGCATACACTTTATGTACGTGAATCAGACCCGCGTCTGGCATACAGTTTATGTACGTGAATCAGACCCGCGTCTGGCATACAGTTTATGTACGTGAATCAGACCCGCGTCTGGCATACACTTTATGTACGTGAATCAGACCCGCGTCTGGCATACACTTTATGTACGTGAATCAGACCCGCGTCTGGCATACACTTTATGTACGTGAATCAGACCCGCGTCTGGTATACACTTTATGTACGTGAATCAGACCCGCGTCTGGTATACACTTTATGTACGTGAATCAGACCCGCGTCTGGCATACACTTTATGTACGTGAATCAGACCCGCGTCTGGCATACACTTTATGTACGTGAATCAGACCCGCGTCTGGTATACACTTTATGTACGTGAATCAGACCCGCGTCTGGCATACACTTTATGTACGTGAATCAGACCCGCGTCTGGCATACACTTTATGTACGTGAATCAGACCCGCGTCTGGCATACACTTTATGTACGTGAATCAGACCCGCGTCTGGTATACACTTTATGTACGTGAATCAGACCCGCGTCTGGCATACACTTTATGTACGTGAATCAGACCCGCGTCTGGCATACACTTTATGTACGTGAATCAGACCCGCGTCTGGTATACACTTTATGTACGTGAATCAGACCCGCGTCTGGCATACACTTTATGTACGTGAATCAGACCCGCGTCTGGCATACACTTTATGTACGTGAATCAGACCCGCGTCTGGCATACACTTTATGTACGTGAATCAGACACGCGTCTGGCATACACTTTATGTAAGTAATATTGTGGATTATATTCTTATTCGTAATGTCTTTATATTTTTGTTGACACCATTACAAGTCCTTATTGTGTAAATAAATGATCTCAAAAGACCTTCCATAGTAAAAACAAAGATTTAGAAATTGTTTTAAAAATAATTAATCATACTCTTTATCGGCCAGTTAAAACAAAGACCTTACACAACCGCCCCAGTCTCCTCCTATCTAATAACCCATTCAAATGATATGCAGTACAATAATCTACAGAGACTCGCCACTGTTGGACTAACAATTTCATTTGATTCAGCCGCACGTTCAGTTAGGTTGGCGACCTATTGAAGTGACGATGCGATAAAACTTTGTTAGGCGATGTTCAATCAACTCAGCCTATCGCAGTCCACAACTGAACATAGGCATCTCCCCGGCTGCGCCACAACTCCCTGTCCTTCACCTTCCTCATCGAGTTTATCCCAGTCACCTTTTTAGAGTCGTCGGTCCATCTAGCTGGGCGATGAGGATGTTATGCTGCTAAACTCTAGCTTCTTGAAACATACTCTTCTTCTTACGTTGGCGTGATAGGCAGCCATGTTTTGTTGTCAACTTGACGTATGTGTATTTTAAGAGCATGCTCCGTATATGTCACTATATAGGTCTTGTATTGCATTTTCTTTTCCGCACCGGAACGACGTAGTCTTTCAACTTTGTCTCAGAAGCGGATATGTGATCATTTCCACTCAATCAATCTGCCTAGCCTTTTCCCAACTATGTTGGGGTCAGCTTCCAGTCTAACCAGATGCAGCTGAATACCAGTATTTTACATAAAGCGACTGCCTATCTGACCTCCACAACCCAGTTACTGGGTAATACGATACCCCTTGGTAAGACTGGTTGTCTCTTCAGTTGGTGCACTGGTTGATCTTTGACTTTCGGGCTTCTGACGACCCGTAACGACTGTCAAAGATCCACGAATGACAGCCGAGAGCAACGGCTTAACGTGCTTTCCGAGGCATGGATGAGTCTAGGTATGTAAAGATGGTCACCCATCCACGGACCAACCCCGGCAAGCGTAACTTAACCTGATGGATCGACCTGTGCGGCTGTTATTACTTAGCCACGAGCTCCTCATGATCTATTTCGTGATCATTTCCACTCATTGGGACTTAAAACTTACGTAAAAAGCAAATAAGGGAAAACAAAAGAAGATGAGCATAATTTTGTACTACAACCACAAATGCGTTATTGGCATTTAATATATTTTAGCGGGTTACAGACCCTTATTGAGTAATGCAGTAACACTGTTTTGGCATCTACTTTTCGTTTTGCATAGCATCGCTTCCCCGGGGCAGCGGGCACTAGCCCAGCGGTAACTAGGTATTAACATAAACCACATTTAATACCGGCTTATTTTCGGACGCGTGCTATAAGCCGCCGGAATTGCGAAGTACTATTATTGTTAAGCGACAGCTGTGTATGTGTGCTTCGTAATTTGGACGGGTTATACCCGTTAAATCCTGCTTAGTTTTCACGGATGTGGAAATTAAGATTTTTCTTTTGTGCGTATGTTTGAAAGAATATTTTAATAATATTCCCAAGTCTAGAGTTGTGCCCGGCTTATGGTAATAAGCTCGCTCCCTTGTATATGGCACTTAAACATAACTGACGAAATATGGGTGTAGTATAGGAACACCTATGCCTAACTTAAACATAACTGACGAAATATGGGTGTACTATAGGAACACCTATGCCTAACATAAACATAACTGACGAAATATGGGTGTACTATAGGAACACCTCTGCCTAACTTAAACATAGCTGACGAAATATGGGTGTACTATAGGAACACCTCTGCCTAACTTAAACATAGCTGACGAAATATGGGTGTACTATAGGAACACCTCTGCCTAACTTAAACATAGCTGACGAAATATGGGTGTACTATAGGAACACCTCTGCCTAACTTAAACATAGCTGACGAAATATGGGTGTACTATAGGAACACCTCTGCCTAACTTAAACATAGCTGACGAAATATGGGTGTACTATAGGAACACCTCTGCCTAACTTAAACATAGCTGACGAAATATGGGTGTACTATAGGAAAACCTCTGCCTAACTTAAACATAGCTGACGAAATATGGGTGTACTATAGGAACACCTCTGCCTAACTTTTCGGGGATTACAGGCGTCATGTTATGGTATAATTACATTGATTTCATTTCTTCAATGTTACCTGAAGACACCGAAATGTCCCAGTTCAAATAGTAAGTCAACGGTCACAAGGTGTAAATAAAAAGCACGTAAGAAACTTCTTTATTGCGACGTTCGGCAAATGAAAATAAACGTGTTTTACTGCCGTGACGTTGGCAGTACTTCGGCGTAAGGTTGGTAGCTCGTTTGTCAGAACATAACGCGAGCAAAATTCGGGGTTTACTGTCTGGCCATGTGTGAGACGGTGCGAGATATGTCAGTGATAGTCTTATGCGTGACGTGAGAAGATTCACTAAGCAAGGTGATGTATATTTTTTAACTGACTTCAAAAAGAGGTTCTTTATTCGACCCGTATGTATGTATGTATATTATGTACTTATGTTTATATGTCCGCAATTTTCTCAAAAACGAATGAACCAATATTGATGATTCTTTCACGAACGTAATTGACATACTTTGGTTTAAGTTAGGTAAGGTTTTAGTTTATAATACATTAGGTAATTATTCTTACGTACGAAGTTATATAGGTACATAAATGTACTGTAACTCCGGCATTTCTAAGCGGATTTTGATGATTCTTCTTTTCGTTCGTCTTGGGTTTATGTAATTGTATATTCAACTAAAAATGGAAAATAGATTTGCTTTTAAAATATAAAAACCGACTTCAAAAACCTAAGACGAATAAAATAACTTTCATAAGCAGCTTCTGAGTCGGTGTTTTCAATTCTTCACGTCATTGCACCTTAGCTTGGCACCGACTTCTGAAGCTGTTAAGTTTTTTATGAAAGTTATTTTATTCGTTTTAGGTTTTTGAAGTCGATTTTTACTTCTTTTTAATTACATTTTTGAATGCAAGAATGAAATAAGTGTATTTTTTTTATATCGATCATTTATTATTATATTATCTGGATATTATCTACGACAAAGTCCTTATCAAGGCAAATCAAACGAGCCCAAAGTCGATAGGGTTGCTTCGTTATATTACTGAGTTCACAAGGCCGTCTTCCAGCTCGATCATCAGATTAGTTCCATGATAAAATAATATTGCATTGTTACTCAAGCATGTAAAATTTCAGCTCAATCGGAAACCGGGAAGTGGTTCTAATTTAACTTGCAAGATTTGATTACAGACAGACAAGACACCGGGACAGGTGAAATTAAATAAAAGCTTGTGAAAAAGCAAAGGTATACGACATACCTGCAATTAGAAATCTACATACAGGGCTATTTTTAAATCACTAGCTAAATTATCACTGGGTGTTCTACCCATGAATATGAACAACATTCACTATGGGACCAACTCTGAAATAACGAAAAAAAAATCAGCTGTTTCATACGAACGTTCTATACCTACTCGACCAAAATGTATGAAATAGCTGATTTTTTTTTTCGTGATTTCAGAGTTGGTCCCATAGTGAAAGTTGTTCATATTCATGGGTAGAACCCCCAGTGAAAATTTAGCTAGTGATTTAAAAATAGACCTGTATATTATGCTTAATCAAAGTCGCTTCAAGTGTCTGTTTGAGTGACCACGTTATTCTTCTAAACCACGCGACAGATTTTGATGCAGTTTTCGCCATTAATTAGAGCATTTATTCCGGAAGGTGCATCAATATAAAACTTAAAAATAATACAGAAGTCTTGATGTTTTGTCAAGTCGTAAATACCAGGCGAAGCAGGGGCGAGTTAAAAAAAACGGTCAAGAGCGAGCCGGACTCGCGCACCGAGGGTTCCGTACCATCATATATATAAAAAAAATGTGTGCTATTTAGAGACATCGTTTTATTTTTCTTGTAATCTTTACATAAACTTCTATCACACAGAATAATTTCAGATTTTTCTTTATGCATTAGTAGTTCTTTAGATATCCAGCTGTGACAGACAGACAGACAGACAGACTGAGTCGCACCATAAGGGTTTCTTTTTACCATTTTGGTACGGAACCCTAATAATTAAGTCTCAGTGACCTCAATCATATTCATTGGCACTGTATTAAACCATCAACACAGTTCCGGCGCAAGACATCCGCTGCTGCATATAGGCCTCCTCCAACCATCGTTCACCAGGTCACCAGGCCATTCGTACACTTTGGGGACATTATTTTAACTTATTTACTTTAACTATAAATGATCTTTAAAAATACTACCAAAGATTTAATTTTAATATCCAAAGATTAATAATAATATAGCATCTTTAACTAATCACTCTTACCTCAAAGATAATAATAAAACCAAAAACCAATAGCCCCATTGCTCCAACTTCGCATTTCCATATGAAAATAAAAGCGATTCGTTAAGAAACACGTGATTTTCGTGATCGCTCCCAACAAAAGACGATCGTTTGGAACTCGCCCCATCTGATAGCCATCGTAACATTAAGTTACTTTGCACACACACACACACACACACACACACACACACACACACACACAAAGAACATTAACTTGCTGTACACACACAAACGTACATATGTGTGGCATGTGACAGGAAAATGCAGAAAATCCATTTCCAAAACTTAAACTAAGAGGTTCGAACATATTTCGTTGAAAGCTGACATAGTCATCCATCGCCATTTTGATTTTTCATCAAAGTTCTGACGCGCCAATATACTGGTATATGGGTAGCAGACGAACAAACAAAACATGTCCAGGGAATTGGTGCCAACTGTCACGTTGTTGAAGTATTCGAGGTACAGTTACCTCTATGAGATCTTTACCTCGAAATTCTGGTTCTATCCCTTTTATGAATGGTTTCGCTGACGGTCCACATGATGGTACTAAAGAAGAATGGGAATATCCTCCAGGTGGTACGAGGACTAAAACACCGGTAACTTTACAATAGTGGACTGTATTCTAGGATTTTACATGGAGAACCAACAGTAAACTACGTATGCAGTCGCTCAGTAGCGTGGACGATGACGCCGTGCAGTGCCGGTCAGTGCGCGCCCGCATGTCGAGCGCCCTCTCCGCCACCGCAGCTCCCGCCCGCGGTCGTCCTCGCCGGCATCGAAATTGGGCTGCTATCCTAGAGACAAAGCTAGAATGTCTCAAGTACAAACCTTCAAACCCGAACACAGCGCGGCTAGTTGACGATAGAAAGATTGTTGTATACTTCTGTGGACTCTTTTACTTTTTAAAACATAACAGAAGTGTAAATATGTGAATTGACCGTCGTCATACGTGGACTGATCGTGCCAAGAACAGCTTAACCTGGCATATCGATCCATTAAGGAAGTAGTTACTTAACCTTAGTTAACCAGGAACCCCATTTATTGTCGCTGTCTAAATAGGCCTTCTGTATGTATCTGGTCAGTGGTGCTAGCGTGCGATTAACCCCACTCTGCCAGACATCGCATAACTTACTATTCTTTATTCCGGCTCGATGGAATCGTTCTGTAGTTAGTTTTAGATAAGGATTGTTTCGTCTATATACTTCACTTGACCAACTAATTATAGAAGGAAAATATAGAGAAAGAAGAATAGAAAAAAAAATAGGAACAAGAATTTGAACTTGTTCAGTTTAGTTAAATTAAGTAATTTATTCCGTGAACACAGGTCATCTGCCTATCCTTTTCCCAAGCATGTTGGGGTCGGCTTCCAATCTATCCGGATGCAGCTGAATACGAGTATTTTACATGGAGTGACTGCCTATCTGACTTCCATAACCCAGAATTTGATCTTGGTACTTTATTTTGTAGTGTCTGTCGTTTCGACTGCTCCTATGGTCTAGTGATTGCAACTGCACAGCATGAGGTTCTGAGTTGGATCCTCAAGTAGGTCAAAGTTTTTATTAGTCTAGCCGTCAGTCATTCTCACAAGCAATACTTCGTTGGAGTCAACACCCCGGTTGATGGCAATTGCTCCTTTTACGTGGGACTTAAACACGACTGCCTCTTTGGTCTAGTAATTGCAAGCATGATTGCTGAGCGAGGGTTCGATTCTCGGGTCAGGCAAAGAATTGTTGGATTGCTCCATTAAGAATTTCTCAATAAAAGTCCGAAGTAAAGACCTGTGCCCGGTGGATGATTGTCTATAGGCTCGCCCCTTATTACATGAGACTTAAACACGGAACTGACCAAAATGTGGGTTTACCTACGCCGCTGCCATAAAGGCGAATACAAGCGTCATATTAAATGTTTAATATGCAGACCATGTGATATCACAGAACATCACACTCAATCAGCTGCTCACCGCCGCGTGCCAATTGCCTAGTCAATTGAATTTAATAGTTATAGCGGCCCTTACAGTAACATGTAGCGGCTCAGATAACCACGTCTTAGTAGCAACTAGGTACAATATGGGTCAAGGTGAAGCACGTTTGATGATAGTGTTGATCGTCAGATGTTTGGTGATTCTTGATTATTTTGTAAGAAGCGGCCACGTTATTTGTCACCAGTCAAAGAGCTCTGTACAAAGTTGGCTTGCAAACCATCAACGTGCATTGTGCGAGATGTTAGTCCAGCTTTTGTATTAGTGGACTACCCTTCCTATGTCAAAACAGTACTATCCATGATCACCGAATAGCAATTTATTTATTATGGTGTTTCTCATTGCCTGTTGATGGTGGCAGCCATTGAGTAGTCTATTTCAGCAAATATTTTTTACTGTACGTTTAACAAATTTTCAGTTCATTAGAACTTATGACTGCTAGACAAGTTATTGCTGCCAAACATCACGGTTTGACACCGTTTCAAATTTGCATCCCAAGATACCTGTAAGGAAATGCTGAAGTTTATCACCTTCTTTCACTGATTCTGTCCAACCCACTACTACTCGTAGTGATATAAATATCCATTCAATTATATATACAATTTATTATTTAAGTTAATTTGAGTTCAATTATTATTTCCATATCTTTGTTTAAACATATTATTTACATAATTATTATTCTTTTACCATACTGTTTGTGGTAAGCATGGCACATCGCTGCTTTACATGAATACCCGCACAAACCAAAATTTTGAAATTACTGGTTTATAACACAGCCAAATGTAAAATAGTCCTTATTTCATGGAAGTAAGACTCACATTTATAACGGCAAAACCGCCGATTATGCCGTTATGAATGTGAGTCTTACTGTCCATGAAATAAGGACTATTTTGCATTTGGCTGTGTTAGAAACGAGTAATTTCAAAATTTTGGTTTGTGCGAGTGGGTGAATATTCGAGCGTTTTAACCGCCGTCATTACCTTCCGCCAAATGTTGATGAAAGAGAATATAGTTAATGAAATATTTCATCAATTCCCAGAATCTGCTTAAGGACCAGAATCAGGAATTGCTGAAATATTTCATTAAATATATTCTCTTTCATCAACATTTGGCGGAAGGTAATGACGGCGGTTAAAACGCTCGAATATTCACCCGGGTATTCATGCAAAGCAGCGGCATGTGCATTGCATGGGACGGGTCCCCTCCAACTCCGTAGGTTTATCATCATCCTCTAATTCCACATTCACTCATAAACACTATAAACATTGACACAATCATTGCTGTAGCACAGTTGCACTTATTACGTCATTATTTTGTAATTTCCTTTCGCCATTGTTGTTCAGGCTTACATAATTCCAATTCTCGTGCGATGTGGTTGGTCGGACACATGGAGCCACAAACTACGTAGTAGTATGGAGCACTTCTCAAACTGTTACGCAACGCAAGCACAGAAAATAATACCTCGGGAACGTAGGTCACAAACTCTTGATCGTGGTGGTCTCAACGTATGATACTTTTAATATTAGGTTAAAATTGTTACTTGTTTTTTATTGTTCTCAGACAGTGATACACTGCCGGCTTACGCTGAAAACCAGCGTCGTGGATTCGTGCCTTCGTGCACGGGCCGCGGCATTATGCTGAGCGGTTAGCCGTTTCGCGCGGTAGTGACGCACATTTCCAACAACTTTATGTACTATGTTTGTTTTTGTGTTTTTTGTTGTTTTATTATTTTGTGTTTCGCTTTTCATGTGTATTTTGTGTGCGTCACTTTCACGTGAATAAACTGTTTTCCTTTCTTTCTTTTCTTTCTGATAGTCTACAGGAACCGCTACCAATCAGTATCCGTCAGTAAACATGTCTGGAATCAGTATATGTATAGTGATTCTGACGCGATCGACCCAACGACTGGTAATCGCTAGTCAATCGAACCAGTAGAGGTGCGTCCACACCAAGAAGTTCGAAGTAGGGTGCGATCAAATGAGGCTGACGTTGTGTTGATCTTGATTGACAGAAGTTACACAGTCGTGTTACAACTTTATGTTAAAATCTGCCCCGAGATATTCCTACAGAAAATAAAACCGGTCAAGAGCGTGTCGGACGACGCACAATGAAGGGTTCCGTAGTTGGGATGAATTTATCCCAAGAAATACATAACATTGTAGTTGAAAAACATGTTCTCCCATAGATTCCAACTACAAATGTCCATAGTTAAATGAAAATGATCCAACCTACATTACACCTAATGTGGGTTGGATCTCTTTTGTTTAACTAAGGACAAATGTAAGTTTGTCTTCGCATATTCATATTTTTCTCTTCTTGTTATCACACACTATTGTCTACAATTCTATTTCATTTCTCCTTTCGCAGGTCTACTGGAAGAAATTTCTTAAGAAATAAGCAGTACCTTTGTACTCCTAATTATAATTATGTATTTTTCTGTGTGTATATAAATGGTAAAATAAATAATAATAATAATAACGTTTATTTTCTCCACCACATAATGAAAAATTTGTACAATAAATAATTTGTGTATACAAACATACATTGATGTTGTGGAGATTGGAGCCTGTACTAGGAATACCTGTGTTACAGGTCTCCAGGCCTCCAAACTACACGGACAAGTCACAGTAATGTAAATATAATAGATTATGTTGGGATGGCAGATAAAACAATTTAAGACAAGGAAAAAACAAATAATTAACTAGACGGCAAAGTAGGGTGTGTTGGTGTGGGTGAGTGGGTGTGTAGTGAGTGTGTGATATTCAAAACTGGTCTCCTAAAATGGCATATAAAGGACATGTCAAGCTGCTTTTTATGAGATGACTTCTAAGTCTCTCTGTATCTTCATAATCGTGAGATTGAAGCCAATTTTGGACTTTAGTTTTACATTTGTATATGGATAAGGGGTAGATGGAAATGGCTTTATTGACTTTATTGTATAGGTAATCTCCTAGGAAACAAAAGAATCTACGGCTGAAGCTGGTTTTGAAGGACCGTGATTTACAGACTAAAAATAAATAAATAAATAAATATTGAGAGATTTACCATGTTGTTTTAAGAGCATCGACTTCTTATAGGTTGTCCTGTAATCTATAAGTATTGAACTATTTCTATACTGAGAGACCGCAGCGACGCGACTGGGAGCTTTACTACTTCCAAACTCTTCAAGATCATTACGGTATGGTCCTTGCCTCGAATACTTGGAGGAGCTCGTGGCTAAGTAATAACAGCCGCACGGGTCGATCCATCAGGTTAAGCTACGCTTGCCGGAGTTCGTCTGTGGATGGGTGACCATCTTTTCATACCGAGATTCCTCCGTGCCTCGGAAAGCACGTTAAGCCGTTGGTCCCGGTTGACATTCGTGGATCTTCGACAGTCGTTACTGGTCGTCAGAAGCCTGAAAGTCTGACAACCAGTCTTACCAAGGGGTATCGTATTACCCAGTAACTGGGTTGTGGAGGTCAGATAGGCAGTCGCTTCATGTGAAATACTGGTATTCAGCTGCATCCGGTTAGACTGGAAGCCGATCCCAACATAGTTGGGAAAAGGCTAGGCAAATTGATTGATTCTTGCCTCGAATACTTGATCAGCTTAGACCAAACCCTTGAAATAAATCTCTTAACAGTTGGTTCACCGGTCCGTCCCAATTATTATGATCCGCATTAACATCAGATGCCAGATGTCCCTACAGATGTGTAAAGTTAAAGTAATTATTTTGAGTTCCCCTCGGCATGTACACTTGTCAATTGTTATTTGGGGTATTTCTCTTGTATTTCTAAATCGACATCGACACATTATTCGGTGAGAATTTGGTGATAAGAAACAAATACATTCTGGAATCGCTATATATATTTTGTTCGTATCCGAATACAAAAATCATACATTTTTCTTCCATAAAAACTAGATCATATCATAAATGTAAATTGAAAACACATCGATACGTCACTGTAACGGTGCCTTACCGATAAACTATTCCACAACTGATCGAACAACTTGAATTCAACCTTGTCAATCATACATTAGGGTTTATTTTTCCCCAAAGGGATGTTTTCTCAGCTTTTAGAAACAAGAAGCTAAAAGGAATCTTATTACCAAAGAATAAGGCTCAATATTTTGTTTCTTCTGTCGTAAAGCCCTCAAAATGACGTTTGTCAAGATTGACGTAAGCTTAAGGGTTCCGTCGATTCGACGAGAGGCGATGTGAACGAATTTCACAAAGTATTTTTAGAGTTCCGTAACAGGAAAATGTAATAGAAAGTTTTTTTGTTGCGTCATTCAACGTAAAATGGCGTCTTTTTGGCGGAACCATCTATTTTTGTTACGTTTGTGTGGGAAAGTAATCCGGGAAATGTTTTAGAAAGATTTCTTTGACTTTTAAGAAAGGTTTGTGACTGCTGAAGATATTAATCTATCTTCTTCTTCTTCTTATATATAAAAAATATACGTAAAATTCTTTTTAAAACAAGCTTTTATTGAACTCAAAGTACTAAATAAACTTACGTAATCATAGAAATTTAATATTCTTTTAAAAGCTTGGGGCGTGAACGTCCTTCTTACGTTTAAAGATAAGCCTCAAGCTTTCAAAATAATATTAAAGTTCTATGTTTACGTAAGTTTTATTTAGTACGTTTAGTTCAATAAAAGCTTGTTTTTAAAAAGATTTTAATTATAATTTATTTATTGTTTTCGTATTATTCTCAGCAAACCCTTTCATTTGATACCCATATCATGGGACACAAAAAAAAATATTAATTTGCCGTCTGGGGCCGTCCGCCATATTGGATTTAGAATGACGTCACTTAGCTTACCCTGCATTGCATCCAAACTAAACGTGTATGCAAAGGAAAATGAACAAAAGTGGTACCAAAAAATCTCACGCAACAAAATATAAATTTTATAATAAGCATTTTTTATCTATGGTTAATTGGCCTTTCACAACTGGTCATATAGATGTAGAATGCAATAGAATCGATTTTTGATGAATTGACTTATCGGTAATTTTCAAACCCCTCAAAAACGGGTGTTGCCCGGAGGCGCCACGTGGTGCCACCCGAATATTAGCCTAGAGGCGTAGAAATGAAACTGAATCAACGCCGAATATTTTTCCTACACTGGCAATAATATGTATTTGTAAACCATTGCCAGTGTACGATTAATATTGGGCATTGATTTAGTTTCATTTCTACGCAAAAAAGGCGAGGCGAAGAGGTCTGTGCGCTGTCACCTATTGGTGCCACCAGTGCTTGAGTGGGGTTTCTTTTTTATAATAAATAACGTTTGCTATTAGCATTGCTTTGTTTTTGTTGAATAACAGTAACGATTAAGTAAAATCGGTACACCAAACCGATTTAGTGTTGCTAGTTGACACAAAATCGTTATTCTTATATCCTGAAAGAGCATGTTTGCGCTAGCGTCCGTTTGTGTTTTTGAGAGTTGAGATTGTTATTAATTATTGTATTGTGTGTTAAGAAGTAGCTTATTTGTATTTTGTGAACTTATTTCTGTGTATTTCATTGTGCAAATATATCTAGTCGTGTCGATCGATTGACGCCGTCAGTCACCCGGCAAAACCGATCGATCAATTGTTCATTTTTGATACCCATAAATCGCAATTCTTACTAATATTAGCGGATTACGTTGTTTTTAGAGCAATAATGTTCGTTGGTGTATGACGTGTCTATAATAAATACGTCATTGCTAGCGTCGAACAAAATAGGTATTATTATCTAGTTTTTAGGTCATTTTCGATAAAATAGCTCCGAAACCCGGGTGTTGTTAGAAAAAGAACTTTTGTAGAAGTATAAGTGTAGTCTATAAAAAAACAAAGTGTTCGGCACTCGACAACTTCCCGAGGAATGATATTAAATAAAACAATCTTTTTTCAAAGCAAGTACAAAAAATTTATTTTATTCAATCACTATTTAATCTGAGCGGAGAATCTCGACACCGCGATTCAGAAATATGGCCAAATTGTACAACGCCATCTATCGAGCTTAGGGGAAAACTCGCGATCGAACATCCCGCCCACCATGGACAGCGTGTCCAGAACTAGGGTTAAATATAACAAAAAACTAATTGACCGCCCACCACAAAATACACATAATTTGGTGGGAAGTGAAAACAATAATGGACTGTATATAAACAACAAAATAACAACTAAACAAATCTTAATGTTAAACTTAAATTGTAACTTAAGCAACAATTAATTATCCTTAACATTAATAAAAATATAAAAACATGAAAGTACTACGTATCTATGAGGTGATAGGAAGTATAATTAATTTCGACACAGGTCTTTTAATCATAGAACCTTTACAGCGCAATGTAACCACTCTTGTGATTTTATCCGAGCCAGTATGCTTTTCGGTAATAAGACCGTAAAGCCATCTTGCAGGTGGAAGATCATCTTCCATAACCAACACTACGTCACCCAAGTTCGGTTCTACGGTTTGATGTGCCCATTTGTTCCTTTGGTGAAACTGAACCAGATATTCTCGCGACCACCTACGCCAGAAGTCCTGCACCATGCGTTGAGTCAACTGCCATCTTCTCAATGTACTAATATTAGAATTTTCAAAATTAATTTCGGGCACGAGAAGCAAAGGCTCGCCTACTAAGAAATGACCCGGCGTTAATGGGCATGGATCTTCTGGATTTGTACTGATGGTGGAAATAGGCCTAGAGTTTAGACAGGCTTCTATCTGGGCAAGCACTGTTGTCAATTCCTCAAAAGTGAGAGTGCTTGTACCAACCACTCTTTTGAGATGGTGTTTGGTTGACTTCACTCCAGCCTCCCAAAGCCCTCCGAAGTCATATCACTGACGACTTCCAAATGTATAGCCCGAGTGGCCATACACACGAACAAACATATGTAACCTTTGGTGGAGCGATAACCGCGACCCTTAGTAGGACGGATGCTAATAGGACCTGCATAGTCCACGCCACTTCTAAAGAAAGGTCGGCCAGCATTGATCCTAGCAGAGGGCAATGACCCCATTAAAGGATGTACAGACCGAACGGAATGACGGATGCAAATTACGCATTTGCGGACGTATTGCCTGACTACACTCTTCGCATTTATTATCCAATATTTGGATCTTATATAATTAAGAACTAACTGAGGCCCACCGTGCAACGTGCTCTCATGAGCGTCAGCTACCACGAGGTGGGTTAAACCCGACTTTCGAGGAAGAATTATTGGATGCTTCGAGTCTTCGTGAAGGTTCGCCCTGTGTAACCTACCACCAACTCTCAAAATCTGTTCTTGATCCAAGTAAGGATTGAGCGAGGTAAGTACCCCTTTTTTATTTATTTCTCCCTTTGTTTTTAAACTATCTATCTCCGATTCAAAATTTTCCCTTTGACATAGTTTAATGCAGGTAAGTAATGCCCCTTGAATTTCAGTATGAGTTAGATAATTATCGAATATAGTAATATAATTTTTATTTTTAAACTTTAAGAACCTTTTACAATAAGCTATTACTCTGGTCAGTTTTCTAAGAGATGAATATTTTGAAATTATAGAATCCTCACTTGTTTCTTTTACTACTGTGTTGCATGCTACTACTGATTTTCTTTCCTCTAAGTTAGTTTCCTTAATTTCCCTTCTACTATAATTAATTTCTTTATTTTTCAGCCAATTAGGTCCCTGTATCCACAATTCTAGGCCGGCGCACTCGGAAGGATTCACGCCGCGCGACGCGCAATCTGCAGGATTATCACTGGACTGGACGTGCGACCACTGGTTGTTTTCCATAACGGTAAGTATTGCGGACACTCGGTTACCTACGAATGTCTTCCAGCGGCTAGGGTGGCTGCTCAACCAGGCGAGCACCACTGTCGAGTCAGTCCAGGCATGTATTTTTTCTTTACAGATACCCAAGGTGTCGGAAACTTCACGCAGAAGTTTTGAGAGCAACAAGGCGCCACATAACTCCAAACGAGGTATGGACACTTGTTTGACAGGAGCCACCTTGGTCTTAGCCGCAACTAGACTAACATGAACTCGACCACTAACATCAATACACCGAACATAGACAGCGGCTGCGTAAGCAACATTGGATGCGTCAGAGAATCCGTGCAACTCTAGCAAGACGTCGAGTTGACTCGTGTGTATCCACCGTGGCAGACGGAAGTCCCTAAGATGGTAAAGGTTATTTCTATAATTAAGCCATTCCTTTATCAGGTGATCTGGAAGTGCATCGTCCCATTCAGATCCTGCTAGCCATAAGCGTTGAATAAACACTTTAGCTGTTACTATCACCGGCGCAAGCCAGCCAAGAGGGTCAAACAAGCGAGCGATATCAGAGATAACCTTTCGCTTGGTTATGGGTGTTTCGGGCGAAGAAAGTTGCACAGTGTATCTAAATTCATCCAACTTTCTCTGATACGTTAATCCTAAAATTTTTGTGAGCGTATCCATCTTAAGCTCCATATCGTCCTGCCCAGCAGTACCGTCGTTTATTTTGGTAAACAATTCGTCATTACTGCTGGACCACTTTTGAAGTTTGAAACCCCCACGATCTAACAATTGATTCAGCTGATGATAAACAAGTTCCCCTTCAGCAACAGATTGACAACCGGTCAACAGATCGTCCACGTAGAACGATGTAAGGACTCTGTCTGCCACTAGAGGAAAGTCACTTCCTTCGTCTCGAGCTAATTGCTGTAGAGACCGGACCGCTAGGTATGGCGCAGAGGACGTTCCAAAAGTGACGCGCAATAACCGAATATGACTCAGTTCATCGTTTGGATTGTCACGCCACAAAATGCGCTGATAATCAGCGTCCTCATCTGCAACCTTGACCTGACGGTACATTTTCACGATGTCTGCAACCAAACTTATGGGGTGACAGCGCCACCGCATAATACTTTGACGCAGATCAGGTTGTAGGGTTGGGCCAACCATTAATTCTGTATTTAATGCTATACCATTGTGGCCTGAACAAGAAGCGTCGAAGACGACCCTAACCTTGGTCGTGCTTTTATCCTCACGCACCACCGCGTGATGTGGTAAGTAGAGCGCATTCTTACCTAATTCTGTTTGAGGGACAACTTCAGCATGTCCTAGTTGTATATATTCATTTATGACTGCACTATACTGCGTCCTAAATTCCGGTTCCTTCAACAATCTCTTCTCTAGGCTGATGAAGCGCCTGCGGGCAATGACCTCTGATCCTCCAAACGTGCAACTGGGCGAATCGGTTTTAAATGGTAGTTTGACAACATACCTCCCGGTCGCATCGCGTTTGGTGGTTTTAGAGTAGAACTCCTCGCATTTTTGTTCTTCTTCAGTTAAGATCACACTACGACCTGAGGGCTCCGACTCCACCTCCCAAAAACTACGCAATAGGTCATTGACATCCGCTGACTGTACTACAGTATGGTAACATACTGGCCTAGAAATCGACGACGATGGGATTTCGCCAGACAAGATCCAGCCCAACTTAGTCTTCTGAGCGACTGGAGATCCTGGCGGTCCCTTGAGTAAACCATCCAATAAAATTTCTCCGACCACGCGTGTACTCAACAGTAAATCAATTTTCCCTGGCGTATCAAAAGTCGGATCAGCTAATTTTAAGGATGAGAACGAAGCCGATACTTGAAAGATTTTCTTCTCAGGAAGATGGGATGTGAGCCTATTCAATACATAAGCATCGACAAATAAAATAAAGGTAGGATCTAGACGTGATTGCAATTTGAATCGAACTATCCACTTAGAGGGCATTGAGTTTCCCTCATCATCGCCTAGTCGGAATATGTCGGTGCGAGCAGGTGATTTCCTTAGTCCGAGCAACTGTACTGCAGCCTCTGTGATGAAAGAGACTTGAGAGCCCTGATCCATCAGAGCTCTTAAAACAACGGCAGTGCCAGTTCTTGACTCAACGTTGACCAAGGCTGTAGCTAACAGACCGTGGTTGTGAACATCCGCAAAACAACAAACAGGGTTGGCATCGCTTTGACTGGAAGAGGTTGCTGTGTTAGCAGCCGCCACTTTCGTTTCTGCTGAACCATCAACGATTTCCGCCGAATTGGCAGTTGATTTTGGGTGAAGTAGTGTGTGATGCCTCTTCTTACAAAGGTGACATTTTGTATGCTGACGACAAGTATAGACGGAATGGGTTGTTCCTAGGCAGTTGTAACAAAGCTTACTGGCTCGTGCAAACTCCCGACGCTCGTCACAATTTTTCTTAGCAAATGTTTTACAGTGACACAATTTATGATCTCCAGAACATAATACACAACCTTGAGAAGCGACGTGAAACGATTTAGCATTGTTGTCACGAGCACTATTTTGTTTATTTGCTTTAGGATCTAAATATTCTAAGGCTCTAAACCTAGACTCCATAAAAGTTTTGAACTCATCAAACGTAGGTAAGTCATCATTAGTATTTGAACTAATCCTTAGTTCCCACAATTTACGGGACTCGGTATCTAATTTTTCGGAGCCTAAATATACAACAATTGCATCCCATGAGCTGACATCAATACCTAGACTTCGTAAACCATGTAAACAATCAACCGTCGTGTCTAACAGAGTTTTAACATTTGCCGACGATTCCTTTGTAATTGACGATTGATAGACAAGCCGTTTAAGCATACAGTTAGCTAAAAACCTTTTATTATCAAATCGTTTGTTTAGAATTGACCAACACTCATTATAATTAGACGCAGTCACAGGAATATGTCGAAGCAACTGTTCTGCTTCGCCTGAGAGATGACTTTTTAAATAATGAAGTTTTTGAACTTCATCCAGTGTTTCATTTTTATGAATCAGTGACGTAAATAAATCGCGGAACGTTACCCATTCCGAATAGAGCCCCGCGAACGTAGGTAAACTAATTTGCGGCAATTTCACATTTGAACTATTAGAATGTTTATTTTCACTAGAACTAGCACTTTTGCGCGGACTACTTTGAAGTAAGTGTTCTTTTAATTCAGACTTATAGGTTATGTACAACTCTTCAGTAACCTCATAAGTTTCTGCCGTAAAATAAACATTCTTTTTTAATTCTTCGTCGGTTGCTTTTTCTATGATGCGCCTATGCGTTTCAACAAATTGTTTCCACTGTACCTCTAATGATTCTACTCTCGTTTCAATGTAACTTTGTGTAAGCCGATCCTTAGGTGATTTTTTAAAGTTAATTCTAGCTTTTTCTATTATTAATTTGTTATTTAATTGCAATTTGCCTAAGGACTCCCTTGTATACCTATAAAGCTACAGTTTTTTAAATAATGAAATCAATTGAATGCAACAGACGAAAAATCAAAGTCAATAAACAAAAACAAAAAAAAAACCGGTAAATTTTTACAAGTGTTTAGAACATGTTTGACTTTAGACAGAATCGGGCATAGATTTCCCGTCACAACACTTTATCTCTAATTATTCTAAGTCTAAATTACTACTAAATCTTAAAAGTCTTAAACACTTGGAATTTGCACTAAGTTGAACTTTAAAATTCACTGAGAAATGTTCAAGTCTACCAAATAATAAACACTGGGATTGTAACTCACAGTTTTGTCTGCCAAACCTCTCCAAACACGTCGCTGCTGCGAGTTCGTCGTCGTCACTGCTGGTACTGCTGCGAGTGTGTCGTCACGGTCTGTGACGTCACTCTTGATGACGTTGCTGATGTCTCGTCGCTCTATGGGCAGTGTTGTCGCCGTTGCCGTATGAAGTGAGCGTTGATACTGGTGGCGCCCCCTGGCGGAGCGGGCTACAAGCCTCGTTGCTGCGCTGCTGAACACCGCTGATCACCACACACCGGGGATTTTACAGGCACTTCAGGGCGATCCACCACTGGTTTCTATGCCTCACCAGACGTTACAAAAATGTCACTTCACTTGTCGCTCGATTTCACTTTTCGCGATCCGACTCGATAGGACCAAAATGTTCGGCACTCGACAACTTCCCGAGGAATGATATTAAATAAAACAATCTTTTTTCAAAGCAAGTACAAAAAATTTATTTTATTCAATCACTATTTAATCTGAGCGGAGAATCTCGACACCGCGATTCAGAAATATGGCCAAATTGTACAACGCCATCTATCGAGCTTAGGGGAAAACTCGCGATCGAACACAAAGTTTGATTTTATGCAGCTTGGTCGGTTGAGAATAACTGCTTTAAAATTTAAATGCAAGATTTGAGGTGAACATACACACATACATACGAACATTGCAAGTTAAGAGCCTATACAACCTCAGCTCAATTCTTATTTCGCCCCCACTTCCCCGCGCCACCTCACTCTTTTATCTTACCTATTTTACCTGTTGCATGATGTGTCTTCCGAGCGCAAGCGACACAGCTCTCCCGTTCGAAAGCCGAAGCGAGATGAGATGAGCGGGGGTGTCGGGCGGCAGGAACAAATTTCAAGACGCCGATATTTTAGGTAATTTCTTTTTGCGGTGAAAACAATGCATATTTAAAAAGAAAAAAAAACATAAGACCTGCTTTATAGTTAGTTCAGTTAGTATGCAAAGTTTCATGATCCAATTTGAAGTATTTTTTGAATACCAGCGGTTTATTTTTCGGTTTAGAGGTAAATTTGGATTTCTTTTTCTATCGAGAAAATTTTATGGAATCGTGTTTTCGTCAAACATAGCTATCTACTTAAAATAAAATTAAAATAAATTTCATTTATTCTCAGGTAAGAAACACCCATTGCCACACATAAATTAAAATGAAATAAAATTATAAATAGGAAATAACTTTACCATATATTTATTTCAAAATTAATGCTGCAGTATTTTAGACATAACGGAGGATCATGCTAAGCCATTTAGTATAGGCACTTAAAAAAGGCTTGACCGACTTGAATATATTTATTTTTTTGTTTTATTTGCTGTAATACCCTGAATTAGAGCAAACAAAATAACGAAAAATAAAATAACATAAAATTGCAAAATATGTAACCGATGAAAAGAATGGAGTACCTAGCTACTCGCTTACCCTGGGCATTATTTATTTCAACTCATCTGCACAGGCCACAGACCGTTATAATTAGCAATTGTTGGGGTTCCGTACCTCGAAAGGAAAAAATGGTACCCTTATAGGATAACCGTCTGTCTGTCTGTCCGTCTATCACAGCTAATTTGCTTCGAATCTTATGGAACCGAAAGTATACTGAGCCTAAAATTTTGAAAATAAAAAACAGAAAATATTTCTATACCTATAGATTACAAGAAAACCTATAAGAAGTCTTAAAATAACATTGTAAATCTCTTTGCAGTTAGAATGTATAGGAGAACATGATTTTCAACTACAATGTTAAGTTTGTTCTTGGGATGAATTCATCCCAACTACGGAACCCTTCATTGTACGTAGTCCGACATGCACTTGGCCGGTTTTTCAATGTAAGATTAAAGAAACCAATTCAAGGCATTTTTTTTTTCAAAAAGTACCACCCCATGTTGGGCCTGCGTGGTGGATTACAGCCAACTCCCTCTCACCGAGAGGACGCTTAGTCCAGCAGAGGGAATAAAATACGCTGATTTTGCATGTTCTAAAAATATACACGCGAGCACTTGGCGATAATTATCCAGCGGCAGACCCGAGCCACTCAACATCAGAGTCCGTTAAGTCAAGACGTCTCATTCCGTCGTAAATTGCGACCACTCTACGTCAAATTATCGTAAAAAGAAGTTATTTCCCCACGATTATAAGAATCCAACTCTGCCCGCGGCTTCGCCTGCGTAAAAGTCGGAAATTATCCCACGGGAACGTACGACCGAGATACAAAGTACTCATCCTATGTCCTAATCTAGGTCATGGTCTACCCATATACCAAATTTCATCCAAATTCGTTCAGCCGTTTTAGCGTGAAAGCGTAACAAACAAACAAAAAAAACTCTCACATTTATAATCGTGAGGAAATAATCGTGTACTTCTTTTTGAGTCAATCTGCCTGGCCTTTTCCCAACTATGTTGGGGTCGGCTTCCAGTCTAACCGGATGCAGCTGAATACCAGTATTTTACATGGAGCGACTGCCTATCTGACCTCCACAACCCAGTTACTGGGTAATACGATACCCCTTGGTAAGACTGGTTGTCAGACTTTCGGGCTTCTGACAACCCGTAACGACTGTCAAAGATCCACGAATGACAGCCAGGACCAACGGCTTAACCTGCTTTCCGAGGCACGGAGGAGTCTCGGTATGTAAAGACGATCACCCATCTATGGACCAACCCCGGCAAGCGTTGCTTAACCTGATGGATCGACCCGTGCGGCTGTTATTACTTAGCCACGGGCTCCTCATCTTCTTGACTTCTTTTTGAGTGTTGATTGAAAAGTAGTAAGTTCTTAACTAACGTTTTTCTCTTTTCTTACAGAAACTGCATTCATACTTACCTTTTCTATTTGTATCTACTGAGTATTAACTGATTATTAGAGTAGCTTACATGAGAAATCATGAAGCGCTACCGGAAAAATCCGCACTCATAATATAAATGTGAAAGTAACTCTGTCTGTCTGTTCGTTGCCTCTTCACGCGTTAACGGCTGAACGGACTTGGATGAAATGCACACGTTTAGACCATGACCTGGGTTAGGACAGCATATTTTTAAACCCGCTAGTGTGTTCCCGTGGTATAATTTCCGATATCCACGCGGGTGAAGTTGAGAGCAAAAGCTAGTCTTAAATATACGACTGGACCGGGAACTGAACTCAAAACCACACGCTCAGCAGCCACGCTCGTGCCCCGCACACCAATGTTACCGTCATTAAATTGTGGCCACTTCAGCAAAAACCCGAAATACCGTCCATTCAGTATCCAACGAGTTTCATTGTGTCCAAATTGCGTCCACTAGACGGTCGAAATAACGATATAATGCGGTTTGGAACTAACCACCCCCGGAATTTCGCCATAATTGAGTAAAAAGTCATAGCATGGGGTAGTTTCGTATAACAGGGGGCAATTCAATAAAGTCGGGGGCGCGGGGGGTTACATAGGGTGGCCATCTTGGATTTGGGAAGACAGATGAAAGTCCATCGTGATTAATTGTGTTGAAATTGGAATTTATTTTAAAATCCTTGAATAGATAGCATACTGAAATGTCTCTAGTTTTTTTTTAATATCTTAAAAGTGTAGTACTATAAAGTTTGATAGTGGGTGTTGTGGATGGAGAGGAGCTTGTGGCTAAGTAATAACAGCCCTACGGGTCGATCCATCAGGTTAAGCTACGCTTGTCGCGGTTGGTCCGTAGATGGGTGACCATCTTTACATACCGAGATTCCTTCGTGCCTCGGAAAGCACGTTAAGCCGTTGGTCCCGGCTGTCATTCGTAGATCATTGACAGTAGTTACGGGTCGTCAGAAGCCCGAAAGTCTGACAATAAGTCTTACCAAGGAGTATCGTATTACCCAATAACTGGGTTGTGGAGGTCAGATAGGCAGTCGCTCCATGTAAAATACTGGTATTCAGCTGCATCCGGTTAGACTGGAAGCCGACCCCAACATAGTTGGGAAAAGGCTAGGCAGATTGAGTGGGTGATGTGGATGATAGTGGCGTGTGTTAGTATTATATCCTATATAAAATATATGTAGGTACTCGTATATATACATATATAAATGAGCAATATTTGTATATATTATACACCTATATATATTTGTACTTTCTCGAAAACGGCTCTAACGATTCCGATAAAAGTTGCAATATAGGGGCTTACGGGGGCGAAAAATCGATCTAGCTAGGTCTCATATCTGGGAACAAAAAATGAGTTTTCTTTATTTTTATCAGAGCAGAGCTCGGTGGCCCAGGTATTAGTAGTCAAAATAAAATAAGGGCTACTAAGTACCATGAAAATGATTATCTATTCTAGATTAAATGCCTCACGTTTTCAGCTGAAATCTCTTCCCAGACAATTGATTGGTCCCACATGTGCTCGATTGGATTCAAGTCCGGACTGTTTGCTGGCCACGGTAAAGCTTCCAGCACAGACTGGGTCACTTGAGCTGTGTGCATCAAAACGAACCCAAAACCCATTTGCACAGCAAATGGGATCACATGGGGCCTGATGACTTCCTCAATGTAACACTAAGCAATTACGAAACCCTCATTTAAAATAGCGAGCTCAGTTTTGCCGTGTAAGCTAATCCCACCCCAAATCATTACGTTAGGACTAACGAAACGGTCAACTTCATGTATGCAGGCTTCCGAAAATTGCTCGCCGCGTCGTCTTCACACACATGCGCCGATCGTCATTAAAAAAAATTACTTTGCACTCGTCGGTGAAAAGCACCATGCCCCACTGATTTAGGCCCCAGTCCAAGTGTTGACGGGAGAAACTTAAACGATTGGCACGAATTCGAACAACTCGCCATTTTGAAGTTTGCTAGTCTTCATGCAATCGATTCCGGATAGTTCACGTCACTGACACGAGTACCCGTTGTCAAACGTAGGCATTTTGTAACTCACGAGCCGTCACTGTGCGTTCTCGACGGGCACTTAGCCGGATGAACTATACCTGGACTTGATCTTCTTGCAACACTGCCGGTCTCTTGCAAGCAATTCGAAGTATTTTGGATAGATCTTCGACAAAAAACCTTGCAACTGGGTTTTTTCTGCTTCGAATTTCCTTCTTAGATCATTGTAACGGGTCTGGTTGCATTAATTGTCTTCGTATAATTTGTGGCATATTAACGCAAGATGTTGTTATAACAAAATAACTAAACAAAATTATGATGATTTTCAGAATATCAAGCCGCTAATCGAAACCAAACTTCAAGAAACAAGTATGCAAGAAAAAATTGCTTTTTTTTTTTATTACGGCCAGTATTTGATCTCAAGCATAACATCAAAGAGGGTAACATGGAAGAGTTTGTAACATCAATATTTTGCTACTTAGCAATTACTTAATGTTCTTTAAACTACACGGAAATGTAAAATAAACTGATACTGTGAATTACAAAGTTATTTTTTGCAGTTGCAGAAAATCGCCTATATTTTATCCCCGACGATATAAATTCTATAAAGACTTAAAACCTGTATACCAAGTTTCGACCAGATCGTTTGTATAATACGACCTGACGATCGACCTAACAGAGGAGTACCAACAAGCTGACAGAGGAAAGCAAATTTTGCCAGACTTGAAGCATAGACCATATTTTAGACCACACATTGACAGTTTGGTTACAAGAGTGCGCAGGTTAATTTTTGTTTTTTTTTAAAATTGCGAGCAATTGCAGATAAAAACTAATGTCACAGGTTTACTTGGCCCTAGGTCAATCTGTAATACAGTCATGGGGTGGAGCACCAAAATCCTACTTACTACCTCTTGAAAGAGCACAGAGAGCAATTTTAGAAGTAGCAAACTTCCATCCCTTTCTCTATCCTACAGATCTGCTACACAAATCCTGTAACGTGCTGACTGTTCGCCAGCTTTTTATAACGCACTTGGTATTAAAACAGCACACCATGCTCTCCTATAACATTGAAAGTACTAAAAGAGACGGAATGATATTGTATGTGAGTCAAATGCATCCTCTAAATATGTTTTTTAAATAGATTTTATACATTTTTAGGCCCATTTCTGTACAATAAATTAAATAGGAAATTAAGTATGTATAAATTAAACAATTACGACTGTAAAAACATTATTCGGCAATTTTTACTTAGCATATCATACAGTGAGACCGAGGATTTACTTTTTGTATGTAAATAAAACATGTTTTTTAAGTTAATATTAGTTTCTATTTTAGTCTTCTCGGTTGTGTTAAGTACCTTTCTAGCCTGAAACACAGGTTCTACCTAGTTCAGGCAAATGAGCAACTGTGCCCTCTATAATTTTTAAGCTATTATTGTAAATCTGCACCATTTTTATAAATAAACGATATTATTATTAATAGGCGCTTCTCTCGCTCGGTCAATAAGTACTCCTCGAATTGAGAACCTCCTCCTTTTTTTCGTCGGTTAAAAAGGAGTGTTATGTTTGCACGGTTTATGTATGTGAGTGGGTTTATTCCACCATAACTGCTAAACGCCCCGACCGGTATTGATGTATGTATCGTTAGAACATTTCCATTGTCCGAGATAAAAAAGGCTAAGCTTTTTAGGCATGTAGTATTTTTGGCCAGTCGTGTTTTATATATTTTTAATTATTTTGTTTCTATATAGCTAGAATGATGGTGACTCTAATTATGGACTTTCTGACCATCAAAATATCCATACTAAATTATAAAAATGGTTATCTATTGTCCTTCAAAATGTCACTCCCTAAACCAAAAAGTCTATTTTCAATTTCAGTTATTTTCATCCCCAGTATTTTAGTTGGGTGTCCGGCATGCGGCTCGGACATGGCGACCGTCCGGCTGTCCGGCGTAATCCGGGGACAATGGACGGGAATTATTCACAACGCCCGCATATCATTGTCTACCTGCACGTTATTAGATCCTGTGGAAATTGTGTTGCGTGTGTTTGTGTGAACTTGTTAGAATAGTTGTGATTTTAATTTAGCGACATTTTTAAGCGATGAACAGTAATTTCGAAAGTCATTTATTCCTGCCTCAAAATAGAAACAAATAAAAACCGGCCAATTGCGTGTTGAACCCGCACACGCAGGGTTCCGTACCATCGTACAATATTCAACACCACTTTTGTTTAAAAAAAAAAAAAACTAAACGAAGAATAAATTTTCATCTTAAATTTTAACAATCGCAAAGATAACTTTGTATTTCAGAAAGATACTGTGAAATACAAAGTTATTTTTTGCAGTTGCAGAAAATAATAATAATAATAATAAGTGAGTGAACATGGAGTGAACACTGACGAGGAACAGAGCTCCCACCTCTTTCTTGCCTTTATTGGCCGGCTTGAGTGGAGATTCGCAAGAGCAAACGTGCTCGGAGGAAGGAAGTATTCCAGTAAGGTGCTGGTAGGGATCTTGACCGTATTTCCGGGATTGTCCTGATAGCCGTGGAATACCTCTCCACTCCTCAAGCACCTCAGGAAGTGTTGCCCCCTTGTCGCTACGTCACTATGTGCTAGCGGCCGTCTCCGGGGGCCCATTATTGAGTGTGCAAGTCACCCCCTGCCATTTTATCCGTGTATAATATACAACATTGGTCAGGCAGGGGACATAGTTCTTCCATAGTTCAAGTTACCCAATCCACTTTAGCCACCCAAACCCATAGCCCAATATGTTTTGTTTTCACCTACAACAATAGTCCTGTACCAACCGGGGGTTGTCCTTGGGTGCACTTGCATAGTGCATACAGGGATAATCGTCGGTTGGTGCCTCCTCATCATTTAAAATTATCTAAGGGGCCTCTGTGAGTTGGCTTCGGCTCCTCGTATGCCTTCCAAAGGTCCGGGACCCCAGGGTCCCGAGAAATATCAAAAAATAATAATAATATTCTGGGACATTGTTCACACACGGTCATCTAATCCCAAACTAAGCAGAGCTTGTACTATGGAAACCAGATAACTGATAAACTACATACACTATTTTTTTTTTGTAAATACATACTTAAAAATCTCCCATATTTTAAACAAAATACCTTATGAATCGTTTTAGTATTTGTAGATGATATTAAAGAAGTTTCAAATGCTTATCATGTTGAGTTGTTGCGACAGAGCTCGTACAAAAATGGTTTAAATCTGACCACTTGTACGGCCCCCGTTTTCTTTATTTTTGAAGATAAAAAGAATTTAAAGTTATATTTGTACTTTACTCCATCGAGTAACTCATCAGTTTTGGACAACGGTACTCCACATGCCAGCGTAAGAAAGGAAAAAAAATGTATTATTTGTTGAAAAAGCGGCAATAGAAATACACAATCTGTGAAAATTTCAACTATCTATTACGATTCATGAGATACAGCCCGCTGACAGATAGACGGATGGACGAACAGATGGACTCCGTTTGCCATCCTTCGGGTACGGAACTCTAAAAATGTTCTCCTATACATCCATATACATACATCACGGTCAATTCTCCAACTGCAAAATTAAGTTAGTAATCACAAAAATAAAGTTTTTTATTTGATAAAACTACTACAATTTTCGGACTTTTTACTTAACTTGTGCTGTGAGACCTTGCCTCTTGCCAAATTGTATGATTCTAGGTCAACGGGAAGTACCCTATAGGTTTTGATTTTTTTTATTTATTGGTTTGCTCTTGACTCTGGTCTAGGTCGGAGGCGACAGAGACAGAGTCGACGATGGAGTGTGCTTACCCAAACGAAGCCTGTTCACTGTCACTTTGAAGATAATTATTTGCGAATATCAAAATATGTCGCATAATAGCATAAATTTTATTGCGTTGTGATTGATTTTTTTAGAGCTCCAAGAACTTAAAGACACGTCTTTGTCTACAAGATGAAATTAATATCAAATACCTATATGATATTAATTTCAACTTTATACCTCCATACGTTCTAGAGAAAAAGGATAAATATAATAAGGGTTCCGTTTTTAACCGACTTCAAAAAAAGGAGGAGGTTCTCAGTTCGACGAAATCTTTTTTTATGTATGTTCCCCGATTACTCGAAGACAGCTGGACTGATTTGGAAAATTATTGTTTTGTTTGAAAGGGACTATACTTTATAGTTGGTACCATTATCATCAGGTCAGGATCTGATGATGGGGTCCTGGAGAAATCGATGAAACCCTTCAAATATATAGCGATTTGGGTATTTTTTATAGTAACTCGTGCAGTTGTTCTTGAAAAGCACCATTTGGCCTAGTGGAACTGACGATGAAGATCACAGATGGCCACCGGAACTACTATATAATAAGTATTTCACGGGTTGCGATTCGATTAGTCACTTTATTAATGGTTGCTAAGTAATTTATGCTCTTTACAATGCTTATGGTGATGTGGAGTTCTCCTGGTACTTACCAGGAGAACTCCTCAACAATTAACGTCCCTGCATCGGGAAAAGCAATGGTGATGAGCAGTTGACATTAGAATACTGTAACTTAGATAAATTACATACTGACCCACTAAAAAGTGAAAAATTTAAAACTTTTCCAAAAAAACACAACCGACTTCCAAAATAACACTTCAAAGTGAATAATAACTTTGATTTCGGAAGTCTGTGGAAAAAACAAAAAAAAAAAACAGATCCAAAGAGACCGACTTCCGAAATTAAAGTTTCCACTTTGAAGTGTTATTTTGGCAGTCGGTTGAGTTTTTTTGGAAAAAGGTTTTTTTTTCCTTTGGAGTACGGAATCCTGAAAGGTTTGGCTTTGTAGTGCGTCGTGTCTAGCCACTTAATTATATTATATGACTGTCTCTTTCTAATGTTAGATCAATTAATTGTTAATGTTAGATGTTTGTAATGTTTCTGATGTTGCTGTGGATGTTGGTGGTATGTGTGTTGTGGGTCTTATCTTAAACAAAATTAAAAAAAAAACAGTTCAAATCCTGCGAGAATTGCCCGAAAATACCTTCATACCACAAAATAAAAAACTCAAGTTCACTCGAATTCAGAACCTTTTTTTGAACTCGATTAAAACTGAAATAAACGCCTTCTGTAGATCGGCGATAAGAAACGAATTTGCTTGGTAAGTTCTGTACCTGCCTACGTTAAAACAAAGTTTCTACAGGTACAACCCTTTATCTTTCCACACGATAGAACAGGGGAAAGAGCTCACCTTATTTAACTGTGGCTATTTCGGAACGAATTCTTTACATAAGGTTGAATTTCCAGTGAAGGTGTAAAAAATTACGTGTGAACCTAGTTGTAGTAGAACCTCACAGCCTGACATACATACAAAGGTAAGTATTCCGCGGGACAATCATTTCCCGGTAAAGCTTTGATCATCGCTTTGTTGCGGTGTGAAGGTGGTCACAGTCAGTAATTTGTTGCAAGTATGAGGATGTGAGTGGAAACGCCGGGAAGGGACGCCCTGGAAGGACATAATTTACTACACATATTATCTTGTTAGTGTTGTTCTTCAGAAAGGTCAGATGCGTATCTCGCAACCGACGCGTGTGTGTGACCAGATGTATGAACGTAAAGGAAGCAAAAGGAGTATTTAAGGATCGTAGCAAATGACGTTCAGATTCTGGCGTTCGTAATGACGTTCTGTTCTGTTTCCAGCTAGCGCCATCGGAAGAAGGCGTGAGTCTATGTATGAGCCATTCCTGCAATTTATCGTGCAAAATAATGTCACACTCACAAAATGGCTTCTCTTTTGTTTCATTTTCCCCTTCATGAAGGATTTCTTAATATAAAAGTATTATAGTTAACTATATTATTGTATCAATATTATATTTACATAACAATATACATATTATATAACGTCACGCATATAATCATCGAAAGATAAGAAGGTCTGTATTTAGGGTGGATTACATCAGTCACCAGCTGTCAGTGCTGTCAGTCGTCGCGCGAGGTACACGTGTAGACGGCGGTAGCCATTCGCAAGTACATCAGTCGCTAGCTGTCAGTCGTCACGCGAGGCACACGTGTAGACGGCGGTAGCCAACCACGAGTACATCAGTCGCTAGCTGTCAGTCGTCGCGCGAGGCACACGTGTAGACGGCGGTAGCCAACCGCGAGTACATCAGTCGCTAGCTGTCAGTCCTCGCGCGAGGCACACGTGTAGACGGCGGTAGCCAACCGCGAGTACATCAGTCGCTAGCTGTCAGTCGTCGCGCGAGGCACACGTGTAGACGGCGGTAGCCAACCGCGAGTACATCAGTCGCTAGCTGTCAGTCGTCACGCGAGGCACACGTGTAGACGGCGGTAGCCAACCGCGAGTACATCAGTCGCTAGCTGTTAGTCGTCGCGCGAGGCACACGTGTAGACGGCGGTAGCCAACCGCGAGTACATCAGTCGCTAGCTGTCAGTCGTCACTCGAGGCACACGTGTAGATGGCGGTAGCCAACCGCGAGTACATCAGTCGCTAGCTGTCAGTCGTCGCGCGAGGCACACGTGTAGACGGCGGTAGCCAACCGCGAGTAGTTCAGTCGCTAGCTGTCAGTCGTCACGCGAGGCACACGTGTAGACGGCGGTAGCCAACCGCGAGTACATCAGTCGCTAGCTGTCAGTCGTCGCGCGAGGCACACGTGTAGACGGCGGTAGCCAACCGCGAGTACATCAGTCGCTAGCTGTCAGTCGTCGCGCGAGGCACACGTGTAGACGGCGGTAGCCAACCGCGAGTACATCAGTCGCTAGCTGTCAGTCGTCGCGCGAGGCACACGTGTAGACGGCGGTAGCCAACCGCGAGTACATCAGTCGCTAGCTGTCAGTCGTCACGCGAGGCACACGTGTAGACGGCGGTAGCCAACCGCGAGTACATCAGTCGCTAGCTGTCAGTCGTCACGCGAGGCACACGTGTAGACGGCGGTAGCCAACCGCGAGTACATCAGTCGCTAGCTGTCAGTCGTCGCGCGAGGCACACGTGTTACGCGCGCAAGTTTTACAAGAAGTTGACTTGTGTATTACAAGTGTTTTTTTTTTTTTTTTAACAACAACATCTGGGACCAGAGTCCTTGTCAAGACGAATCCAACGAGCCCAAACTAGACGCCACCCTGCGTCGTTTTATTACTCTAGCAATCTTCCGGCTCCATCATCAAATCAGCTCGATGGTGCCAAAATATTGCATTGCCATACGTATGCCAAATTTCAGCTGAATCAAACACCGGGAAGTGGGTCAAAAACTTGCAAATTTTGAAGAGGACAACTTACATACGAACATTGCAAGTTAAATACAAGCTTGTAATTTATAATTTAAAAACCCCTAACGCAAAAATGAAAAGCGTACATTTAAAAAGTAAAAAATAATACTTATCATTGAGCCATCAAATTCGATCGAGTAATACCTATATATGTA
Source organism: Dicycla oo (assembly GCA_948252095.1). Classification (NCBI taxonomy): domain Eukaryota; kingdom Metazoa; phylum Arthropoda; class Insecta; order Lepidoptera; family Noctuidae; genus Dicycla; species Dicycla oo. The sequence continues at coordinate 21,294,321 of OX411735.1, read as the reverse complement.
TATTTTAATTACAGAAATTGATGGATGGAATGATAAGGTTTGCTTATTGAAATGACGCTATAATATCCCGGCGGGGTTCCGCTCAAATCAGACCCTTTATTCATTTACTAGCATTTCCGACCAACTTGCTTAGATACGATCAAATTTTTGTTGCAAATCTAGTTACATTGGGTGTTAAATTGTTAAGTCTGGGAGCATTATGAGTTTGCCGTCTCCCTATTTTAGATATTTAGTTAAATATTCCTTTAAACTTAGCGGTACCCCGCCGCTACATTATAGCGCCATTTTAATGAGCAAACCTTACCAAACTTCGGAGATAAGGCGAGGTAATTTTTTTTTCTTCTCCCCAGCTAAAGCACTAGGAAGTGGGGAAGGGCGGGCGTTTTGGGGGACTGGGCATTTTTTATGTAATTTTGACGTTCAAAAAGTGCTGATTCTCAGCCTAGTTTGAATAAATGACTGTTGATTTTGATTTTCTGAGTTTTTCATCGAAAGTCGAAAACTATGCAAAAATGTTTAAGAATGTGCAAACAGCGCTATAGCAAAAAAAAAAAAAATATTTGCAAAATATCATAGTTGGGCAAACGTCATCTACAATAATTCCATAATTCAAATTGATAGCATTAGTAGTTCTTGAGACAGACAGACAGACTGAGTCGAATTATAAGGGTTCCTTATTACCATTTTGGTACGGTACCCTAAAAAAATCAAATAGAAAATAAGCTACACTATGTATATTTTCGTAACCAAAATTTTCTAAAACTCGTTGATTTTATTCAGTGTATTATTCTGGGTCGTAAATAGAATAGTATCTAAACGTTTACTGTAAAGCTGTAACAGCTATTTTATTGCTAAACGATTTGCGAGTGGCGGAATGGTGGCCGCCGGTTGAATACTGAGACCTTTTTATATCTGAAAATGGATATTTAGTTTCTAGATTTATTTGGAAATAAGATAACTTGTATTAGTTTGTAACTGTCCGGCTATAAAGAGCTTCTCTTGCAGATCTTTCAGGTTATCTCACGTTTTGTTTCTTGCACAGTATTTGTTCGTGTCAATGAACCAGCATTTCTTTTCTAACATTTTTGGAACGTCATCATATACTATTAAATGAACAATATTTGTATGTGTAGGTATTATATTTGTATTCACGTCCTCGAAAACGGCTCTATCGATTGCAATGAGAGTTGCTGCAATAATATAGGGGTTTACGGGGCGAAAAATCGATCTAGTTAGGTCTCATATCTGGGGAAATTCGTTTTTTCTATTTTCACCCGAGCAGAGCTCGGTCGACCAGATATGATTCATAAAATAAGCATTATTTTTAGGGTTCCGTACCAAAATGGTAAAAAGGAACACTTATGGTGCGACTCCGTCTGTCTGTCTGTCTGTCACAGCGAGATATCTCTAGAACTACTAATGCTATCAACTTGAATTTTGGAATAGTTTTAGATGGCGTTTGCCCAACTATTTTGCAAGTAAGGAAGAAATAAAAATGTATATATATTTTTTTTTTGCAACAGGGACTGAAACGGGTTCTTAAAAATTCGAAGTGGGGCTACTAGGTCATGAGGGGTATCATATGAAAGAGCGCTGTTTGCAAATTCTCAAACCTTTTCGTTTTTAGGCCGCATAGGTTTCGACTTTCGATAAAAAATGTAAATAAAAATAAATGTTAAAAAAAAATTACCTCCCCTTATCTCCGAAGTTTGCATAGAGCAAAATCTGAAATTATTCTGTGTGATAGAAGTTTATGTAAAAAATACAGGAAAAATAAAAGGATGTCTGTAAATAGCACACTTTTTTTATATATAACTAGCAGCGCCCCGCGGTTTCACCCGCGTAAGTCTCGAACCCGTAAGAATATCAGGATAAAAGTATCCTATGTGTTAATCCAGGTTTAAAGTAATGTAAAGTAAAAATTCATTTATTTTCCACACTAATTCAAACATAGTACAGACATTATGTGAGATAAACTCCACCAAAAATTAAAAAATACACCGGGTGATAAACAACTATCAATTATTTACAAACGATATAGGAATTTCTGTAATAACCTTTTGAAAAAGCTAAAAAACCAATACGATCAGACTCAACTACAAAAAGCAGGTAAAAACACTAAACTTATATGGAAATTCATAAAAACTAACACTATTAGGTCAAAAAATGCCGAACCAGCACTTGATCTTTTATCGTCTGAGCGGAGCCCTACCGAAGCAGTAAACAAAACTAACAACTTTTTCATTAACGTAGGAAAAAACTTAGCAGAAAAAATCTTATTTTCTAATAGATCTAGTTCTTCCAGTCATAGCCAAACTAAAACATATGCAAAACAAAACTCTTTTGTCTTATTAGATACCGATGTTGATGAGGTAGTAGATATTATAAATGGATTAAAAGAAATTTGTGCCGTAGGATATGACGACATACCTAATAGCATACTAAAAAGATTTAAATACGTCATTGCCCCTCCTTTAACTCATATTTTTCAGTTATGTTTAACCAGAGGAATATTTCCTAAATTGCTTAAAAAAGCCGTAGTCACCCCTGTGTTTAAATCTGGAGACAAAAATTGTGTAAATAATTACAGGCCAATATCAGTTTTAACTGGCCTGTCAAAAATATTGGAAAAAATTATAAATAGTAGATTAGTAAAATACCTTGAAAGTAATAAATTACTCTCTGATCAACAATTTGGTTTTAGGCCTAAAAGATCAACGAGCCAAGCTGTTCACCATCTAACAAATTATATAAGCACAAACCTGGATAACGGTCTGCACACCCTAGGGATCTTTTTAGACCTCGCCAAGGCTTTTGATACAATTTCTTGTTCTTTGCTTTTGAACAAGCTGGAGAAGCTGGGAATACGGGGAGCACAATTGCAATTATTATCTGATTACCTAAGTGATCGCCATCAGTCTGTAAAAGTGGGTCAATGCATCAGTTCTGAACTTAAAAATACCTGTTACGGAATCCCACAGGGTAGTATTTTGGGTCCTACCTTGTTTCTTATTTATATAAATGACCTGTGCAATTTGGCCCTCGAGAACGGTTTAATTATTTCATATGCTGATGACACAGCTCTACTTTTTACAGCTAAATCAAAAGTCGAGGTCTATGAGGTAGCACAAAATGGTTTCGATACTGTTTCTAATTGGCTTCACGATAATCTCTTAAGTCTAAATACAGATAAAACCAAATACTTATTATTTACAATGAGAAACACCTATCCAACGCTTACTAATCTAAGCATTCAAGCGCATAACAATTGTCACCTTCATTGTGCTGATATCGCATGTACTTGTCCTAGTTTAGCAAAAACTGACCATATAAAATATTTAGGTATCACGATTGACGCAAACCTAAACTTCCGCAAACACATCGATTTATTGTGCAACAGAGTGCGTAAACTAATATATATCTTTAAAAACTTACGTAACATAGCCGACTTTAAATTAATTAAACAGGTTTATTTGGCTTTGTGTCAATCTATTATTACCTACGGTATTACGTCATGGGGTGGCGCCGCTAAATCGATCATGCTGCACTTAGAACGCGCCCAAAGAGCAGTTTTAAAAGTTTCTACTTTTCGCCCCTTTCGATTTCCCACAGACCAACTATACATGGCATGTAAGGTCCTAACAGTACGCCAACTATTTGTTTTGCAGGTAATTTTGCTCCAACATACTAACCTTTATTTTAACCCATTACCATCAGATAGAAGAAGAAAAGATTTGGTATGCACTAACTTTCGAACTAAACATGCTTATGCTCAGCGATTCTACTTATTTTTAGGACCCTACTTGTATAATCAGTTTAACAGAATACTAAAGATCTATAGTCTAAGTTATAATAGGTGTAATTTACTAGTTCAGGAATATTTAGCAAAACAGAATTATGCAGACACGGAAAAACTTCTAGAAATTGTAAAATAAAGCCTCTTTTCTAATGTAATTAACTTTAATTAATTATTAAGTCTCCACTTTATTGGTTACAATATTGTTCGTAAATTTGTTTAAATATAATATCATACTTAATCTAGTTTAAAATAATATTACTCAACATGTTACTTTTAAGTCATTGAAAATATTGTCTTCTTTTCTTTTATTATTTTGCATCCATTTCATTTTGTTTTTCATTTAAATGTTTGATCTAAATAGATGGCCTGAAACACAGGTTTTTTTATTAACCTAGATCAGGCAGGTCTACATTACAGTTAGAACTAAAAACATTCTCAATTGTAATTCATGTAAATCACAATTGTACTAACTTTTTACTTGAATAAATTATTATTATTATTATATTATTAAAATAAATGGAGTGGACTGGAGCCTAAACTAGGGCAGCCCTGTATTTCAGGACTCCAGGTCTTCGTCCCACGGCGAGTAAGTTGGTACAATTTATTAATGAGTGACAACTATTAGAGGTGTAATTAATATATACATACATTGTGTGTGTTTGTGTGAGCGCGTGTATGTGTGTTGTGTATGTGTTCGTGTGTGTGTGTGTTGTGAATGTGTGTGTGGTGCGTGGGTGTGGTCTGTATGTGTTGCGCGCATCTATGTTTGTGGGAGTATGTATGCGTGAAATAAGGTTATAAACTATCTGTGTGCCAATTTGAAAGAATATCCGTTCTGTAGTTTTTGCGTAAAAGAGTAACAAACATCCATCCATCTTCACAAACTTTCGCATTTATAATATTAGTAGGATAGGAAGTAGGATAAGTAGGATGTGGGATGGTACGGAACCCTCGGTGAGTGAGTCCGACTCGCTCTTGACCGGTTTTATTGTTACAATACAAAAGGCTATAGTCAATGATGTATTCACCATTAGCATCTAAGACTTCTTACCAACGATCCGGCAAAGTTAGGATGCCTTTCGCCCAGAACTCTGATGGCTGTGCCTCGAAAAAGTGGTTCAACTCCGCCTCTACGTCAGAGAAATCATTAAATTGTTTACCCCGCAAATTTTGTTTCAGGGCTAACAAATGATAGTCTGATGGGGCCAGGTCTGGGGAATATGGTTGGTGGGGTATCGTCTGCCAGCCCAAGTTCTCCAACTGTTGGCGAACGGCAGATGCGACATGAGGTCAAGCGTTATCGTGTAGTAAAACTACATTGACTCATCTTCGGCGTTTTTTCTTGATAGCAGCAGATAGTTTGGTGAGCTGGGTTGAATATTTGTCAGCGTTTATATATTATTTTCGTTGTGTAATAGTTCATAAAACAGCCTGCCTTGCGCATCCCAGAAACAGCAAAGCAGAACTTTTAAGCGGTTTTTTTTTACTCAGCTTCGGTTGAGTTGGTGGCGTTTCTTGTGAAGGTGGGTCAGTTTGTAATTTATCTAAGCTACAATACTCTAATGTCAATAGCTGATCACCTTTTACAAAATAATGCTTTTCCCGATGCAAGGATGTTAATTGTTGAGGAGTTCTCCTGGTAAGTACCAGGAGAACTCCACATCACCCTCCACATAACGAGCTGCAGAGACACCAGAACGGTCACAAGCTCGACGTCAGCACCAGGTGACTTACATGGCGCCTCTAAGAGCCACAGAAACCTTTGAAGCGGCTGAATCTCGCAGACGCGCTGTTGCTGAAAGGGCAGCATAGCGACGTCAAACATTCACAAGAAACACGTGTGTTGAAATTTGATATGGATAGTCTGAAGGCTGGGGAAGGACATAGTTTACTTTTTATCTACAAACCACGCGGGCGAAGCCGCGGGCGGAAGCTAGTATTACATACATACGTGTCGAATTGATAACCTCCTTTTTTATGAAGTCGGTTAAAAAAAGAAATAATAGACTTGTTTTAGATGATTTTGCAATCCTGTTGTCTCAAATATTACGCTATTTTTTGACGCCCCGTACCGTTTACAATAACAACAAGGCGTCCAAAGGCATTATTAATTATTTTTACCAACACCTTAACTTATACCTGTCACCCCAAAACCTACATATTTACACACGGCAGTAACCAATTTAACCACAACTAACCCCAAACTTGTCGTGAATATTACAGGAACAGATTGCTCAACCCCGCCTTCGCCACATTCGGTTTGGCCACAATTTTCCGTATTCCGGCCACAATAGCCTGGTTTCCGGAACACGCCCGTTTTTGCGCTACACTATTATTGTGAGAGTATTGTGTAGTGGAGGACCTTCCAGTTTTTATGATTACTTTGGGGTTAAAATGGAGCTTGCAAAAAAATAAGAGCTCGGTTGGCAGATGAGTCAAAGAGAAAGCCTAAAAAATCATGATAAAAAATTTAAATTTAATTTCAGTTACATTCAAGGAGGATCCGAGAACAAAAGAAAAACATGGATTTAATTTTGACTGTTAGGTATTACAATTAAAAAACCAGCCAAGTACGCGTTGGACCACGCAGAGTGAAGGGTTCCGTAGTTCGGATGAATTTATCCCAAGAACAAACTTAACATTGTAGTTGAAAAACATGTTCTCCCATACATTCCAACTGCAAATGTAAGTTGGTCGACTATTACTCGTAAACTTGTAAAGCCTACCCATGCCAAATTTTAGCTTTTTAGTACTAAGAGTCTCTTAGTTAAGCCGCGGACAAACAGACGGACATGGTGAAACTATAAGTGTTCCTAGTTGACTACGGAACCCTAAAAAATATTATTTATGTAACTTTTACAATAGATAACTGTATCAACGACATTCATTAGGAGCGCCAAAATTTATAAGACTGTTTAAATGCTACAAAATTTACTATCAACCCAAAAAGATTTTCAATAAATCCTACTTAGCAGACTCGGACCCCGAATACTTTATTTGTAATTTAAATCTAGATCTAGATTAGCAAAAAATATACGTAAACTGTTTCAGAATGCCAACCATCTGGATTGGAGTCAATACAACTTAGTATTCAGGAGAACTCCCATAAGTTAGGTCGGGAATAAATCGTTTACGAATAAAAAATAAGCTGTTTAAAATCTGGAATAGACATTTAAAACTGTAGGCCTAGACAAATGGTATTCGCTTCGAAGCGATTCTATTTCAACAATCGCTGTTGATGCATCTCTGTGGAAGTCGTCGTTGGACCTATGACCACGTGATATTTCGATAGCCTAAGTCAACCCCATACGTTTTTGGCTTTTCTACTAGTGTCATCGCTAATGGAATGTTACTTTGTCTAGGCCCGCAGTTCAGAATTGTTTAGCACTTGGGCTAGGTAACTGTAATCACGTGCACGTACTAGACAGGTCCTCTCAACCTGTGTGGTTCTTTCCTAAAAGACCATTTCAGACACCAATCTACATGGTCTTCACATGAACTGACCAAGATTATGTCTGGACTTTAAAAGAGACTATAAACTCTTTTTTTTGCGTGGAGAAATGCTCACGCATACTGCTCTTCCACGGGGAGATAGTGCAGTTATGTGAGACTTCAGCCCACTAAAACTCCACGGTGTTCTCCTCTGCCGCTTGTAGCGGGAACACGGGCATGCTTTAGCACTCACCTCGAACCCGCCGCGGCTGTCCGTCACCGGACCCTCCTCTGGAGAGATCACCAGCGCACGAGAACACTTTGCACGCGGTGACCACCCCAGGGACCAAAGCAGCACATGGACGCTAGACGACCCCGTGTCTAGTCACCCTTGGTCCCCCTGCGACCGGTCATGGCAGTGGCCCGGCCGCCTACCACTTGTCGGCCGCAGAGGATAGGGAGAGCGGCCGACGAAATACCGATACTCCTCCTCCCCTGTGGCCCCACCACGTCCACCATCAGATGGTGGCGACCCCGTCAAGGCCACGGAAGGTACGGAGAGCGGCGCACCGCAATACCAGCACTCCTCTCCCGCCACGGCCTCTAACCCTGAGCTGCGATGCCTCCCATACGACATCGCGGCCCACCTCAGTTGCGATGTCGCCCAAGCGGCACCGCAACCTAAGACTGTGACCTCTGAATTTGTTTCGGCCTTCTTCTCAGAGTAGTCAGATAGGAAACACCGACCTCGTCTAGTTTTTAAAAACATGGTTGAAGTGCTAAAGTGTTTGTATAAACCTACTCACAGAAATAAAATCATTCATCATTTATACTACAAAAAATATAATTTTAATACCTGCAGTATCAGTACTAAGTATTATAAACTAGATATTGGCCACGACTTCATCTGCTATCCAGGATAAAAAGCAGCCTATGTCCTTTTCCAGGTCATGTTCTACTTATATGCCAAATTGCATCCAAATCCATTCAGCCGTTTTAGCGTGAAAACGTAACAAACAAACAAACTCACTTTCGCATTTTTAAATTATGCGAAAACAACTGTCTGCTGTTTTACCTGTTCGACAGATTCCAATGGCCACAGGTAAACCTGGATTAGGTCATAGGATACTTTTTATCCCGGTTATACTTTCCCGTGGGATAGTTTCCAGCCTCCACGCAGGCGAAAAATCTAGTTTGAATAAAAAAACTTACAAAAGGCGGCCACTATTTTTGACTACGTGCCATTTTGGGAATTTAATTATAACTAACTGTACGTATATATACCTCTCGTGGCTAAGTAATAACAGCCGCACGGGTTGATCCATCAGGTTAAGCTACGCTTGCCGGGGTTGGTCCGTAGATGGGTGACCATCTTTACATACCGAGACTCCTCCGTGCCTCGGAAAGCACGTTAAGCCGACGTTGGTCCCGACTGTCATTCGTGGATCTTTGACAGTCGTTACGGATCGTCAGAAGCTCGAAAGTCTGACAACCAGTCTTACTAAGAGATATCGTATTACCCAGTAACTGGGTTGTGGAGGTCAGATAGGCAGTCGCTCCATGTAAAATACTGGTATTCAGCTGCATCCGGTTAGACTGGAAGCCGACCCCAACATAGTTGGGAAAAGGCTAAGCAGATTGATTGTACGTATATATACCTATCTAGATTTATATTTTTACGCCATTTCATCTTTTAATACTTCGAAAAGCCTGCAGCCAATTTTATCAGCAACCAGATACTTCATGAAAAGGTTAAAAAAAATACTAAATTGTGGGTGACTGCCTCGTTGGTGTAGTGGCCGCAAGTTCTACAGTGAGCATGAGGTCCTGGGTTCAATACACAGGTCGGGCACAGTTTTATTGGGTTTCTCCATCAGGAATTTCTCAGTAGCAGCCCCGAATCTGAGTTGGTGCCCGGTTGATGGTAATAGGCTCGCTCCCTATTACATAGGACTTAAACATAACTAATGAAACGTGGGATTATCGGCGTGTGTGTATGTTGGCAACCTACTTACTTGGCGAAAGGCATTACACTAACCATCAACAATCGGTAAGAAATAGGAATTGACTTCAACTAAAACTGTAAACACAAAGTACTATCTACAGTATCGTGTACCTATCAGACCTAAAGATGAAATATCTAAAGTATCAAAAAGCAGAACCACCAAGCTATTCGTAGCATTCCTCGCCAGAGATCTAAAAGTAACAAATAAAATTAAATGCTACACAAGGCAGGTTTTTTGTGAATTTACATTTAAATTAGAATCTCGGATTCTGAGTGTCAAGGGCGCTCCGTAATCACGTCTTTACAAATCGGAGATCTGGGGCAGGACTGCTCAACTTGCGTCGTTTGGGACCGCATCTTACTATTTTTAACCGACTTCAAAAAAGGAGGTTCTCTATTCGACCCGTATGTATGTATGTACAAGCTTTTATGTCGGAAAATATCCCACGGGAACGTACATGTGGAGAACATAGGGTCAACCGATATAACTGTGCAAACTCAAATCGCTACGATATATCGTTGCCCTGTATGGTGGGCTTAAAGCTCCCAGGCAGCATGACTTTTTCCGACATCTTCAACAATCATCCGTCATATTTCAGCCAATTTACATACCCTTAATTAATTATACACTGAAACCTTCCTCATGAATCACATCGCTCATTGGTGAAAACCGTATGAGAATTTATTTCGGTAGTTATTGAGTTTATCGCGTTCAAACAGACAGACAGACGCGGGGGAACTTTGTTTAGTTAAAGTTTTAAAATCAACCCCTATGTTAGCCCATATTATTATATGGGATGATTTTCCAAAACGCTGTACCACAAATTTCTTTATCTCATATATAACCTGCGACATTTATTCACACACGGTCATCTGATCCCAAACTAAACAGAGCTTGTACTATGAAAACAGATAACTGATAATATGCTACATACCCTACTTTTTTTTTGTAAATACATACATTAATTTCACCCAGACCCAGGACAAACAGACATGTTCATGCACACAAATGTTTGTTCTGGATAGGTATGTTAGGTGGTATCTTAATCAACCTCGCCCATTTCCATAACTTAGAATAGCTGGGTTTTCCATGCAAACTTTCATACCCTAAATCTCGCTGTAGGATTATTTTGTAAGACAAAAAGTAGTCTACGTCCTTCCCCAAGATCGTATCTATCCTTGCCAAATTTTGTCGAAATCCGTGCAGATTTGTGAATTTGAAAATAATCCACTATTTTACCTCTTAGAGAAGATTTTTCAAAAACGTTGAACCACACATTTCTTTATTTCCTACCGAAAGCATTAACTTAAATTTGTATAATTATCACTAATTTATTAATGCTGGGTTTCGCATAAAAACTTCCATCCTCTATATCACCCCCTGTAGATTTTTGAGACCAAAAGTAGCCTATGTCTTTCCCCATGATACCATCCTCATAACCTTGCCAAATTTTATTGAAATCCGTTCAGTGGTTTAGGCGTGAAAAGGTAACATACAGACAGACAGACAGACTGAGTTACTTTCGAATTTATAATATTAGTGTAACAGATGATTGAACACAGGATTTATAATAAATTAAATTCAAACGACCTTAGTAAATTATTTTAATGAGTTATTTATAGAAATCACAGCAACTCATCTGTATAATTTAGTCACACGAAAAGCAAATTAACAGTCACTATTTTTTTACTATAAATAAATATTGAACTACCATCATTTTATTAGGTACAATATAAATCAAAAGATTAGATATACTTATCGGGTTGTAATTATCAGCACAAACAGCAATACAAATATAATCAAATACTAAATCGACAGAGGTTCGACCTAGTCAGTTGTCCTTGTGAAAAGAGAGCGAGAATGAGACGTGGGACGTGTATTTATGCACCATTTCCCGTCATGGCGTCTTGAAGTGCGTGGAGGGGCTTGACAGTGGTGAGAGCACGCCGACAGGGTTGCCATTGTCTTAGCGGGGCAGTACAGATGTAACATTAGTATGGATGTACGTGTGTTTGTATGTCCACGATTTTCTCAAAAACTAATGAGCCATTTTTGATGATTCGTTTAATAACGTGACCTACATACTTTCAGTAAGGTTTTTAGTATGTACTAATTATTATTAGGTAGGTAATTGTTCTTATGTACGAAGCTATATGTATAAATGTACCTGTATATATTCGGCACAAATTGGCTGTGACAAACGGACAGACAGACACACGAGTGATACGGAACCCTAAAAATCATCAAAATCCGCTTAGAAATGCCGAAAATACTACACACTTAAATTACATGCACACAGTGTGTGTCTGTCTGTCCGTTTGTCACAGCCAATTTGTGCCGAATCTAATAGACCGATTAAGTTAAAATTTGGTACACATATGTATTTCTGTGACCCAAACATGGACGTGTAACGTAAATAAATGAATTTTAAAATGGAGGTCAATTTTGGGGCCAAGTAAGAAAATTAAAAAAAAGTTTTGCAAACTGTTCCATGTGAATATCAAATGAAAGGGCTTCCTGTGAGGGTCTCAAAAATATATATTTTTTTTATAATTTTAAAATAAATTATTTTACAGTTATTTAAAAAAAAATAGACGAAAATTGACCATTCCCCCCTTATCTCCGAAAGTACTCTAGCGACATACCTACATACAGCGCGTCTCACATCCGACTACCGCCGCACGCTAAGTGCGCGCGCGCCGCGCGCCGCGGAGCTTGTTCGGCGCGGCCAGCGAGACTGTTCTGGAAAAACGCCACCGAACGCGCCGTGTCGCCACAGCTTCTCGAAGGACGCCGCGCGAACGCCGCGCCGCTGAATGTTCTAGATAGAAGACCAGCTACTCCGCGCTTTCTCGAAGCGCCGCGCACGCGCTCGCGCATGCGCGGAGAACAATATATAAGTAGATGTATGGTACTCAATAAAAAGATAGTTCATCTTAAGCCGTTCACTATGTAGGACACGTCTTTTATTTATAAGTACCTCATAGCACGTATAGTCGACACAATACCTAACGTAGCTAGATGCTACAGTACTAAGCCTAAAAGTTTGAAAAAAATACAGAAAATAGTTCAATATCTATAGATTACAGGAAAACTTATTAGAAGACTATGGTCTTAAAACAACATGGTAAATCTCTCAATATTGTGCGTTCAAACTTACATTTGCAGTTGGAATGTATGAGAGGACATGTTTTTCAACTACAATGTTAAGTTTGTTCTTAGGATTCATCCCAACTACGGAACCCTTCATTGTGCGTATTCACACGCACTTAGCCGGTTTTTAATTAATTCTTTTCGTTCGTCTTGAGCATATATATGATATTTTGTACATTAAACTAAAAATGGAAAAATAAATTTAAGTACTTTAAAAACTTCGAGAACCTAAAACGAATAAAATAACTTTCATAAAAAACTTAACAGCTTCTGAAATCGGTGTTCAATCAATGAAGCTTAGCTTGGCACTAACTTCAGAAGCGGATAAGTTTTATTATGAAAGTTATTTTATTCATTTTAGGTTTTTGAAGTCGGTTTTTACTTTTTTTTAAAGTAAATTTTTGTAGATAATATTCAATATCAATCTGCCTAGCCTTTTCCTAACTATATTAGGGTCAACTTCTAGTCTAAACGGATGCGGCAGAATACCAGTATTTTACATGAAACGACTGCCTATCTGACCTCCACAACACGATACCCCTTGGTAAGACTGGTTCTCAGACTCTTGGGCTTTTGACTACCCGTAATGGCTGTCATTTGAAGATCAAGGATCTATGAAAGTGATGGTCACCCATCCAATAACCGACCGTGACAAGCGTAGCTTATCCTACTTATCTAAATAAATTATCTAAATATTTTAAAGCCACCACTTTAAGTTTTGCTATCTCGATCAATCATACAGAATAAACTTGCTACCTAATAACATTTCCTCTGTCGCATAAAAAGAACTGTGTCCACGGGCCGTAGGTTGAGTACCCCTGCTCTGTAACATTCACAAAACTTCTGAGAGGGCAAGCGTCAAGAAAATTGACCTTTCCCATACACAGCTTTTATTCGGCGGCAGCAAAGAAGATTGTATGAATGTCTTAATATTATTATTGGATTCCCTTTACAAATGTCATATTACATCGACACATATAATCTGACTGGAGTAAACAAACTACACTCGCGAGCAAAAGTATGGAATCACTTACTTGGAATTGATTCCTGGCGATGTTGAGTACTTAATAATTAGTTAAGAATACCTAATAAAAATGGTACCATTTTAAAGGTTTACTGTTAACTTTAAATTGATACAAAATTCATTTAAATCACACCAGTATTTAAGGAGCTATCCCGGATTGAGTGAAGGAGTTAGGAAAACATAAGGATAATGGAAAAATAGTAAATGAAGAAAACAACAAAAATTTATTAATAAAAAATGTATTTGGCCTTAAAATTAAGTTTAAATATTTTGTGTTCCCTCCCCTCGCCCTAATAACTGTTCGAAGACGGTTTTTCATTGACCTAATCAGCTTCTGAATCGATTCTTGCGCGATACTTCTCACTCCTCTATCAAAGCCGATTTCAGCTCAATCACACTTGAAGAAGCAGGATTTCTGGAACGAACCCTCCTCTTCAGTTCATTCCACACGTGCTCAATGGGATTCAAGTCCGGGCTGAGTGCTGGCCAGTCCAATGTGGCGATACCGACTTCTTCGAGGTATTCAATTGTGGCACGGGAAGTGTGACAACGAGCGTTATCGTGCATAAGGAGGAAGTCATCACCAACATATCCCGCAAAAGGAACGACATGTTCCAGCAGAATATCGGAAATGTATCGGTCTGAAGTTAGACCGCCTCCTCGTCCCCCGCCAGGCACGACAACAAGCTCCGTTTTACCATCGAAGGAATTGCCGGGCCACATCATACAAGAACTGCCCCATAAGCCACTGTCTCAGTGAAACAGCACTGCGCAAATCGCTCCCCAGGCCGCCTGTAGACCCGACCCCTTCGGTCGCTGCCGTGCAAACACATTCTGCATTCGTCGGAGAACAGGACTCGCCTCCATTGCTCAACCTCCCAATCAAGATGGAAGCGAGCAAATTGAAGGCGTGCTTGTCGGTGACCTGCCGTCAGTTTTGGGCCTGTGGCAGGCCTTTTTGGAGTCAAATTAGCTTGCTTAAGTCTTCGACGAACTGCCCACTCGCTGGCAGCTACCCCACGAACATTTCGGAGCTCCTGTTGGACGTCGACACCAATCAAATGTCGATTTCGGAGAGAGGTTGACACGATAAAACGGTCATCCCTCTCCGATGTGCAACGTTGCCGTCCACATCTTGGTCTCGGGATAAAGCCACCAGTCTCCCGAAAGCGTTTATAAACTTTAGAAACACAGGCCTGGCGTATGTGGAGCTGACGTGCGGCAGCCCGCTGGCTGAGTCGTTCTTGCAATAGGGCGATGATTAGTGCTGCTTCTGTAGGTGTAGTATCCATTGTCTTCCAAGTTAAAGGGTCTAAAGTAGCAGAGATGTGTACCGGTCAACGTGTGAAAGCCGACTGTTAAAGAAAATCCGATAACACGTGCTTTCAATAGGCCGCAACTCGCGACGTAACAAACAATTGAAACATCTTTTTTATTACTTCTTCACGTAATCCGGGATAGCTTCTTAAATACTGGCGTGATTTGAATGAATTTGGTATCAATTTAAAGGTAACAGTTAAATGTTTAAAATGGTACCATTTTTATTATTCTTAACTAATTATTAATTACTCAAGATTGCGCGGAATCAATTCCAAGTAAGTGATTCCATACTTTTGCTCGCGAGTGTATAATAAAACATAAAAAATAAGCTTCGTTGGCCCGAGCAACCAATACAACAGGAATTGATAAATACCGACATGGTTCGCTCAAATTACATACCTATGCTTTTGATTTTGATATAGTAAATACTTTTTATTAATATTTTAAGAAAGTCTGTGTCATGTTAGCTTGGAGATGGAGATTATATTACTGAAATAAACAGCCAGCTTTCAACACCAGTCTGTGTTTAAACGAACGTAAACTTTGGAACAAAGATGGATGACTACGTTTGTGAAGTTTCAATGTGATTCAGCAACAACAGCTGAGTACTAGGCCGAGATTAAAACATCATTTTTACGCTTCAAAAGTTCAAAGTGATTACAATTTTCGCAGAAAAACTTCGGCTGAAAATTCTGAATATCATCTTGTCCGGTATTACGCCTGTATTCCTTGAAGGGATAGGCAGCAGTGACCGGCAACATATACCCATATGTTGCCAGTTTTACGTATTTATGTCACGATTTACCCGACTGCCACAGAATAAGGGTATGGTTTTTTGAGAGTATGTATGTATGTATGTCTATTTCTTTGACACGCTCTGTAGCCTAAACGGCTTCATGGATTTTAACATATGAGGTGTCGCTAGATTTGTCTTAATTGTGGGAATGATAAAGGCTTTATAATATATATATATATATATACAGTATGTTAACCAACAGAGGGCGTTCCCGTTAACCCGCAATAGTATAGCATCCATACATGCTAAAAAAAATATTACCATTCGAAAACAAAATGGTTTTTATTTTTTTTTAATATTAAAATATTCACTAAAATATTCAAAAAAATATAAAAATATTCACTAAAAATAAAAACTAAATTGCGATGTTTCCGTCCTTCAAGTACGCGTGTACAGAGTGTTTCTTTTACGTATCAATTTAACATTTTTAGTGAATATTTTAATATTAAAAAAAATAAAAACCATTTTGTTTTCGAATGGTAATGTTGTTTTTAGCATGTATGGATGCTATACTATTGCGGGTTAACGGGAACGCCCTCTGTTGGTTAACATACTGTATATATACAGGGTGTCCGGTAATGAATGGATAACCTTGAAATGTCTTATAGTATAACTTATGGCCGTTCAGAAAAAAAATTGAAACAAAATATATCATAAGTAGTACCTAAGTTATGATTTTTTTAAAAGAAAGGTCTAATTTTTTTTACCTTGTTTTACTTTTATGAACACTACGATCAGAAATGAATGGATTCCATCGGTTTGTTGTTATTTTATTATTATACACGAACTATGCTAATAGATAAACAGTCAATAGTATGACTAGCTATTGCACTTTTTTATTAAAAAATTAGCAAATTAATTAATTTTAGAAAAACTTTGCAAAATTTATTTTTTAAACTATGTTTAAACATCTTGGGTATAAAAAAAATGTATGAATACATGAGTGGCCAATAATTTTAAAATAATGTCACTTTCAAGTAGATTTTATAATGGTACAATTCATAAATGTATCTACAATAAATAGTGAATTATTGCCATTAATGTAGAAAAGGAGAAAATTTTACCAAATGTCAAAAGTAATGTAGGAACTTTTTTTAAATTAAATTGCTTCTGACCACTGAAGATTAATCAAAAATACATTTAAGGAATTTGTAGTGAATAAAAATTGCGTATTGAAACCAAATTGTCAGAAATTTACAAATACTCATAATGATTAAAATAGTTACTTTAAAA
Organism: Dicycla oo; assembly: GCA_948252095.1. NCBI lineage: Eukaryota > Metazoa > Arthropoda > Insecta > Lepidoptera > Noctuidae > Dicycla > Dicycla oo. The sequence goes on along the minus strand of OX411735.1, from coordinate 21,277,558 downwards.
GCGTGAAATGGGTCGTGTGACCTTCATATTTGCTACCTGCGCGCACGCCGTGCTGTCATTCTTTTGTGTTATGTTAGACAAAGAGGGTCTGAATCGGCTAGGTGCGAGAGAGAGGAAATAAATGTAAAACATCAGGTAAGCACTCATACTTTTAGTGCGTTTCTCGACTTGCTCGACTTCGCATGTGTTTATTTAGTTTCCGTTTGCAATTATCGTGATTTACTTTGAATCAGTGTTAAAACGACCACGTGGCTATTTTATTGGACTATTCGTTTTGCTTACTGATTTGGACTTGTTTTGTTTGGTGATATTTGCGACGATTTGGTTTGTTTTTGGACTAAACTGGACTTTTGTGTTTTTGTGTATCAAAATGCCACGTCAGTATACGGCACAAGAATATGCAAATATGCATTACATTTATGGAGAATGCAGAGGTAACGCAAATGCAGCTGCAGCGCTCTATAGGGAGAGATACCCTAATGCGCGCCACCCAGACTACCGCGTATTTATTCGTGTCCACGGTTGTTACTCCGAAGGAAGATTGCCTGGTAGTGGTGTCGGTGGTACAAGCAGTGGAAGAATCGCTCGTCTTGATGTAGAAGAAGCCGTGCTTGAGGAAGTCGAAAACGATCCTTCTACCTCTACACGAACAATAGCTCGACGCACAGGTATCGGAAAATCGACCGTGCACGATATTTTGAAAAAAAATAAATTCCACCCTTACCACGTTACACGCGTGCAAACTCTCCAACCAAGAGATTATGCAGCTAGATTGCGTTTTTGCCGACAAATGCTGGCAAAAATCGAAGAAGACCCGCAATTTTTTAATAAAATTCTGTGGAGCGACGAGTCAACATTCAAAAGAGATGGATACATGAATCTTCATAATTTACACGGTTGGGAATTAGAAAATCCCCATCTTATGCGTGAAGATAGATCCCAATACCAATTTAAAATCAATTATTGGACTGGAATATTAAGTGGAATAATAATCGGGCCATTTGAATTACCGGGGAATTTAACAGGGCAAAGTTATTTGGAGTTTCTTCAAAATGATCTCCCCAATTTATTAGAAGAAGTGCCCGAGGAGCTGAGGGAGTCATATTGGTTGCAAAATGACGGCTGTCCTGCGCATTATGCTGTATCTGTTCGTGCATTTTTAAATAACACGTACCCAGATAGATGGATCGGGCGGCTAGGGCCAATTTTGTGGCCTCCACGTTCACCGGACCTAAATCCATTGGATTTTTTTATTGGGGCTGCCTTAAAGAGGAAGTATACTGTAAGCCTATAAGGTCTTTAGAAGAATTAAGAAGACGAGTCAGAGCAGCCGCATCAAAAATTAGTGAACGACGGTACACAAGACTGCTCCGTAGATCATTTATCCGTAGATGTAGGGCCTGCATAAGAGTGGGAGGCCGGCAGTTTGAACATTTATTATAAACGAATGATAATAAAGTGTTGTTTATGTTAAATGTTGTTTTTTATTAATCCCCAAAGTTCAGGTACAATTAAATTTAAAAAATGTTCCCATATTACAAATTTGATATTTAGTAAAATTTTCTCCTTTTCTACATTAATCGCAATAATTCACTATTTATTGTAGATACATTTATGAATTGTACCATTATAAAATCTACTTGAAAGTGACATTATTTTAAAATTATTGGCCACTCATGTATTCATACATTTTTTTTATACCCAAGATGTTTAAACATAGTTTAAAAAATAAATTTTGCAAAGTTTTTCTAAAATTAATTAATCTGCTAATTTTTTAATAAAAAAGTGCAATAGCTAGTCATACTATTGACTGTTTATCTATTAGCATAGTTCGTGTATAATAATAAAATAACAACAAACCGATGGAATCCATTCATTTCTGATCGTAGTGTTCATAAAAGTAAAACAAGGTAAAAAAAATTAGACCTTTCTATTAAAAAAATCATAACTTAGGTACTACTTATGACATATTTTGTTTCAATTTTTTTTCTGAACGGCCATAAGTTATACTATAAGACATTTCAAGGTTATCCATTCATTACCGGACACCCTGTATATATGTAAGTAGTTTAGAAGTTATGAGGGAAGAGATGAACATACATACATACCGATCAAATTCTTAACCCTCCTTTTTGCTTCGCCGTAGTCGGGTAAAAAAGAAAAACAAGCATTATAATCTATAGAATTTTGGTACTGCAGGCGAGGACAAACCAATAATATGAAATATGGTGTAACTTTTGTTTTACAATTTAATGATTTCTCTGATGTAGAGGCGGAGTTGAACCACTTTTTCGAGGCACAGCCATCAGAGTTCTGGGCGAAAGGCATCCAAACTTTGCCGGATCGTTGGCAAGAAGTCTTAGATGCTAATGGTGAATACATCATTGAATATAGCTTTTTGTATTGTAATAATAAAAAATAAAACTGGTGAAGAGCGTGTCAGACTCACTCACCGAGGGTTCCGTACCATCCTACTTCCTACTTATCCTACTTCCTATCCTACTAATATTATAAATGCGAAAGTTTGTGAGGATGGATGGATGTTTGTTACTCTTTCACGCAAAAACTACTGAACGGATATTCATGAAAATTAGTACACAGATAGTTTATAATCGGGATTAATACATAGAATACTTTTTGTTCCGATCTTTTTACGGGTACGGCTAGTCATATATAAAAAAATGTGCTATTTACAGACATCGTTTTATTTTTCCTGTAATCTTTACATAAATTTCTATCACACAGAATAATTAAAAATTTTCTCAATGCAAACTTTGGAGATGGGGGGGGGGGGGGGGGGGCGGTATTTTTATTTACATATTTCATCAAAAGTCAAAAACTATGCGGCCTAAAAAAGAAATAAAACATGTTTAAGAATGTGCAAATAGCGTTCTTTCATATGATACCCCACATGCCCTAATAGCCCCACTACGAATTTTAAGACCCCGTTTCAGTCCCTGTTGCAAAAAATATATATACATTTTTATTTCTTTTTTATTTGCAAAATAGTTACGCAAACGTCATCTAAAACTATTCTAAAATTCAAGTTGATAGCATTAGTAGTTCTTGAGATATCTAGCTGTGACAGACAGATATACAGACTGAGTCGCAGCATAAGGGTTCCTTTTTACCATTTTGATACGGAACCCTAAAAATATAAAACGCCATCCAAGTGTCTCATTACTTTTGTGCCAACCTCCTCAGTCTCCTTTGTTTGAATTGATTTGCAATGGCTCCAAGCAAATACCAAAAAGCCACTAACATTCCTGGACATAACCAACCCTACTCCCTGCCTAGCTCTTACATCAACACTGAATCGAGTTTCCTCAAACGAATTCAGACATCATGCAATCTATCTGGATCTTTTTCAGCAGTCTGACCTTGGGCTAGCTCCAATGAAATTATGTCGAGTACAGTCGAGGGCAAACAAATACAAAACAGGCAGATAACTGTTTTTTGTCGTGTATTTTTTTAAAGCGTTGAATGAGTTCTTCCATAAAAAAACTGTACCCAGAATCTGGGCGAGATCGGGATCAAGATTAAGCCCATTTTATTTATGAAAAAACAAAACAAATTTCATCGAACTGTATCGTTTCAAGGTGATCATCATCATCATCATCAGAGGCAGCTCTGTTCCACCCACTGCTGAGTATTATACAAAAGGGAGAAGGCCTATAATATACCTCCTCCCTTTTCTGCCATGATTGCCAGCTCTGGCCAAGGCGATACAATACAATAAAGCATGAGTTTCAATCGAAACTTGAGAAGAAATTTGTTGTTAATTTTCACTGAGTGTATATTTTCGCTCTCGACTGTACCTACGAGTAGCTTCGACTGGGTACTGGGTGGGGACTGGGAGTAGGGACTCTATTCCCTGCGTAATGGAATGAAACGAATACGATCTAATGTGATTGGACCCTTACAGAGAAGTCTGAAGGAAAGAGCTAAGATATCCTATTTTTACAGAGAAAAATATTTAGTACCTACATACCAAAACAAAGACAACATACAACTATATGATGTGCTTCTACTAAAATGGTAAACCAAGATGAGGTTTTTCTAAGAGGTTATATTTTATACAAAGGGGATAAAAATCAAAATCAAAAGTCATTTATGCAAACTAGGCCGAGAATCAGCACTTTTCGAACGTCAAAATTACATAAGACAGTTCCCCGGCACGCCGGCCCTTCACCATTTCCTAGTGCTTTAGCTGGGGAGAAGAAGTGGCGCAACAAACTTATGATTGAGGATTATGTGTTACTCTGGGCCCACTTGCACGTTTAGTCGGGTTCAATGAATAAATGTACAGTTAGTAAACTCGGAGTTAAGTAATTAACATTATTTAACTCTTATTACGCGTTGCGCCACTAAAAAGTAACACCGAGTTAGTTATTCTAGTATTAATGTTTTTTGAGATGGGAAACAAAATAGAATTGCAATGTCTTTGTCCTGATATGTAATCCGATCAAAAATGGATGTCCGGAAATTGTATACTCATCTCTTTTACATAACGATACGTTGTAATACTATCTTGCCTTTTAATTTAATTTAAATTTTATAACATTTAATTTTAATCATATTGTGTTAAATCTCCATGGAAACCGCATACAATACGTAGCACAGTATTTTATTTTATCTCAAAATGACCACCTCCCTGATTATTAGTGAATCAGATAGAGCTTTTTATTCTAATTGCGAGAGTAAAACTCCCACGAATCCATCTTAACTAGTTTAGGAGATATCCGGGGGTAAAACTTTTTACCCATATTTTGAAAAAATAATTAAAAAAATATTAAAAAAATTATTTCATCTAAACTTCTACAGTTGCCTTATTTTTTAGCTACATTTTAAAAGGTCTTGTTTTTATCTATTTTACGAGTCCTTTATGGCTGCTCTAGACCTCGTAGGAACCGAGAAATCAGCGATTTTGTGATTTTCGTTTTTATTTTTTTTTTGCCCATGTTCCTCAGTATTAGAATCTGCAATTTACTTTAAAAAAGAGGTAATAAGGTAGACTACCAACACAAAAAAACAACACTTAATTCCGTGGAATCTCGGAAATACTAAGATTTACCCGAACTTATCCGAACCCGGGGTAATTACCCGCAAATTTTTTTAAGACGTATTTTTTATATTTTTTACTTTATAAATATAGTAGAATTCTTTTGGCTTGTGTTTTGAAAATAATTGTGCTTAAACATCATCTGCGTTAAATAAACTATCTTCGTTGTAAAGAAGTGTTGTAAACTCATTTTCTTCACTCTCGGTACATGCAGTTTCTTCTTCGACATCACTGTTATCTTCATTTAAACATTCAGAATTGTCCGGTTGTAACATTTCTATAACAGCTTCTGGCAGTGGCATTCTCCTTCGGTTACTTAGGCGTTGTTTTAGCCGTATCGCTGATATGACAGGGTCGGATGACTCAAGCGCCCTGTGGAATAAGTCCACCATAGTATGAACCCTAGAATCTTTCCGGCTGTGATGTTCCCTATCCTGACGCCAAAATTTATTCCTCGACTCTCCAGCCTGTTCAGAGAGTAGTCCTATGGGTAACGCTGAATTCTCTATAATTTTTTCTCCGTGAATTAAGATTTTATGTATAGTAGTAGTCATAGGGTGCCAGTTGTATTTCTCTACATACTTATAAGCCACATTTTTACAAAATGTACCGATTTTTTTTGCGTCTATTGGTAATCCCGAATTGATGGCTATTAAAATTACATTTAGGTCATCGACGAGCCATTTTTCAATGCCAAGTATATTAGCAAACGTTTGGCGGCTTTGTTCACTTTTGAATACTCGCCGAGCCGTATTGCCGTCATTTGAGGTGCCTGAATTAGGTTTAACAACGTCTACCAATAGACTCATACTTTCCTTAATTTGGTTTTGGATTTATTTTTTTCTTTCTGCAGTAATTTGTCCCAGATCAGAATTTTTCTTTACTCGCCACTGTCTGACTCTTGGGTCATTTTTATATCCCAAGTGCAGCAAGAATTCCAGGCATCTTATATACGCATGTAAAGGACTCATGCCGTTTTTCAGTGCCGCTTCCTCTGTAATTGGTATTGAAAAAGCAAGGTCTAGGTTATTGAAATTCGTGGAGGTCAGTTTGCAAATAGCACATCTTAATTGGGAAGACGTGTTGTTTATTATATTAAAAACTTTTCCATCAATTAAGCTCAGCGTTAAATTACAGTTTGTGAAGACAATAAATCCTTTTGATGTAAGTGTTGTAATAGGAGTCAAAAGCCTTATTTGTTCCTCTATATATTCTTTTTCAGACAGTATTCTTTCTTGCGTCTCTTTTCTATACTGGATGTGAAGAGGCCTACAAGAACGAAATGACTGTGGGGCTGGATTTAACCATATTAAACTGTTTTTGCCTCCGCATTCTTGAATTTTCAATGGTACCAAAGTTGTAGCAATTATTGACTTTTCGTCAAAATCGGGGTCACCAGAATGTTCTCTAAATTCCTGTCTGTATACAGATTGCCCAGTACTTCCATCAAATCCCCAAGAAACATAAAAAGTACAAGCCAATTGGCTGATATTCTCTTTTTCCATGTAATGATTTACAGATTCATCATTTAAATCTAAGATACGCTGGAGTGTGTGGGCCAGTAAACCCTGCAGGGTAACAGAAGCTTCGATTTCTGAAACAGATATTTCTTCTGAAGGGTAGCATGATTGTCTGGCTTGCGCTACTTGATGATAAGGTGGATATAGATTAAATCCTCTTTTCTTGGAGTCTTGCTGTAAAAATTTATAAGTTTCGACGCTTAATCTTCTGTCAATCATTATTCCAAGAGTTTCTTCTGGAGTATAAGGATGAGTTTCTTGATTTATCATAGTTAGTATTTTAGTTTGTTTGTCCGGAGTTTCAATACACTTATTAATAATTATCTCCAAATCACGTGCACTTTTTTTACTTAATTTTTCGTCTCCAACAGTAATTGTTTTAGTAAACGTTTTTGTCAATTTTTCAGGTGGTTCATCTTCCAGTTTCGCTTTAAGTCTTTTTATGGCTCTTTGTTTTTGACGTGGATTAAGTTCCTCGAATCTTTTTTTGCTGCTATCTTCTGTATAGGGACTGAGAGTAGTAGTAAATGATGTATCTACATGTTGTTCCTCAAGGTCATTAGCACTCACTGTAGGTGTTATATGCTGTTCTTCCTCAATGTGCAACGCACTCTGCGTAATATTTTGAGGAAAAACATCAACACGTGAGCGAACTAAGTCTTGAGGAATATCATCTATAAATGATTTGTTCAACCAGTCTTTGTTCTTTTTCACGAAATGGGAATAGTTGCTTTTACAAGTCTTGAATTTTTTTTCTGCTTTACAAATAAATAATCCTATAGCCATAGCAAATTTTTCCTCTTGAGCATTGGAAAGCGGAGAATTCAAATGTTTTGCAAGAGTTAATGACATCAAACATACCCTCTCGGGTTTACTTAGATCCGTTGGCCTACCCAATCGTCCATTTATTTTTTTACTCTCTTCAATAAAAATATTAAAAGCCTGTAATCTGGTTAATGGAGGATCTGGGTCTCGGTGTACTCCTCGTGTATTTGCGGTCTCTTCCGGAGCATGTTAAGGACCGGCTACGGCGCAATCCGTAGCTTCACTTGCCACTCGCCGACCAACATGAGGGTTGGCGCCCTCATGCCCTCCTAGCATTAAGTCATCCGATCGGAGCTCGGAGTGACATCCCTCAGCACGGTGGGTCAAGCCGTGCTGAGGCAAAGTGGCACTATGAGTCTTTGACGGCTCCATAGTGCCTCACCCCCGTGTCCTCCAGAGTAATATGTATATACGGGGTTTCAGCGATTGCCTTTCGAGGGTGGACTCCTTCCCGCACCATATTACCTATCACTGGACCAAATTAGTTAGTTAACTAACTAATTAGTTAGTTAAACTAACAGATTACAGGCTTTTAATATTTTTATTGAAGAGAGTAAAAAAATAAATGGACGATTGGGTAGGCCAACGGATCTAAGTAAACCCGAGAGGGTATGTTTGATGTCATTAACTCTTGCAAAACATTTGAATTCTCCGCTTTCCAATGCTCAAGAGGAAAAATTTGCTATGGCTATAGGATTATTTATTTGTAAAGCAGAAAAAAAATTCAAGACTTGTAAAAGCAACTATTCCCATTTCGTGAAAAAGAACAAAGACTGGTTGAACAAATCATTTATAGATGATATTCCTCAAGACTTAGTTCGCTCACGTGTTGATGTTTTTCCTCAAAATATTACGCAGAGTGCGTTGCACATTGAGGAAGAACAGCATATAACACCTACAGTGAGTGCTAATGACCTTGAGGAACAACATGTAGATACATCATTTACTACTACTCTCAGTCCCTATACAGAAGATAGCAGCAAAAAAAGATTCGAGGAACTTAATCCACGTCAAAAACAAAGAGCCATAAAAAGACTTAAAGCGAAACTGGAAGATGAACCACCTGAAAAATTGACAAAAACGTTTACTAAAACAATTACTGTTGGAGACGAAAAATTAAGTAAAAAAAGTGCACGTGATTTGGAGATAATTATTAATAAGTGTATTGAAACTCCGGACAAACAAACTAAAATACTAACTATGATAAATCAAGAAACTCATCCTTATACTCCAGAAGAAACTCTTGGAATAATGATTGACAGAAGATTAAGCGTCGAAACTTATAAATTTTTACAGCAAGACTCCAAGAAAAGAGGATTTAATCTATATCCACCTTATCATCAAGTAGCGCAAGCCAGACAATCATGCTACCCTTCAGAAGAAATATCTGTTTCAGAAATCGAAGCTTCTGTTACCCTGCAGGGTTTACTGGCCCACACACTCCAGCGTATCTTAGATTTAAATGATGAATCTGTAAATCATTACATGGAAAAAGAGAATATCAGCCAATTGGCTTGTACTTTTTATGTTTCTTGGGGATTTGATGGAAGTACTGGGCAATCTGTATACAGACAGGAATTTAGAGAACATTCTGGTGACCCCGATTTTGACGAAAAGTCAATAATTGCTACAACTTTGGTACCATTGAAAATTCAAGAATGCAGAGGCAAAAACAGTTTAATATGGTTAAATCCAGCCCCACAGTCATTTCGTTCTTGTAGGCCTCTTCACATCCAGTATAGAAAAGAGACGCAAGAAAGAATACTGTCTGAAAAAGAATATATAGAGGAACAAATAAGGCTTTTGACTCCTATTACAACACTTACATCAAAAGGATTTATTGTCTTCACAAACTGTAATTTAACGCTGAGCTTAATTGATGGAAAAGTTTTTAATATAATAAACAACACGTCTTCCCAATTAAGATGTGCTATTTGCAAACTGACCTCCACGAATTTCAATAACCTAGACCTTGCTTTTTCAATACCAATTACAGAGGAAGCGGCACTGAAAAACGGCATGAGTCCTTTACATGCGTATATAAGATGCCTGGAATTCTTGCTGCACTTGGGATATAAAAATGACCCAAGAGTCAGACAGTGGCGAGTAAAGAAAAATTCTGATCTGGGACAAATTACTGCAGAAAGAAAAAAATAAATCCAAAACCAAATTAAGGAAAGTATGAGTCTATTGGTAGACGTTGTTAAACCTAATTCAGGCACCTCAAATGACGGCAATACGGCTCGGCGAGTATTCAAAAGTGAACAAAGCCGCCAAACGTTTGCTAATATACTTGGCATTGAAAAATGGCTCGTCGATGACCTAAATGTAATTTTAATAGCCATCAATTCGGGATTACCAATAGACGCAAAAAAAATCGGTACATTTTGTAAAAATGTGGCTTATAAGTATGTAGAGAAATACAACTGGCACCCTATGACTACTACTATACATAAAATCTTAATTCACGGAGAAAAAATTATAGAGAATTCAGCGTTACCCATAGGACTACTCTCTGAACAGGCTGGAGAGTCGAGGAATAAATTTTGGCGTCAGGATAGGGAACATCACAGCCGGAAAGATTCTAGGGTTCATACTATGGTGGACTTATTCCACAGGGCGCTTGAGTCATCCGACCCTGTCATATCAGCGATACGGCTAAAACAACGCCTAAGTAACCGAAGGAGAATGCCACTGCCAGAAGCTGTTATAGAAATGTTACAACCGGACAATTCTGAATGTTTAAATGAAGATAACAGTGATGTCGAAGAAGAAACTGCATGTACCGAGAGTGAAGAAAATGAGTTTACAACACTTCTTTACAACGAAGATAGTTTATTTAACGCAGATGATGTTTAAGCACAATTATTTTCAAAACACAAGCCAAAAGAATTCTACTATATTTATAAAGTAAAAAATATAAAAAATACGTCTTAAAAAAATTTGCGGGTAATTACCCCGGGTTCGGATAAGTTCGGGTAAATCTTAGTATTTCCGAGATTCCACGGAATTAAGTGTTGTTTTTTTTGTGTTGGTAGTCTACCTTATTACCTCTTTTTTAAAGTAAATTGCAGATTCTAATACTGAGGAACATGGGCAAAAAAAAAAATAAAAACGAAAATCACAAAATCGCTGATTTCTCGGTTCCTACGAGGTCTAGAGCAGCCATAAAGGACTCGTAAAATAGATAAAAACAAGACCTTTTAAAATGTAGCTAAAAAAATAAAGCAACTGTAAAAGTTTAGATGAAATAATTTTTTAAATATTTTTTTTATTATTTTTTCAAAATATGGGTAAATAGTTTTACCCCCGGATATCTCCTAAACTAGTTAAGATGGATTCGTGGGAGTTTTACTCTCGCAATTAGAATAAAAAGCTCTATCTGATTCACTAATAATCAGGGAGGTGGTCATTTTGAGATAAAATAAAATACTGTGCGTAGGTATGTGGTTTCTATGCAGATTTAGTTTGTTGATTGACGAAAACGTCAGATGGAAAAATATGTTTTAAGTTTTTTTTTTATAATTTCTATTTAATTTTATACGAGTTCATGAACATATCGCCTGCTGATATATAATAGTTCCGAATTTTCATTGACGTCGAACAATATAAAATAAAAAAGTTATTAGAGGTACCTTACAACGTCATTTTTTTTTTCTTCCACTAAAAGACGGCGCACACTTGGCGAGGCACAGCGAAGCGCGGTTGTCACTGCCAAACAAATATCAACATTGCGTGCCTTACAATAAAGTCGAGAATAAATAACATGAGACGCGCGCTTCTTTCCGCTTAGATGTGCTCTCGAGCTAATGGAAATTTATTTATTCTCAACTTTTTTTCAAACCAGTGCAAGGTCGATATTTGTATGGCAGTGAAAACCGCGCTGTGCTGCGCCTCGCCAAGTATGTGCCCGCCCTAACCCAGAGTTAAACGACTTAACTGTCCCACATCGGTGGGTTAAATTTTAACTCTAAGTTTAACTCTAACTCTAACTAATGAATTATTTGTTTAACCTGGAATTCGCTGTTAACTCCGAGTTATCTAAGGCTGGGTTCACACAAGAATACACCGCACGTTTTTTTTTTTTAATATTCGATTTTAACCGGTACAATTTTCTCCGTGTAAAAACGAATATCCGCAGTATATACCACATAGCCACACACAGACCGAATATGTTAAAAGTTCATTCGGTTTGTTTGGCAAGTCCTGTGTGTATTCGATAAAAGTATTTAGCTATATACACTTTTTTGCAGTACAACGACGACGTTTTAAACGGATCTATACTCAATGTATGCACCACTACTTATTCGGTAACATTTATCCCGCAAAAAAACGTGTAGTACAATACCGTGTGAACCTATAGCCTAAGATAACCCATAAACTCGCAAGTCGTCATCTCTGTAGTCATACTAATTCTAGTCATTATAATCGCTCACATAATCCGTCATGCTGATACACCATTTTCACAAAACTGTACGTAGTTTTTACGACACATAGATAATCCTTTGAAAGCTACAAGTTCATTATTCATTCTACTATTCAGATTCATTATTTTTACTATTCACAATGAAAATCATAACCAGCAATTTGAGTACCCACCACTCATACATATTAGTCCACAACTCCGGACTGCGACTGCATCCTAACGAATATATTATTTAACTGGTCGCTTGATATGCGCGGCACGTACCCCGCACTACCTCCAGCCCGACGCTGCAATGTAGACCGCGCGCCGCCAAATTACTGATAGTAATAGAAAGATTGGTTTGTAATGAAATCAGGCTGTTAGTGGCCATTATATTTTATGGGGGAAGGTTCTAAGTGGTTTATTAGTCTAGTGCTGTAAATTAGCGCTTCATGATTTTGGTTCTTAGTTGATAATTTAACGGTTTTTATGGTTGTCTCATGGAGGAGCTCGTGGCTAAGTAATAACAGCCGCACGGGTCGATCCATCAGGTTAAGCTACGCTTGCCGGGGTTGGTCTGTGGATGGGTGACCATCTTTTCATACTGAGACTCCTCCTTGCCTCGAATAGCACGTTAAGCCGTTGCACTGTGGAAAATAATGGTCTGTTTCTGATTAAAAATCAATAACTTCTTTATTTCTGAATATTATGTTCTAAAATTTTGCACAAATATAGAATAGTGTATATGGCTTCAAATAGAATGTAATTTATTATGTAATTTATTATGTAATTTATTAAATAATAAATTAAAAAATAAAACAAATTCAAAATTATAAAAAATCTCCAATGTTTATTTCTTAACAATGAATACTATTATTTTAATGTTATAGAAAATATATAATACATTATACCTTTTCCTGTAACGTATAACAATAAAATCAATTTAAAAGTGATGAAGTGAACGGGCCTGACATGGACGTCCGTCAAAACTATAAAGTTTGTGGTGTTGTAAAAAAATCATTTCGTTTAATAATAATATAATAATAAATATCTTTATTTCCCGAAAATACAGATAATTGTACATTAAGTTTACAATTTTGAAAACACTGTAGAGTACATTACATAAAACATTTGGACGCATAATTTAATATTTATAATTTTTTGATATTATAGTCTAGTTTGGTCCTTAAACTATTGAGTAAAATAAAAAAGCATGCCAGTAGCGACATTGACAAAAACCATTTTTAATCAGCAGTTGTTCTACGATTTTCCATAGTGCGTTGGTTCCGGCTGTCATTCGTGGATCTTTGACAGTCGTTACGGGTTGTCAGAACCCCAAATGTCTGACAACCATTCTTACCAAGGGATATCGTTTTACCCAGTAACTGGGTTGTGGAGGTCAGGTAGTCGCTCCATGTAAAATACTGGTATTCAGCTGCATCCGGCTAGACTGGAAGCTGACCCCAACATAGTTGGGAAAAGGCTAGGCAGATTGATTGAGTGGAAATGATCACATATCCGCTTCTGAGACAAAGTTGAAAGACTACGTCGTTCCGGTGCGGAAAAGAAAATGCAATACAAGACCTATATAGTGACATATACGGAGCATGCTCGCAAAATACACATACGTCAAGTTGACAACAAAACAAGACTGACTATCACGCCAACGTAAGAAGAAGAGTATGTTTCAGGAAGCTAGAGTTTAGCAGCATAACATCCTCATCCCCCAGCTAGATGGACCGACGACTCTAAAAAGGTGACTGGGATAAACTCGATGAGGAAGGTGGAGGACAGGGAGTTACGTAAGTTTTAAGTCCCAATGAGTGGAAATGATCACGAAATAGATAGCTTAACCTGATGGATCGACCCGTGCGGCTGTTATTACTTAGCCACGAGAAGCTCGTGGCTAAGTGATAACAGTCGCATGGGTCGATCCATCAGGTTAAGCAAGGCTTGCCGGGGTTGGGTCCGTGGATGGGTGACCATCTTTACATACCGAGCCTCCTCCGTGCCTCGGATAGCACGTTAAGCCGTTGGTCACGGCTGTCATTCGTGGATCTTTGACAGTCGTTACGGTTTGTCAGAATCCCGAATGTCTGACGACCATTCTTACCAAGGGATATCGTTTTACCCAGTAACTGGGTTGTGGAGGTCAGATAGGCAGTCGCTCCATGTAAAGTACTGGTATTCAGCTGCATCCAGTTAGACTGGAAGCCGACCCCAACATAGTTGGGAAAAGGCTAGGCAGATTGATTTTATGGTTGTCTCATTTTGTAGTCATTAAAATTTGATTACAGATTGAAACATGGTGAATGTTTCCATTTCTCTTGGCCAACTGAAGGAGGATTTTCCATGATTTGATCTCATCTTCATCATCATTTCAGCTGAAAGAGTGTGCCCGAGAACTCCACGACCTCATTCCACCGGCCCCCTTCTACCACCGGACATCTAGACGCACTGCCAGTTACCATCCCTACCTGGTTGCTATTCCACCAATTCGCACTAAGCGATTCCAAATGTCTTTTATAATGCGCACAGCAAAAGAGTGGAACTCACTACCTGCGTCTGTGTTTCCGAACGTATACAACCCTAATCTCTTCAAAGTGAGAGTGAACAGGCTTCTTCTGGGTAAGCTCACTCCATCGTCGACTTTGTCTCTGTCACCTCTGACCTAGACTAGAGTCAAGAGCAAACCCATCACAAATAAAAAAAAAAATAAATAAAAAAAAAAGACGTCCGATGCTGCACGTCGGCCTATTATAATTATAATATGGATCTCATAAAACCTTGCAATAACCACCCCGCGTGTCTCTTGGGTTTGTTATTGGTTATACAGTGTTATTTATTTATTTATTTATTTATTTGGGATAAACAAACAGTAACACATTATATCTGCGCAAGTAATATAAACAAAGATATTATATAAATGTGAAACTCACAACGTTATCCACAGCATATACAATTACCAATTATTAGGTTATTGGTAAAACACCAACAACCTCTTAAGGGGTCATTGAACTCATCATTATGAACAACTTTTACTATGGGACCAAACCTGAAATCGCGAAAAAAATCAGTTGTTTTGTACATTTATGTTAGCATAATTCGCCAAAATGTACTGAACAGTTGATTTTTTTTCGCGATTTCGGGTTTGGTCCTTAAATAAAAATTGTTAATATTGATGAGTGCAATGTCTACTTAAAATGTTGACACTTAGACCCTGTATAGGTATTACACAGAAGGACGCTGCACATTCCTATGAATAATTCATGGTTTACACGAGCTTAGTAGCTTTGCTTGGTATTCGTTCTTGTCAATCACACAAATTGTCTTGGCTAAATAAGCTAAACGACGTCCATCATAATATTTATAAACTGACAAAATTAGCTTCTAATGACGAGTACTTAACTGAGCCTGTGTAATTATACTAGGCATAATGGCTGACTTAACTGAGCCTGTGTAATTATACTAGGCATAATGGCTGACTAACTGAGCCTGTGTAATTATACTAGGCATAATGGCTGACTTAACTGAGCCTGTGTAATTATACTAGGCATAATGGCTGACTTAACTGAGCCTGTGTAATTATACTAGGCATAATGGCTGACTTAACTGAGCCTGTGTAATTATACTAGGCATAATGGCTGACTTAACTGAGCCTGTGTAATTATACTAGGCATAATGGCTGACTAACTGAGCCTGTGTAATTATACTAGGCATAATGGCTGACTTAACTGAGCCTGTGTAATTATACTAGGCATAATGGCTGACTTAACTGAGCCTGTGTAATTATACTAGGCATAATGGCTGACTAACTGAGCCTGTGTAATTATACTAGGCATAATGGCTGACTTAACTGAGCCTGTGTAATTATACTAGGCATAATGGCTGACTAACTGAGCCTGTGTAATTATACTAGGCATAATGGCTGACTAACTGAGCCTGTGTAATTATACTAGGCATAATGGCTGACTTAACTGAGCCTGTGTAATTATACTAGGCATAATGGCTGACTTAACTGAGCCTGTGTAATTATACTAGGCATAATGGCTGACTTAACTGAGCCTGTGTAATTATACTAGGCATAATGGCTGACTAACTGAGCCTGTGTAATTATACTAGGCATAATGGCTGACTTAACTGAGCCTGTGTAATTATACTAGGCATAATGGCTGACTAACTGAGCCTGTGTAATTATACTAGGCATAATGGCTGACTTAACTGAGCCTGTGTAATTATACTAGGCGTAATGGCTGACTAACTGAGCCTGTGTAATTATACTAGGCATAATGGCTGACTTAACTGAGCCTGTGTAATTATACTAGGCATAATGGCTGACTTAACTGAGCCTGTGTAATTATACTAGGCATAATGGCTGACTTAACTGAGCCTGTGTAATTATACTAGGCATAATGGCTGACTTAACTGAGCCTGTGTAATTATACTAGGCATAATGGCTGACTTAACTGAGCCTGTGTAATTATATTAGGCATAATGGCTGACTTAACTGAGCCTGTGTAATTATACTAGGCATAATGGCTGACTTAACTGAGCCTGTGTAATTATACTAGGCATAATGGCTGACTTAACTGAGCCTGTGTAATTATACTAGGCATAATGGCTGACTAACTGAGCCTGTGTAATTATACTAGGCATAATGGCTGACTTAATTGAGCCTGTGTAATTATACTAGGCATAATGGCTGACTTAACTGAGCTTGTGTAATTATACTAGGCATAATGGCTGACTTAACTGAGCCTGTGTAATTATACTAGGCATAATAGCTGACTTAACTGAGCCTGTGTAATTATACTAGGCATAATGGCTGACTTAACTGAGCCTGTGCAATTATACTAGGCATAATGGCTGACTTACCAAGTTATGTGTCCATACGCAATATAAAAGCGACAGATTTTCATTGTGAAGTTTCACGTATAGACGTCATGTGAAGTGTCACTTTACTAAACCAATCAATGCACATGAAAGTCAGTCCTAATAATAATAATAGATAATATTATCCTTCCGACCGATTTCGGTTACGGTGGTCAATCTCAACGGAGATGAGCCAGGGACGTAGGAGATATTATAGCGCAGGCGTGTGTGCGCACACACAGGTGCACTCGCTGTTCCTTTACTCCCATAGTCCGATGGGACGGCAATTCTAAGCGAGCGGGGAGAGATCAGGCGCAGGGCCAACGGTTTTACGTGTTTTATGAGGCGCAACAAACACACCTCCAACTGATGATGCTACTGAGTTATGATTGATGGAAAACACAATAACACTTGGCTCGACCTGGGAATCGAATCCAGGACCCCATGCTCAGCAATAGCGCTTGTGACCACTAGGCCAACAGGTCAGTCAAAATTCAAAATCAGTCCTTAATGACATTTTAAAGATACCCACGAAAGAAATTCATTGGTTGATTCTTCCTCTCCTTATGTTCTAAATTATGATGTTCCCTTAAAAGAGGGTTCGACCAGCTATAAAATGAATGTAACCCGAAAGGAAGTTAACCCTTACACACAATAGCTTGTCTAACCTTTAACCGCTACGTGTTTGCCATTCGTTATGTTGGCAGCAGAATTGAGGTTACCTTTGTGTAAATAAGAATATATTTATATTATTTAGATGTTTTGTCACGGCATTCTGTGATTCTGAAGCTCAGCTTGGAGAGATGTTATTACTATCGACAACATTATCATAAAATATAGATTTGGATAGTTGGATGGGGAGCAAGAAACTTGATTTTGGCAGACTGCAGCAATTTTTTAAAGAATTGAAAGTAAGTAGTTTAAACTGTGTGGAGCGAAAATTGTCCCCCACAAGATGGGCCAACGATCTGTGAAGGTCATCGGTATCGATTGAATGCAAGAAGCGTAGGACTGGTAGTAAGATTGAGGGACGCCTAATGTCCAGTAGTAAGTATACGTGTTTCGGCTGAATGATAATGCCAATGATGAGCGTTATTTATATGGATCCTACTATGTTAGGTCTTTTCTTGAAATGAGGCTCAGCGAATAAAGTAGACAATATTTATTTGTTTAAGTAACCAACGGCGGTACATATTAGGTTGGGGAAAAAGTCTTTTCGCATTATAGTATGTATGAACTTGTAATAAAATCTCTTTGGCTATACTATTTGTATCTGGCTGGTTTTGGTATCATTGAAAGTTTAAATTTTAAAGAACATCATTCCAAATACAAATTAGGAAAATGTGTGATTTTCATTAGTTTTTCGTACCGTCAAGACGAGTGAATCTAATGAAGAAATTCGATACATTTTAAAATTTTACTACAAAAAAGGTAAAAATGCAACGCAAGCCGCGAAAAAAATTTGCGATGTTTATGGACTTAGTGTAGTGTCTGTGAGAGTAGCACAAATTTGGTTTAAGCGTTTTCAATCCGGAAATTTTGATGTCAAAGATGCACGTCGCTCTGGTCGCCCTATTACGGATAAAATGGATGCCATTTTTGAAAAAGTGGAGCAAGATCGGCATATCAGTAGTTACGACGTAGCTGAAGAACTGGAAATTGACCGCAAAACAGTTTTGGCGCATTTGAAAAAAACTGGGTACACAAAAAAGCTCGACATTTGGGTACCTCACGAGCTCACTGAAAGAAACCTAATGAACCGTGTACTCATTTGTGATTCTTTATTACGACGTCGTAATGAAATCGAACCATTTTTGAAGAAGCTGATAACTGGTGATGAAAAGTGGATCACGTATGATAAGAACGTGCGAAAAAGTTTGTGGTCAAAGGCCGGTCAGGCTTCACAGACTGTGGCGAAACCCGGGTTAACTCGCAACAAGGTGATGCTGTGTGTGTGGTGGGATTGGAAGGGCATTATTCATTATGAGCTGTTACCACCAGGCAGGACCATCGATTCTGAACTCTACTGCGAACACTGATGAGATTAAAGCAAGAAGTTGAGAGAAAGCGGCCGGAATTAATCAACAGAAGGGGTGTGGTTTTTCATCATGATAACGCTAGACCTCACACATATTTAGCCACTCAGCAAAAATTAAGAGAGTTTGGCTGGGAGGTGTTAATGCATCCGCCGTATAGTCCTGACCTTGCACCTTCAGATTTCCACCTGTTTCGGTCTCTTCAGAATTCTTTAGGCAGTGTCAGGTTAACATCACGAGAGGACTGCCAAAACCACTTGTCGCGGTATTTTGACCAGAAGTCCCAAAATTTCTATAGCAATGGGATCATGTCCCTACCTACAAGATGGCAAAAAGTTATCGAACAAAATGGTACCTACATACTTTAGTTAAATGTAAATAAACTATATTAAAAAATGTTTTGAATTTTCTTAAAAAATGCGAAGAAACTTTTTCTCCAACCTATTATAATAATAAGTATAAGTATGTATTACAATATTATATGGCTAATAATATGTTACCAATTTGGTTGGTTAGAATAAGTATAAAACGGAAACGGAAACGGCCGCTAGCACATAGAGACGTAGCGACAAGGGGGCAACACTTCCTGAGGTGCGTGAGGAGTGGAGAGGTATCTCACGGCTATAAGGACAATCCCGGAAGTACGGTCAAGATCCCTACCAGCACCTTACTGCAATACTTCCTTCCTCCGAGCACGTTTGCTCTTGCGAATCTCCACTCAAGCCGGCCAATAAAGGCAAGAAAGAGGTGGGAGCTCTGTTCCTCGTCAGTGTTCTTTCCAGCCGGCAAATAAAGGCAAGCCAGAGATGAGGACAACATTTCTCCGTGGGATAGGGTCCGTGGGGTCGCTACTGCCCAACAGCTCGCCACATGCTGCCCTGCGGGTTTCTGTATCTCTCTTGGTCTGGCTCCTCATCCTAGACCCCTTCCAGCAAACTCTACCGGCACAGACCTAAAGTTTGGAGCACGCAAGCCCCACCTCGACGTCAACGTAGAGATACAGCGGTGGGGAGTATAAGTATGTATTACAATATTATATGGCTAATAATAATAGGTTACCAATTAGGTTGGTTAGAATAAGTATAAAACATGCTAACGGACTACTAAGAAGTATTTAAGTTCAAAAGACGTTATATTAAGTATAATTTTGTAACTATTTACTTATTTACTTGATTACACATAGAGTCTAGGTGTTTGCTATCTGCCTTTCTTTTATGGTTTTTATTATTTGCGCTTTCAATGTAGGTCTAGTACAGCTACATGCCTAATAATGAGTAAGCTAGATTACATTCATGAAACACATATCGATCCTATACAATCATTATTTAACATTGAATGCCATTAATTAGGGTTCCGTACCAAAATGGTAAAAAGGAACCTTTAGGGTGCCGGTCCACAGAAGCGGAGCGAGGCTGCGGAGCGGAGAAACGGAGAAATATTAACCTATAGGATCCTGGCTCCTGGAGCGGAACGGAGATTTATGCAATCCTATTGGTTAATATTTCTCCGTTTCTCCGCTCCGCAGCCTCGCTCCGCTTCTGTGGACAGCCACCCCTATGGTGCGACTCAGTCTGTATGTCTGTCTGTCTGTCACATCTGGATATATCGAGAACTACTAATGCTATCAACTTGAATTTTGGAATAGTTTTAGATGACGGTTGCCCAACTATTGTGCAAGTAAGAAAGAAATAAAATATTTTTTTTTTTTTTACAACTGGGACTGAAAGGGGGCGCGTTAAAAATTTGAAGTGGTCTAAGTACTAGGTCATGTGGGGTGTCATATCAAAGAGCGCTGTTTGCACATGTTCAAACATTTTTTTTAGGCCGATTAGTTTTCGACTTTTGAAGAAAAATGTAAAAAAACATACCGTCCCGCCCCTCTTATCTCCGAAGTTTGCATAGAGAAAAATCTCATATTATTCTCTGTTATAGAAGTTTATGTAAACATTACAGTAAAAATAACATTACGTCTCTAAACAGAACACTTTTTTATATTACGGAACCCTCGGTGCGCGAGTCCGACTCGCTCTTGGCTGGCTTTTTCCTCATGAATTCCCTTCGCATAGTCCGTTTATAATTAAATCGGCAGATTCGTGTTCCCGCGTTAATACGTTTATAATGACGAGTAAATTTATTCGCAGCCGATCGCAGTTGAACACATCGGATCACGGCCGAACATGTACGAATTTGTGCGATTATGTGCGACTGCGCGGATTTGTGTGAATAATTAATTGACAAGCGTGAGTGTGTTCTGTTGATAGGTTTAGAGGCAATGACATGTATTGGTATTGAGGGAGAAATGGCTTTTTGTGTTTTTAGAGTTCCGTACCTCGAAAGGAAAAAACGAAACGCTGCAAACTTATATTCGCTGTTGGAATGTATGGGAAAACATGTTTTTTAATTACAATATATTCAAAGTATATGTACAAGCTAACACTAATTAATATATTTATATTTACTGATATATATATAAATACCTATATATTTAATTTACCCATATATTTATATTTTAATGTATTGTGCAGTGCGCAGCGTTAACTTCACATGCACATGGACACATTCACAAACTTATGGTACAATGTTTTAAAATTCAAAGTCTATTACATCATAGTTATTTTTTTTTTCATAATTCAACCCTCACCTACCCAGAACCACTATTTGTAGACCAAACAAAATCTTTTTGTTAAGTTCTAATTATTGGTAATTAGTTAAGTTTATAATAATATGACAAATAAGAGAAACAATGGGAAAACGTTCCTCTGTTTATCTCTTTAGGTCCCGCTGGTGCTTTGTCAACAGGTGCAAGACATCAGAATAACGAATCTAGCTAAACACTTTTTTGCGTTACATGAATTGATATTTCGACACAGTGAAAAGTAGAGAGTCGTGCGCATGCGCGTGCACTCACAGTGTGACTTCAAAGGCAAATTATATCCGACCTTAAAATAGTTATAAATGTGAGCTATCTTTTGAATGCTCAACCATTACTTTACCATTGAACACATATACACGGATTTCCAAAAGGCTTTTGACAAAGTGGACCATTAATTGCTCTTGAGTAAAATTGCCTTTAATGATATACGTGGAGACCTATTGAGATGGTTCTCTTCTTACGTTTTTAACAGATCTCAGAGAGTTGTGATAAACGTTTTTAATTCTGCGACCCTAAGTGTTACTTCCGGTGTTCCTCAGGGCTCTATACGGGGTCCTCTTTTATTTATTATGTTTATTAATTATATAGGTGCGTGTTTTCAAAATTCTAAACTATTACTTTACGCAGGCGATCTAAAAATCTATAGGCCTATTATTAATTTACGTGACTGTTTACTTTTGCAGGAAGACTTAAACAGATTCAATGCATATTGTGTAAAAAGTAAACTTAAATTGAACATATCCAAATGCCATTGCATTAGTTTTACTAAAAATAAGAACGTAATAAAACAGACATATTCATTGAACAATATAAATCTAACAAGAGAAACAGTGGTTCGTGATCTTGGTGTTTTGTTAGATGAAAAACTCCATCTGGATGCTCATGTTACTAAAATCGTGAACAATGCTTTTCGTATGTACGGTTTTGTGATGAGATCGGCTCAGGAATTTAAACGTCCTGGTACTTATTCATACCTATATAAAACGTTGGTCAGGTCTCAGTTGGAGTACGCGGTCCCGGTGTGGAATCCCTTCTATGAAAAATATTCTAATATGATAGAAAAAGTGCAACGCAAATTTTTAAAGACAATGGATTTCCGTTGCTTTCGTACGTATGTATCTTACAGCGACTTTCTAAAGAACTATAGACTTCTTTGTTTGCTGTAACCTCTCGTCGATCAAACGCAAGCTCGCAAGCACCCCTACGGCGTCTTACTGCTCAGCTTAATAAGATTTTCCGGGATATCGTGTTCTTTGCTGTTTCCACAGGAGAATTTAAAGGTATTGCGCTTAAAATTTTAGCAGAATTAAGTACGTAATACCCCTAAAACCATAAGTTTTAATTTAAACGTTCAGTTATATCTTCTTTCTCTTTTTATTATTTTTACCTTATAAGTTTCAGTTTAGATTTATTTTTATATTTAATCATATTCAAGGTTATCGCACTCCGTTCGTTTTTGTTTAACTTTTTTATATTATGTGGAAAATGTTGTAGGTTAAACATTTATTATCCCATTTTAGTGGTAATAGGTGAAAACTAATGTGTTGATAAAGGGCGAAGAATTGAATCCTGAAGATAGCACAGTATTCTTGGGCTTAACTTTGGATGCTAAGCTACAGTGGGGCCCACATATAGATAAATTGTCAAAAAAGCTAAGCTCCGCAGCATACGCTGTTAGGAAAATTCGTAATTTAACCAACATAGAGACAGCCCGTTTAGTGTACTTTAGCTATTTTCATAGTGTAATGTCGTACGGTATTCTGTTGTGGGGAAATGCAGCCGACATTCAGACTATCTTTATTTTGCAGAAAAGAGCTGTTCGATGCATTTATAAATTAAGTCCGAGACAATCTCTCAGAGAGAAATTTAAGGAGATTAATATAATGACTTTGCCTTTGCATTTTTTTTTGCATTTTGCATTTTTGAAAATCTTTTATATGCCCATAAAAACATTAAATTGTTTAAAAAATACAGTGATATCCACAATATAAATACTAGGAACAAACACAAATTTGTTATACCTCCAACAAGACTCAAGAAAATAGGTGGCTCATTCAGGTGTCAATGTATACGCTTTTATAATAAACTTCCAAGCCACGTTCAAGATCTGAGCCTTAATAAATTAAAATCATTCACTAAACGCAAGTTGTGTCAGAAAGCTTTTTATACCGTTAAAGATTATATTGAGGACAAAAAGGCTTGGGATTGAACTGCTCCAAATTTTATTTTATTCTTTTATTTTTGCATACTGAATGTTGACATGACTATTTACTTTGTACAGTATTATATTATTTTAATTTATTGTGAATGTGAAGACTATGTAGGTCATTGCTTTTTTTGTTTGTTTGATTTTTCCTCTCAGTTATTTTTAATCATGGTCTGGCAGTTTGAGTAATTTATGCGGCCTACCCCAATGTCCTTTCTGTGGTATTGTTCATCGAATTGTTGAGCTCCTTAAGTTCTGAGTTGAGCTGCGCGATTACTGACAAATGCGTGCACTGACTGGACAGGTCCTCTCAATCTGTGTGGTTCTTTCCTCAAAAGACCATTTCAGACACCAATCTACATGGTCTTCACATGAAGTGACCAAGATTATGTCTGGACTTTATAAGAGACTGTGACCTCTGAGTTTGTTTCGGCCTTTCTTCTCAGAGTAGTCAGAGCGGAAACGCCGACCTCATCTAGTTTAAAAAAAAAAAACATGATTGACTTGTAAAAGTGTTTGTACAAACCTACGTACAGAAATACAAATCATTTATCATTTAGTTCTAAGTTCTATATCATAACATTGTAATGTGTAACCGTTTATTTTCCCAAATAAAATAAAATAAAATAAAAATAAAATTGAAGGTCTCGTAGTTATTAGCGGTTGAAATCTTACATGTTTTTGTCGGTCAGAAATATTGAACTTACCACCAGTATACCGAGCGAAAAGACATTTTCACGTCCAAAAAATAAACTTAGCTTAATAGCTGTAAAATTAAATCTTCAAAAGGCTTCATATACACCATTGACTTGTAATCTTATACTAGATCAAACTCAGGTCAAAGGCTTCAATCTAGACGAGGCGGAGATTAGAATCTGATCCTATTGGCTTCATTAATACTTCGTCCGTCAGCGATCGAAGTTCGACCTGATTCTGGTCGAATAGGTAATGCTTAAAAACCTTCTATTTTAATGAAAGGTCGTTAAATTGGTGGAGGACTATCAAGTTTCAAAAGATAGTCGATGTGATTTATTTTGATACTTTCACAGCAGACACAATAGTTAAAACAAATTATTGCTGACTTATTCCACAGATCCCCTGAAAGTCCCCTTAGGGGGGCGAAAGCTAAGAAAAAAGTTGGGCATTCCCCCTGATAATCCCGATTAAATTAAAAATTACAAAATGCATGTTTATTAACAAGTTCGGCAGTAAAAGCTGAGCACTAAACTAAAAATAATTTACTTTAAAAAAGTAAAAACCGGCTTCAAAAACCTAAAACGACTAAAGTAAATTTCATAAAAAACTTAACAGCTTCTGAAGTCGGTGCCAAGGTAAGGTGCATTGACATTGAAGAATAGAAGACACCGACTTCAGAAGCTGTTGAGTTTTTTATGAAAGTTATTTTATTCGTTTTAGGTTTTCGAAGTCGGTTTTTACTTTTTTTAAATACATTTATTTTTCCATTTTTAGTTGAATATACAATTAGGAGATACAGTACATTTATGTATATAACATCGTACATACGTTTAGTTACCTAATGCATTATATACTTAAACTTTCCTGAAAGTATGTAGATCACGGAAGAGAAAGAATCATCAAAATTGGTTAATTAGTTTTTGAGACAATCGAGGACATACAAACATACACACATACGGGTCGAATAGCGAACCCTCTTTTTTGATATCGGTTAAAAAATTAAATAGGCGCAGTTCGAGTACACGCCGTTTAATTTCGTGAAAACGTTTGATCACAACTGTAACCTAACCTAATCTAGTGAGAGGTATTTGCCCGGATTTGGCTTTTTACCTGACTGCGCGACGCAAAGGAGGCTAAAGTGTTTGTCAGCCTCTGTATGTATTTATGTATGTAATCATGTTCCTTGTGGCGCTCTAGAGAACAAACGCGTGGGCTGATTTTGATCGATTTTTACATCAATCGATTTGTATTAATCTTGTGAGTGTCACTAAAGATTATGACAGTAATCAAAATTCAACATGGCGAAGGAGACGCCATATTGTAATAAAGGAAAAAAAATTAAGTCGACAAACTATGTATGTCAAGTGGTAACAAACATCCATCCATCCTCACAAAACTTTCGCATTCATAATATTAGTAGGATAGTAGGATGGTACGGAACCCTCGGTGCGCGACTGCCACTCGCTCTTAACCGGTTTTTTTCTTCACTGAATAGGTCTTGAAAATCGTCTTTACATTTTTTTAAACATTTTTTTAATTTGGAATGACTATTTAGGATCTATAAGGATTTACAGTTGGTTAGCAACCATTCTCACTTTTCGAAACTTATAATAAAGTTGTGATAAAGTTCGTATATACTTAATCGGTGTTAATAACGTGACAAATAATTATTATAATATCATCATCATCATCATTATTTCAGCCGAAAGACGTCTACTGTCGGAGATAGGCCTCCGCCTATGTCCAGCAGTGAACGTTTTTTGGGGGAGACCAAGCACCGCCACTTCAACCGGTCCTGTGCTTCCCTCATCCAGCGGATTTCTACGGCTTTCACTAGTTTTTCGGTCCACCTGTGAGAGGCCTTCCAACGCTACGTCTTGCGATACGCGGTCGCCACTCCAGAACCTTGCGGCCCCATCAGCCATCTGTTCTGCGAGCAATGTGCCCTGCCCACTGCCACTTAAAGCAGATGTTCCAAAATGTATAGACCATGGGCCAGGTACGTGTACACTATACAGAAAAAAACTTTTTAGCAAAAAATAAAACCGACTTCTAAAACAAAACACTACAAAGTGAAAAATAACTTTAATTTCGGAAGTCGGTGTCTTTGGTTTTGTATTTTCGTTATGTGCCACCGACTTCTTTTAACTTAAGTTATTTTTCACTTTGTAGTGTTTTGTTTTGGAAGTCGGTTTTATTTTTTGCTAAAAAGTTTTTATTTTTCACTTTTTAGTTGTGGAACCTACCCCACACAAATTCGAATACATAATTGAGCACAATAATTGTAGATATAGCCATGTAAATAACAGTGATAGGAAGTTATTAAAATATCATCACATCATCCATATAAAATAAGTGGGAAATATACGCATTATTGAAGCTAACTCAAAAACTCCCCAAGCAAAGTTAATAAAATTTATATGGGTGGTCCCATATAAATTTTACCTCGGAAGTATACCCTTTCAAACAAAAAAAGAATTTTCCAAATCGATCCATCCATCCGTCTTTGAGTAATCGCGTAACAAACATACAAAAAAAAAATACAGACGAATTGAGTCGGTTAAAAATAGGGAAAACCGTTCTCAACTGTCCAATTACTTTAAAATAGCTTTGTTTGCTGGTAAACTACAATTAATTACACTTGAAATTGCAACACATAACCAAAACCCGTCATGGCGATAGCTGTCATTCTGATTGACTAATGACGTTTGACATGTTTATAATACTCAAGAAGAGGACTGAAGTGACATTGTTGTGACAGCCTGCTGACAGTCCTCTTTCTATGATCTGTGGTCGATCTATGGTTTACTGTCATTGTTTTTATGCACAGAGTAACTAAATCGGTGAGACGCCATGTTGAAAGTCGATAAAAATAATTGGTAAATATCAATTCCCTACCACAACAGTATACATTTAAATGAATTATCTGTATTTTTCCCGAACTCTACGGATTTTTCTCTTTTTTTTGATGTAGTGTACACAGTCCTGGCCCATTTTGAAACATCTCCTTTGGCCATTCTCCGGGCTATGTCGGTTACCTTGGTTCTCCTGCGGATCTCTCCATTTCTGATTCGATCACTTCGGCACGGAAACTCCATGCATAGTCCTCTCCATTGCCCTTTGGGTGACTTTTATTTAGCCTTCTAATAAAGCCCATTGTGAGCAACCAAGTTTTAGCGCCATGGGTCATCACTGGCAACATGCACTGGTCAAAAACTTTCGTCTTGAGACACTGCGGTAAGTGAGATGAGAACTTATTATTGCGTAGCATCCGGCTTTTCGGATTCGATGCTTGACCACTTTCTCGAAGTTGGACCCAGCTACCTGGACAGTTTGTCCTAGTTAAACATACTCGTCCACACCTTCGAGTGTAGAGTCTCCGATATTCATGAGAGTGAGTGTTACATGGGCATTTGACATTACCTTTATCTTATCCATGTTTTAGCCACTCTTTCGGAAGCTCTACTGAGGTGGTCGAGCATTGTACTGAGGTCCTCAATACTTCTATGTCATCGGCAACCGAAGGTGAGGCACGTACTCGTCATTGATGTTGATGACTAGCTGTTTCTAGTCCAGAACCTTGAAGACTTCCTCCAGTGCCACGGAAACAGTTTCGGAGAGATAACGTCTTCCAGACTCACACCTCGCTGTTGAAGGATAGGTTTCAAGGTCCCGTATTATTATAATTTATAATACAATATAATTCTTAAAATCGAATGACAAACACTGAGGAGGATTCTCTCAGATGTTTGATTGAACGCGCTAATCTCTGGAACTACCAGTCGGATTTGAAAAAACATCTTTGTATTTGATAGTCCAGTTTTTGAGGAAGGCCGCACGGGTCGATCCATCAGGTTAAGCTACGCTTGCCGGGGTTGGTCCGTGGATGGGTGACCATCTTTTCATACCGAGACTTCTCCGTGCCTCGGAAAGCACGTTAAGCGTTGGTCCCGGCTGTCATTCGAGGATCTTTGACAGTCGTTACGGGTCGTCAGAAGCCCGAAAGTCTGACAACCAGTCTTACCAAGGGGTATCGTATTACCCAGTAACTGGGTTGTGGAGGTCAGATAGGCAGTCGCTCCATGTAAAATACTGGTATTCAGCTGCATCCGGTTAGACTGGAAGTCGACCCCAACATAGTTGCGAAAAGGCTAGGCAGAATGAGTGATGCTGTAGGTTAACATCACGCTATGACCGTTAGGAGCCGAGCAAAAACTCAGAAAGATCGCTTGGCATAAACGAAGTAATACCGCGGGCAGGCGATGTGATGCGACGCGGTAAGTGAGTGAGGGGGAACAAGAAATTTCACGCGGACGAAGTCGCGGGCAGAAGCTAGTAATAAAGAAGGGTCAGTGCACTGCAAAACGTAGGAATTATTTTTACATATTAAGGCATTAACTCCATACTAGTTCTATTTGCGAAATATTATGTAGTATGGCGTCAGTACCTACTTCCCGAAATATATTCTTTGAAATCAGTCTTTACTTTTTCTACATTCCCAATCATTTCGCGTTTGTGAATGTACGATATATTGTTGTACGCGTTTTTCTTTTACTCTGTCTAAAACAGCAACCCTAAAAAACAAGCATTCCTAATCAAACACATTTGGTTTAGAAGTACACTTCGCGGTTTAGGGTTGGCTAGTGAGGAGCTCGCGATGCGTGCACTGGCGGCCGAAAGAAGTGGCGCTACTAAATAAATCTGAAATGTGATCGTTTGGTACTCGGTATTATAATCCTACTACACACATCAACACGGTCTAGGGATATTTTTAAAAAAGCGTATTACTATCAATTTGTTCATTATTTATATGACATGTATATATTTAAAAGATACGTTATTTAATATTCTACCATTTTTTAATAATGGTTAAGGTACTTAGATTAAAATTTCAGGATTTTATGAAAAAAAAAATGAAGCATAGACGGAAATTAACTTTTAATTTGTGAGTAAAAACTGAAAAAAATAGAAAAATCATTTAATTTGTGTTTATAAACTTGAAGTTAGTAGTCTGAGAAAGCGCCCATGATGTTCATAACACATCGGCAACGGTTCGGCATGCTCAGAACAAGGTTGTCAATGTCTTGCTGCGGAATATTGTCCCATGTCCTTCTGAGGTGCGCAAAAAGTTGATCTTCTGTAGCCAGATTTTCAGGAACTTCCTTCAGAGCTCTTCTTTGCAGCATATCCCACGCATGCTCAATGGGATTTAGATCTGGCGATTGAGCAGGCCAGTCTAAGGCCCTAACATTGTGTGTATGTAACCAAGCTGCTACCGTTCTCGCCGTGTGTGCCCGGGCATTGTCGTGCATGAGCAGGAAATCTTGCCCCATTTGTGTTCTGTGGGGCAAGATTACGGGCCCCAGCACCTGTTGGACGTATCGTTCTGCCGTCATATTGCCTCGCACCCAAACGAGATCCGTCCGTCCTCCAAAAACGAATTCCTGCCCAAACCATAATTGTTCCTCCTTGGTATGGGTGAACTTTCTGAGGGTTCTGAAGAGGGTTCTGAACTCGCCAAACACGCGTCCTTCGTGAATCTGGATGGAAGCCAAACCTGGATTCATCCGTGAACAGCACATTGGACCATTGCTCACGGCCCCAGTCCACGTGGTTCCGAACCCATTCTAATCGTCGTCCACGATTGCCTCTCCGTAAAGGTGGGACCCGGAGTGGTCTACGAGAGCGTAGATTGCTTTCATGCAGTCGCCTTCTTACAGTTTGGTCACTCACAAGCACTTGGTGTTCCACTCACAGCCTTTGGACCAAATGAGTCGCCGTTGCATTTGGTTGAGCTCGCGCAGTAATTTGCAAAAATCGATCTTGTCTGGGGGTAGTGATGCGACTTGGCCCCCGGTGCCTCTCCGCTACTTCACCTGTGGCACGATAGCGTGTCCACAATCTTGAAATTACATTTTGGTGGGTCCCTATGGCCTCAGCAACATTACGCTGAACAGACCCAGCTTCCAGCATTCCCACAGCTCGTAACATCTCCGCCCTCGTCAAATGTTGGCGTTGCATGGCTACAATACCTCAATTTAACTTTCTCTTTCGTTTAAAAATGAAAAAAAAACTGTAACTAAACGTAATTCGTATTGTTTTCTAAATTTCGCACAAATGTAAATTCCCTCTCCTACACATCAAGACATTTTATGCCACCAAAACAAAACGATTTTCAAAAATTTGAATTTGGAATTAGTCTGAGATAAATTACAAACAAATCGGTGTATAAAAGATTCCAATGCGGCCAGTACTTTTCGAGTTATTTAATTGAGTATGAAATATCCCTAGACCGTGTTGATGTGTGTATAATACGAGATAAATGCAAAAGTTTGGATGGATAGATGTTTTGTTACTCAATTACGCCAGAACAGCTAAACGGATCTGAATGACATTTGGCACAGAGATAGATTATAGTCTGGTATATCACATAGAATACTTCTTATCCCGAAAAAATGTATGGCGTCCGTGGGATAATTTTCAACAACCACGCGGGCGAAGCCTCTGGCGAAAGCTAGTATAATATATGTATGTGTAGTTATCAGTGATCGGATAATAGGGCGCTAATATACCTAAACTTCACTTTTATTTCCACGAAAGAATAATATGGACATGTCTTTCCGAATCCCTTCTGTTCGTATAAAATACAACAAATTAGTTGATTCGATCACTAATCTGTTAGATACATAAATTAATATCCATTACTTGACCACATTGACATTCCATTTGTTTTTTATAAAATAAAGATACAAAATCAAAATAACCACTGCTATAATTTCATTAAGTTTGTTACAGTTGTTTTTACAAAATTGTTCAACCCCGGGAACCCGGGATTACTTATTTATTCAGAAAGGAATGTCCATATTATTCTTTCGTGAGAAGAAGTTTAGGTATATCATCATCTGCCTAGCCTTTTCCCAACTATGTTGGGGTCGGCTTCCAGTCTAACCGGATGCAGCTGAATACCAGTATTTTACATGGAGCGACTGCCTATCTGACCTCCACAACCCAGTTACTGGGTAATACGATACCCCTTGGTAAGACTGGTTGTCAGACTTTCGGGCTTCTGACGACCCGTAACGACTGTCAAAGATCCTCGAATGACAGCCGGGACCAACGGCTTAACGTGCTTTCCGAAGCACGGAGGAATCTCGGTATGAAAAGATGGTCACCCATCCACAGACCAACCCCGGCAAGTGTAGCTTAACCTGATGGATCGACCCGTGCGGCTGTTATTACTTAGCCACGAGCTCCTATATAAGCGTGCAATTATCCTATCACTGGTAGTTATGTTTAAACGTGTGGGAGGGTTTAAAAATAATAACTTAATACGCAACAAAAATGTACTTTTAAGCAGACCATTTTTTAACACACTGGCTTTTACTACATTATCTATCTATATTTATACAAATAATAAAGCTGAAGAGTTTGTTTGTTTGTATGTTTGAACGCACTAATCTCTGGAACTACCAGTCGAATTAAAAAAATATATTTTTGCGTTTCACAGCCCAATTGTTACTTAACAAAGGACTATTTAACACCACGCTAAGACCTTTAGGAACCGAGCAAAAAGAAAAAAGTTAGAACAGGAAATTTCACGCGGACGAAGTCACGGGCACAAGCTAGTTGAATAATAAATATAAATAAAACTTTCACATTAATTATTTACATTCATGGAAGCCTTGTTATACATATCCTGGAATGATACTTAAAAATTTCAAGCAATTAATAAATATTCTACATATTTCAACATTCGAATCCTGTATCTAAACTACTAGTTGGGGAAAAAGTCTTTTCGCATTATAGTATGTATGAACTTGTAATAAAATCTCTTTGGCTATACTATTTGTATCTGGCTGGTTTTGGTATCATTGAAAGTTTAAATTTTAAAGAACATAATTCCAAATTCAAATTAGGAAAATGTGTGATTTTCATTTGTTTTTCGTACCGTCAAGATGAGTGAATCTAATGAAGAAATTCGATACATTTTAAAATTCTACTATAAAAAAGGTAAAAATGCAACGCAAGCCGCGAAAAAAATTTGCGATGTTTATGGACCTAGTGTGGTGTCTGTGAGAGTAGCACAAATTTGGTTTAAGCGTTTTCAATCCGGAAATTTTGATGTCAAAGATGCACGTCGCTCTGGTCGCCCTATTACGGATAAAATGGATGCCATTTTTGAAAAAGTGGAGCAAGATCGGCATATCAGTAGTTACGACGTAGCTGAAGAACTGGAAATTGACCACAAAACAGTTTTGGCGCATTTGAAAGAAACTGGGTACACAAAAAAGCTCGACATTTGGGTACCTCACGAGCTCACTGAAAGAAACCTAATGAACCGTGTACTCATTTGTGATTCTTTATTACGACGTAATGAAACCGAACCATTTTTGAAGATGCTGATAACTGGTGATGAAAAGTGGATCACGTATGACAAGAACGTGCGAAAAAGGTCGTGGTCAAAGGCCGGTCAGGCTTCACAGACTGTGGCGAAACCCGGGTTAACTCGCAACAAGGTGATGCTGTGTGTGTGGTGGGATTGGAAGGGCATTATTCATTATGAGCTGTTACCACCAGGCAGGACCATCGATTCTGAACTCTACTGCGAACAACTGATGAGATTAAAGCAAGAAGTTGAGAGAAAGCGGCCGGAATTAATCAACAGAAGGGGTGTGGTTTTTCATCATGATAACGCTAGACCTCACACATTTTTAGCCACTCTGCAAAAATTAAGAGAGTTTGGCTGGGAGGTGTTAATGCATCCGCCGTATAGTCCTGACCTTGCACCTTCAGATTTCCACCTGTTTCGGTCTCTTCAGAATTCTTTAGGCAGTGTCAGGTTAACATCACGAGAGGACTGCCAAAACTACTTGTCGCGGTATTTTGACCAGAAGTCCCAAAATTTCTATAGCAATGGGATCATGTCCCTACCTACAAGATGGCAAAAAGTTATCGAACAAAATGGTACCTACATACTTTAGTTAAATGTAAATAAACTATATCAAAAAATGTTTTGAATTTTCTTAAAAAATGCGAAGAAACTTTTTCCCCAACCTATTATATATACACTTGAAGCCACAATCATTAACCCTGTCCTACTCCACCGCTCCGTGGAGCCATGTATTTCCAACCGTACCGCATAAGCCATTGTCTGTCGCACTGAATTACTTTAACCTATTCACAAGATATTCTATCCGACAGCACACTGCTACCCCTGCGATAATTCGACCAACAACATGCAGTAATAATGGTCAGAAGTTCCAATGAAAACCGAAAATAGATGGAGACCAAATGGTTTACTCTAAGCGGTGCAACACACGCCCTGGAAAAATAATTGAAAGACAAGAAAGACAGAAAACAAATTTATTTGACCCAGGTTAAGCATACAAAAAATTAATAGAAAAACTTAGTTTTAACAGTATTTTACGTGCAATTGTTTAACAAATTTTATCGACTATCAACATAAACTGTTCGTAAATTAAATTAATAATATAATAATAATATCCTGGGACATTTTCACACACCGTCATCTGATCCCAAACTAAGCAGAGCTTGTACTATGGAAACCAGATAACTGATATACTACATACACTACTCTTTTTTTTGTAAATACATACTTATATAGATAATTACACCCAGACTCAGGACAAACAGACATGTTCATGCACACAAATGTTTGTCCTGGATGGGAATCGAACCCACGACCTGCGGCATGATAGGTGGTATATTAACCAACCACGCCAGCTGGCCTGTCAGTTATTTGACAGTCGAATTAAATATGGCTATATCAAGGCAAAGTGACTTAGTGTGTCAAACCAATAATTCCTCTGATTGTTTAAAAGAATAACTATGGAGATTCTTGCATTCTTCTCCATATGACACTACCTTTTGGAAGGAGCAACTGGAATCAATTATATTATCTTGTAAATTTTGTCGTTCAAAAGTGCCCTTTAAAGGCCTACTTGAAATAATAGATTAGGCTTTGACTTTGAAACGCACATTGTCTGGAGTAGATCTTCTGTCCTTCTCTAACTATGGCACGTCCGCACGCTGTCACATTCATGCATGGAACCTTTGCTTACGTCATTGTGAATTAATATCTGGAGCATTTAAACTAAATACGCTGCATTCTGGTCTGTTGTGTGAGTATTAAGTGTGAGCTACGTCGCCGTACTCGAGATATTTGAATTTATTAAGCAATTTTTATCTATTGTGAACACTGGTACCGATTCTGTCTAAATTTGTAGACAACACGAACAACATGTCGAGACTAAAAACACGTTGAAGTGCAAGCCGTAAACTAGTTTGACATCTCTAACTTAGTTCATTGCTATAGCCGTCCTTTTCTCGCGCTGCCTGTTAGTAAAAGATAGCGATTTTCTAATTTTAGTTTAGTTATTGAACATGAGAATCGGTACCAGTGTTCACAATAGATAAAAATTGCTTAATATGGAAACATTAATTTAACTAAGACAGCTCTAATTTACGTCCGCCTCTTTCTTGTTTTATTAGAGAGAAAAAGTTATCGATAGTCTAAATTAAGTTTAGTTTGCGCACAACAGAATCGGCACCAATGTCGGAAGAAAAAGCTAGACTTGGATTGGCCTTACTAGCTAACTATTAACTACTTACAAATTTCGTCTGTCTGTCTGTCCGCCTATCACTGACTCAGTTGAAATTCATTTGGTACATACAATATGAATTCCTGTGACCCAAACACGGACGTGTAACGTAAATAAATGAATTTTGAATATGGGGGTCACATTTGGGGGAAAATTATAAAATAAAAATAAAAATTGCAAACTGTACCATGTGGCATCCTAACTTCTTTACTAATATTATAAATGCGAAAGTAAGTTTGTTTGTTTGTTTGTTACCTTTCACGCCTAAACCATTGAACCGATCATCTTGAAATTTTGCGTATACGTTGTCAGGTGTACAGAAACGGACATAGGGTCCCGAAAAAATTACTGTTCCCGAGGAAAACAACAATAACGTTCTTATGATAATAGATGGCGCCACGTGTCTTTCGAATCAAGATTGAATTATAAAAGGTTGGGGAAAACGTTTCTTCGCATTTTTTATGAAAATTCAAAACATTTTTTAATATTTACATTTAACTAAAGTATGTAGGTACCATTTTGTTCCATAACTTTTTGCCATCTTGTAGGTAGGGACATGATCCC
Organism: Dicycla oo; assembly: GCA_948252095.1. Classification (NCBI taxonomy): domain Eukaryota; kingdom Metazoa; phylum Arthropoda; class Insecta; order Lepidoptera; family Noctuidae; genus Dicycla; species Dicycla oo. The sequence continues at coordinate 21,242,097 of OX411735.1, read as the reverse complement.
ATTGCTATAGAAATTTTGGGACTTCTGGTCAAAATACCGCGACAAGTGGTTTTGGCAGTCCTCTCGTGATGTTAACCTGACACTGCCTAAAGAATTCTGAAGAGACCGAAACAGGTGGAAATCTGAAGGTGCAAGGTCAGGACTATACGGCGGATGCATTAACACCTCCCAGCCAAACTCTCTTAATTTTTGCTGAGTGGCTAAAGATGTGCGAGGTCTAGCGTTATCATGATGAAAAACCACACCCCTTCTGTTGATTAATTCCGGCCGCTTTCTCTCAACTTCTTGCTTTAATCTCATCAGTTGTTCGCAGTAGAGTTCAGAATCGATGGTCCTGCCTGGTGGTAACAGCTCATAATGAATAATGCCCTTCCAATCCCACCACACACACAGCATCACCTTGTTGCGAGTTAACCCGGGTTTCGCCACAGTCTGTGAAGCCTGACCGGCCTTTGACCACGACCTTTTTCGCACGTTCTTGTCATACGTGATCCACTTTTCATCACCAGTTATCAGCTTCTTCAAAAATGGTTCGGTTTCATAACGTCGTAATAAAGAATCACAAATGAGTACACGGTTCATTAGGTTTCTTTCAATGAGATCGTGAGGTACCCAAATGTCGAGCTTTTTTGTGTACCCAGTTTTTTTCAAATGCGCCAAAACTGTTTTGTGGTCAATTTCCAGTTCTTCAGCTACGTCGTAACTACTGATATGCCGATCTTGCTCCACTTTTTCAAAAATGGCATCCATTTTATCCGTAATAGGGCGACCAGAGCGACGTGCATCTTTGACATCAAAATTTCCGGATTGAAAACGCTTAAACCAAATTTGTGCTACTCTCACAGACACCACACTAGGTCCATAAACATCGCAAATTTTTTTCGCGGCTTGCGTTGCATTTTTACCTTTTTTGTAATAAAATTTTAAAATGTATCGAATTTCTTCATTATATTCACTCATCTTGACGGTACGAAAAACAAATGAAAATCACACATTTTCCTTTTTTGAATTTGGAATTGTGTTCTTTAAAATTTAAACTTTCAGTGATACCAAAACCAGCCAGATACAAATAGTATAGCCAAAGAGATTTTATTACAAGTTCATACATACTATAATGCGAAAAGACTTTTTCCCCAACCTAATATTATTATAGAAACTTTAGTAGTGTGTTGAGAGTTTTTTTTTTTTTTAATTAAGTGCATTTAGTGAGTCTAGAGTGTCGATAGACCGGTTTGTCATCCTCCTAACTATCCTTACTAATATTATAAATGCGAAAATGTGTGTGTTTGTTTGTTGATTACGCTTTACACTAATACGGCTGAACGGATTCGGATGAAATTTGTGCACTTGGGTAGACCATGACCTGTAGAAGGACATAGACTACTTATTCATCCTAGATCGCAGACGAACTCGCCGGCAACAGCTAGTATCAAATGATAGGGTATTGTTATGAGAATTTCAAATATATTTTTGGTATAATTTTAAAATAAATAGTTTTAAAGTTATTACAGTAAATTGATGAAAATTGACCATTCCCCCTATTATCTCTAAAACTACTGAGCATAAAATTTAAAAACATGGTAAATCACTCAATATTGTGCGTACAACCTTACATTTGCAGTTGGAATGTATGGGGGAACATGTTTTTCAAATACAATGTTAACTCTTCATTGTGCGTGGTCCGACACGCACTTGGCCGGTGTTTTAGTGAACCCGTGTGTATATCTCATGATTCAGGTCAATGGTATGGCGACAATTTTTCGACACTCACATTACATAAACTAAAAAAATAAACTCGTTAAAAATGTAATTAAATTAATAAATAAAATATTAATAGTCAATGGCTTGTTGACTGTACGAATGATTGGTTGCAGTCAAGTCGGAAGGTCCTGCTGTCACCGCGAACTCGTTATGGAATATGCATCAGCCTAGCAAGTTCTAATGGCTGGAGAGCCCATGCGATTTCAAATTATTCAACTCAAGTGCCCGCAATTTCCGTGGTCCCCACCACACCGTATTATTGCAGGAGTTTGTTCCGTTGCTCCTACTAATGTACCACCACCTTGCCGACATAAGTCTTCCACAAAATCAGTAGCTGTAACCTACAATACAATAGTTTAGCCGCTATTGAGGCGGCGTGGTCAAACAATAGTTCTTTGCGCGAGTTTATAACAGCGGCTGTAAGTTTGCGGCAACTGTCGGACGTGCCAACGACTAGGACTATCGACAGCAAGTACGTGGCAGGGGTGTCGCATCATACATTTTACAGACTTGAACAAGGCAAGCCTTGAGATTGGGCTTACGATGAACGTGACAAAGACCAAACTCATGACGAACAGCATCAAAAGGAGATTTACATTGTCGGTGAGGAGACTGCATATGTCGATGAATACTCGTATATCTATCTGGACCAAATAGTCTCCTTCCAGGCGCGGCATGACTAAGATTTCACCGAGAGCGTCTGGAGGAGCTATTAGTCACTGAAATATCTTTTAAAAGAAGATCTACCACTATGTCTCAAACGAAGAATTATGGACATGTATATTCTCCCCATTCTCATATATGGTGCTCAAACCTAGTCTTTGACACTTTAGCAGAGGTCTGAACTCGAGGTTTGCCATCGAGTCATGGAGCGCAGTATCCTGGGAGTTCGAGTTAAGGACCGAATCAAATCAAATCAAATCAAATCAAATCATTTATTCGCATAGAATGTAGGTGTTTAACAAAAAGTTGGTAAAAAATATATATATTGGCCCGTGCACATTCTGCCTGAGTATTGGCATGCAAAATTTAACAAATTAAGTTTCAAATTTAAATACTAAAGAACACCAAATAGATTTAATAATTTCAAAGATAAGTTTCAAATTTAAATAAAGTTGGAACACTAATATAATAATTTCAAAACCCCGAATAAGGAACAAAACACTGCGCACCAAAACCAAGATCACAGACGTTACCCAGAAAGCCACAAGCTTAAGTCGGACTGGGCCGGACATGTACCTATGTCGCATGTCAGATAACAAATGAGCTAAGAGATCCACTGAAGGGGTCCCATATAAACGCGTGACGACATCGCGGCAGGCCGAGACGAAGATGGCGGGACGAGCTTGACTCCTACCGAAAGGACTGGCCGACACTAGAAAGACAAAATTATGTGGAAAAGGAAGAGGGAGGCCTTTGTCCTGCAGTGTGACAGTACCGGCTACTCGTAGTTAGATGTGATTAGATTCCTGGAAGATAATGGTTGAGCTTTATGTTGCTGATCCATGCGTCATCTTCGAGAACGCCGCGTCATCAGGTGGGACTGGAGATCTCTTGACTAGCATGACTTACTTTATGTTGTTGATCCATGCGTCATCTTCGAGGAGGCCGCGTCATCAGGTGGGACTGGAGATCTCTTAACTAGCATGACTTACTTTATGTTGCTGATCCATGCGTCATCTTCGAGGAGGCCGCGTCATCAGGTGGGACTGGAGATCTCTTAACTAGCATGACTTACTTTATGTTGCTGATCCATGCGTCATCTTCGAGAACGCCGCGTCATCAGGTGGGACTGGAGATCTCTTAACTAGCATGACTTACTTTATGTTGCTGATCCATGCGTCATCTTCGAGAACGCCGCGTCATCAGGTGGGACTGGAGATCTCTTAACTAGCATGATTTACTTTATGTTGCTGATCCATGCGTCATCTTCGAGAACGCCGCGTCATCAGGTGAGACTGGAGATCTCTTAACTAGTATGACTTACTTTATGTTGCTGATCCATGCGTCATCTTCGAGAACGCCGCGTCATCAGGTGGGACTGGAGATCTCTTAACTAGCATGACTTACTTTATGTTGCTGATCCATGCGTCATCTTCGAGAACGCCGCGTCATCATGTGGGACTGGAGATCTCTTAACTAGCATGACTTACTTTATGTTGCTGATCCATGCGTCATCTTCAAGAACGCCGCGTCATCAGGTGAGACTGGAGATCTCTTAACTATTATGACTTACTTTATGTTGCTGATCCATGCGTCATCTTCGAGGAGGCCGCGTCATCAGGTGGGACTAGAGATCTCTTAACTAGCATGACTTACTTTATGTTGCTGATCCATGCGTCATCTTCGAGAACGCCGCGTCATCAGGTGGGACTGGAGATCTCTTAACTAGCATGACTTACTTTAATTACTTATTTTATTTTAATTGTTTTCTTTTTAGCTCTGGACAATTTGAACGTGCACGTCTTTCTATATCTTACTCACATGTTTATTTTCAACATAAATGAAGTAACCAATATTTTGTAACTAATTTTGACTTAAAAAAGAGTCCATAGAGTTTCTTGCCGTTCTTCTCCTTAGGAGCCACGTTTTGGAATTGGCAACTTTAGAGGATTACCCCAACTATTGCCTTATTAAAATTGTGTGAAATTATATTATGCCATTTCTGTAATTATTGTTATTTTTTTGTCAAATTTTGTGACAAACCGCGCGCGAGCCGAGCGAGCGAAGCGAGTGGTGCCGCGGCAGCGGCCGGCGAGCGCTACATTCAAGTTGCTCACAGTAACGTAGCTATTTAGTATTTAGGACCATATAATAGGAATTATTTGAAGTTCACAAAAAGAAGCCCATTCATTTTATTATATTGTTCAATAGGTAATATTTTTAGAAAAGGAAAATGGGAATTATTTGAGGTTCGATTCAATACATGCCATGTGATAAGGAGAAGACCTATTGCCACCAACGGACCAGTAACGGAGTCTAGATTTGTGCACCTTGCACAAATCTAGACTCCGTTTCTGTAAAGTCAAATGACATCATAATAATATTGTTACATTGAGTTTCATAAAGATAATAATATGGTTCGGTATCATAATAGTTACGAGTATAATCTGGTTTGCAGTTTGGATTCATTCCAAACCTTTGCGGTAGTAATCGGTTGGAAAATGTGTACCACAAAATGTCGGAATGTACAAAATCTGACAATAAGCTAGATATTACAAGCAGTTTATTAAACACTAGCATCTGCCCGTGATTTCGTCCGCGTTAAAGTTCTTGTTTTAACATAAATATATATACTATGACATTCAGCAACACTGAGTTTTCCATGAAATAATTTTGTGAATCGGATCAGGAGTTCCGAAGATTACCCCCTACGTACAAACTTACAAACAAACTGATTTTACCTTTTTATATATTTACAGATAAAGTAACATAACACAACGCCTGTAGGTATTCCAGGAGGGTGCGACAGAGGAGTGCACTGTATCAATAGTGCACCCACATTTCGCCAGTTATGGCTAATTATGTAAGTCCCATGTACTAGGGAGCGAGCTTGTTACCATCAACCGGGCACAAATCCGGACTCCGGGTGGTTACTGAGAAATTCCAGATGGAAGAACCATGATTCAAAATCGCTTGACACTTCGCAGTTAATTTAATTTGTCATCTGTCATTGCTTGCAAGCGCCGGGAAACAACCGGTTTTTGTAAGTTGCCATCTGAGTGCCACCCCTGCCTGTTGCCATAAAACTCCAATCGTTCGGATTTGTTAGTATTCGCGCGAGACGTTACCCGCGATATTGTCGTATCGTCGTATTCTGTCGTATTGTCGTATAGCCGGTAAACGTGTGTTATATAAATGACGCTATTGTCCGAGACGCTTGTTGTTCAAGTTTTATAGCTCTTTGTTACAACAGCGAGTTTACAATAAAATGGAATAGGAACGTCTTAGATTGGCTACTTGTTTGAAGCAAGTTGCAGGGACTTGTGTATGGTGCGCGCTGTCGAATGGTATCAAAGATAGAGTGAAGTAACCGAAAAAATAGTTTTCATTTTCAAACTTCAAAGAATCAAAGCAAAAATAATAGTGCCAAGTAACGTAATAACGCAACAAGTAGACACATTTGTACGAGATAAGATAGTGGCACTAAGGGCCGAACCCAATAACCTATCTATCACCAGTTGTGGTATACTGGAGATAGAAAAACCTATCTATCTATGGTTTTTCGGTCCCAACAATATATCAGAGATTAACGAATCTTACCGGCCCACACTACCTATTGATAGGAAGGTCTATCGCTTACTACGGCTAGCTTTTTGTATGAAAAAGCCAAACTATGCATCCCAACTACCTACAACTCAACTTGCCTATTGACAGCTTAGTAGACAGCAGTTTGACAGGATAGTTACTAAAGATGACAAATTGATCTATTCCCCGAATTGCAGGGATGAACGTGTCTATCTCAGCATTGTTTACTTAAAAAAACCGGCCAAGTGAGAGTCGGACTCAGAAACGTTGTACCGGGTAGTACGAAACCACAAAGGGTTCCGTACCACCCCGTACACTGTTTGACATATAAAAAAAATCATTTAAAAACAACCAGCCAAGTGCGTGTCGGACTACGCACAATGAAGGGTTCCGTAGTTGGGATGAATCACAAGAACAAACTAAACTTTGTAGTTGAAAAGCATATTCTCCCATACATTCCAACTGCAAATGTAAGTTTGTATGCACAATATTGAGAGATTTACCATGTTTTTTTAAGACCATAGACTTCTTATAAGTTTTCCTGTAATATTTAGGCATTGAACTATTTTCTATATTTTTTTCAAAATTTTAGGCTCAGTACTTTCGGACATAAGCGGAGAATGGTAAATTTTCGTCTATTTTCTTAAGTAAGTTTAAAATTATTTACAAAACACTACAGAAAATCGCCCATATTTAAACAAAATACCTTATGAATCCTTATGATTTTTTTTTAAGGGGTGTTTTTGTAATTGTTGATTAAAGCACCTCATGCTGTTAGCTGTAGCGTACGTGTGTGCTCAGTAAATAAATTATGTACAATTGAAAGCACTTACAGGAAAAATCCTCGAATTTGTATTTAAACCGAACTTTTTGGGGAATATAATTCAGACGGACCCTGGGAATAGAATTAGTGGTGTTTTTATTTGGCGCTGATCAAAAGACGACGCAGGTGGATCAAAGCGGAAGAGCGGAGTGATGCGGGTGGGGCAAACGACAAGCGGGAGCAGACTCACTCTTGACTTATAAATGTGATTGTATAAACCTGCTTACATAAATAAATATCATTTATTATTCACTTGTATTAAATTGTTCTGTCACATTTTGTGGTTTGTCTAATGTTTTATTTAATTTTTATGAAACAAGTATCTAGCAGTGCAACGTATTTCAACTCATTTGCTTAATAAAAATCGTACATTCACTGAGAGACAACGCCCAGCTTAAACCGTTGCCTCTAGGAAACATGAAATGTTGTGAGTTCCTTATAATAATGAAACTCAGAACTGAGGAAGGATTTTTTAAAATACATTTCCTAAAGATTTGTATCTAAGTGCGACATTTTTGCCGATGTGAAATCCCATCGGGGACACGGTTTGTTTCATAGTAACTAAGTTAAGTGTTTTAGGTAGGTACTGAATAATCTTTCAAATAATAAGTAATGCATTGCAACCTATTTTAACTCATTTTCAAAGAAATTGCTTGTTTAGGACTCTTTGCAACAGGAGCGAAATATTGGACTGCATGAAGACCAGTGAAATTATAGTAAATTAATCATAGGCGTACGAGATATTTTAACTTATTTTCTTCGGTAAACTTCTTGGTTTTTTTTGGCGCGTCGATGACGCAGCCATCTTTTTTTTTTTCAATACATTTCACAAAACGATTGTACAAATGTTTTTCGACAAAGCCCCTTGTCAAAATCATTCGATCACCAATAAATCCTCGTAGCAGTGTGTGCGGATATTTTGACGCATGAATGACATTGACATGGGGCGCTGTTAGTAAACATTTGACGACAATTTGACAGAAATTGTATTGACACAACATGATGGCGACGTCATAACCTTGTAGCGCTGTGTAACACAACCGAACGAACGTGTCCCGCCCCGCTCTTCCCTTGCACCACACCTCATAGCTACGGGTGCGAAATTTACACAAATTTTCACTTTCTCGTCGCGTAATAAGGCTTTTATCTCGCCGCCAAGTTGCGTAATTGTCGGGAGCTGCATCCGGACGATGAAACAACTTTCAAGGTATTATCATATTTATTGTAGACAATTTTAACATGTATTTCAGCACTAGAAATGAAATGTAAGTTTGGTTTTGGTAGGTGTGGCGAGAGGACCACACATTTTGAGAAATAACTTTGTTCTGTATAATATAACTGCAACCACGCTTTGATTTCGTGTTTACTTTAAAGACTAAAAGCTCCGTATAATTCAAACACTTTTCATGAATAAAAACCGCCTAGTATTGACTGACACAGCGTGTAATACCTAAACTCAGCGGAGGAATGATTTTGTATAATAATGGGAAGAGTTAAGCTAATAAACAAACAATCAAACGGAGTTTGTTCTTTTATTTTTAACAGACTTCAAAAAACGGAGAAGATTCTTAATTCGTCGCGTATATTATACTGGATGACTTTTTTACCGTCTTGAAAAAAATAGGGTATAATAGGTGAATAGAGTAGGCCTATGCCATACCTAGTTTTTTTAAATTAATAATAACTAAATTCAAATGATACGTACTACGCACCTGCGTAGTGCCTATCATTTAAATTTCGATATTTTTTAACGACGTATAAAGTTTTTTCAAAATTTTATATATATACCTATATATATATATATATTTTATGTATGTACACCGATTTCTCCGTCAATTGTTTTTTTTTTATTTTATTTAAAAAATGGTTGCATTTACTCTCGGGAAGCACCATTTGATGAACTGGAACTGATGATGAAGACCACAGATGGCCATCGGAACTACTCAACAATAAGTATTTCAAGTTTTGCGATTCGATTACTTTATTAACATTGTTAAGCAATTTATGCTCGTCACAATGCATATGTTAAAGTGGAGCTAATGGTGGCTTCACCATCAGCTCTAGTTCTTCTGGTTCTTACTAGGAGAACTCCTCAACAATTAACATCCCTGCATGGAGATAAGTAATATTTTGTGAAAGGTGATGAGCAGTTGACATTAGGATATTGTAAGTTATTTTGTAACTTACAAACTGACCCATAAAAAGTGAAAAATAATAAAACTTTCTTACTAAAAAAAACTGCAGCCTTCCAAAAAAAAACACTACAAAGCGAAAAATAACCTTCATTTCAGAAGTCGGTGGCAACAGATTAATAGACACCGACTTCCGAAATTAAAGTTATTTTTCACTTTGTAGTATTTTTTTTTTTGAAGTCGGTTGTTTTTTTTTATAAAAAAGTTTTTTAGATACCTTTCATTGAACCATTCGAGAAATCTAGTTTTTTATAGGTTGTTTCTTTAAAATACCCGTTCTTGTTTCGATAAAGATACAAACAAAAGGGTAAACCACTCGAATAAATTACAGTCTAAATTTCTTGGAACACAACAGTACAAAAAGTTAGTAAAATAGTAACATCGTTATCAGTAAGAGCGGACCACTTCCTAGACAGAAACACAATGGAAAATGCAAATGCACTTGCCACAGAGCTAGGAAATTAAACAGCTGTGACACTGTGAAATGATACAATAAAATTTTAATATGAAAGTCTATATTTTCTAAATAATTAAGTTAAAAATAAAATAACCTAATTAAAACTATTTAAAAACTAAAATATGGCGTCGAAAAATTCTTCCGCATCGCCATCGACTGGTAATGTACATAGGAGACTGGCGGCATTGCCACGTTGTATGGCAATGATTAGCCTCTGGCCAAGGTACACGCCAGCTCTTGGGTCACGGGAAGTGTCAATCAGCCGTTTGGAGATTTCGTTGAACAAACCATGAGCACTCGGACCCCACGGCCCGAGGGTTTCAGACCCAAGCGGCTCGAAAATATAGTTACCGATAAGGTTATTTCCGCCGCTTGAGGCCACTAAAGGCCTACCCACCTTCCATGGAAATAAAGACATGCCGTCCGGTCTCTTGCCATCGTCGCGTGCCAAGCCATTGGGTTCTAATACAGCTGGAACGCCGACGGTGACAAGGGCACGTCGGATGATGTCATTAATGTTTGCGTGCCGCGCTAAGCGACCCGCACTCCGGCTGCAAGACAGGCCGTGGTGTCCGAGGCTGTTGACAACTTCGCCACAGTGACAGCGATGAGGAGAACAACAGAGAGCTCCTAGCGAGGCGGAAAATAGTGTAGTCGAACTAAGTGCCTGTTTGACGACATATAATATATTTTAATGTTATATATTTTTTATTTTATTTTATACTTAAGCTTTTCATTTGAAGGGTTAAATCTTTAAGTCATTCACATCATTTAAATATTATTGTTTCGTTTCTTCGTTTTTTTAATTTTTTTTTTTTATTTAACCATTTATGTACACACAAATAAATAGACAAGAATAAAGGAACAGAAAATTACGTACAAAGGAGATGCTTATTTCTAAAGAAATCTCTTCCAGCATACCTGCGATAGGAAAGAGGATAAAAAGAGAGATGTAGACACCGTGTGTAAGAATAAGAGAGAAAATAAAAATACATAAAATCTAAAAAAACAATTCACTAAGCTAATGAAACATATAATAAATACTTAAATACATACATACTTCTAGTATAAATATCACTAAAATAACTATGACGCAATGGAAAGTTAGTGTTCTTTCACTCTTCTTTTAAATACTGCAACAGTTTGGCAGTCCCTAATGTCAGGTGGAAGTGAATTCCACAACCGAACCGCGTGCACAGTGAAGGGGTAGGAGTAGAAGTCGGTGGAATGGGAAGGAAATTTTAGGAGGTTTCTAAGGTTTTTAATTAGTGTACGAATAAGTATCTCTCAATTTTTGTTTGTATCAAAAGAGCAAGTTTATTCTGTCCGACCAAAAATATAAGATTTTTTCTACGACGAGCCCTATTCATGGCTAATGGATTGATTGATTTCAACTGAACTCTGGGTTTTAATTAAGCGGTTCATTCCTTTTCTGCAAGGTATACGTCACCTTTTCGAACTGTCAATTGCATTCAAAATAATGACATTAATATTCGAAGAAATTGTCCTCTAAAGGCTCTAAATGACTCTAATCTATTCTTTCCTCTACTGTACAGAACTGTTGAACACTGTACCTACTCACTCCGTGTACTCCGTTACCACATCTCCCTGATTTCTCTGTTTCTCTACTGCAAGTCTCACAACACACAAAGATACCAGACGTTGTCTGACATACTAAATAATAAAGTTTTTAGTTTGTTATAACTGAAACCATTACTCTAGGATGCAGCTCGCATTCTGTTGGATCTTAATACTACAGCTTGTTTTTGTTCAAGTAAATGGCATGTTTTTATACGCTGATCTGTTTTAGAGAAAAGAAAAGGATTTAATCTGCTTTGTGTTTATGTCGCTTGCGATAAGGAAAATGTATGCTACTAGCTACTATATATTCTACTAAGAAATAGGAGTATACAAAATATACAGAAATAGTAGCAAGTAGTATAGTGCAATTTGGTGCAATCTTGAGACGCATACCGCGTTGTGTATATTCGTTATTAATTGATTTGAAGTATTTCATAGTGTCACTTTTATTTTTTTAGCATGTTTTTCGTTTTTGCATATTGCCACCTTGTTTTAGGGTTCCGTACCTAAAAAGGGAAAAACGTAACCCTTATAGGATCGCTCCTGTGTCTGTCAGTCTGTCTATGTCTGCCTGTCTGTCACAGCCAATTTGCTCCGAATCTAATAGACCGATTAGGTTGAAATTTGGTACTCGTATGAACTTCTGAGACCCAAACACGGACGTGTAACGTAAATAAATGAATTTTAAATATGGGGGTCATGGGGATACCCCCATGACCCCCATATTTAACATACGTTTTCAAGCGTGTGAGTGAGAGCCGATGTAGTTACAGGCACATGAGACACCAATTTTATCTCTGGAATAGTAACTCCCCTACGATACCTCTCATATTGCAGATGTCCAAGCGGTGGTGAGCACTAATCACTATCAGGTTGACTGTGGGCTTGTTCACAATCCAATAATATAAAAACGTGAAACGACGGGGGTCCCCCGACCACACGGTCGGGGGACCCCCGTCAAGTTCCTTATCACGCATGATTCAGGACAAAAACAAAATTTTCGCAGCCGCCATCTTCGATTTACATTTTAACGTCACTATCGGCTTTAAAACCCTCGAAAACCATGAAAACGGCATAAATGTTGAAAAATTTGAGAATTTTTGGCAGCCGCCATCTTGAATTTTCATTTGGACCCAATTCACACTTTCTCTGTCGCATGGAGGGAGCTTTTTCGTTACGCGACGATTTCTCCTAGTTTACTCCTACCGCAAGCCGCGTTAAAGAACTTCGTTAGATGACTGTAAGATTTAGATCAATAAATTTATTGGGAGGTCAAATACACGTTGCTTCATGTAAACTACTAGTATTAAGCTGCATCCAGTTAGACTGGAAGTTGACCCCAGCATAATTGGGATAAGACTAGGCAGATGACGCTGATTTTTATCAATAGGTACGTCTAAGATGTTGGAATGAATAACTTCGTCTCCATAACTCAGCGAACATAACAAGCCCATTACATAATGAAACCAATAACAAAAGAGAACAAAGACAATGGCAGTAGGTAACTAGGTTAGCGACCTGCTAACCAATACTATTGGCTGCATTGTTTGGTGAACCAGCCACTAAACAGATAGGTGCAGAAGGCCAGGGGCCTAGACAAAGTGACATCCTATCAGGTGGGGGTACTCCGATGAGCCACAGTGTGACTGTGGAGCTACATTTGATACTGACACTCAGCACCTTCAGGATGAATTGTTTGTAAAGGAATTTGCTCTAAAGGAAATCTTTAGTAAATATGAGGCTACTCAACAAGACCTGAGTAAGCGCTTGCAGGAGGCCAATGCGTTGGCAGACCTGGTCAAGTACAATGCGGAGAGGTATGAGTCTCTGACTAATAACCTCTCTTTTAGCTGTGCCTGCTCCCAGGAGCCCCAGCCTCAACTTGGTACACCCACACCCTCAGTGGTTCAGCCAGTAGGTAGCTGTATGTATGATAATAACAATAGTATGAATAATAACAACAGTATGAATAATTTGATTAAAACAACATATCTATTTTCTGACAAATTTGGTCAAGGTTTTGGTAGTATACTTAATCAGTGTTCACAACAATCTGTAATTAATCATTGTTTACCCGGTGCCAGTATTAGCCAATTAATTAGGAAAATTAAATTAACAAAAATAAACCCCAGTTCCACTGTTATATTATTGTATGGGGATAGTCTAACTGTAAGAAAAAAGGACATAATTGAATGTGTCCATTTGATGTTGCATCTCAACGAAACCAATAATTGTAAATTTATTTTCTGTGCCTTACCTTATTCGCATTATTTGTCTGATGAGCAAAATAGGCACATTTATAATTTAAATATGTCAATTTATAATAGGACTTGTCATCACAGTGATGCTATTTTATATTTCGACTGTAATCAATTTATTACTGATTACAAACTGACAAAAAATACAATGTATTTGCCACCTAGTTGTCGGAGACTTATTGCTAATCTTTTAGCATACAATATACAAAGTGACACCGGTACCTGTAGTGTACCATCGAATACTGTTAGTACTGGTACTAACACCACTATTGACACACCTTGTAGTTTAAACTATTAGGTGCGACAATGGGTCAGCCACATATATTGAATGTTGTACATCAAAATATGCAGGGTCTGTCCGGCAAAGAGCTAGAGTTAAGTTTATTTCTGGAGAACTATAATGTTCAGGTCTTATGTATGACTGAACACTGGTTGAAGGAACATGAAGTATTGTTTATAAACGATGATTATTTTACTGTACAAAGTGCATTTGTAAGGAAAAGTGCTATTCGCGGTGGGTCTTTAGTTCTTGTTTCAAACAAGTTGAAATGTAAACAACGTTTAGATTTAGTTAATCTTTCTATCGAGCGCACTATTGAGTTGTCTTGTGTTGAACTCGAGCGATACGTTATAATTTGCGTTTATCGACCCCCTTCTGGGGATTTTATTCATTTTGAATCGGTAATAGAAGATGCACTCAATAAGTTAAAATCTAGTAATAAAAGTATAATTTTATGTGGAGATTTTAATATTAATATTTTAGATGTTACTCCACTAGGTATTAGACTTCTCAATCTTTTTAGGTCTTATAATTTATTTAACTTGTTTTTTGAACCTACTAGGATCACGGCATCTTCGTCAACATGTCTTGATAATATATTTAGTGATTGTGTTGTCAAAAATAAATTAGTGCTAAGTGACTTAAGGTCTGACCACTGTGGTTTATTAGCTAGCTTCCCTATGCAATTACATAAAAAGCCGCATAAAATAGAATGCAGGCCTTATACAGCTAGTCGTTGCAACAAATTTAAAAATAATGTAGCCCATAGAATTAGACCATCTATAGTAGAACACGATAATCCTAATGAAATCTATGGAGCCCTTTTTGATGTTGTGCAAAAAGAGTACCAATCTACCTTCAAGACCAAAACCATTAATATTAATGGCACCACCGTGGGCTTTAACCAATGGGCTACTCCAGGTATTTATAAAAGTAGAGCGAGACTATACGAATTATATGGTTTGAAAAAACACAGGTTTGATACTCCTTTCCTAGAGTATGTCAAAAATTATTCAAAATTATTTAAAAGTATTTGTGTTTTTGCTAAATCTAAATTTTTAAGCGATACAATTAAAAATTCCAATAATAAAGTAAAAACCATTTGGAAAATTATTAATAATGAAACGGGTAAGTCGGTTAAACAAGACAAACAACTTGAAGTTATGGTCGACAACAAATTAGTTAATAAAGCAGCAGACGTTGCTGAGGCATTTAATGAGTTTTTTGCCAACATACCTATAACTACGACTCGCTCCTTAAATTCATCCCCGTCTAAAGCTGAAAACCTTTTGCATAGTAGTGTGCCCAAATGTGGTCGCTTATTTAGCTTCGAACATATAACACCTCATGATGTAGTTAATGTTTTTAACACACTTAAGTCTAAAAACACTGGTGATTACTGGGGCATCTCAATTAAACTGTTAAGTAATATAATAGACATAGTAGCCCCCTATCTAGCTGTTACTTTTAATAAATGTGTTGATGTAGGAACTTTTCCTGACCTCATGAAAAGTAGTAAAGTCTTACCTTTATTTAAATCAGGTAATAAAAATGACGTTGGCAATTTTAGGCCTATTTCTATATTACCTGCATTTAGCAAAATATTTGAAAAGTTAATACTCAAGCAGTTGCTAAGACATTTTAATTTAAATGGCCTCCTTCATGATGAACAATATGGCTTTACTAAAGGTCGTTCGACTACAGATGCGGGTGTTGCTCTGCTGAAACATATATTTAACGCATGGGAGAACTCGCAAAATGCTATTGGAATTTTCTGTGATCTCTCCAAAGCCTTTGATTGCGTGCACCATGACACGCTTTTGCGTAAACTACATCATTACGGTGTACAAAACGAAGCTCTTAAAGTAATTAATTCATATTTACGTAATAGGTTTCAATGTGTAGATGTAAATGGTGTGAAATCTTCCGGGCTACCAGTTCTGTTAGGTGTACCTCAAGGCTCAATATTGGGTCCATTCTTGTTTTTAGTGTATATCAATGACTTACCATTCTATTTAAAGGGTATCTGTGACGTTGTACTGTTTGCAGATGACACCTCTCTTATTTTTAAAGTAGACAGGAATAGACAAAATTTTGACGACGTAAACAGTGCTCTCTCAATGGTTACAGATTGGTTTACGATAAATAACTTAGTTCTCAATGCTAAGAAAACGAAATGTATAAAGTTTGCCTTACCGAATGTTAGAAATCTAGGACCCAACATCGTTTTAGATAAAGAAGTGCTTAAAACTGTAGACTCGGCAGTTTTTTTGGGTATAACAGTAGATGCCAAACTTCAGTGGGGCCCACATATATCAAGCCTAGCGGGAAGGCTCAGTTCAGCCGCCTACGCCGTCAGGAAAGTAAGACAATACACTGACGTTGATACAGCTCGGTTAGTCTATTTTAGTTATTTTCATAGCGTTATGTCATACGGTATTCTGCTCTGGGGCAAAGCCGCTGATATTCAAAATATATTTGTTCTTCAGAAACGAGCTGTTCGTGCTATTTACCAGCTCGGTGCCAGAATTTCTCTGAGAGATTTTTTTAAACATATTGGTATTCTCACGGTGGCATCACAATTCATCTTCGCCAACATCTTATATATTAGACAAAATATACATTTATACACTAAAAACAGTGATATTCACAATGTTAACACCAGAAATAAGGACAAATTACGTGCTCCATTTCACCGGCTTCATAGGGTTCATAACTCATTTGTTGGGCTTGGTATATCCTTTTATAACAAGCTACCCTCTTCTTTGCTAGATTTGCCTTACAATGCGTTTAAAGCCAAAGTAAAATCTAACCTTTGTTCAAAGGCATACTATTCTATCAATGATTACTTAAACGATAAGAATAGTTGGTCGCTGTGTTTAACTTAAGACAATGTTTATGTTCTTTCTCCAGAATTAGCTTACCTACTGACAGGTTATATGGGTTCATATAATTATTTATTTTCTTTGACTGTAAAGGTCAATTTATTTTAATTTTATTTTTATTTATCATTGACATAATCTACTCATTACAATGTTTTTTTATGAGTGTATTGCAATATGTGGTTAGCTAGTGACCTCGACAATTGATCATAATTATTCTTGTCTGAGCAACCGGCAGCAGGTTCGTCATGCTCCCTTAGATGTCACTGCTTGCGGTAGCGTCGGGGGTCGGGTTGCCTCCTTCCCTCAAATATGGCGAGGGGGGTAATGGCTGATCTTTGCGTTATGCTCGTGAACGGGTGCTGCTTGTGGTGACTGGTCGTCTTGCTGACCTTGGTTTTGTTTTGTTATTAGTAATTTAACTCGTATTTTTTACTTCGATGGTCCTAGTTTATCATCTGTGACTTCGAGTTACGGCTATATGTAAGTGGGCACGCCCTTTATTACTGGATGCTTTTAATATAGGTATAAAGTTCTACTTACGTTTTTAGTTTTGTATTTTGATTCTGCTTGAGTATAGTTTTCGATTTTTCGATTTTTTTCTTCTTTTTTTAAGTATATTGGCGTGTGCTAGCTGACTTATAGCAAATAATTAAATTTAATTTAATGTTTGTGTTGCGTAATGTACTTGCATGCAATTTGCACAGTGTTGTATAGAATATATATATTTTTTTAAATTTTTTATTTAACTGAACAGACAGCTGTGCTGCTGAGGAGTTTGTTGCGCCACTTCTTCTCCTCAGCTAAAGCACTAGGAAGTGGTGAAGGGCGGGCGTTTTGGGGGACTGTCTTATGTAATTTTGACGTTCGAAAAGTGCTGATTCTCAGCCTAGTTTGAATAAATGACTTTTGATTTTGATTTTGATTTTGACATTGCAAACGATGTCTCACCTCTTGTCGTGCTCTCTGTGCACTATCACCTGCACTATTGAAGAGCTTTGCGAGACCAACGATGACGCTATCGAAGGGCCGAATTCTGGTCGAAGCTTATTTAAAACTGTTAAAATGGAATCATCGATGCGACGAAGAAAAAGTCAAAAATGTATTGGATTGACATAAACTACAGAAAAGCTTTTGTTAATCCTGTTGAAAGTCGTCGTAGAAATACGAAACACTTTCAAAACGATTGCCACTTGTCTAGGCCCATACAACGAACAAGGCAGCAGCGCGTACTAACAGCCGACTTGGTAATAATTTGACATTGACAGTGCCTTTCTGTCGTAGCAGTAAGGGTGGTTTTCGAAAAGCAATTGTTACCACAGACGTGCAAGAGAGTAATGGCGAGTGCAAGCCCAATAGCTTTCACTCGTTATACATGAAGCATGTGTATGTGTGCGTGCGTTTCCGCTCGTCGTGTGGAGCTGACCTTCTATATTTATTTATCTGTGACCCGACGACGGCGCCAGAAAATATCGCAGAGACGGGGTTGGCACTACACGTGGCAGATTTTATTAGGAAATCGTGGTTCGAGAAGAATTTGATGTTGGTTTTTGGGTAAACTTGGTGTAGTTCTTGAGGCTATTTTAAAGATAAAGATATTTTATATGAGGAGTTGTATCAAAAGAAAAAAAAAAAGAAAAGAAGAATTTTTGCAGTTTGGTACTCCTTAAGAATCGATTTTCATATAAGGCTCCCGGTATGGAAATTTTATGAGGAGTGAAATTAATACTTGAAGCGTTAACTCAAAAGCGTTACGTTTTTTGTGCAACGTACCTTACGCACCTTGTACTTTGAAATCATGTATCTGTATACTTGTTTTGTACATAAGAAGTAAACTTCAGTCGTGCGTCGGAGCTGACATACACTATTTTTATAAACGTAGTTTTCCATTATTTAAATTCTTACAATCAATTTACATACAAATTACGTATATGAGGGTTTTTCATATTAAATTAGTTTCAACGAAATTAGATAAAATAATTAGTTTAAGTTATTTGTCATCAACTTGCCAAAAGTGACTTTATCAAATAAATTAATTCAATTTGTGTGCGGGAGTAAAGAAAAGTAACGTACTAATATAGGCAGAAAAGTGCTGCATCTGTGTGTCGTAACTGAGTGATTGATGACACGTCACGGCCACGCCGCGCGCCGACACGCGCCGGCGCATAGATCAACATGCTACCACGACGTATCGTACTGAATGTTATGTTAATGGTTGGAGGTAAAAGAAATGTTTACGTGAGATGCATGTGTTGCTTGTTTTTACATTAAACTTCATTTAGCTTAAAAGGAGTCGAATTTAACGTTTCACATTTTTATAGACCATGTTCAAAGCTCAATTTTGGTTTTGTTAGTTTTTATTTCAACAACAAATCCAGGCTATTTCTCTCATAATCTGTCATTATTATCTTTAGTCTAAGGGCCTGTTTTTTGATCCGTAGTTAACTCAACCGATGTGGCTAAACATATAAATAAAATAAAAATAAAAACGTTTACTTGTCACTAAAAGAAATATACATTAAAAAATATTAGGATAGACACTCAGAGGCACAATCTTACAAGAAATGTATTACACAGAATATTGTTCCTAACTCCCAAACTAGGCCTAGGCCTGTATTTTGGGGATCAGTGTTCAGTCATGGGACTCATTAAAAGCAAGACAGCATTTTTTAGACAGGAGTGTCGCCACATAATAGACACGCTATACAGGAATGAAGGTAAGTGCCACGTGGAGTGGTACAAAAAAGACAATGCAGTAACTAAACTATTTAAAAGAAAAAATAAAAAGTGAATATAAAATAATATCATAATAATAGATGGTTACAGGGTATGTTGTGTGGTGGTATGATTGGATGAGTGTGTGTTAGGTAGATTGATAGTGTGTGAATATGTGTGTGCATGTAAGTGTGGGAACGTGTTTGAGAAAATGGTTGGGTAAGCACCTTTATGCAGGGCGGGGACGATATGCGGATGTTATAATTAAACCTTACGTGATAAACTTGAGTAAGTCCTCCGTCTTCTGGTAATCCAGGCTACGAAGCCACTCCGTAACTGTCTTTTTTATTTCAAGTCGGCACATATTGGCAATGTTTAGCTTTCTATGTATGGTGTTATAAAGTTTGCTGCTCATGCTACTATACTGGCGTTGAGCAAATGCAGACCGGCAGGGCACATATTATGGATTTGCTATTGGCCTATTTGTGTCGGGCAGAGGAACCCCCGGATGTCTTCTAAGGATGGATTTGAGCACATAGAGCTGGCGCACTGTAAGTACTTTGCATTCAGCAAATAGTTGCGACGTGGGAAATCTATAAGGCTTTTTGGTCATGACCTTAAGCACGGCTCTCTGCGCTCTCTCCAATCCGAGAAGTCGAGTTTTGGCTGCACCCCCCCACACGGTTATGCAGTACTGGATAATGGACTGGCATAGAGCCATGTAAACTAGTATCAGCTTTTCTAGCGTTGCAGAATCTCTAAGGGTTTTTATGACAGAAATTAACCGCCTAGTTCTGAAAATAATTGTGTCAATCTGCTTGTCCCATCTCAGTCCACCATCCATCTGCACTCCCAGATACCTAACACTATCCACCCGTGAAATTACCTGGCAATTACATCCCTCATGCCAACCGCAAATATGTGCTTTTAAAGAGAAATCTAGAAGGGTTTAGTATTGGGTCTTAGAGCGAAGGGTAGGAAATTGGTTTTGTTTAGGTTTAGTGTGAGCAAATTTGTCTTAGCCATAACAAAATTTTGGAAAGGGAAAATTCTACACTTTCCTTGACCGCTTCCCAGTTTGGTCTCCATACAAGGACAGCGGTATCATCTGCATATGTGAACAATGCAGTGTTTGGTAAAGACAATGTGCAGAGGTCATTTATGTAAACCTATATAACCTATATATAATATATTAACTAATGATCGAATTTTGGCTAAATGTGAAAGGCTAAACATGTCATTCATGTTAAAAAATAGTAAGTAGTGGCATTTTGGCAAACACATTTAGCCAAAATTCAACTATTAGTTACTATGTTTAACCATTGGTTGAGTTAACTACGGATCAAAAAACGGCCCTAAAACACAGACGTGCGTAGAGTTATAATAGAATAAGTAGCAATACTTTGATACTCACATAAAATATTCACAGATAGGCAACAATAAGCTAATATATAAGTTAGTTCAAATAATATAACCTAACATTGTGAGAGACGGCGAATTTATTAAAAAGTTGTTTGATAACAAACATAATTTTGTTTCAGAATAATGTGTAGCAAATTGAATCCTTTAGCTAGAAAATAGGCTAGATATCAAAATAAATTGCTTTTTATGATTATTATGTATTTTATTATAAAACTTATTCGAGGTATTGGCTTTTTAGTAGTAAGTAATACTGATCGGGAAATCCGGGGTTTGATTCCTGAGTGTTTAAATACGGTTTTAATTAATATACTGTTAACCAACTTTTACAAAAAGAGATATAATATTGTTCCAATAAAACAATTATTTTTGAGACAAGAATTCTTATAATAATCATTACTTATCTCGGATTGTCGTTAAGCAATGGTTTATATTAAAGCAGTGCAATTTTTCGGGCTCTAAAATATCCTCCATAATAAGAACAGGCTTATGTTTTATCATCTACAACAGAGCCACCGTCGAAAACAGGATTTATTTGCACTAAAACCAGTATTCGTATAACAGTGTTGTTTTACCAAAAAATTGTCAAAGCTTCGACAATAAACCGACGCTGACAAGCCAATATCATCGACAACGCTCATCAATATTCATAAATATACACAAAGTTTGAAAATATCATAAAACCGATACCTACCTCTAGTTGGTGCTGCGAGAGCACACTGCTACGAGACTACGCGGCTACGCGGCTACGAGACTACGCGGCTACGCGGCTACGAGACTACGCGGCTACGAGACGTACTACGGTACCGCTACGCGCCGCTTTGGACTTAAAAGAAATATAAAGAAACTCATCTGAAGTTTTGAAAGTAATGGCATATTGTAAGAACGATCAGAAGTCTCAATCTTCTCAAACATGATAGTAGACAGCTTAATAGATTATTCAGAACCGTGCCAGAGATGTAAACCTCTACCTATTCAAAGATGTCTGGTAAACATTTCATCATTAATCGGTTGCAGGACACTGAAAAGTTTGATTGTTCTTACGCCGTGTTAATTTCATCTAAAATTCTAACATCATAAACGATAACTTTGTATTGATTTTTACTACTAGTAGTTCTGCGAACACAAACTTTTTTTGCAACAATTAATATATCACTAAAGTAATTTAAAACAAGATATTTACCAGGTTTATTTGGTGCGATATAGCTCTGCACAGTAGCGCCATCTAGTGACCTCATTGTGAAACTAACATTAATATTGGTTTTAATGTCGCGTTTTAGAGAACTCTGATAATTGATTTCAATAATCTCTAGTTTTTTGATGAGAAAGTGGTGCCACGTTCTCCATCAATCCTTACATAGTAGTTAAAGGATCGGTTCCACTGGTAGAAATCTAAAAGTGAGCAATTTACTGCATTTTGAAGAGTTATTCTGCACATCACACCGAAGATTCTCATCAGATCTTCACCAAAATTTTATGAAACGAACTTAGTATCTTCCAAATCGCTTATAAAATACGACCTGTAGAGAAGTACCAACAAACTGACAGAGGAAAGCCAATTTTGCCAGACTTGAAACAGAGACGCTCTGCTGGCTCGTTAAATAAGAGGGTCAATAACAAAAATGCATTACCTCTTGTTATTTTGAAGTCGGTTAAAAATAGTAAGTTTTGTTGCGATAATAAGTTCAGTACTTACTATCGCAACAGAACTTACTATTTTTGTTGCTTAGGTTGTAATATTAATATATTTATGAAGTCTGGTCTACAGTATAGTAAGGTAATCGATTTGCGTACGGTAAACGATACACAATAGAAGTTATATTGTTATGACATCTATGGACGTCAAGCGCCTGCGAAAGCGAAAAAAGGAAGCATTTAGAAATTTGGCATCGTCGCAAAAGTTATCAAATATTTTGTTGTCACTAAAATATTGATTAATATTTGTAATAGTTCATTGAATTTTTAGTTTTTTAAAGTGACACAGCACCTAAATCAGTGTTATTGTTGCAATTCATAATCAACATTCAAGTGCACTACAGAGCGATATTTCAAAACATAATAATATTGATATATTAATCAAAAGAGAAAGGTCAAGTGCGTAGTACTCGCAACCGACGCGTGTATGACTAGATGTATGAACGTAAACGAGGCAAAAGGAGTATGTAAGGATCGTAGCAGGTGACGTTCTGTGGTGAAAACAGCAAAATATTTGACAGGTATTTGCAACGTTGCCTACTTCAAAATGCGCTCTTTTAATCTATTTTTAGGGTTCCGTACCTCAACAGGAAAAAGGAACCCTTATAGGATCACCCGTGTGTCTGTCTGTCACAGCCAATTTTCTCCGAATCTAATGGACCGTTTGAGTTGAAATTGGTACACATATGGATTTCTGCGACCCAAACAGGGACGTGTAAAGTAAATAAATAAATTTTGAATATGCGGGTCAATTTTGGGGGGGAAATAAGAAAAAAGAAAGTTTTGCAAATTGTACCGTGTGACATATTAAATGAAAGGGCTTACTGTGAGGGTTTTAAATATATTAATTTTATAATTTTTAATACACTGTTTTAAAGTTATTTAAGAAAATAAACAACTATTGTTCATTCCCCCCTTATCTCCGAAACTACTGAGCCTAAAATTTTGAAAAAAA
Organism: Dicycla oo; assembly: GCA_948252095.1. Classification (NCBI taxonomy): domain Eukaryota; kingdom Metazoa; phylum Arthropoda; class Insecta; order Lepidoptera; family Noctuidae; genus Dicycla; species Dicycla oo. Next base: position 21,218,831 of record OX411735.1, on the reverse strand, counting down.
TATAGAAAATAGTTCTATACCTATAGATTACAGGAAAACTTATAAGAAGTCTATGGTCTTAAAATAACATGGTAAATCTCTCAATATTGTGCGTACAAACTAACATTTGCAGTTAGAATGTATGGGAGAACATGTTTTTCAACTACAATGTTAAGTTTGTACTTGGGATAAATTCATCTCAACTACGGAACCCTTCATTTTGCGTAGTCCGACACGCACTTAGCCAGTTTTTTTTGTAAAGCTATCAGTCCTAGTTTCTATCACTATTAGACCTTCTCCTTACCATTTTTGTTGTGAGCTAAGAAACGTACCTTTATTTTTAAGAAACACACGTAAACTAAACTAGTTAAAATCTTTCTTTTTCTTAGAATTTCAGACAAGTGAAGACGTTGTATGTTTCTTCTATTGAACTTCTTGCCACGTCGTACAGAGAGTGGAGCGGACATCATACTGAGATCATTTTATTTGTTAGTGCACAAACAAATTGAATGAGTGTGTGTGTGTGTGTGTGACAAAGTTCTTTAACGTGGCTTGCGGCAGGAGTCAACTGGTAGAAATTGTCACGTAACGAGAAAGCGTTATGCCCGAAAATGTCAATTTCAAGTGTCAAAAGCTTTTGTTAGGGTTCCGTACCAAAATGGTAAAAAGGATCCCTTATGGTGCGACTCAGTCTGTCTGTCTGTCACAGTTGGATATCTCAAGAAGCACTAATGCTATCAACTTGAAATTTGGAATAGTTTTACATGACGTTTGCGCAAACGTCATGTAAAACTATTCCTATTTTTAAATATATACTATTTTGCAAATAAGAAATATATATTTTTTTTTTGCAACAGGGACTGAAAGGGAGACTTAAAAATTCGAAGTGGTGCTACAAGGGCATGTGGGAAAGAGCGCTGTTTGTCCATTCTCAAACACTTTATTTTTAGGCTGCATAGTTTTCAACTTTAGATGAAAAATGTAAAAAAATACAGTTCGGAGATAAGGACAAACTTCGGAGATAAGAGGAGGGCTCCTTTTCTCCGAAGTTTGCATAGAGAAAAATCTGAAATTATTCTATGTGATAGAAGTTTTTGTAAAGATTACAGGAAAAATAAAACAACGTCTCTAAATAGCACATTTTTTTTGGTGGTACGGAACCCTCGGTGCGCGAGTCTCACTCGCTCTTGACCGGTTTTATTTTTGTTTTTCAAACAGAGCCATCTAGAAAAATAAATGTAGCTTCTGTAGTTTAAGAGCTATGAGGGAGCAGATACATACATACATACACAGCCTGTTAAAATCATCTAGTTATGCTTTTAGAATGGCCATGCAAACATTTTGATTGACACTGGACAGTATACATACAGGGTCTAATTAAACTAGCGAAACTCCACAGACGTGATGAGTGTCTAAAAACTGACTGTAAAACTGATTTTCTAAACCCGTACTTCAAGTTACTAGAACAAGTAACTAGCTGCGGTCACTGACCCTAAAAAGCTTTTTGTTTTGCTTTCGGTATCTTGTATTGTTTAGATATCGATACCCATAACTTCTACATGTACATGTTCTTACGACTACATGTACGGCTATATGTAAGTGGGCACGCCCTTTATTACTGGAGGCTTTTATTTACGTATAAAGTTCTGCTTACGTTATTAGTTTTGTATTTTGTTTCTGCTTGAGTATAGTTTTCGATTTTTTTTTTTGGTATTTTGGCGTGCGCTAGCTTACGAGTACTTATAGCAAATAATTTAATTTAATGTTTTATGTTGCGTAATGTACCTAAATTATTATGCGCAGTGTTATATAGATTCATTTTTTTTAACTGAACAGACAGCTGTGCTGCTGGGGAGTTTGTTGCGCCACTTCTTCTCCCCAGCTAAAGCACTAGGAAGTGGTGAACGGCGGGCGTTTTAGGGGACTGTCTTATGTAATTTTGACGTTCAAAAAATGCTGATTCTCAGCCTAGTTTGAATAAATGACTTTTAATTTAGGTTTTTTGATTTTTCTGTGGAGCTTCTCTAGCTAATTTAATTTGACTTACCGCCCCGCTACCGCTCCAGCCACGCTTACTGTGGTGCCGGTGACTTATATAATAAAACCAGATACTGGTTCACAGTTTCACGGAATCAGGAAGAAACTTGCTATGACTGGAAACACACTCGTATTTTAAGTGTAGCCGAACTCATACGTGAGTGTAGCATGGTACCCAGGTGGTAGTATTTCAGTAAGTAATTAAACCTGACTCGTCAGTCTAGTGTCCACAAACTCTACCGCTGAGCACGAGATTCGATTTCCAGGTCGGGTTAACTGTTATCCGGTTTGTGCTTCAGGAATTTCTCAGCAACCCGGAGTATGGATTTGTGCCGGTTGATGGCAATAGTCTATTACAAGGGACTTAAACATAACCGATGAAATGTGGGTGTTCTATACGTGGGTGTGGGTATAACCTCTATCTTTCCCTTCCAAACTATGTCGGGAGCAGCTTCCAGTCTCTGTCTCTGTCTGTCTCAGTCTTCTGGTAAGACTAGTGGTCAGACGTTTGGGCTTCTGACGACTCTTCTTTTGAGTCGTCAACTAAAACAAGCGTAACTTAACCCGCGATCGACCCGTGCGGCTGTTATTAGTTCGTCACGATCCCCTGCTACTGCAGTGACCCACCGCCCAGTGACCGACCGTCCAGTGACCCACCGTCCAGTGCAATTAATCAGAAACGTAAATCAGTGCCAACAGCAAAAAGACAAGACTTCTGAATGTCTGACAAAGCGCTGAACAAATCTCTTCGCGCTAATTGTTGATTAATTTAAGGGAGTTGGCAGAACGCCAGCCGAGCTCTTCCTAAACAAAATACAAATAAAAAAGTCGTTATGTTTGAGTTGACTTCGGATGAACAGTGTTCCGTATCTACTGGTGCCGAGACTTCCATAATAATAAGTTAACTAAAGAAATGTTTTAGCTGGTTAATTATCAAGCTTACCAGGTGGATAATTATCAAAACATTACGAAATGAGATTTTAATACACTAACGTTTTTTTAGCTACAAGATATACAGAAAAACTAGCATCTAATTCTTAGCTCAGCTTACCACGGACAGTATTGGTCAGTAATACACGAACTTTCTATACAAAAACCCTTCACGATTGGAAATACCCTCTTACACTAGTTCATAAACGTTCCATTCAACGCTCACCGTAAGCCGCTCTCTCAAAAGGCAGTAATTGCGTCAGTAGCACCTTTCACCACGGAACCCCGTACGTGCTTTGTACGTTTGGGTCTGAAGTTCGAGAAATAAATGACGGCTAACGGTTTATATCTTCAAATAAGGTATAGTACGATACAAATTAAAGTTTCCGTCGCACAGACAGGCACATTCAAGCAAATTGATATAGTGTCATTTTATTTCATTCATTTCATAGCAATTTCTGCATACGACTGACAAATAATTGCAAGTTGACGATCAATATGGTTAGCATAAACAATTAAGCATTAATTTTTCCTGACTTAATCAAACAACCAAAACTAGGATTTAGCAATCGCTTATTTTCATTCTGCGCGCGAGTTATTTGCGTAGTCAACTATCAATTCCTACGAGAGCTTGCTTATACTCAAGTCTACCAGTTCGGAAACGATCGTGTTTGTCGATGCGCGATGGAACATTTAAGTTGTATCGAACTTGAGCGTGCACTTCGACTTCTTGGTTTCCTTCGAAGTATATAAACTCTTCTCACTGAAGAAGAGTTTGTTGAAAACTAGAACTAGGGGTTCAAAAGCTTTGAAGGTAGGTATTAGATACAGTTGAATGCTACAGCTGAGTCTTGAAAGTAAGTAGTTGGAATATATTCTGAATTTGACCGCGAAAGTTACTTTTAATACAAATGTAAGCTTAGGGCCCGTTTTTTGAGCCGTAGTTAACTCAACCAATGGTTAAACATATTAACTAATGGTTGAATTTTGGCTAAATGTGAGAGAATAAACATGAATGTATTCATGTTAGCTCATTCATATTAAACAATAGTAACTAACGGCATAATTCATTCATTTTTAGCCTTTCACATTTAGCCAAAATTCAACCATTAGTTAGTATGTTTAACCATTGGTTGAGTTAACTACGGATCAAAAAACGGCCCTTAGATGACCCACAGACGATGTTATAATGGGTCCGTAAAACATACTTCAACATCAATTTTATATCTCCTATTTTTTTAAAGCCACGGAATTCTACCAAAGAATAAATAGATACACCCATAGTATACAGACGGATTTTCGCTTGAATTCAATGAGCAATTGTTATTACAAAGGGGGGAAAGGGGAGGACTCAAACTCCCCAAAATTATGGAAAACTGCTGGGATCCCCACGTTCGACGTCGCACTTTAAAATATTCAGTCTATGACGTCATCGGAAATATTCATGAATTATTCAGCAGTACATAAAACAAACGATCAGTGTTGGAGAAATTAATCAATCTTGATTAATGGTCTGACCGTTGATAAATAGAGGCCATACAGTGTTTTGAATTTTTGAACAAAATATTCAGACAGTGAAAAGTTTTCGTCTTAAATATAAAGTAATGGCGATCATCACTTTGAAGTGAGGTCGTTCATTTTTATGAAAAAAGTCTTCACGAAGTGACTTTTTCTAATTGGAGTTCGTCTGAAAATGATTGATTTCTCAGAAAACGGCGTTACAGGGCTTTGAATATTCTAGGCTTCGTCCACGAGACAACATTATATACGCCTGCATTCCCCGAAGGGTTAGCCAAAAGAGTAAACAAAAAAAGTACTTATATAGTTCGCGTCAAATAACTTTGTCGCTCTGAAAAAGGCTTTGCGATGCGCATGGCATGGTGCGCAGTTGTTTTACTGCTGCGCAGTCATTTGCGAAAACTTCAGAGCCGCAAAATTATTTGACGCGAACTATAATAAAATAAAAGATTTTTTCAAACACTAAGTACCTACTTAAGTAAAATTAATCTATCCAGTTTCAAACATTTCCAAAAGACAGAGACAAACGCGTTTATTTACTCCAGTCAGAACGATCTGTTCTAAAAATATTTTCATTACTTTTGCATAAAATCATTCAATGCTTAAACTCACAATTTATATTTAAATGTAAATCGCTATACCCAAGAAGACACACCATCACAATATTATCTAGGTAAGGTCAACAGTACATCACATATTTCATAATTAAATAATTATCTCTCTCTCTCTCCTGATTGCACTCGAATGAGTTTCGTGTGCTTATCACATCAGTCGCACCCTCGGCAAGGGTTTAGTAATCAAGTTGGGACTCATTGAATGGGCTCGCAGTGGTAGGAACCAGTTAGCCTCAAAAAATGTATAATTATGTTACGGGTAATGCTAGAACATTGAGTAAACCTACGTTTACCTGGGTTTACTTAGTATTTATTATTCGGATTGTAACCCAAACTTTTTAGTTACAATCCGAATAATAATTGAAATCGTAACTAATATTAAATGCAAAAGTAAGTTTGTTTGTTTGTTACCTTTCACGCCTAAAACACTTAACCGATCATCCTGCTAACACAAAAAATATACGTATTATGGAGTGGCAAATACTTCTTTTTTTTATTTTATACTACTACAATACGGAACCCGCCTCAACCAATATTCATTGGCTCTCCACATTTTGTAAAATAACATTAAATACGTCAAGAAACTGTCAAAACGTCCTGTTGTAGGAATATTCATTTAATTGTTACATATATTTCAATCAGCAGTTTAAATGGCCACGCAAGTTCAATTATTCAGCCCGAGACAGACAAGCTGACACGTTCGATTTTATGTAACTGCGTAAAAGTTCACTCTTGGCCGAGATAAAATACGCTGCTATTCGAGTGTATAGTAACACCTAATAGCGTAAAAGTTTAAATCTAAAGCACCAAATCTTTGTTAAATAACTTCCTAAACTAACTGCTCACGATAAAGTAGTCCATATATGTTCTCTCTTAAGATGCAACAGTTTGAAAGTATACGCGTGGACTTTTATTCAGAAAACTGCATTATTTGTGTTAACAAACATAGTGTCTTGCGAGTACTGCACTATTAAACGCTGAATAACAGTGACATCTGTGGCATGTGTGTGTGGAATAATGCTTATTAGGATCACGCTACAGAAAAAAGCGTTATATTGGGTCTTGTTTTTTTCCTATGCAGCTGTTGCAGCCCGAGTGAACTTTATTAAGTCGTTATAGATGCTTAGAACTACGCTGTGAGCCTTATGTGAACATTTGTAATGCAGGTCTGTGCTACTTGGGTGGTACTGCTACAGGCGATTTAAGACAGTCTCTGAGTATAATTTCCGACCTCCACGAGGGCGAAGCCGCAGACAAAAGCTAGTTAATACATAATATAGTAATATATACAGCGAAAGGAACTTCGTTCCAACCGGGTGTCCCGCGACACCTCTCGATTTTTATTTATAAAATCAAAATGGCGGATCATAGACGTCAATAATGTGTCATGACCACGTGGGGCATCCAACCAAACAGCTTGAGGACATGATTCTAATGATATAAACACGCAAAAACGTTGAAAAAAAAAAATGTGAAAAAGCCGAACTGCAACTAAAAAGTACAGTTTTTGTTTTTTTTTTTTATAGCATGAGACAAATATGTCTAATGACTAATAAGACATGAATATTTATTTTCTGACCTGACCTACTCTACGCATAGTTTCAGCCTATTCAGATTAGCCCGAGATACTGTCTGCTGAAATGTCATACCTACAAGTAAATATCTAGAAGTGAATGCAGCTTAGATGGCAGTACCTTGTCCGCATTATAAATGAAATACCTCGCTCGTCACGTTCTCAGAGCACGTGCTGACGTGTGATTGCATTGCTCCCGTCACCTACAGACAAGCCTTTATGAACGTTATGTAAGTTTATCTCTGACGCAAATAGTTTCGGTACGAGTACCGTATCTCATGTCATGGTCAAAAGATTTGTCAATCAATCAATCAATCAAAAATGTCAGTGGGGTTTGACCTCTGGGGGTTAAAATTAATTTAATTATTAATCTATAAGCACCTTAAAGGCACAAAGAAGGACAATGCGGATAATGCAAACTTTGAGCGAAATGCAAAACCTTTTTAACCGACTTCAAAAAGGAGGTTCCCTATGCGACCCGTATGTATGTATGTTTGTACGTAAGTTTGTATGTCCACGATTTTCTCCAAAACGAATGAAGCAATTTTTATGATTCTTTCTCTAGCGTGATCTACATACTATCAGAGAGGCCTTAGTATATAATACATTAGGTAATTAAACTTATGTACGAAGTTATATAAATAAATGTACTGTATTTCCGGCATTTGTAAGCGGATTTTTAACCGACTTCAAAAAGGAGGTTCCCGACCCGTATGTATGTACCTATGTATTGTAGAATTATGCATTCTATAAAATCTGTTCGAAGATCTTTTTATTAAATACTCTTTCACTGAGAATATATTCGAACTATTCTTGGTAAAAGACCAACTTTTTTATTAGCTTTGAAATTGGAGTAGTGATTTTTGATTCGGCTTAAGAGTTAACGTTTTCGGGTCATTCGCCTCTGATTTTACTTGCATTCAATGTGTCTTTTATGAAAATAAAACCACTAAATTGATCGTTATATACGCAGTGCACCGTCAAATGTGGAAATAATTACAGTGTGCGTGTGTGTGTCATGTTTTTTTTTCGTATACGAGTCTGAACCCTACTGGCTTGGGGTGCTTCGCCGTTGGGAACGTCTTGTCATCCGTTACACGGAAATATTTAAGCCAGTATTCTGGCTTTCCCGGCAAGGGGAGCACGGTAGCCATCTGCCTGCTTGCTTCCTGTCAGCGGTACCAGCGGCGGGCTGTTCCCACCAGCTCGCGTACCTCACCTACGCTGACTTCGCTTCGACTGATCCAGCGATAGTCGTAAACAGGTATTTTTTATCTTACTAAATTTCTTAACCGCGTAGTTTATAGCATATTTTATAATTCAAAAAAGCATTTCCATATAGGCTGTCGGGTAGATTATGCTTCAATATTTTTATTGAACTTAGGGCCGGTTTTTTGATCCGTAGTTAACTCAACCACTGGTTAAACATAGTAACTAATGGTTGAATTTTGGCTAAATGTGAAAGGCCAAACATGAATGAGTTATGCCATTAGTTACTATTTTTTGATGAATATAATGAGCTAACATGAATACATTCATGTTTAGCCTTTCACATTTAGCTAAAATTCAACCATTGGTTGAGTTAACTAAGATCAAAAAACCGGCCCTTAGTCGCGTATTTGTGCGATAAGGTTTAGGCGTACTCAGTCTGATGAATTCGAATTCAATAGGGTAGGATGATTAGATCTCTTCGACTCTTCGTGTTAACCTTATCCGGCCACTTTATTGAAAATTAGAACCGCTAACCAAGAAAAATCCGGGATATTGTCCTTTTTTATATTTTGTATGCTTTTTTTATACTACAATCATTTTTTTATTATCCCTGTTCCTTTTTTAATTAATTCATTTTAGTCCACTGATCCAAGGATTAAGATTAGATTTTCCTTTAATGGCTTCGGCACTCGGTCATTCATTTACCTATCAAATGATCGAAAAATTAAATTAAATAGGAATAATGTTTATTCCTATGTAACTGTGTCGGTGTCTCTGAACGTGGAATGAAACATGAACATTCACTCGAGTGCAGCAATATCCTATACGTAAGCTACAAAATGAAAATAGGATCCATCGTTTTCATCAAATAACTCGAAATCCCTTTCATGCGAACTATAAAACTTAACAGACTTGTTTATCCCTCGCGAGCTATAAATTACTTTTTCATCAAACTTACATTGTCACCGATAGTTTCCTCGTCTATACGTAGACTGCCGAACTTTAGCACTGTCGGGAAATCTCATAAAACTTGCAAAAAATAACAAGCTAAATAATTGTTTGCCAACTAACTGGCTTTGTACTTTGTCTATGTTTTGGACACTTATAAGGATTACAATTTTTGTATTATATCTACAGAGTGATACTAAAGGTCTCGAAAATCTATAAAAATATTGTGAGTAAAATAATATAAAGACGAACCTACCATCAATATAATAATGGAAGAAGATAGAAAAAAAAAATCCACACCAAAATTAAAGCTTACGTCGTACCTAACCAGTGTTGCCAACTGCACCGTAATTACGGTAAAAAACACCGTAAGCAGCATAGATCTACCGTAGGATTATTATTACGGTAACAAAATACACCGTAATACCCATTGAAGATCTTTTTTTTTTTATCTTGTAGATATATAGTCACCTCAGTTCTACAAGGCTCTATCTTACATTTTCTCAATTTTTGTTGCTTATGGTTCAATTTCAAGAATATTTTTTTGGTATCTGCATTAAAATCCTGTGAAAGTTCTTACTTTTCTTTGAGATATTTACAAAACAACAAAGTTCTATCTACATTGTGCGTTACACGAAGACGTGTCAACAAGGTTCTATCTGGAAAAATGTAGGTAGTTAGAATTTTGTTTAATTTTGGTTTGATTATTGCGGGTTAGTATGTTCGAGCAAAAATATTGAAACAATTATACTGTCTGATTCTGATTAAAAACATGTTTTCATTCATATATATCTGATCCTTAACATGCTATTAAATAAACAAGGTAATTCTACCGTATTTCAAATATAAATAACTACATAATTTCGGAAAATCTACCGTATTTTTAGAAGAATTCTACCATCCGCTAGATTTCAGAGTTGGCAACTCTGTACCTAACAGAAATTATAATCAAGTACAAAATTTTTCTTCTTTCTCCTAGAAAGTGTGCCCCTTCTCTTGGGTTTGTCTTCCTTAATAACTACATAATTATTATTATTAATTAGCAAAGCGTTTTAAGTCTGGAAATGGAAACTTCATACAGGAAATTACAGTCCTTAGAGAGACATAACCGGATATGAACTGATAATTAGACTGTAGATGATTGCTCACCGTACTAAGTCGCGTGAAAAGTGTCCACAGATAGAAGAGTAAGCTCAGAAATCCCGATTATGGCAATTCCTTAGTGACTGCGGCAATGTGTGTGTAAAAACGAAACAGAAACGTGACCAGCTTATAACGCTGTGGGGTGAATCTGACTATTTAAATCTTTGCCCAAATGTACAATACGTTAGCTTCACGATGTAACTTAGCCACAAGTATGACAGTCGGGTCATGTCTGTCCCTGACATAACTCAGGCTCAAATGTCAGGCATCAAGTCTCGGCCTAGGACAGGCACGATGTTGTCTGACTTATTATGATCATGTCTGAAACGAGGATGAATTACATTTTGTAGAAGGGTTTGTACAGACTTTACGAATATATGCTTATGTCAATGTGCACTCACAAATTTGACAGGCCAGCTGGCGTGGTTGGTTAAGATACCGCCTATCATGTCGCAGGTCGGGGGTTCGATTCCCATCCAGGACAAACATTTGTGTGCATGAACATGTCTGTTTATCCTGAGTCTGGGTGTAATTATCTATATAAGTATGTATTTGTAAATACATACTTATATAGATAAACTACATGCACTACATAAAAGTAGTGTATGTAGTATATCAGTTATCTGGTTTCCATACTACAAGTTCTGCTTAGTTTGGGACCAGATGACCGTGTGTGAAATGTCCCGGGATATTATTATATTATTATAAATACTACTGATCGAACGTTTTCCTGGTAGGCCACTTCACTCCACTTATTGAAACCCCGGTTGTCTAGATTAGGTAATTTAACGCTGATTTTCTAGATACAATATTTAAGTTTGTCGATTATTATTATATTTCAATATTGCTCGTGCAGTGGCTGTCAACGCAATGGCACGCGAACGCGCCCCCCGCGCGCCCCTGCTCCTCGTTGACTTGTCGTTCGGATACGGCTCCAACAACTACGTTGTCCTGTTTAAACCTCGTCAACCAAAAACCTGACGGAAAATATTGACAAGCCTCCTATGCGCAAACATGATGTGACGTCAACACGTCACATCAACCCAGAAAGGGTTTAATAAACTAAAGAACTCCACAACATGATCTTTTTCCTCATCGGACGGGATTGAGCCTCGAGGGAAAGAAAAGGCCACGAAATTAAAAGTCCATCGAAGAATCTATCTCATGATCACACTCATGACACACACATGCTTCAAAGATTGTAGTAGTTCAGACTGCAATAATGTGGAAGTTCTAAGTTTCTACAGAGGTGCGTAGCTAGATACGAAATAACACTCGGAAAGATAATGATCAGTTGTATGGTTAATAAGTCTGAACGATACAATCTTCGAATAGAATAGCACACTACTTAAATTATACCGCCTAGTGTTCTAGCTAAAGCCGAAGTGCGGACTGGAAAAAACATACGAACTATCTTTCCTTTTTGACGTGAAAACGTCTTTTCGCTCGGTGTACGTTAAGTTCAATATTTCTGACCGACAAAATCATGTAAGATTCCAGACGCTAACAACTACGAGACTTTTAGTGCTAGAGTAATAGCTGAGCATTCATAAGATAGGTGATATTTATAACAATTTTATGACCGGATATAATTTGCCTATGATGTCACACTGCGAGCACAGGCGCATGCGCGCGACCCTCTACTTTTCACTATGTGTCGAAATATCAATTCGTATAGCGCACACACGTGTTTAGCTAGATCAGTTCTGCTTTGTCAAGAGTTAACAAAGTACTACCTGGAACTAAAAAGAAACAACAGAAATATTGGCCAAAATAGGGTTAAAAATTAATATGAAATTGACAATAGCAAAATAATGTCAGATGTCGTCTCATGTCGGTCGTAAATCTGTTCAGAAATGAAAAAAATCCCTATCGAAGTAAGCTTGCTTCAAAAGAAATGCATTAAGTCTAAAAAATCTAGTGCCGAGCCAATATGTACGATAGCTACGGCAGTGTCAGCAACCGTTAGAAAATCTGTTGCAAATAGCAAAAAAGTTTGAGATGTCCTTTCATATCGGCCGTAAATCTGCTCAGAACTATAAAAAATATTATAATCAGTGAAAGCTTACTGTATAAGGAATGCAATGAGCCTACTAAGTCTAGTGTCGAGCAAATACAATGGCTACGGCAGTATCGGAAACCAAAGTAAAATTTCAATCTGTTTTCACGAAAACAAACGACGCGGCCTCGGAACTGCGCTTACTAATATTTTTTTATTTAAAAAAGACAGTTCTGCACTGGCGTAAGTAGTCGAATGTCAGCCAGTACTATATAAGTTTATGGTCCATTGGTTTATGGTCAATCTTACAAAAAACCGGACAAGAGCGAGTCGGACTCCCGCACCGAGGGTTCTGTACCATCCCACTTCCTACTTATCCTACTTCCTGTCCTACTAATATTATAAATGCTAAAGTTTGTGAGGATGGATAGATGTTTGTTACTCTTTCATGCAAAAACTACAAAACGGATATTTATGTTTGGCACACTGATAGCTTGTAACCTGGATTAATACATAGAATACTTTTATCCTGATATTCTTACGGGTTCAATACTTACGCAGGTGAAACCGCGGGGTGCTGCTAGTCACATATAAAAAAGTGTGCTATTTACAGACATCGTTTTATTTTTACCCGAAATGGAGGGTAATGTGTTTGACCTGTATGTATGTCCGTTTATTTGTTCCCTCGTAACTCCTAAACGAATGAACGGATTTGGATAAATTAAACGTAAAAAAATATAGTTGAGACCCTCACAGTAAGCCCTTTCATTTGATATGTCACACGGTACAGTTTGCAAAACTTTTTTTTTAACTTTCTTATTTGCCCCCAAAATTGACCTCTATTTTCAAAATTCATTTAATTACGTTACACGTCCGTGTTTGGGTCACAGAAATTCATATTGTACCAAATTTCAACTTAATCGGTCCATTATATTCGGAGCAAATTTGCTGTGACAGACGGACAGACAGCTGTCTGTCTGTCCGTCTATCACAGCAAATTTGCTACGAATATACACACGTCATGTCTGTACACACACGAGTGATCCTATACTAATGGATGAGGTCGGCTGCCAGGGTCGCGGGTTGTATGAAAGAGTTACCGTAGCCCTGGCACAGGCAACTGAAGGTACACGGGTGGGTTTTAGTCAACGGTCAAAAGCCTCATGGCCGAAAGCATCGATTAATACCTTTCGAGGCTCGCGTTAGGCGGTTGGATCAAGGGATTCAGAAAGCAGTAGGTACTCCTCGATACGGCTCGCATTGTCTCTACAGCCCTAACCACAGGTAACTTGGGCTCTGGGGATCTACTCCCTAAGTCCGTAAGTGAAGCAAAGGGCCCGTCTGAAAGTCGGAGTGAGCCCTACTCCCTAATGATTTTGGATTCATCAATTATTTGGAACGGAATCTTAGACATGTTTTGTGAACGAAAGACGCAGGACGATAGAGTTGCGCTATTTTACCGGTCGATTACCGGTTTACTTATTTTGTGGTTTCCAAGCCTATTAAACAAAAATTAATATACATAGTTCTCGTAAAAAAATGTTAAAAGGAATATGTGTGTAATAATGTTAAAGAAGTCTGTAAGTCGTTAATTCGACCGTTCCTATTAACAATGTCGGATATACATTTTTACCAATATTCACTTAAAGAAGTGATAAATCGATTTCAATTTAAAAAAAATTCTTCACCGTCAAAACAAACTTTGAACTGAGGGCAGTTCAAAGTTTGCCCTAACGATAAAAAAGAATCTTTATGATATTAACAATGTCAGTTCTGCGAAAAAGACCACTGTTCAGTAGGGACTAAACAGTAGTCTCCCTGCAGAACCGACATTTTTAATAGGGACGGTCTTTATAGGTCGAATTTTTAGTTTTAAATATCACCTTTGTTTTTGCGGTTACAAACTTACATTTACAGTTGGAAAATTGAGCGCGATATAGGTATATCATTGTATGGGAGAACAATTTTTCAACCACAAACTCAAGTTTGTTCTTGGGATAAATTCATCCCATCTACGGAGCCCCCTAAAGAGGTTACACAGGGGATGATAGTTTGGGTGAAAGTTCGCCATATTTGCTGAAGGGATGTCTCTTCGGGCTCACGGCTTTTAATTTAATAAATAATATAGGTACGTTCTGCGAAAAGTTGGGGGTTTTCAAGTTAATAGGTATACTTAATGAGGTGATAAAATCGAAACTGAAGGCTCATTTTGCCTACAGCCTTCTGCATTTTGGAGTTCATTTGTCCTCCTTTCATCGTCTATAAATCTGTTGTGACGAAACAAAACCAACTGCCGCGCCGAGCGTTAACGTGTTACCCAGTAAATGGGTTGTGACAGTCAGAAAGGCAGTCGCTCCATGTAAAATACTGGTATTCAACTGCATCCAGTTAGACTGGAAGTCAACCCTGACATAGTTGGAACAGGCTACGCAGTGTTGGTGACGAAACAAAACAAGAAAACCCAACTAACCAAGTATTGTAGATATCAGAAATGAAAACAGAGGATGCGGATATCGATCGCCAGCATCTTGCCCTATCGGTTGTAGAACATGTTTGCCAGAACCTCTCCAAACCTAAAGCGCGCGGAGAGGCAAAACGATCAAGATCCTACCAGCACCTTACTGGAATACTTCGTTCCTCCGAGCACGTTTGCTCTTTCCTCTTGCGAATTTCTATTTAAGCCAGTCAACAAAGGCAAGAAAGAGGTGGGAGCTCTGTTCCTCGTCAGTGTTCACTCCAGCCGGCCAATAAAGGCAAGCCAGAGATGAGGACAAGATTTCTCCCGGGAGATAGGGTCCGTGGCGAATTTAATTTTAATTTATTACTATTATAAGAAAAAAAAACAATAGAATACCTATAATCTTAAAAAAAAACCGTAAATAAATACAGGTGCCAGCATATCAAGCTATTGCGATTTTCAACTTTATTGCTAAAGCATTAGGTTCAAGGTTGATTGGGAAAATTTTACAGTTTCAGGTAGCATGAACTGCTGGGTTGACCACACTTGATGCCCGACGCTCCAAACTCACTTGTCTATGACTATTGTCTGTCTTTGACAAGCGATGAGACGCGGGTGCAGGCCACCGGCTGTCAATACATTTATTAAAGAAATAAATGATGGTATTAATACAAATAAAAGAATGAGTGAATAAAAGATACGGCAAAAAAGTGGTGCAGATAAATAATAAAGTATTGTTGAGTGTCTTATTGAGTGTGTTGTGTAAGTAGGAAGAAACATATTCAATCAACAAGCAAAACAAAACGTTCAAAACCAAAAATGCTACTAGAAACACAAGCCTCCGCTATGGTCACCATTACCGACGACGACAACAACAACGACGACCACAACAACAACAACAAAGACAACAACAACAACAACGACGATGACCACAACAACAATAACAACAACAACGACGACGACCACAACAGCAACAAAAACAACGACAACCACAACAACAATAACAACAACGACCACAATAACAACAACAACGACGACGACGACGACGACGACAACAATAACAATAACAACGACGACCACAACAACAACAACGACGACGACGACAACAACAGTGAACGCATACGTTCACTGAGCAGCAATAACAGCAGTAAGGTTTTACCATTGTTCTTGCTCCAGTAAAAAACAGTTTTCGATATGGAAACCACATATGCAATAAATGGAACCATAAACTTGATATCGCCTTTGCTGACGATACACAAAAAAATGAACGAAATCGGTCCAGTAATTAAGTCAAGAGTTTTAATTTTGATTACATTTTAACACTGTAGAATTGGATCGCTAGGTCAATGATTCAATGAATTCGAATTCTTGAACATGTTGTACAAAAAAAAATAACAATTGATTGAGCGCTATGGTGCACCGCAGGTGACCAGTTCCATTGTCTGAACAGAGTGTTTACTTTTATATTTATTTTGTTTGAAAATTTAGGTCAGTGGTTCGTCTGTATTTACGGTTTTTAGTTTAATATTCAATTATGCTATATTTCTGTGGACTAATATTACTTGTAGTTTCATTTATTTTATATAATAATATGTGGGTTACATATTGTATAGGGAAATCCAATTTTTTTAATACAACTACTGAACTGGCTCTAAGTCTGTCTTACTCTTACCGTTGGACACTGAATGCAGCGCACCCAGCGGCGAGCGGCAGAAACAATTATGCTTGCCTGTAGTCGTGGAATTTTCCCGATGCTAGCGCGTGGTTTTATTTGTATGCGTGCGAAATTGGTATTTTTCCTATTTTCGGCACGGCGGCGTTGAAGTTTAGCCTTCCTTGCTTTTCCAATGCTGATGATGGCAATTGCGTTTGCTTCAACAAAATTTTCTCTTGCACGACAAGTAGGAGAAATCACTGTCATCACACGGAGCTCTTCCCTGGCTTGTAGGACCAATGTTGGGAGTATTGGTGATAGCAAATTTTTATTTGTTCTCTTGATAGTCCGCGGGTTGATCTGCTAGCGGTTAGCGTCGAATACTGCTTAACAAAATTTCCATTTACTCGAAAATGAGCATTTGAGCAGAAATCACCGTATACGGGCCTTTTCTGTGGCTCCAAGGGCCATTTGTTGGAGGATTGTCGTTATTCCCAATTATTCGCCGGAAGTGGCTTTTTCCTAAACAAAACGTGACTTGCTCGTGAGAACAACGGATGTGCTATAAATATATCTATGTGTGCTATCTTAGATTATAGAATGTCCATATTCCGTGTTCAATACAAAACGCAAAGTTTATCGTGAAGCCACTTTTTATACCTGTGTAAGTGAGAGCCACGCTCGCGAGTGTATTACATAACGCATTTGCGTATGTGTGCAACACGCGTGTAATACCAGTGCATATTAATAGATTACCTTAAAAAATAATAAAAACTTTTTTTTTAAAAAATCAACCGACTTCCATAAAAACCCCACAAAGTGAAAAATAACTTTAATTTCGAAAGTCGGTGTCTTTGGATCTGTATTTTAATTTTTTGCCACAGACTTCCGAAATTAAAGTTATTTTTTACTTAGTGGGGTTTTTTTTTGGAAGTCGGTTGATTTTTTTGAAAAAAAGTTTTTATTTTTCACTTTTTAGTGGGTCAGTTTGTAATTTATCTAAGTGACAATATCCTTATGTCAACTGCTCATCACCTTTTACAAAATATTTCTTTTCCCGATGCAGGGACGTTAATCGTTGAGGAGTTCTCCTGGTAAGTACCAGGAAAACTCCGTATCATCATAAGCATTGTGACGAGCATAAATTACTTAGCAACCATTATTAAAGTAGGTGCCTAATCGAATCGCAACCCTTGAAATACTTATTATTGAGTAGTTCCGGTGGTCATCTGTGATCTTCATCATCAGTTTCACTTGACTTGGTGCTTTCCAAAAACAAATGCATGAGTTGCTACAAAAAATACCCAAATCGCTATAGGTGTGCCTATAATGTTTAAAGAGTTCCGTCAATTTCTCCAGGATCCCATCATCAGATCCTGACCTGATGACAATGGGACTAACTAGAAATCAAACCCTTTCAAACAAAAAAAGAATTTTTCAAATCGGTCCAGCCGTCCTCGAGTAATCGGGGCACATACATAAAAAAAATAAAGATACCGACAAACTGAGAAAGAACCTCCTCCTTTTTTTTGAAGTCGGTTAATAAAAGGAAAATTTAAAGGAAATTTAATTCATCATTACTGTTGATGATTTGTTATTTGTTTTCATTTTGTTTGATTTTGTATGTTAGCTTGAAGTTGTATGAATATAAAAGCCAAAGAAAAGTGTGAATTTGGTCAAAATGAAAATCCAAGATGGCGGCTGCGAAACTTTTGTTTTTGTTTTAAATCATAGGACCGTATGAAGGAACTTCGTTCCTGACGGGGGTTTTGCGACCGCACACGTTTTTAGTACAGACGACAGCACATCAAACTACCCAAAACTGTCAAATTTTCCCAGTCAACCTTGAACCTAATGAAAATCTATTAAAGAAATTTGACAGATTGTAGTAGCTTGATGTGCTGGCGTCTGTACACAGAGCAGGAGTAATAAATTAATATCGTGTTTTGTGCTTGATACGGCCGCATCTTTGTTAGTTATATAATTTGTGAATGTTCAAGAAAAACATCATACACAATTTTTTTTTAATTGCACTGCGAAAGTGTTCATATTCTATGGCTCTCACTTCGCTCGCGCCTTAAGAGGCCCACGAAGCATGCGTAGTTCATACAAACGAAATACCAAAATAATTTGTAAATCAAGCATGCTTAAGGTAGTGTGTATTTATTCCGATTGGATTACAGAATATCTAGGTTCCCAAACATATATTTTGAAAGGACACTGATTTGGAGACGAGATATGAGGAATTTAAAATTTCTATAGAAAACTTATTTTTCTCATATTTCCTGTTTAAATCAATGTTCTTATTTAATATACAAAGTTTTTGGTAAAACACCAACAACTTCTTAAGGGGTCATTGTACTCATCATTATGAACAACTTTTACTATGGGACCAACCCTGAAATCGCGAGAAAAAAAAATCAGCTGTTCTGTACATTTATGTTAGCATAATTCGGCAAAATAAGACAGTGACCGCAGTGTTGCAAGAAAAAATATTACGTAGAATGTTACAAGTTTCAACAGTACGCAATAACGTTTATTACCAAACATTTTTGATATCGTCATGACTGACTTACTGAATAATTTCTTAGATATTGTTCCTTCGCACTCCTATCCAAGTTTACTCTGTTGTAACGAGTCTAAACTTTTCACATTATGTCATTATCCTTTATTAAAGGGTTCGCATTCTACGGAACCGCGACTTGACAGAAAATACGTAACCATTTCTTGTTTACAAAGGAATTTCTACCTTAAGTTATTATAGGTAAGGTGTAATTTTGTTTAATGTCTCGCCATTCTGAAACGTTACTTGACTTTATTTGAAAAGGTTGGAAGAACCGTGTATTTTTTACGGAAATGTAGACATTAATACTCTCTGTAGTAGTGTACTTTTTCAGGAGATACGATTTTGAAGTTAGAGGTATTAGAAATGGAGAGGGCTATAGTGCGAAGTAACGTTAGTATCACTAAAAAGAAGGGTGACAATAAAACGGTTACGTTTTCAAGGAAAAAATGCAACGACACTCGCCATTTGTGGGTTAGTAGGGTGACCATGAGTTTTTATTTGCTAGGACATTTTGAAATGGGTTCTCTTAGTTGCTTTTTATAAGTGGCTAGCTTCTGCCCGGGACTTCGTTCGCTTGAAATTTCTTGCTTCCGCGACCCACCTCGCCGCATCGCATTGCCTGCCTATTACTTAGCCTAGCCTTCCTTAAGAAATGTACTATCAAATGAAAAAGATTTTTTTCAAATCCGACTGGTAGTTCCAGAGATTAGCGCGTTCGATATTTGATTACCGTTATTTTAAAACAGTTATAATGTCCCAAGATTCATTGAAATAAAATGATGTAAGGGCAACTTTGTCCAAAATTAAATACTTGTGATGAATAACATATTTATTTGGATAAGGATTAATACCATGTTTATGAAAACACCTTCGCAAATAATGCATTATTTGATTACGATTAAAAAAGTTACAGTAAGCCTTAAAAGATAATATTTAAAAACATGTTCTCCCATACATTCCAACTGCAAATGTAAGTTTGTACGCACAGTATTGAGAGATTTACCATGTTATTTTAAGACCATAGACTTCTCATAGGTTTTCCTGTAATCTATAGGAATAGAAACTATTTTCAGTAGTTTTTCCAAAGTTAAGTTAATTTTTTTCAAAGGTAAGTAGACTCAGTAGTTTCGGAAGTAAGGGGGGGAATGGTCAATTTTCGTGTATTTTCTTAAATAACTTTAAAACGATTTATTTTAAAATTATAAAAAAAAGTATATTGGAGACTGTCACAGTAAGCCCTTTCATTTGATATATCACACGGTACAGTTTACACTACTTTTTTTTTTTTTCTTATTTTCCCCCCAAAATTAGAAAATAGAAATAGAAAAGAACCCTCATATTCAAAATTCATTTGTTTACGTTACGCGTTCGTGTTTGGGTTACAGAAATTCATATGTGTACCAAATTTCAACTTAATCGGTCCATTAAATTCGGAGCAAATTGGCTGTTATTGACGGACAGACAGACAGACACACGAGGTGCGGAACCCTAAAAAGGGAGAAACTTTCGCCTGGAGATTTTTTCTAGTAAGAAGCTTCCAAAAAACTTGTGTTATATTAGGAAAATGCTTCTCTATGTACAATGTTAGTGGTGGAACCACCAGGAGCGTACACAAAAAGGTTGCTAGAGTTGGTCACACGTCAAAGAGCTGCATAAAGTTGGCCGTGGGAAAGCAACTAATATTATGATCCACCCCCGCAACGGACAATGTCTGGGCCTGAGCTTTGTTAATGGTCATGTCATGGCGTAACATAGGCTGATTGGTCGCCTTGCTGTCCTTGGTTTTGTTTTGTTATCAGAAATTAACTTTGTTTATTTTACTTCGATGGTCTTAGTTTATTATTTGTGAATTCGAGTTTCGGCTTCATATACAATCTTCTTGGCGTGTGCTAGCTTACTTACAGCAAATAATTTAATTTAATGTTTTGTGTTGCGTAATGTACCTAGTTTATTATGCGCAGTGTTGTATAGAATCATTTATTTTAACTGAACAGACGGCTGTGCTGCTGGGGAGTTTGTTGCGCCACTTCTTCTCTCCAGCTAAAGCACTAGGAAGTGGTGAAGGGCGGGCCTTTTGGGGGACTGTCTTATGTAATGTTAACGTTCAAAAAGTGCTGATTCTCAGTTTGAATAAATGACTTTTGATTTTGATTTTGAGAATTGCACACGTTTAAAATTAAAGTCGAAATTATTAGGAATGAGGGGAATTCCGGGAATAAAAACAACATCACCCGCGCCCTCGAGATTGGTGACTATGAGCCGAGTGCCGTTGCAAAGCTCAGGAGGACTTAAATTTCTGAGAAGAATAATTGGCACACCGACTTTTAAACAAGTTTTGTGAGCTGGAAAGCCGTGTGTGTTAAGAGATTCTAAGAACTCTACTGGATATTGTGTGGCATCTTCTTCTTCCGCAACAGTGTTTATCGAAGTATATTGCTTACTTTCCCCAGAAACATATGCCAATATTTTTGTATTTATTGCTGCCGCTTGGTCGTAACCGGGGGGTCAAAATAGCTCGTTGGCACAGCCAAGCGGCAGCTTGGTTCCCGGTCTGTGGGATTCCCATACACAGAATGAATGAGTTCCAGCTGTGAAGCAACGGAACAACATAGGTTCGCCACCAAAATTACTTTACTATCTTGTGTGGGACATGTGCCGTCACCAATTTTCTAAAGTAAATTTGAGAACTCTCGCGTGTTTGGGTTCTCTTCCAGATGTGCTCGCATATTTAAACTCAAATGAGTTGATATGACATTGCGCCATAGTATCGAACTTTATGTAAGCACTAATTTTATCGGCTCTCGTTCTTCGGGATATTATCGGGAGTGTCTGCCTTAAATCACCACAAAAAGTACTGTAGTGCCTGCCATCGGCCGGTCAATTAGCCTTATGTCCCGCAAAGTACAGTCTACTGCTTCCACAGCCTTGTGGTTTGCCATCGTGCACTCGTCCCAAATTATTATGATACAATCGCGTAAAACCCGAGCTGTATCGCTATTAAACCCAACTCTTCAAAAGGCTGTTGCAGTTTAACAAAACAAGCAACGAGTATTTTTACGATTGCAGCTTTCTTCATATTATAAATAGTGCTTTTCGTGAGCAAGTAAGTAAATAATATAAATAAATAAGTAAACTAAGCTTGCAAAATCACTCGTTTTTCGCAACATACAGTCCTAAACAAAATGTCGAAGCGACAAAATGATAATGCTATATATTTTGGCAACATTCTTCCGCACAGATTTATAGTCAGCCAGTAACAATCTGTTTGGTCAATACGTTTTTCTAAAGGTTTGCGGAGCGGTGTATTAGATTGTCGTGTTGATTTAGAGAAAGGGATAAAAATGTTAATGTCTACTGGATAATGGCTGCAAGTAAATTAATTACTTATAGAATAAAATTCATGTAGTGAAACCTCGACTTAAGAAAGTATACGATAGTACGAATTATAACTATTACATTGGATTACAGATTTTTTTTTTTTTTTTTTTGAGACTTGTAGACCTTACCCTGAAAGATTTACAATTGTTTGGTAGTTCATTTTATTTTATGATTGGACTTTGTTATCGAATTCCGAATAGCACAGAACGTAGCTACTATTAAGCAATAATTTAAAAAAAAAACCGGTCAAGAATGAGGTTCCGTACCATCATATATAAAAAAAAACTGTACTATTCAGAGACATCGTTTCATTTTTCCTATAATATTTACATAAACTTCTATCACACAGAATAATTTCAGATTTTTCTCTATGCAAACTTCGGAGATACTCGTAATGAGCGGGAACGGTATTTTTTTTTACATTTTTCATCAAAAGTCTAAAAATATTCGGTCTAAAAAAGGAAAATATTTGAGAATGTGCAAACAGCGCTCTTTTCCCTAGTAGCCCCACTTGGAATTTTTAAGAACCCGTTTCAGTCACTGTTGCAAAAAAAAAAAATTCTTGTTGTTACCATCTTGCATGCATGTATTTTCTTGTATATACACATGTTTAAGCAAATAAATATTATCTATCTATTTATCTATCTTATTTGTAAAATAGTTGGGAAAACGTCATCTAAAACTATTCCAAATTACAAGTTGATAGCATAAGTAGTTCTTGAGATATCCAGCTATGACAGACAGTCAGACAGACTGAGTCGCACTATGAGGGTTCCTTTTTACCATTTTGGTACTGAACCCTATAAATAAGAAACATAGATGAGGTTCCAGTTGGACAGCAGGGAGACACCCCTGTTACTATTAGATAAACTGACAAGTTTATCCAACAGTAACAGGGAGGATAAACTGACAAGTTTATCCAACAGTAACAGGGAGGATAAACTGACAAGTTTATCTAACAGTAACAGGGAGGATAAACTGACAAGTTTATCCAACAGTAACAGGGAGGATAAACTGACAAGTTTGTCCAACAGTAACAGGGAGGATAAACTGACAAGTTGGTCCAACAGTAACAGGGAGGATAAACTGACAAGTTTGTCCAACAGTAACAGGGAGGATAAACTGACAAGTTTGTCCAACAGTAACAGGGAGGATAAACTGACAAGTTTGTCCAACAGTAACAGGGAGGATAAACTGACAAGTTTGTCCAACAGTAACACTGCTCTACCAATTCATACAGTTGTCGATTTTCTCACACGTTACGTGATAAATGGAAAAACTACCTAACTATTGATGTCGAAGAAAAACACACTTACCTCTTGTATAGTGATTTTTCAAGAAAATAACAATTCCCTTACTAAATAATGACTTCAAAGAAAGTAGCTATTATTGTTTCTTCATTGATCGCTAGTACAACAAGGTACCTATCAAACTTCTCATATTGTTCGAGGGACTAAGTCGAAGAGCTTAAGGAAAACTATAGCAAAGGATCTATAAATAAACTTTTACTTTTCCTTTAAGTTTCTCCCTCGCTTCGCAAACTGTTTGAGGTACTGATTTATTAATTTATAGGCCTGAAAGTGTTTGTCTTGTGACTAATCTGTAAAGCTAACAGATTTTGAAGTTAGCTTTGTAAGATTTAGTTAAGGCTTTTCAGGGTCTCATTTTACTTAATTTGTTTTTGTATAAAACTTTATGTTTTTTGTTTCTCCCTAATTGATTGATTATCTTGTGTATGATTCTGTTTCAATATTGCCAGCTAGAGTTCTTTAAAGATCGTTTGGCGCTTGAATGCTTTTATCCCTCCCAGCTAACTTAGGTACCCACAAATTGATGCTTACTTACAAATTGCCCAGACTTAGTACTGTAATGTCCTCATTCAGAATATCGCGTGGCGACGCTAGTCAGGTGAAGTTATATTTGTTGGCGGGTATTGTAAAAAGTTGTGTTTCGCCGAGCTATCCACTGTACCCTTCTGTAGCCGCGGTTAGATCACGACCCAACGTTACGCTCCCACGACGCTGTGGTTTAGTACGTGTATGTTACTAGTTGTGTATATTTTGTAACAGGTATTAAATAAATGTGACGATTTCTCCTTACTGACGAGTTATCCTTCTCTAGACTAGAGTGAAATACTCACGAACAAAATTACCAATTCTATGATGACAATAATTAACAGATCTGAACATACCTTAGCTAGTTCTAGACATAGTCGCACGGTTTGATCTTCAAGGATAAGCAACGCTTGCTAACGCCGGTCCGTGGATGGGAAACTATACATTACATACTGAGACCCCTCCGTGCCTCGGAAAGCACGTTAAGCTGTTGGTCCCGGCTGTCATTTGTAGACCTTTGACAGTCGTTACGGGTAGTCAGATGCCCGAAACTCTGACAATTAGTCTTACCAAAGGGTTTCGAGTTACCCAGTAACTGGGTTTGGAGGTCAGGTCGCTTGGAGAAGAGTCGCTTTAGTATTCAGCTGCATCCAGTTAGTTAGACTAGGCAGATAATCATCATGAGTATAGCTAATGATAGCATTTTTGACTGGTTTATGAAGAAAGCCATGTGTTTAGGTATATAAGTATAGTCATGTAATTTATGTAAAGGCAATCAGAACATTGCGTAATGCTAGACGCATCAATACGCCTAATTAACCAAATCAAGATACAATTAGTATCCTTGTGTGTTACGACGCACTGTTGAAGAGCAGCTGTTTCATTAAATTAATATCTAGGAATTGTATTTGTGGTTTATAGTTGGTACTATCATCAATCACCACAAGCAAGTGATTGAATTCAAAACGTGATTTGATCACCAACGCTTTGCAAATTGGAGTCATGCCAAATGATAATTTGACTGTAAGAAACAGGTATATTATTAAAAAAAAGGCTCCATCATCAAATCACCTCGATGTTACCAAAATATTGCAATGTCACCAATTTTACTTCGTATGCCCAATTTCAGCTCAATCGAATACCGAGAACTACACTGAGGTACGTTTAGGGGAAGTAAATGGACAATCCAACATAGGGTTCGTCTGTTAGTTAGATGGCTATGAAAGTAAATAAAATAGTATAATAACTAGGTAAACCAATACCTCAGATTATCTCGAGTACTAAGGAATAAAACAATAGGCTGCCATCAGACGGACTGCACCTCAACAACCGCGCGCAGTCGATATATTCAACTGCATGCAGTTGCACGTTTGACTTCGTACAGTCGTGACTTCAACTTCACGCGGTTGATAGCTAACCGTATATGTGCCGTTATTGTGCATTTCGTCAAGGAACGTAACTGTATGCGGTTAGGGATGGATAGCGTATGTTGACACTACACGACTGCAGCCGACTGCGTGAAGTTGAAATCACGACTGTATGCAGTTAATATCGACTCCACACGACTGCAGCCGACCGCGTGAACTGCACACTAACTGTATACGGTTAGCGATCAACCGCGTGAAGTTGAAGTCAAAAGTACAACTGCATGCAGTTGAATATATCGACTGCATGCGGTTGCTGCTGTGCAGTCCGTCTGTTGGCAGCCTTACATTCAGATGAATAAATCAGGGACAGAATTCAATTTCTCAATGTAAATTGATATTCTCAAAAAGTTCAGAATTGCAGATTGATTAAAACATATACG
Source organism: Dicycla oo (assembly GCA_948252095.1). NCBI lineage: Eukaryota > Metazoa > Arthropoda > Insecta > Lepidoptera > Noctuidae > Dicycla > Dicycla oo. The sequence continues at coordinate 21,193,180 of OX411735.1, read as the reverse complement.
AGATATGATATAGATAATTCACCGCGCGAGCGAAGCGTCTTTGCTTCAATTCTGGCAAAATTTGCTTTCGTCTGTCAGTTTGTTCCTACTCCTCTACAGGTCGTATTTTGCAAGAGATATGGACGAAACTTGGTATAAAGGTTTTACAACTTTATAAAGAAATTTGTTCACAGAACTACTAGTTATACAAGTAGGATCTATAGAACTTCGTGATTAATCAGATTCAATTCAATTAGTCTGCAATGCAAATAAGAATAAATTAGTATTGTATACTGATTTAAAGCACTATTTACTACTAGTTTCAGTCAGTCAAACCGAGCCTAGACATCCAATAAATTCAATATTAATTAGGCACCCCCTTAAAACCAACATAAATAAATAAACATATAATTATAATTAAAAGTTTTAAGGTAAATTCTACGCACTTACATTCTTCTTTCAGAATATAACTTAAATATATTGAAGCTAAAACTAATATCGCAAAAGAAACCACATTAAAACAGCAACGAATTATCAGTGACTGGAGAAGGTTATAAATCTGAAACTGAGCTGAGATAAGATGAAGAATGGCTTGCGATTTACTAGCTAGCCCCTCCTAGCCCCCTAGGAGTGGTAGGTGCAGACGCTTATCCCCCCGGGCATCGCCCGTTGCAAGCTAGGCCGGTCAGGGAATCTAGACCGAGGGGTCACCTTGCTGACACCCACGGACAAATAATTATTTCAACTTTTTTGAAAGTTACCTGGCTAAAGCTCATTTCAGACTACGTTATACTATTCTGCTATATAGTACAACATTAAAAGCTATATAGCTAATCGCAGGCAAATATAGCTCAGTTGACAAGTCGTGTCGTTTCGTTCGTCGCGGGGCGTGCAGGGAGGAGAGCGCCGCGCGATCATAATTATCATAGTGTATCGCTCAATTTCATAGCGTATAGCAAGCCAATAATTTATATAGTATAGCAAATTGTGAACGTGTTCTAAATAAATGTATGGCGAGCGATATTGTTGTGCTATGAACTATATGCTATTATATTATAGCGTAGTCTGAAATGAGCTTAAGATTTTGTTTAATTATTACTTTTTAATGTTACGGTGTTCTTAATATGGTCAGTTTAAGTTTCTCTTTTCATATATCTCGTTTCTATTTATGCTTGCGAGGAATTTTTCAGAAATTGGAATATAAAAGTCTCGGTAGAATAAAAGTCTAAAGTATAAAATATATTTCTAGCTTGTATTTTTCTGCTTGTCATGAATGTCAATATTTGCGTTTGTGGAGAAAACTCTAAAGTTTTCAGTGTTTCTCGTTCTCTGAAGGACTGCTTGTTGTAATAAGTTGCCTTCTGAGCTAAAGATCCTGATTTACACCCACTTGTTTAAAACAAAATTAAAAGCCTTTTTATTAGAAAAATGTCGTTATAATATTTCGGAACTAATGTCAAACAACAATAAATGATTTTACATTCGAAATCTGTTTGACATTATACGAGTATTTTAAACCTGTTTGACATTATATTTTTACACCTATGTGACATTATATTTTGAACCTGATTTTGGCATTATACTTTTAAACCTGGGTGACATTATATTTTAAACCTGTTTGACATAACATTTTAAATCGGTGTTGACATTATTATTATTATTATTATTTTTAATCTATTTTGACAATATACTTACACCTGTGACATTCTATTATAACTATTTAGCACTATACTTGAATATTACTTGAAATAATCTATAGTTCATTATATGTATGAGTAAGTTGCATGTATTATTCAACACAATGTAAATTGTTTTATGAATAAATGAAATGAAATGAAATGAAATGTTGCCTTTCATATATAATAATAATAATAATTGTTGATAAGATTAGTAGAGAAGAACCAAATATCCTCGAGGTGTCACAGTATCCCTGCAAGTGTCATAGTAAAAAATGAAAAATAAATATCTTTTACGAAAATCTCAAAAACAGAGAAAGTTCAGCATAATTGTATTCAAAAGCAATCGGACCCTGCTGCCAGGCAGAGCAATCATTTCGATTTATTTACACCAATCATCGTTGCACACTCTCTAACACAACATGCTAAGCTCCTCACTTCGCTCCGCATCCTTGTCGCCCGTGTATGTCATCGTCAAGCTCGCGCACGTGCCTCTGTTTGATAAGGGAACTTTATTAGCAAGAACTTACTTTATTTGCTCTACGTGTGTGTACGCTACGCTTCTAAATTACACACGTGAATCTCAACCTTAACACAACCACGCAAGACTTCCGAAATTTGGCAACGAAACTAGAAACTAGTTTTCAGTATATAAAGAGTCGGTATCTATATTTCCTCCGCTGTGTGACTTTCCGATTTTCAAAGTTTTGTTCTGAAAATAAGACGGTTCTGATTTTGAAAGAGCCAGCGATAAAATATCTTGGCTTAGGATTTTCTATATTTTATGCGGGGCGATTGATTTTCTTTGTGGATGTTTCTCAAAGGTTCTAAAGCGAATTTATAGCTGAAAGGTTTTTGTTATGGAAACGAGGCGAGTTCCGAAGAATTAATAGGAAGAGGAAGTCATTCTGAGCGCCACAATAAAATGGCTTGCGTTTAAGGTGGAATTATGTTTTGGAATTTAATGAATCCTTTTAAGGTACCGGTTATTTGTTCTTTGTCTTAATCATCATATTAAATCTTCTTTTAACAACAATAGATTTAAAATTAGTTCTTGACCACAGTGCTAAGCAATCATCATCTAATCTTTCGCAATTATGATATGGTCGGCTTCCAGTCTGACCGGTTGCAGCTGAATACCAGTATTTTAAATGGAGCGACGGAATATCTGACCTCGACAACCCAGTTACTGAGCGTGAGCAATACGACCCCCTTCGAAAGACTGGTTGTCAGACTTTTGGGCTTCTGCCTACCCGTAACAACTGACAGACGGGACCAACGGCTTAACTTGGTCTCCGAGGCACGGATGGGTTTCTATGTGTGTAACGTAACAAATAGCCGGGGTTGTAAGTCACATTATGAGTAGAAAATACAGAGGATCAGTAAGAAACACAAAAACAGACGTATATTGCTTCAGTCTTCAATGACAGGATCAGCAGGAAATCAGCTCTGATGCACAAGACGCGCGCTGTAGCACCACACCAGTAGTATCCACAGGCAGTAGAGCCGGAACGAAGATGAGGCAAGGGAGTAGCATCCATCAGCAATGGCCTACGTCACTCTGTTAGAGGGATTTTAGAGATTCCTCTGTCCAAGGAGGACAATAGAGAGGGCGGCAGGAGTTCAAAGTGTCCAAGGAGGACAGAAGACAAGGCTCAAGCCATGCCACTAGAGGTTCAGATCTGAAGCGCGTACTTGGACTGGTCGCCGGAGTCCACCGGAAAATAATACTGCCTGATGAATTCTGACTTCACATGGTATCCTACTAATATTATAAATGTGATAGTAAATGTATAATGTATTTTTTTAAATATAAAGTAATTTTCTATTTTGTTTTAGTAATATTTAAAATCTAATCGCTCCGCCTTTTGAAAGTTCCTTTTTTGATGAAGCCTTGACGATACTAGTAAAATAAATGGACCTGCATCTGTGCTTCATTGAGGACTTATAGTGCAGTGTTGATTTTTGGAGTTTCAACCCTTCCACCGGTAGATTTAAGAAGATTTGCTCGCCGGCCGGCAGCTACAGACCTACACGCCATCACGCACGTGTTAGATAATTAAAATAATAAGACATTAAAAAGTGTATATATAGATATTATCAAAGCAGCAAGCATTAAATGTCAGGATGTTTATTGGTCATTTACTGTGTATGAATGTACTATGAACATGGTGTGTACGGAAAGGGTTTCATAATAAAGACACAAAAAGACAAGACTAGGCATTTATTATTTCAATTAGGCTTGTCAGTAGTTAATCAGAAAGCTAGTCGTCCGTTCACAAAACTAGGTCATCATGGAGAAGAGCGGACAAGAAACTCCATGGAAACAGTATAAAGTATTACATCAACATATTATTTATATTTCTTTATAATTATCGTTATCTCAAAAACAGTTAATTCTATCTCATGGACAATGGTCCAAGAGAACCCATAATAATAGCAACATAATAACATTAGCTAGGAAAAGAACATGAATATTCCATTATACGGTTTGACATATTAGCAATATTATCAATAATATAACTACAACAACAATATGGTCATAATAAGCAATAATTGAGATATACTATCAAATTACTCAATTCATAAAATAATAATAATAGTACCTATACAATATACATCATCAACAACAACAATAATCAGAATAATATCATACCTTAGATGTTAACGCCTTGAAAATCGAAGAGCAACTGCCCTGATCCACTGTGGCTCCGCTCTTTTATACCCGATAACAAACAAGTATGATTCACAATCGACAGTTGATTCAAATCAGTGTTTGATTTATAGAAAAAGAAGTTTGTTATATTTAGTAAATTCATTAATTAATTTTAACAATTGAGTATAAAATATTAAACAGATAATAATTATATTTATAGGTATAACAAGTATTTATTTTTAAATATTAGACACTTAATAGTGTGTCAATCCGTTTGACTCGAGTCTTTTTATACCAATGAGTAAACAAGTGGGGTGGTCACATGTTTTTAGAAAATATTATATTTGAGCTACTAGTTTTTGCTAATAATGTTGTTAAATCATAATTTATTTTTATCTTTATATTTAAACATGAGATAACCCGATAATTGATCTTAGTAGCTTTCTATATTGCTATAATAAACTTAACCTAAAATCTAACCTGTAAAAATAATAAAGTATGTAAAATCAAACCAATTTCACAGCTGTTTGTTATTGGCATTATTGTAGACATAAATTGGCATTTACAAATAGACACACACATATTTTAGCATACTTATTCTTATATTTATTTTGTATATTTAGTCAAAATATTTTGAATAATCTATCACGGCCAGACTGACCAGTACTTCGCTCTCGAAGTACCCCTTATATTAGTCTGTATATATAATATTGTCTGTTTTGTTTAGTACCTGCTGCATTAATGACTAGTTAACCAGCAGTATATATTTTATTGATCTATGGCCTTGGCATACAAGCACCTATCACCCGCTGCAGTGTGAATTTCAGTGAAGTATCAGGGCAAAGATCGACCAGCGGTATAATATATATTATTGTTATCATTTTTTTTTTTTTTATAACACGGCATCACCCGCCTTGGATCTAGCCATACCACATGGCATCACCCGCCTGGGATCTAGCCCTAAGACCAGGAAAAGGATACGCATGTTGGCCATTTGTCATCAGTAATCAGTCATTAGTCATTTATTCATTTGTCAGCCAGCGTAATAGGGAGGGAGGTGGAGTAGCTAGGATAATTTACAAATCATCCGCCCATACGGTCGTTGTCATCCATAAATGGATCATTACGAGCCAGTGGTTGGTCTCAAAAAAAAAAAAATCATGACTATTGATTTCTTCGGACATCCTGTTAAATTTACGTTTTACTTTTTAGTGATTATTAGAAAATACTTCTAAAACTTCCTTAGGGCCTTCATATTTAGGACCAAGTTTAGTCGTATGTTTTCATGCTTTATATATTAAGACAAAATCCCCCTTTACAAAAGGCTTTATTTGAGCTTTGCCCTTGTCAATACTTAACTTGTCCCGAAATGATCGCTCGTCCATCCTTAATTTACATAATGATCTAACAGTAATCAGATCTTCAATTGAATTATCATCGTCGATTTGTAAGACTTGTAAGATTGTAAGACTTTGCTTGATACCCAATGGCAAACATTTTTTTCCACACCACAACTGTATGGGAGATCTTCCCGTACTTTTAAAAACTGTATAATTAATAGCCAACTGTAAATCTCGATTAGCAGTGTGCCATAGTTTCGTAAGCTCCACAACAGACTATATCTTAGCTTAGCCACAGGCACAGACAGTTATTTATAATTATTAAAATTACTATTTATAATTATAATTTACAGTATTTAAAAACTTAAATAGCGTCTTCAACAATAGCACTTTGAAAATGAAAAACAATCAGTTAATACATCTAAAATTATTTGTTTATCAACAATGTATGTGAAATTTGCTTTTTCTTACATGTTAGTAAGTATACCGGATCAAATAAAAATATATGTTTCATCCGCTTTATGACATAGTATATACCAACTTTAAATTGTGGCTTTTATTCATACTTATTGTAACATTTTCTTCAAAGCTATCTTTTTAATTAATTTGTGAACACCAGAGTAATATTAGAAATTTTAAATTATGTTTCCGTGAACACTTGCATTTCTTCGACCATATAACAACTATTTCATAATTACCTCTGGAATAAAATGCTCACAAGCCAATTTTACTAGCACTTTGATTTACAAGCAACAAAACTTAACATTTGGAATTGCCAAGTTCAACTTTTGTTAAAACTTGCATTTTATTGTCAGCCTCATTTTTGAGAGAAATAGAATTATGATCCTGTAACTAACATAGTAGCAACTATTGGTTTTATAAGCTACGCTTCAAGCACACCCCAGGTAATCAATGATCTTTCAACTTAACTATCCTATTCAACATTGTAGGTACCCCTTTTTTATAAGCATCATTTTCTCATAACAAAATCTGCTTTCGTTTTTAGTCTGTTAAAATACCGGTTGAAAATTAACTTTTAATGACAAACATTTCGTTTTAAGATTCTAGTTTATAGGTTGCTAAAATTTTCCTAAGATTCACCATCAGCTGGAGGAAGTCTCAGATTATAAAATAATATTAAAGCAGAGCCTCTATAGGCCTTACCGACTTTTTAGCTAATTTGTAGACCAGCACTAATGCTCCATTGAACCCCTGGAATGGCCTTCCAAGATTCTACAGCACCTCGCAGCTCCGCAGTCCTGCTCTCAGTATAGGCAGCACATCTTCATGGTAAGAGTTGAGTCAACGACCCGCCGACACCGATGGATTCCAGCAGAACGCAGATTGCTCAAACATTGATCATGAAAATAATAAAATAAAATTCATTAGAAATTTGTTATGTGAGACAGAGCATGATCCCACTTCTGATGTAAGATTATTAAAATAATAAGACATTAAAAAGTGTATATATAGATATTATCAAAGCAGCAAGCATTAAATGTCAGGATGTTTATTGGTCATTTACTGTGTATGAAAGTACTATGAACATGGTGTGTACGGAAAGGGTTTCATAACAAAGACACAAAAAGACAAGACTAGGCATTTATTATTTCAATTAGGCTTGTCAGTAGTTAATCAGAAAGCTAGTCGTCCGTTCACAAAACTAGGTCATCATGGAGAAGAGCGGACAAGAAACTCCATGGAAACAGTATAAAGTATTACATCAACATATTATTTATATTTCTTTATAATTATCGTTATCTCAAAAAACAGTTAATTCTATCTCTTGGACAATGGTCCAAGAGAACCCATAATAATAGCAACATAATAACATTAGCTAGGAAAAGAACATGAATATTCCATTATACGGTTTGACATATTAGCAATATTATCAATAATATAACTACAACAACAATATGGTCATAATAAGCAATAATTGAGATATACTATCAAATTACTCAATTCATAAAATAATAATAATAGTACCTATACAATATACATCATCAACAACAACAATAATCAGAATAATATCATACCTTAGATGTTAACGCCTTGAAAATCGAAGAGCAACTGCCCTGATCCACTGTGGCTCCGCTCTTTTATACCCGATAACAAACAAGTATGATTCACAATCGACAGTTGATTCAAATCAGTGTTTGATTTATAGAAAAAGAAGTTTGTTATATTTAGTAAATTCATTAATTAATTTTAACAATTGAGTATAAAATATTAAACAGATAATAATTATATTTATAGGTATAACAAGTATTTATTTTTAAATATTAGACACTTAATAGTGTGTCAATCCGTTTGACTCGAGTCTTTTTATACCAATGAGTAAACAAGTGGGGTGGTCACATGTTTTTAGTAAATATTATATTTGAGCTACTAGTTTTTGCTAATAATGTTGTTAAATCATAATTTATTTTTATCTTTATATTTAAACATGAGATAACCCGATAATTGATCTTAGTAGCTTTCTATATTGCTATAATAAACTTAACCTAAAATCTAACCTGTAAAAATAATAAAGTATGTAAAATCAAACCAATTTCACAGCTGTTTGTTATTGGCATTATTGTAGACATAAATTGGCATTTACAAATAGACACACACATATTTTAGCATACTTATTCTTATATTTATTTTGTATATTTAGTCAAAATATTTTGAATAATCTATCACACGCATGAACGAGATATCTTCCCATCTCCCTGAGTCTGAGTGGGATCTCTGGGTTGTAAAGGTACGTGGGCATATTTAGCTGCTATTAATTATATGGTATTGGTTCCTCGAGGATTCATCAATGGGGAAATTATTTTATTTTTGAAGTCCGCCATTACGTCTTTGAGTTAAATTTTTTCTCACATCATTCTAATAAAGGTGCAGGCTATTTACACGCCTCATCAGTTAACAAAATTTTGATCTTATTTTTCTAAAAAGATTTATATTTTATAATTTGATGTGATCATTTACAGTTATCTTAATACATATTTTGTCAACTGACATAAACGCTCCCTAGGCAAGTGACATCCTGTTTATGTCCTAATTAATCCTATTAAACATGTTATCAATAGATAATCAATTAACATCTCTTATTAACTCATGATATCTACTTAGAATATTTCGCTGTACAAAGTAAAATAGTGAGATCAAATGAGTTTGTCTTTGTTGTTTATTTACTTCTCATACTTATTTAACTTACTTTATTTAGTTAAAAAAATGTTTTCACTACAGATACTATTTGACTGTTCCATTATAATAATATTTTACCCGGAATTGCGAAGTTTGAAGTGATGAAATATATATTAAATTTAGTAGCGCTTTCTATAATTTGTTGGGGTCTGCTTCTCATTTCAGTAACCATCGTCCGACCTGCATTATTTCCTCGCATCAACTCCTAACTCGTCAAAACTTCATTGTGCAAGTTAATCTTGGACTTCACTTCGCTTGAATCCCAGTTTAAAACCATTTGACCTCACATATTTTCTATTGGATTTAAATCCGGGCTTTTAGATGGCCAGGAGATGACAGTTATGTCAGTCTGTGTAGTGAGCCAGAGTTAAGCTATAGGCGAACGATGGACCGAACAGTTATCCTGAACAAAATAGATCTGTCCTTCTGGGAAAGCAACTCGCACTGTTGGCACCATAACATCTTGCAAAATTTGCAGATAGGTCTGGCCGTCCATGCGCAAGTGGGCGCATGGACGGCCAGACCTTCTACTAATTTCTACTAGGTCTACTAATTCTCCCGGCCCCATGGACGACATCCACCCCCAATACCCTGAAAATAACAACAAAGATTTAATTTTGTATTTAGAGATTTGTGTCCAAACAATTGTCATGACGTTCAAAATAGAATAAAATATATAATACAGTATTTAGTAACTTAATAATAAGTAACTACTGAATTATATCAAGTGGATAATTTAGAACAATAATTTTATAATAAATAAATATTTATATAGGTAGTGATAAGTTTATATTCGTTAAATATAATACAATATTAGGTAATTAAATTGGGTGCAATATACATATATTATTAATTTGCTTATTGAAAGGTAACTTACCCAATGTTATTCTACCACTGCCTCTGTTAGGTAAAATATTTTGAGGTTGGTATCTTGCATTAGGTTTCCTCCACAATATATTTCGACCGTCACGGTCTCACCTGAAGGTTCTTTCGTCACGTGAAGATAACGATATTGTTTTCCCAATCGAAATTAATGTACTTCTGGGAAAATCGCACTCGTTCTCTTCGATATTCTTCCGTTAGACATATTTTCTTTGCAGGTCGATAACTGCCACGCCAACTGGCCTGTCAAATAATATATACTTTAGGATGATTAGCTTCAGATGCCGCTTTGATGGGGCGATGCTTGCTTTTTACATTTGGTCAAATAGGTATTCTATGTTGATTTTAATCAATTATTTAGTTTAATTTTGTCACAAATGCAAAACTTCCTAGTGAACCTATCTGAGGTGACATCTGTCATCCACGGACCGATTAAGTTAAATTTTGTTAAAAATTAATATGAAGTTGACAAAGAAAGAAAAGAAAAAAAAGAAAGAAAATACGTTTATTTGCGATAAACATGGCGCAAAGAAATAAAATAACAAAATAAAACAATCAAAAACAAGTTTGGGGAAAATATGCGCCACATTCACAATAGCAAAAAATGTCAGATGTCGTCTCATGTCAGCCGTAAATCTATTCAAAAAAGAAAAAAAACCCAATCGAAGAAAGCTTGCATCAAAAGCTTGCATCAATTGAAGAAAGCTTGCATCAAAAGCTTGCATCAATCGAAAAAAGCTTGCATCAATCGTAGAAAGCTTGCATCAAAAGCTTCCATCAATCGAAGAAAGCTTGCATCAAAAGCTTCCATCAATCGAAGAAAGCTTGCATCAAAAGCTTCCATCAATCGAAGAAAGCTTGCATCAAAAGCTTCCATCAATCGAAGAAAGCTTGCATCAAAAGCTTCCATCAATCGAAGAAAGCTTGCATCAAAAGCTTCCATCAGTCGATGAAAGCTTGCATCAAAAGGAATGCAGTGAGCCAAAAAAGTGTAGTTCCGAACAAGTAAAATAGCTACTGCAGAGTCAAAAACCGTCAGAAAATCTGTTGCAAATAGCAAAACATCAATCAATCTGCCTAGCCTTTTCCCAACTATGTTGGGGTCGGCTTTCAGTCTAACCAGATGCAGCTGAATATCAGTATTTTACATGGAGCGACTGCCTATCTGACCTCCATAACCCAGTCACTGGGTAATACGATACCCCTTGGTAAGACTGGTTGTCAGACTTTCGGGCTTCTGACGATCCGTAACGACTGTCAAAGATCCACGAATGACAGCCGAGCCCAAAGGCTTAACGTGCTTTCCGAGGCACGGAGGAGTCTCGGTATGAAAGATGGTCACCCATCCACAGACCAACCCCGGCAAGCGTAGCTTAACCTTGTGGATCGACCCGTGCGGCTGTTATTACTTAGCCACGAGCTCCTCGCAAATAGCAAAACTGGAAAAAATCTGCTCAGAACTGAAAAATATCATAATCAGTGAAAGCTTACTTTATAAGGAATGTAATAAGCCTACTTAGTCTAGTGTCAAGCAAAACCAATGGCGACGGCAGTATCGGAAACCGTAGTAAAATTTTAATCAGTTTTCACGAAAACAACGGCGCCGACTCGAACTGCGGCTACAGTTTTTATTTTTATTTTATATTATGGAAATTCATTGCATCTGCGGAGTTTAGCTAGCCAATTTAAAATACCCTGTATCACTACTGCTTTTGCATTTGAACGTAACCAAAAACAAATTCCAAAAAACTATATTCAATGAGTTACCCAACCGACCTCACATTCATTAGCCGACACAAACATTTTAAACGAATTTCCACACCGACACAGAACCAACACAAGTAATCGACTTCCACCAACAGATTTGCGAATATTTTACAAAAACAAGAGAAACTAATAAAGCAATTAACGCTCATCAAACAAACTGGTGAGTTTACCATAAGTGTGAGCGAGAGAGCTGATCAAACGCGAAAGAAGGAAAGAGATGGAGAATGTAGTGTCATTCTCTTTGTAAGCCAACCCTACTGAGGGTGACGATGAGTTGCGCAAGAAATTAATTAATGTTCGGATTATGTTCGTAAGAGGTTCTTGTGCAGATATTGTTATAGTCGGGTTTAATAGCGCTGTGATAGTGGCAATCTAGTTTATTGATGGGTAAGTACCGCGAACATGTATTAAAGTTATGTCATTTGGCAATAATAGTTTAACATGTAATACCCACTTATCTTTCTGAACAATAAAAACTTTTTACAAAAAAAATTTAAAAAAGTCCGGCTTCCAAAACAAACACTACAAAATGAAAAATAACTTTAATTTCGGAAGTTTGTGTATTTGGTTTTGTATTTCGTTTTTTGCTACCGACTTCCCGAATTAGTTATTAACGACTTCAAAAAAAGGAGTGATCAATTCAACACGTATGTATGTAAATAATACGTATGTTTGGAAGCCAAACAAATATTCAAAATTTTATAGATGTATGTTTGTATGTATACATATGTTTGTCCACGCATTTCTCCGAAACTATTAATCGGATCGTGACCAGTTTGTTTTTTGTTTGCTTACATTTACTTCAACTTAGGGCACAAGTTTTATCAAAATCAGTTTAGTTGTTTTCAAAATGATGGACTAATACGTGTAAGTGTGACCGCCTGGCTACGATACGAGCTACGGGTGTGGTGTCAAAGAGAAAATATATCAAATACTTGGTCAAATTCTAGTGCAATATTTATAACAAAACTATTAACCACTTTTTACAAACAAATATTCCAGTTTGTACTAAAAACTAAAAATTACTCAAGACACCGACTTCCGAAGTTGAAGTAATTATTACTATTTCATAATTTTGAGTTAATTTCCATTTGAGGTAATTTTTTATTTTTTTTTTATTTCGTTATTTTGGCAAAAAACTAAAATACAGATCCCAAGACACCGACTGCCAAAATAAAAGTTATTTCATATTTTTGAGTTAATTTCTATTTGAAGTCGATTTAATTTTTTTAAATATCTATTTTTAACTTTTACAAAAAAAAATAGTTAACTAACTAAAAAAAAAACATCATCCACATAAAAAGTGGGAAATAATACGTTTTATTGAAGCTAACTCAAAAACTACCCAAGCAAAGGTAATAATACAATTTATATTGGACTACTTCTAAAGTATGACCAAACAAAAAAGGAATCATCAAAATCAGTTCATAATTGGCGCAGTAATCGCGTAACAAACACAAAAAGAAGAAACCGGCCAAGTGCGTGTCGGACTATGCACAATGCTTCCGTAATTGGGATGATTTATGAAATTTTATTTTACCACTTTGTCGGCGTAAGTGATATACACACTCCTACAAAATTACAGCTTTCTAGTACTAACGGTCTCTTAGCAAAACCTCGGACTGACAGACAGACGGACATGACGAAACTATAAGGGTTCCTTGTCAGAACTACGGAACCCTAAAAAGTGTGCTATTTACAGACATCGCTTTATTTTTCCTGTAATCTTTACAGAAACTTCTAACACATAGAATAATGTCAGATTTTTTAATATATAAAGGGGATAAGGGGGGGAACGGTATTTTCATTTCCATTTTTATCAAAAGTTGAAAACTATGCGGCCTAACAAAAAAAAAACCGGTCAAGTGCGTGTCGGACCACGCACAATGAAGGGTTCCGTAGTTGGGATGAATTTATCCCAAGAATAAACTTAACATTGTAGTTGAAAAACATATTCTTCCATACATTTCAACTACAAATGTCCATAGTTTAACGAAAAGGAACCAACCCACATTACACCTAATGTGGGTTGGATCCTTTTCGTTTAACTATGGACAATGTAAGTTTGTACGCACAATGTTGAGAGATTTACCATGTTGTTTTAAGACCAAAGACTTCTTATAGGTTTTCCTGTAATCTATAGCTATAGCATTATTTTTTGTATTTTTTTCAAAATTTTAAGCTCAGTAGTTTCGGAGATAAATGGGGGGATGTTCAATTTTCGTCTATTTTCTTAAATATTTTTAAAACAGTTTATTATAAATACATTTGGGACCCTTAAAGTAAGCCCTTCCGTTTGATATATCGCTCGGTACAGTTTGCAAATATATATTTTTTAAATTTCTTATTTACCCCCCAAAATTGACCCGCATATTCAAAATTCATTAACTTACATTACACGTCCTTGTTTGGGTCACAGAAATACATATTTGCACCAAATTTCAACTTAATCGGTCCATTAGTTTCGGAGCAAATTGGCTATGACAGACGGACAGACAGACAGACACATGTGAGTGATCCTATAAGGGTTCCGTTTTTTCTTTTGAGGTACGGAACCCTAAAAAGAAAAAAAATGTTTGAGAATGTGCAAACAGCGCTCTTTCATATGATACCACACATGCCCTAGTAGCCCCACTTCGAATTTTCAAGACCCCCTTTCAGTCCCTGTTGCAAAAATATATATATTCATTTTTGTTTCTTTCTTATTTGCAAAATAGTTGGGCAAACGTCATCTAAAACTATTCAAGTTGATAGCATTAGTAGTTCTTGAGATATCTAGCTGTGACAGACAGACAGACAGACTGAGTCGCACCATAAGGGTTCCTTTTTACTATTTTGGTACGGAACCCTAAAAAGATGACAAATATTTATTATAATATTAAGCCGTAATTAGGAACGTCCGAAAAAATCACAAATCACGGCTCCCCTATTCCGGTCGCCGCTTCCGAAGAGAACAGTTTTTCATCGTATTTTCCCCATAAAACCTTGAAAGAAAGCAGCCTAATTATACTAAAAGCTTAATTGCTGTTCACTGTCCAAAAATTATATCATTTCAGCCTGAAAATATTTCTAGAAAAATAACTTTAAATTTTAACGTGAATGGATACTTAGGGCCCGATCACACGTACCACACACAACCACACCACATCGCAGCGACAAAATGTGGGCTAGCAGTGGATACGTGTGAAGCGTGTCGCTGCAACTTCTTGCAGTTGCATTGTGGTAACTACAAAATTTCGATGTGGTTGCGTATCGCTAGTAGTTGTGATGCGGTAACATTGTGGCTAGTGCTTGCAGACAGACAGTTCTACTCCGGCTGCGACAGTGTCATCATGGCGACGCAACGTTGAAATTAAAATCAAACGTCATTTATTCAAACTAGGCTGAGAATCAGCACTTTTCGAACGTCTAAATTACATAAAACAGTCCCCCAAAATGCCCGCCCTTCACCACTTCCTAGTGCACTTTAGCGGGGAAGAAGTGGCGCAACAAACTCCCCAGCAGTCGTGTTTGCGATGTCGTCGGCCGCTAGTGCGCGGTCTCGCTGGTGGTAGCGTTGTAGCTGTGACGTGCCCTTGTTGTGGTCGGTATCGCCTTCACGGTTGATTTAGCCTACCAAATGTGGTTCGTGTGAACAACCAATTCATTTTCATACAAATTAGCTCCCGTCCACGTGTTGTCGTTGTAGTGCGGTTGTGGCTTGTGTGATCGGGTCCTTATGATATTTGAATACTTCTTATTCTTATTTGAAAGGTGTAAACAACTGTTGAATATTTTAGTTGAAAAAATGTTTTTGGTTTATATTTTACTAAGCTTCCCTTGGATTTGAATTCCTGAATAAGTCCTATTGACATTTTATTAAGTTGCCAATGGAAGCGATTCATTGCAAAAGATAGTTTGAATCGATTTCTTCGTCTTGCAATTGATGCGGTTCAAAGAAGTTGAAAACTTTATAATGGAACTCTGTCAACTCTGGCTTACGGAATTAACAGGAATAATTTTCATTATCCTTCATTGCAGTTCCTGATACCTACCTAATGATACCTAATGATACCTAAGATTTAAAAATATTGACTGTTCCCTGTATGTATATATTTGAATGCTGTAAATTTGTAAAAATGCACTCCGAATTATTTCAACGGCTTGGAGACACTGTAACGTTTAACACAAGATATCCTGATAAACTAATTATCCCACCAATGAAAAGCCAGTTGTATCACAGAAGTTGTTATCCAATGGTTATAAGGATATATAATAAATTACCAAAATCATACAGGGAACTGCCAATTAACCGTTTTAAAACAGCGTTATTCAAATGGCTGATAGAGAAATCTTTCTATTCTGTGAATGAGTATCTTAACTTCAAAGATTCACATTGACATTTTACTATATAATTTGAAATGATTGACATCCGTATCTTAATATTATATAATAACTATGATTTAAATAATAATAGCTCCATTTATTTAGTTATAATGTACTTAAACATTTATTTTGCATGCTAGTTTTAGCGAATTGTGTTAGAAACAATTGTAAACCAGACCATCTGAGATGTACTACAATTCTTGCAATTAAATTTCATTTCATTTCATTTCATTTCATTTAAGACATTTTTAGAGAAGTCTGGTTGTCGCTCATAAAACACTAGTAAAGAGCAAATTCGAATCATTAACACCTATATTAAAATAGTGCCTAATTTCGCTTTCACGTAGTATATCCTCAAAAAATGCATCTCCGAAAAGATCCTCATTATTAGCTACATCTCGTGACACACTTTACTACTAAGGAAAGCGTAGTAAGATAAACATAAAACATGATTAATTTGTGCGTTCTTCATAGCATGATTCGACTTAAAAATGATAACGATTTTCATCTAAACCAGAATATTGAATGAAACTTGAACATGTAACAATATCCGACATTAGAAAGAAGAACTGGGCTTAAACGGAACACGTTACAGCCTCCGGGGATTCACCACCTCGCGATGTAGCAACGTGAGCCGCATCCGATGTTGCTGCAACGAATACGTGAGCATACAACATAACTGAATGACGTAATGCGATGTATCTGGGTTTTGAACGACTGCGAACAAAGATATATTCTTTATTTAATAATACTTATTGTTTCTTAAAAGATTCGCTTCAGGCAGTAATCAGTTCAAAATATACATATATAGGTATTACTCGATCGAATTTGATGGCTCAACGATAGGTATTATTTTTACTTTTTAAATGTTCGCTTTTCTTTTTTTTCGTTGTGGGTTTTTTTTAAATTTAAATTTAATTTTTTGTATGTTTGTAACAAATAAACTCAAAAACTTCGGAACCGATTTAAAAAATTCTTTCACCATTAGAATGCTACATTATTCCTGAGTGACATAGACTTCTTTTTACCGCGGGAAAATACCTTTTCCTACGGGAAAATTCATTTATCGCGGGCGAAGCTGCGGACGGAAGGCTAGTATATATATTATCCGTATATATATATATATATAATATAAAGGGAATTGACTCATTACTTACTTTTATTTGATACCAATATTGTTGAAATTGATTTTCTAAGAACACCTCATAATGTTAAAATCCAGCAAACTGTTTAGGCTACAGAAGGTCACAATGGACCCTTCTTCTGAAAATAAAATAATGATTGTTTTCAATTAAAAACTTAATTTATTGAAAAAATTACAAATTGTCACCCTCGTATTCATTTCAGAGTTCCGGAAAATGTTTGATGATAACAACGTAATCACAATTGTGACTCGGTTCCAATCAGTGTTCCCGACAGTACGACCATCCCTAGCCGTCCTCAGGGACACTAGCGGGTGTGAGGGAATGTGGATAGGGCTATAGGAGGGGGTAGATGAGGGGTCCATCAAACGCAGGCCGAATGCTGTCATATCCCGCACTCGATATTTTACGAAGCGACGGAGCTGCTGCCAACGTGGCTGTGAGACTCTAGTGACAGCGATTTATCTTCTATTATACTATTAGTATGCTATGCTAGCTCGGAGTTTCTTTGAAGGAAATCAGGAATGAAGTTATCCGGAAAAGAACCGGAGTAACCTACATAGCTTCCAGAGTAAGCAAACTGAAGTTGCATTGGACTGGTCATGTTTGTCGAAGAACCGATGACCGGTGAAGCAGCCTCTACTCCAGGGCTCGCCCTGGAGTAGAGGCCACGTATCGGCAAGCGTAGTATGGGAAGCCCCCCAGCTAGATGGACGGATGACCTTAAGAAGGTGGCTGGGAGAGACCGGATGCGAAAGGCGGAGGACAGGCTGTTGTGGCGCAGCCTGGGAGAGGTCTATGTCCAGCTGTGACTGTGATAGGCTGAGTTGATTGAGACTATTAGAGAATAACTCAACCAGTAAGACGGTAGCAACCATATTGGTAGATGAAATATAGACTTTAAAAACTCAACAGAAGGGTTGAATTCGGCAGGTGGAGAACTGGCGAGAAGAAGGCGGTATTATAGCGCCTGTAATGGACTGCAATAACTTGAGTTGATTGACTGAAAGTGATAGCTGTGCTTGCCTGCCGCTCCGTGTATCGCAGTCACGAGTAAATACGTTATAGTTACGCAATATTCTAACAATATTTTCTCGTGAAATAACGATCGGAACTTTGAGAAAACCCCTATTTTATAGTATGTTAAATGATTTCCTAAACACTATGTTAGTAACACCATAAAAATCTTTTTTTTTTTTTATCGCTTTTCAATCTTATCTTTTTCACGTCTGATTGGCTATAATATATGCGAATACGTCAGATAAGTAGAATAAAACGAAAGAATATACTTGAATTTTAGCATCTACATTACTCGCTAGCAATGCAACCCCGCTCACTAAAAGGGTGCACTTCAGATATTTCGAGTGTATTCACATCAAACACATATTTTTACGCACTATACTTACCTAGTATTTACTCTGACGTTATGTACGCTCCTTACAAACGAAGTGTCCATTCTGTTAGGTTTGTGCTGATATCGCGTTTATTTTATGTTCGTAGGCACCTTGCGTAGGGTGACCTTGCGTACTTATTTTATTTTAGTTAACGAAATAAAATAAGTATTAAATAAAATAATATTTTATTTTTGTTTATCTATACTTTATAACACTATTCAAACTCGAACTTTTAATGGTTTTGAATGGAAAGGTGGAAATAAAATGGTCAAGGTATTTGTTGTAAATAAGGTTGTAGGTAACTAAGGTATATAATAAAAACTTAATATAAATCAATGAAAAAGTACACCTAAGACTAATAAAAACCTCTATTCCAAATAATTATGGAGGTTGAATGCGCTTAAAAACAATTAAAAACATTCTGTAAATTATTCGCAAGTGGTACTGTCCATAGGTGGAATAAACCTGCATCCATGATTGACGTCCGATGATTGGCTACATTTTCTGTCCAAAAGATGTAATCGCGTTGCAAAAATATGGTACAGTAAAAAATTATAGCGTATCCTTCAACAACAATAAACCATATTCCCCAGTAAACGTTTACGATGTTTTCAGGCCGATAACTAGCTGATACATAGTGTATTTTCCTCTTTCACAAGATCAGCTTGAAGAAAAATATCCCTTTAATAAGGTGTCAAACGCCATACTCATGAGCGTTGTGAAGCGGGCGGTGGTTGTAAATAGCTTGAGCAGCGCTTTGCCGCTTCAGTGACGATATATAGGTAAGGTGACGCAGAAGGCTTACTACCAACTATATATAAAACACTCGTTGTAAATAAACTGTTGTGATTGGATAATAATTAATGAGAACATAATGTTTTTAAAATAAAGTGAAGGTTGCCAACGGATTAGTCAAGTTAAAGTTGAAAAGATTTTAAGAAACCTTTGGTGAGTTGAATATACATAGATGACATATTTGAACATTAGAATTTGTTGCAACAGCATTCAGCAATTATCTTTAAATCAACGTAATCATAGTCTACTGCAACAAAAGGCATAAGGTCATACCAACCCAAGCCAAGGAAAGGTGAAAGATGACAAATACCAAAAGAAGTCATAAGACTCCTAGGCTATTAAAACCGAACCAAATTATGTCGGAAGTATTTCAAGTACACCTACTAGCGTATGTTTAATCAGAATTCTACTTTAAACAGTAAGTACCTATGTCAGTGCCAATGTTTTCAAGCCAGAAATCTCGCAAAAGCAAGCCTTCTGCTTTCTACCTGTTTCATGTAATGTGTGTAAGTTTATACTGATCATAAAATCTGCGCTGTAAAGCGCTTGAAGCGATGGCGTAGTATATTGCGTCAGCGCATCAAACGAAGTGCTTTAGCTTTTACTTTGATAGAACAAAAAGTGGACACATGCATAGACTATAGGGTATGGAGCAATATGGTTGAGTAATGGCGGTAAAAAAATGTGATGGAAGTTTTTAGAGTAGCAAAGTGGACGGTTTTGATTAAAACTAAAGCGTAACTGTTGATGAAAATGGATTTATAAGAGACTAGCTTTTGCCCGTGGCTTCGACCGCGTGGATGTCGGACAAGATCCCACGCGTACGTACTATAATAGTCAGAAGTCGACTAGCAATCTCACAAAACTATGGCATAGCAATATTAGTTGTACTTATGACCTTCTTGGTTTGACATTGGCAACTTTGGCAGCCCGTATAGCGCAGGCGATAATGGTCATTGCGGTGTAAGTGGACTTCTAGACGTTTACTGTACATGTGGAGTACATAGGACCGTCCAATATATCTGTGCAAACTTAAATCGCTACGATATATCCATGCCATATATAGTGGGCTTAGAGCTCCCAGTTGGCATGATTTTTTCCGACATCTTAAACCATAATCGTCATATTTCAGCCAATTTACACAAACAAAACTTTATGAATTATTCACTGAATCACTCCGTCCATTGGTGAAAACCGTATGAAAATCCGTTCGGTAGTTTTTGAGTTTATCACGTTCAAACAGACACAGACGCGGCGGGAGACTTTGTTTCGTTAAAATGTATTATGTCGGTCACGTTCTAATAAAAAATACTGAAATAATTTCGTTGTAAAAAGTCGATTTTAATTAAATAACGACTGAATGTGATGCTGACTAACTTCAAGGTAAGGGACTGGCTACATATTACCAATCCCTTAATTCTCTTAAAAAGAGGTACCTACACAAAAAATTTAATATTATTTGTGAATTTTAAAATCAACCGCTATTTTACCCACCAGGAGATGTATTTTCAAAAACGCTGAACCACGTACTTCTTTATTTCCTACCAAAAGCTTATACTTGAATTTTCATAATTATCACTAAACTTTCATCCCCCATAACACCTCATGTAGGATTCTTTTTGAGAAAAAAAGTTACCTATATCCTTTCTCAGGATACCATCAGTCTTGCTAAATATTATTGAAATCCGTTCAGTGGTTTAGGCGTGAAAAGGTAACATACAGACAGACAGAGTTACTTTCGAATTTATAATACTAGTATGGATGGCAATAGTCTCGCTTCTTAGAACATAATTATGGAACTTATAACAAAACTGCCGCAATGTGTGAAATATAAATGATTTGCTTATTAATAGGTACATTGATATACTATGATAGGTGTACTCTTCGGGGAGTATAGGCGCGATTTAAATTAATATTGTTTACCAAGTTCCCGCGCCGCGTCAATTTGCCGTGTTATAGCCATTTCATATTGAACGATGGCCGTTTGGTGTGGATGTGACGCATATTATCATATTTATTGTCCCCCAACTTGTTCTTTTTGTGTTCGTGTTCTTTGTTTGCGTCATATTTGCCTCAAATAAACGTATTATCTTTCTTACATTCTTTATTATAACTAGTCAAAGAATGGCTATTGTAATTTCAATACCTGGATAATTTAAGTTTATTTTATTTATTTGCGATAAACATGACGCAAAGAAATAAAATAACAAAATAAAACAATTAAAGAACAAGTTTGGGGAAAATATGCGTCACATTCACGCAAAACGGCCGTCGCTAAGCATAATGCCGCGACCCCATACGAGACAGAGCCTCAGCGCTGATTTTCAGCGACAGCCGGCGTTGACGTAATGACGTCGAATGAAGTTGGTAGTCATTTTGCTAAACTTTTAATATCCCTGATTACATAATAATTCTATTCCTACACATGTGAGGAATACTAACAGGGGTAAAAGGGGGGGGGGGGGGGTAGTAATTATATATATACTGGATATTGAATACGTACCAAATACCTCTACACAGTATTTATTATAATTGATAGTATTCTTGTTAACATCAGTCATTGATAGGCCAACGACCTCTAATTCGTATCAATAGACAATCAAGTTGGGACGGTATAATATTATTATATTCAATACTAGCTGTAGCTGTAGGCTGCACTCGCGTGGATGTCAAAACTTCCCTATTTGAATCGAATTTTATTCACAGTTTCATGGGTTTAATTTTCTTGCGCGGAACCTTAATTCTATATTTAAAACGGCTAATCTCCGAAACAGTCCAGCCGTTTCGGAGATAAGTCGGAACAAACAGACAGACAGAGTGGTAGACAAAATTTTTTTTTTTTTTTTTGTTTTAAGTACCGCATACATTTTATATCCATTTAGTTATTTGACATTAGAAACAGGCACTTCAATTTTCTTTATTTGTATAATATAATATAATATCCTGGGACATTGTTCACACACGGTCATCTGATCCCAAACTAAGCAGAGCTTGTACTATGGAAACCAGGTAACTGATATACTACATAATCTAAACTACTTTTTTTTTTGTTTGTAAATACATACTTATATAGATAACTATGCCCAGACTCAGGACAAACAGACATGTATGTATAGATTGT